>CM031596.1:31216578-31236578 GCA_018398815.1 Conus ventricosus | reverse complement strand
TTACATGAGCATCACCATTTTGCTCACCTTTCAAGGCCCTTCTGGGCTAAAGTTAAAGCCAAGGCAGCACTGTCCACATCACCTCGTGAAAACACAGACCTCTCTGATGAAGCGTCTGGAAAAAAAGACAGAAAGAGAGAGTAAGAGAGAGAGAGAGAGAGAGAGAGAGAGAGAGAGAGAGAGAGAGAGAGAGAGAGTGAGTGAGTGAGAAAGACAGAGAAGGTGGAGTTGTACATTAGATAAACATTTACAATCAGAGTGCAGGAAATGATTAAACTGAACAATCAGCTTTGTTTTGTAGTACTTCCTTTTTGTCTTGTGTTTGTTTCTTGAGTATTAACTGTCATTACAGCTGTCTGTACAAACCATGTTAGGGAGACCAGAGAATAATACCCCAAACAGAAGCTCTACAGTCCATACACTTAACAGCCCCAAAAGTCTATGACAGAAGTTCAGATGCAATGAATGTTCTTGAGATGATCACCTATTACATATCTTACATAAAATGCTTTAACCCTATCAGTGCCAGCATGGTTACATAAGAGTGCATCCCCCTGCGCCAAACGATTTTGAATGTGTTGATAAAAACCAAAAAAAATTCCTAGCTGTTCATCCATAAAAAGAAACAATAAGATGACAATCTTTTTCATATCTGCTTATATCTATTTTTTTTAGATAAAATCAAAACACAATATTTTTGTCCCTCTGTAAATATCATGTATACCAAAACCAAAAAGTGAAAAAAAAGAAAAGAAAAGCTAAGCTTATAAATCAGTTTGAAAAACAAAAACAAAAGGTCCTGATTAATCCTCTATTTGCTAACTCTTATAAGGCTTTTAATGAAATATTTGAACTGGTGAATGAATCCCATTCAGTACCACTGACCGATTATTTTTTGTAACCGACTTTCAACTGTTGTTGACAGAATACTGTCATGGACAGTAAACACCATTCATATCACCCATAACTGACGTGCGTCCATAAATACATGGAAGGCTGAACTTGTCTTATATTGTTATTACATCAAGGAGCTATATGAAGGCTTGCAGCTAAAAATAGCCAAGTGTCAGTGACTGAATATTCACTCTGTAGCACTGAACATGGTTCTTTCTTCTGATCAAGTACTTTGTCCAAAGCGCAAGAGGGGATTAAAGCTTTGTGACCATAGATCCTTCTGACATCTTCTGTCAGCAGAACCATACCCAGGATGCATTGTGTGCCTGAGTGGAAGGCGTCAGCAGTGAAGGATGAGGCATGGGAGTTGGGTTCTGCATCAGGATGGAATCCTGTGTCTACGACAGGGGTCAGGATGCAGTTCCTGAAACCAGTCAGAAATTCCTGAGATGGTCATCATCAGATCTTCCGCAGTTGGCTTCAACCACTTCATGCAATTATTTCTTCTAATCCTATGACCTATCTGATACAGCTCTATGACATAACTGACGTGAGGCACATTCAGTCAAGTTGTTAGTAGAATAAATGCAACGCATAAACAAATGGAAATCAGACGTACTTGCACATCAGTTTCTTTCATTTAAACACAGATCATTCTGTTTGAAGTATTCAGTTGGCTATATTCCCTCCCACATACACACAGTCACACACAGAACAACACTACAATCAGAACATGCAATTTTCACTTACACATTCTTGGAAGGTATGGATATTTACATCTGAGGAAGTATTTTACAAATTAGAAACTAGATTATCTGTGGGCTGGGTCCATAAAAGAATGTGTCAACATAAAAAAAAAGCTTTATCATGCCTTGACAGTGAGCACAGGCATCATGCTTTTAGAAGGTGTTACCTGTTCAAACGTGAACAGGACCAATACAAAACAATCACACATCCATGGAGGTTAGATGAGGCAAGATTAAATCAAAGGAGATATCCCATTACACTAAACAGGAGTCAGCAAAGCAAGGCGACAAAATGCTCTCTGTCTACACACCCAATGTCGCCATCCAGTGAACCCACAGATCCTGTGCTGGACTTTGCTGACTGGTTGGACCCGCCCTCCAGTGACGTCGCGGAGAAAACGGACGACATGCTGGCTACGCTGCACTGCGGCTTTAAGACGGCCCGCCCTCTGTCGCTGGAGCTGTCGGACCATGTCCTCCTCTGTCCTGGGTCTGCTTCCTGAGGATCTCCACATGGCTCCCCTGCCGTGTTCTCTGTATGGTACAAATGTGGCACAGTGCAGGATAAGGCTCAACGCAGAGTGATGCAGTGTAGCACAAGCCAAGGCAGAATGCTATAGCACACTGCTGTGTTCTCTGTATGGTACAAATGTGGTTCAGCGCTCAATAACGCACAAAGCTGAGCCAAGGCAGAATGCTATAGCACACTCTAAATAATAATTACAATGGGTTTGTTTGTTTTTTCAAAAAGCACAAAATATACACTCTAGGCAACAGACTTCTTTTTTTTTCTGTCTCATCATGCCACTTCAGTAGCATTAGCTCCCCGCTGTTCATTCTGGCTCCCCATCCACAGCCACATCTAGGATCGTCCCATCGCAGCCCTGGTACCAGCAATCCACAGGGAGAGGTCATACTGCTGCTAAGTCGCTCTGATGGTGGTGTTCAGTTGTGTGTTGCTCCGATCAAACACACACAGTTCTCCACCAATCAGAGTACATGTCTAACACAGGCAGTAAAGCGTAGTTTGGATCAGTCCGTCAAACACAGCCATCCTCATATCTTGAATAAAATGAATTGAACCAGCAGCTTTGCAAGATTCCCTCCTATGGGCAAGCCACCCGGGGACTCTGACTGGTGTCACAGACTACGGGATTATGTGCATCATGATTTCCTTCGATTGCGTTTCCCATCTGTTGGCAGACACTAACACAACCCTCATCGCCAAGAATGGAAACTGTGTCATAGACTGGTGATTAGGTCACGTGTTCCAACCCCATATGGGGCATGCCATATTTGGTCCTTTTTACCTTCGAATAGGCAAATGCCTTGATAGGCAAGCAAAGAGGAAAAGAAACACAGAAAAGAAGGCACAAAGACACATATATACTGTGAACAAATGATCACCCTTTAGTGGATAGGTGAGACAGAGACAAACACTTGACAATAAACTCTTGGCCAAAGCAAAGGAAAAACATAGAAAAGGCAATGCATTGTTGACTTGTAGTCAGGGAGACAGTCCACTGAATGTCTGCTATTGTGTTTACTCTTTCATCCCTACAACCCAGTTTTCCAGTTTACAGAAATCCTACCCTTCCTTCCTGCAGCACGGAAAACCGGGCAGCACAAAATTCCTCCTTTCCTTCCTGCAGCCCGGAAAATCGGTTCTCGCTGTAAGCGCTTTGAACTTCGCACGAGTCGCATCATCGGTACACGTCATGACCGGGTCGCTTGCATGGCAGTGTTTATGAATGGAATGGATATCAGATGGCCCCTACAGCGTGGGAAAGTGGTCGCCGCTATATTCTGGCCGGTTTGCTACTGCATACGTGGCAGTTCTCATTTACACTTCTTCTTTCTTTTCTCTAATTCCAGGAATGAAGGGAATACTTGTATTATAAGAATCTAGGAACAAGAGGAAGTAATGGTTCATAGAAAAGTAGGAATGAAAGAGTTAACCATGAATTTTGGCAACACAGAGCCAGCAAACTGTCTATAGCTCGCTTAAGTTTGCCACGGCACAGTAACTCATGCCAAAATAAGATGAACAACTAAATTATCAAACAACAAAGAAAAAATTGCCAAAGAAGAGAAAAAGATAGTAAGAAAGCCCATCAACAGCCAAAGCCTGAACATCCTCACCTGCTGTGTCTGCAGTGTCCTCCTCATCACAATGATGCAAGGCAGCCACGTCTGAACTCCTGTCATCACCGGCGTTGCTGCTGCTGACGCTTGTCACGCTGCTGTGACGCCCTGACTTTGTCTCCGAGTTGCCGTCCTCGTCAAAGCTTACCAGGTTTGGAACTTTCCTTTTCTTCCTTTTGTCTTTCTTTTTCACTGAAATGTGAACATATATTTTACAAGTTCTTGACAGAATTTGTAAGCATACATGTCCCTACAAAAAGCAGAAGAGCACACAAAACAAAGCAGAAGAGCACACAAAACAAAGTGTGAAGTAACGCAGTTTTAATGCACGACACAAAACAGGACAAGAAATTATCGGCAAATGCCTTCCTCAGCGACAAAAAAAAATACAGACATAAACACGCACAATACTCCCCTTGTGAAGCCAAAGTGGTGAATACATGTCCCTAGTTCAAAATTGGTTTGGAAAGAAAAAGAAACCATTCATCTTGAATTATCAAGAAGCAATTACAAGTTTACATGTACATAACACCCATATGGATAGACAGACAGAAAGATAGAATGATAGATAGAATGATAGATAGATAGGGAGGAGAGAGAGAGAGAGAGAGAGAGAGAGAGAGAGAGAGAGAGAGAGAGAGAGAGAGAGAGAGAGAGAGAGAGAGAGAGAGAGAGGAAAGAAAACATTTGAAATGAATCCTGTGTTTGGAAAAATGTGCATTTGCTTTCCACTACAGTTATCCAAAACACTGTATTCAAAACATCAACATTTGATGGAAGCAAAGAGATCTTTACAGGAGAGAAAATCACCAAAAGCATTGCCTCTCCTGTCCATTGTTGTGCGAGAAAACTATTTCTGCAATTCTCTCTGAGTACCAAAGTGTTCCCTACCAGATTTTCTCATACAGTGTCAATCTGAAATTTCTCAAAACTTCTTCCCTCTCTCTTTCTCTCACTCTCTCTCTCTTTCTTTTTTATTTTCTCATCTTTTTTTCTCCCTATCTAATATTTACTGTTTCCTCTTTTTTGCACCCTTTATAAATGTATCATTAAAAGCAAAAGAATAACAACAAAATAATCAAACAAGGAGACATATTATATCCAAAACAACTTCCCTGCAATACATTAAACTGCGCTAACTTTCCAGATAAACCACCCCTCTACTCAAACGGCATTGATAAATAGCCTCAAATCATCAATTTCTCATTGTAGGCCTGAAAGAGTTGCCCATCCTTCCTTCGTCGACTTGCTTGAACATACTTTTGGTTGGTGCTTGGGCTAAAATCCACTAAGCAATAGCTGTGGTACAAGGGAAAATATGAGAGGCTGCAACGCGCGTGTGTGTGTTTTTCTAACATCTATCTTCACTACTAAACCTAAAAAAACAAAACAAACAACTGAACAACAACAACAACAACAAAATCACAAAATTCAAGACTCAGACAGCAACATATACTGTGCAGCTTTCCTGTATTTATTTTTCAATCTAAACAGGAAATGAAGGAATAAGGTCACACATCACTATGAAAAGGATGTTTACTTCAAAACAGATTAAAAAATGTCCACATATTTTGTCAAAACAAATATGTGATGACTTATGCATCAATCCTCTGACTATCTCACGCAAAACATGCTCTAAAAAGAGATACAAAGTGCTCTAATTCTGAACACAGTGAGAAAAACAAACAAAGTGCTCTAATTCTGAACACAGTGAGAAAAACAAACATGCAGACAGACAGGAAAAGAGTGTGTTTCAAAGTGAGGTGACTAGGAGATCAGATAATGTTGCTTACAGCCCAGCCGACCGCAAAGGGCCACATCAGGGCTGTCACCACGTTAAAGGTGAGGTGACTGCAGTCAGATATTGAAACAAATTTTTAAGAATAATTCCTAGTGAGTCCACTAAAAACAAGGACAAACAAGTTACAAGACAAAACACGATGCTTTTCAACCTCTTAGGTCTTCTTTAGGCAAGAAAAACAACATTCAGGACAATGAAAGCAAAGACCAAGCAACCACTTATCTCCCCTTCATTTTCATGGTCCTGAATGTTGCTTATCTTGCCTGGAGAAGACCTAAGAGGTCAAAACGCATCATGTTTTGTCTTGTAACTTGTTTGTCCTTGTTTTGTGTGGACTCACAAAGAATTATGCTTCAGACAGAAAAAAGAAACCAACAAGAGAAATGCACAACCCAGTGGAAGACCATCAGAAACTTACCCACAGCAGTGTCTTCAGCGATGATGGCACGAGGCTCCTCAGCATCAGGAATGGTCGTGGTGACCTCGGTTGAGTTGCCCACATGCACCGTGTTCTGATAGGCCTTGTTCAGCTCTGGGCGATCAATGGTGATGGCAAAGAGGATGGAGCCTAAACCTGGAACAAATGGACAGGCTTTAGCACAATCCAGCTGCAATAACAGGGTCACCTCACTTATGGATGAACAATGATTAAAGAAAAATGATACAAAGTAAACAAATGAATTTCTTGAAATCATTATGGTCCGCTGTGTCTTGATATAAAAAATACAAGTAACATAAAATGTCATGGTTTAAAATGGCTTTACCTTCCAATGTGACACACAAATGGACACTTTTGGCAGACCTTTTAAGACAAGAGAGCTTATTTGTCCACAATAACACACAGTATAGATGGAAAATATGTGTCCCTCTGTGTATGAAAGTGTAATGAGAACACAAAAAAATGAGAGTAAAATTGTCTGGCTTCCACCACCAAGAGTCCTGGACTAAATTAAAATCATACAATTTCTGTGTTTCTCTTATTCTCCTTTCTTTCTCCCTTTTTCTCACTCTCCCCCTAGCTCCTCTTTCTCCTGCTGCTCCCCCCTTTCCCTGAGGCTCTCTCTCTCTCTCCTCCTCTCCCTCCTCTCTTCCACCACCCTACCTCTCTCCATCACCCCACCTCCAACCTCCTGCCTCTCTCTTCCCCTCTCCCTCCCTCTCTCTCCACGTCATGTACACTCTAAAATAAATCCAGTTCATGTTTATACTTACAAAACATTAAAGGTTCATAAAATCAATATTATCACAAGACCTGTTCAGGCAGCCTTTTCAGTGGCCTGTAATACTGAAGAATCCTGCAGCAAACACTCATGAGAAGACTTGGGAGTCTGTTGAATGATGGGTTTCCTTGTACCACGTGTGATTTTTCCCCACACAGTTACACTGGTAATCTGCACCCTTTCTTGTGAAACCATAGTGTTGAAGCATTTACATCTTAAGTTCTTGCTGGCCTTCCATCGTGATTCGTGTGCAACACTGGCTGTACCGTGGTGTCCCTCTTCAATGGACTGAGGATGGAAAGAAACGCAATGGCGATGCAGCCAAATGGAATGTTAAAGGTAGGTTCTACACAGTGATAAAAAGTCACATGCACTACAACAGAAAATGAACAAGAATAAGAACAAGAACAAGATCGATTTATTCCTTTCGCCCCTTTTGGGGTATGGAGGAAGGGTGTATGAAAACGCAATCCTGTTCGGTAGAAAAGGATGGAACTGTAGCTCTATTCTGCAGTAAGCAGTAGAAGTACAGTCCCCCTGATTTGCAGAAGATGGAAATGCAGTCATGCTGAAATGTAAATGACAGCAGTGCTGTCCTGTTCAATGGCATAAACCATACCTGCCATGCACACTCTGTTTCTCACCTGCAGACATGGTTGGCAGCATGCTGTTGCGTTCCTGGTCACACATGAATGCCCAGTCATGGTAGTACTGACTGTAGCAGAACAAAAAACAACAAATTCCTGCTGTTCACCAAGTTAAAAAGCACACTCTGTGTGCTGATCTCCAGGTAATTACTTTAAGTTGTGGGGGTGAAACACTTTACTGCAGTTCTTGAACTATTTAAATAAATGCAGTTATTGAACTAATTTAACACACTTTGCGGTGATCAATGAATTGAAGATACAGCAAATTTTGTTGTAATAATTGAATTAAAACACAAACTGTGGCAGTAACAGAATTAAAACATACTTGACTGCAACACTGAATTAAAACAGAACGCTGCAATTATTGAATTTGAACATACTTTGCTGTACTCACTTAATCATTTGACTTAAAGTACATGCAAGTGCATGCATAGGTGGATTTGCATGTGCGCATGCCTTCATGCATGCATATATGTGCATGTATGCGTGTGTGTGTGTGCGTGTGTGTGTGCGTGTGTGTGTGTGCGGTGTGTGTGCGTGTGTGTGCGTGCGTGTGTGCGTGCGTGCGTGCGTGCTTGTGTGCGTGCGTGCGTGTATGCGTGTGTGTGTGATATTATGAGCACAAGTGTGTACATATGCATAAACATTCAAATGCACATATATGTAAGCTTTGATACATGTAACTGCACATGTCAGTGCCATACCTGGGGGCCGGATAGCTCAGTTGGTAGAGCGCCGGACTTGTGATCCTGGGGTTGCGGGTTCGAATTTCGGTATAGGGGGATTTTTCCCTCGGAGTTAACATTGGTTCTGACTCCATTCCCCATATAGTCCTTCGAATGAGACTATAAACCGAGGTTCCGTGTGTGAACGCATGCATAACATCTTGCACACACGTAAAATCCCATCACCAACTTTCGGAAGAGAAGGCCAGTTTGGCCGTTGGTATGGATGACACGTGACACATAGCATGCACCTTCCCCGAAGATGGAGTATGGCTGCCTTAATGGTGGGATAAAAAGGGTCATACACACAAAACTCCACTGCCTGGCTATACAGGGAGTGTCCGCAGGAGTATCAGCCTGCGTACGCAGAAAGAAAGAAAAAGAAAAGTGCCATACCTAAGTACCTGCTAACATATCAAGTAACAAGTAAATGTTAAAAAAAAATTACTTTGGTCAATACCATACCTAAGAATTTCCTCCTTTTCTATCAGCATGTGCATGTAACGCTCCAACGAATGTTCATTCAGGCATGCTCGCAGCCATGCTCGCCTCGGCCCATGTCGCTGCTGATTTGTTTGAGTGTGCTGAAGCGCTGGATTTCATGTTTGGTCAGGTGCTCCTTCACAAACTGCCAGAAAGCTGAACAGACAGAACACGAGAATAATCTTAAACATTTCTGTTCACTCATCCTTCCCATTTTAGGGAGAAAAAAAAAGCCAACAACCACTATAGAATTCTACATAGATTTCTACTGTAAAAAGCAAGTACTTGATTTTTCCAAGTCTAAAAAAAAATCGTCGTGATAACTGTAGCTAACATAGCACGATAATGATGACTGCACTCCTCTTAATGCAAACTCCAGTTCTACAAATAACTTTATGGTTAAGTTATAAATCAGTTCTCAGTCCAACAGGATGTTTACATCTCCCTGTTTTGTTCAGTCAAATATGGTGACTGAAGTAAACTGTACCTGTAGATGACCACCAATGAAAAAAACCCACCTGACTCAGGTGAGGGCTTTATAATTTTATTTAGAACAGCTATGTCATATTTTGGGGAGACAGACTAGCCAAATAAATTACATACTCACTGACACTTTCTGCTTGAATGACTGAACCTCTAATCGTTGTCATCACTGGCCACAAAATGCTCTAGAGTACAGGGTGCACTCTGATTTTCTTTTAAAGATGAAATCTATTTCATCCTTTAGTGAGATACTTCTGAAAATAGAGCGATACTTCTGAAAATAGGGAGTATAACTTTTGCTGAATGCACAAGACTGCATGCAAGACCAAAACTCACTCTGGATGGTCAATGCTTTGGCCTGTGTTGACCTGGACACTGAAGGTCAGTGCGGACCACAAACATGTTGGGATATGTAACTGCTTGTTGCCAAAACTGATTTGGCAATAGACACTGCACTGACAACAGTATTTCCTCGCAGTCAGGAATTATGGTCAGTGAATAACTGACACACTATTTACTGACATTTTTGTGTGTGTTATTGCTGTATCATCTCCTGGGTACCACTAGAGGCATTATTCCCACTCTGCTACAGAATGCTGGCATTTAAAAAAAAAAAGAAAATCTGTTCTAATGATTTGTGTGTAACTGTGCTTTTTTCTCTTCTGAAATCTGTTTACAAAAGTTGACTTCCGTGAGGCAACAGCCCTAATGTGGCCCTTTGTGATCAGCCGTGTTATAAGCAACATGAATCAGACTGCTCTTTCTGGGTCCCCATACATAGGCACAAAGCTTTTTGATGCCCCAAGCCTTAGCAGACCACTGACAGCAATCACTATCAAGTCAGCATGAGGCATCCCACCAAAGGAAATAGAGACCCGCTATGAAGTCATTTCTGTGGTATTCAGTGGCGCCTGTTCTGATGCACTATATGCAGGACACCACCTGCTAGTTCCCACACTGACAACAATGCATGCTTAATCATGGAGCCAACAGGAGCAAGTGTCCCCATCAAGAAAGCACCACTATCCATTCAGTGACAGTCCCCATAAACTTGCCAATACCAATATGACTTTGACACAAACTAAAAAAAAACCAGCCATGAATGTTGGCACAAAATCAAAACAGAAGTCAGCACAACAGCAGGGCATGAAATGACACAGAAGTATTTTTTGTTTTTTTGTATCAAATGTTTTTGCATGATGATCAATAACAATGAAGATTTTAACTGACTGGTATCAGCTGACCATCAGCATTGCTGTGCAGAATGCAGAGATGGAGAATAACGAAATATACCTGGTTCATTGTCCAGATGTTTCACGTCAGACAGGAAGTCTGTCATCTTGCCCAGCCCAGCTCTCTCCGTCATGTGCCTGTTGTCAAGATTATATAAACATCACATGTGCTGCTGTCAACATTGCACATCATACACCTATGGTCCAAATTAATCATTATATGTGCCTGTTGTCAAAATTATAGATGACACGTGCCCACTGTCATGATTAAACCTCATATGTGCTAATTAAACATCACATGTGCCTGTTGTTAAGATTAAACCTCACATGTGCCTGTTGTCCAGATTACACCTCACATGCATAAAACTATATAAAAACAGGAGCAACAGCAACATTAATATAGTCATGTACATTGAAACAAGGAGGAGGGGAGGGGGGTGGAGGGGGGCGTTTAGGCTGGAAATACAGCTTGAGTTTCTTGCTCTCATACAACTAATGGACTGGTACTATGAATGTGTAAAGGCAAAATGGTGTGCATGCGTGCATGTGTTCGTGCATGTGTGTGTGTGTGTGTGCGTGTATGATAACATGGTAATCAAAACATAATCCCCAAACAACGGAGTCCCAATAACACAGCCTCTATAACATGATAGCCTGGTTTAAGTGAATAAACATCACATTTTCAACCACAAGCCTTCTTTCTCTCATTAAAATTCAGTGGCCAGTTCCATTGTTTTAACATGCACTTTCAATTACGATGAATAATCATCTTGTCCCAGACCAGTGAAATGCTCTCTTTATCAGTCTGGTTTTACGTGATGAAGAAAACCAGTACAAGAATTGTCACATTTTTGCGTATATCACAAGTTTTCTGAGAACATGGGCAGAGTTGGTCTTCTCTTTGGACTGGTTCATTTCAAAACAGTTGCTGTGTCACTGTGACTGGTGATTTCAGATATGGCAGTCCTGGCTTTGCTAACATCAGACTATCGGCCACTTGAAATTGTCAAACAAATGTTGGACTTCATTTCAATATCAAATCTAGAACATTTCTGCAGACCTGAACAGCACTCTGACCTGAATTAATATTGTTTGCATGATCCACCCAAGTCAAACTCAGGTATATGTCTACAGCTGCAATATTTGCTGAGCGTAGCTCCGACACTTTCTGTTGCTTTTGCTGGGTTTTCGTCCTGTGTGTCTTACCGGCAGCATGACTTCCATGCTGGTCATCCCAGCTCCTTCAAATGCAGACATACCCACAATCATCTTGTTGTAACCACAGTACCAGCCATCGACTGGGGCAAATGCAGACATACCCCCAATCATCTTGTTGTAACCACAGTTCCAGCTATTGACTGGGGCAATCAATATTAGGTTGTCCTGAGGCAACCCACCAGTAGAGACGCTGCACTGCAGCTGAGTCACTTCAGTGGTGTTCCGTGGTGCCTGTTCTGATGCACAGGAGACTTCAGCACGGGAGTTTGTCTCTGTCCGCATTCATACCAAATTCTTATTCAGTCATATGCACACTAGTCAGTGTAGAGTTTTTGTCACTCTATATTTTTGGCGATTTATTTTTTCTATGAAGCGAGTAAGACTAAGATTTAACAGTTAACAGAAGCTTGCTTTTTCATCTGGTTTTGTGGAGGAAGCTGTACAAAAAAACAAACAAACAAAAAACGGTGAGGTAATCAATCACCTTGCCTCATTAGCCTTCTCATATTCACACATCAGTTGTTCTAACTCCAACTGTCACGAGTTTGTCACGAGGCCTACGACGTTCGACCCACCTAGGGTGGGGGAATTACTTATTTGTTTATTGTCGTTGCTGTTGTCGTGTAGCCGTCCCTTAGGGTGGCTTGTGGTGCAGTTGCACCTTGGTGTGGTTCAGCTCAACTTCGGTTTGCTTTCTCTCTCTCTCTCTCTCTAATTCCACCGCCCGTGCTATTCATCCTGCAAGTTCACGGGTGGCCGGTACCTTTCTCTCGAACTTTCTGTCTATCGGCCTCTCGCCTGTCTTTTTACCTGTCGCACGTGCTTCGTTTCTTTTAGTTTGAAGTATGCTCACTCTGTGACGCAGCATGGCATGTTGGCCGCCATTGCTGAGGGAGGTTAGCTCTTCACTCGAGCGGAAGATGTCTCTGGGGGCGCCTGCTCCAGTCCTGGTTCTTTACCTTATCGTCGAGAGTACAGTCAGTACTTTCAATTCCTGCAGTCGGCCTGTAGGAGAGGGACATCATTTCTTCTGTTTCCGCATCTTCGCCTCTGTCCTCTCGACTGGACAGAGGGTAGAGAGAGTCCTTTGACCCGCCTCTTCGGGGTCACCCACGGGTAGCTGCTACGTCCTCCCCCCTCCCGGGGGCTTCACCTGGAGCACGAACTGGATGGTGCCACGTGCTGGTCGAGGCCACGTTCTGGCTGAGACCACGGACGAGATGGTGCCACGCGCTGGTCGAGGCCACGCCTTGGTCGGGACCGTGGACTGCTAGGGGAGCCCGCCGTCTCGACTGGCCGGCCTGGACCCCCGTCCAGGACCTCCAGTAACAGCTACGTCCCCCCCCCCCCCCCCCCCCCCCCCCCGGACACCTCTTCGCCGCCCGCTTGGGAGTCGAGGGTGTCGGCTTTGGGCGACTCCCTGCGAGAACCAACCCGGCTCGGAGCACCTAGTGCGACAGGGTGCTCCCTGCGGACTTGACAGGGGCAGGGATGTGGACGCACTCCGTGGTGTGAGAAAGGGTCAATACTGGAAATATTCTTTATAATTGTGTACATGTCATATGTGCTGGAATGCTGTAATTGTGATTGTGTACGTCGTATGGTGAAAATATTTATTTATAATCGTGCATGTTGTGGGTTGGGAGTGCTGATTGCGATTGTGCATGTTGTGTGCGTTGGAGTGCTTGATCGTGATTGTGCATGTTGTGTGCGTTGAAGTGCTTGATCGTGATTGTGCATGTTGTTGTGCGTTGGAGTGCTTTATTGTGAATCGTGCATGGTGCGTGTGTTTGGAATGTTTATTTTGCTGTGTGAATAAATGGGGTGTTGTATCGTAATCTTTATTGTGTGGTCTCTTGCGGAGCGTGTGAGGTCAGTCACTCCCTTCACTCCCACCTAGACCGATCCTGTCAGGGCAGACCTCCAGGGTCGGTCGTGACAATTGTGGGGGCTCGTCCGGGATGTGAAGGGCTCTGGCTGTCTCTCTCCTCTCGTTTCGCAGAGTACCTGTTTAGTTTTGTCTGTATTGTATATGTTTGGTCAGATTGTCGTGTTTGTTCGTGGTGGTTGGCTGGGTGACTCTAGAGTGAAGGGAGTCTTTTGGTGGCCCGAGGGAACATCCGGCTGACTCGGGGGTCGAGGTGAGACCAAGAGGAATCGACCGCTTCCAGACCTCCTTCCGCCGGGTACCTCACGCAGGTACGGCCGTAAGTCTTGCCCTTCTGTTGCCGCTCAGTCTTCCATTCCTGTTTTGTATTTAGCCAATTCTTGTTTTTTTTTTCTCTACCGGGTTGTTGAGTACAGGGGGTTGTATCGGACGCTAGTGTTTTTTTTTTCTCTTCCGGATTTCGTCTGCTAGGTTTTTGTTTTGTTTTTTTTTTCCGGCCAGCCCCACCGCACTGTTGCTCGTGCTGTAGAGCGCGGTGTTGCCAGAGTGGGGGCAGCCGGACATAGTTTTTTTTTTTTTTTTTTTTTTCGGTGAGCCCCACCGCACTGTTGCTCGTGCTGTAGAGCGCGGTGTTGCCAGAGTGGAGCAGCCGGAACTTGTCCGTACACACGCACACACACACATACACACATGCCCCCTAAAATATTTGTTTTTTTTTTCTCTAGTGGAATTGTTTTTCCCCTGTATTTGGAAAACTGTAGGATATTGTTGTCATGGCGACGTCCGGCGCTGGTGGGTGTGGCGACACGTGCGTCGAAGAAGAAGGTATTCAAAATGTTACTGTAGTCCCTACTATTAGTACCAGTACTTCGACTACGGTAACTTCTACCTATTCCAGTGCTGTAGCAGGTAGTCCAGTGAGCACTTTTACTACCTCTTTCGCTGGGGGGTCTCCCTGTCGAGACCCCGACTGGCACTTCCGCTCGGAAGCGTCAGAGTATAGCGAAGCAACTGTGGGCTTCTGTTGAGTCGCAGAGACCGAAACCTTCTCCTCTCCAGCTTCCCCTCGTAAGGGGCATGCCCAGAAGACTTTCCTTATGGGAAAGTCGAGACCCAAGGGACGGGTCAGACGGGTCATCCTCCCGTGTCAGGAGTGGTGAACCCCGCCCCAGGACATCACTTCCGTCCTGATGTTTCTAGAGCGACAGCGACGGGAGGATGAGGCCCAACGTAGGGAAGAGGTTGTCAGGCAGGAAGCCCAACGTAGGGAAGAGCGTAGAGAGGAGGCCGCTAGGCAGGAAGCTCTGCGTAGGGAAGAGCGCAGAGAGGAGGCTGCTCAGCGTAGGGAGGAGGCGCCAGACAGGAGGCTCAGCGTAGGGAGGAGGCTGCCAGACAGGAGGATCAGCGTAGGGAAGAGGCTGCCCTCCGTAGGGAAGAACTAGACAGGATGGAGGCTCTGCGTAGGAGAGAATGGAACAACTTCTTTCGCGTGCCTCCCGCTTCTGTAAACCAGGGGTTAATCACCAGGCAGGTGATAGAGTTAGAGGCCCAAAGTTAAAGCTTCCAGAGTTCAGACCTAGTGAGGACATTGATATGTTCTTAGAGCATTTCGACAAGGTGCTTGTTCATACCAATTGTCTGAGGAGCAAAAGGCTATGCACCTTTTTCTGATTATCTGGTGCTGCAAGGGAGTGTGTGCTCACTCTAAATGAAGGTGCGTCTTATGCAGACATGCAGTTGGCTCTGCGTAAGCGTTTCCTCCACCTTACCCCAGAGACCTACAGGGAGAAGTTTTAGGTCCATGAAGAAGAATAATGATGAGACCTTCGTGCAGTTTGGTGATAGGCTGCGCAAGACGCTAGGGTACTGGCGTCAGTTAGCTAGTTGGAGCTGGAGGATCTGATCCTCATTGAACAGCTCACCAACACTGTGTCCCCAGAGTTGAGGATCCGGATATGGCGAGACAGCACCTCAGGATTTCGCGGCTGCGATTCACACCGCTGAGGTGTTTGCTGAAGCTCGCAGGGCTTATGGCATCGCCCAGATACGGAGGAAGCCCTCCACAGGATTTAGTGGCAATAAGGCACCAACAACTGCTAGCGAGTCGAATAAGGCAGGCAGTCCATCGGGGACCTCAGCACCTCGATTTTGTTTTCTTTGTGGTCGTCCTGGCCACATCAGAAAGATTGCCCTAGAGCCGCTGGTAGTCATGGGGCTAGTCCTTTCCCACATCCTCGCGCCTCGGCTAACGTGGGTCTATCCAAGCTTCTGGTGGTACAAGAGTGTCCAGTGTTTCTTTCTGTTGTTGGTTCATCCTTGGTCGACACCATCAGGATTCGGGAGCATCAACACTCTTTGTGGATAAGGATTTAGTTTCCCCTAAGGCCCGGCGGGGCGCTAGTTATGATGTGCGCGGGTGGAGGCTGGTTTACCTCCACCCGTCCTTCTGTACTTATTCCTATCTCCACCCCCTACTTCTGTGGCGAAGTATGGGCCATCGCGGTGGAGCGACCTCTGTATTCCCTCATCATAGGGAATACTGTCAACCTTTGCTGACGGACGCAGTCAGTCCGTGTCTTACGGATCTGCCCGTACAGGCGTGTGTGGGAGTCACCACACGCGCCAAAGCTAAGAAGCAGGAACAGGAATTGCGCCCGGTTCTACAGCCGATCTCTGACGAGGTTCTTGCAAAGGCCGATCCTGCTCCATCGCTCGTCTTCAGGCCAAGGACTGGGATGTCCAACGCCTGCGACGACTGGTGGATCGTCCCACTCAGTCGGCCCGACAACGCCAAGGTGAGCTTCAAGCTCCACAAGAGATCCTTTTTAGGGTTTTTTAACCCAGGCAGATCGTGTGGCCAAGCAGCTCGTGGCTCCCCAAAGCCTGAGAGAGTCTGTCCTCCCGGCAGGCCCACGATTCCCCCATGGCAGGTCATATGGGCTCCAAGCGACTCTCGAGCGAGTTAGGCAGGATTTCTTCTGGCCAGGGATGAACTCACAGGTTAGGCAGTACTGCCGCAGTTGCGATACCTGCCAACGGACGACGCCTAAGGGGCGCTTGAGGCGTGTTCCCCTGGGATCAGTGCCACTGGTTGGGAAGCCATTCAGCAAGGTTGGGGTTGACCTGGTGGGAACCCATTAATCCTCCATCCGATCGCGGTCACCGCTACACTTCGGTAGTGGTAGAATCTGCGAGTCGATACCCAGAGGCTGTCCCGCTTAGGACTATCGATGCCCCTACTGTTGCTGAATCCTCAGCAGATTTGGACGCGCACTGGCGTGCCCAAGAAGAAGTACGGCCGGAAGTTTGTACTGGAGAGCGATCATCATCCTCTCCAGTGCTTGGACCGGATCCGGCCAGTCAGTCGTCGACTCATGGGTTGGGCATGGAGCTGCAGAGTCATGCGTTCACTTTCCGTCATATCAAGGGTTCCTGTAATACGGATGCTGACTATCTTAGCCGAGCTCCGTAGTCAGCGCATGGAAAATCAGAGGGACACTCCCCCTCAACCAGGGTTATATCCCCTTTTGTCTCTGTATCAGGTGTAGTGACAGTTTTTTCACTTCAGTGATGTTAACGGTAGTGAACACCAATGGTTCAGATTGTTACTTTCATGGTTGGAAGGTTTGCTTAGTTGTTTGATAAATGTAGTATTATGTATTCCCTGTGTGATTCTATCGTGGAATGTTTGTATTGGATTCATCGTACTCTGTCGATCACAGAGAGTTGGGTTCGGTCCCATTGTTGTGAAGTTGCACATGCGACAAGGTTCAAAGGAGCACTGTATCTCAGAGAAACAGATGCTTTTAGAAGGGGGTTTGTCACGAGTTTGTCACGAGGCCTACGACGTTCGACCCACCTAGGGTGGGGGAATTACTTATTTGTTTATTGTCGTTGCTGTGTCGTGTAGCCGTCCCTTAGGGTGGCTTGTGGTGCAGTTGCACCTTGGTGTGGTTCAGCTCAACTTCGGTTTGCTTTCTCTCTCCTCTCTCTCTCTAATTCCACCGCCCGTGCTATTCATCCTGCAAGTTCACGGGTGGCCGGTACCTTTCTCTCGAACTTTCTGTCTATCGGCCTCTCGCCTGTCTTTTTACCTGTCGCACGTGCTTCGTTTCTTTTATTTGAAGTATGCTCACTCTGTGACGCAGCATGGCATGTTGGCCGCCATTGCTGAGGGAGGTTAGCTCTTCACTCGAGCGGAAGATGTCTCTGGGGGCGCCTGCTCCAGTCCTGGTTCTTTACCTTATCGTCGAGAGTACAGTCAGTACTTTCAATTCCTGCAGTCGGCCTGTAGGAGAGGGACATCATTTCTTCTGTTTCTGCATCTTCGCCTCTGTCCTCTCGACTGGACAGAGGGTAGAGAGAGTCCTTTGACCCGCCTCTTCGGGGTCACCCCGGGTAGCTGCTACGTCCTCCCCCCTCCCGGGGGCTTCACCTGGAGCACGAACTGGATGGTGCCACGTGTGGTCGAGGCCACGTTCTGGCTGAGACCACGGACGAGATGTGCCACGCGTGGTCGAGGCCACGCCTTGGTCGGGACCGTGGGACTGCTAGGGGAGCCCGCCGTCTCGACTGGCCGGCCTGGACCCCCGTCCAGGACCTCCAGTAACAGCTACGTTCCCCCCCCCCCCCCCCCCCCCCCCCCCCCCCCCCCCCCGGGACACGCTCTTCGCCGCCCGCTTGGGAGTCGAGGGTGTCGGCTTTGGGCGACTCCTCGAGAACCAACCGGCTCGGAGCACCTATGTGCGACAGGGTGCTCCTGCGGACTTGACAGGGGCAGGGATGTGGACGCACTCCGTGGTGTGAGAAAGGGTCAATACTGGAAATATTTCTTTATAATTGTGTACATGTCATATGTGCTGGAATGCTGTAATTGTGATTGTGTACGTCGTATGGTGAAATATTTATTTATAATCGTGCATGTTGTGGGTGTGGGAGTGCTTGATTGCGATTGTGCATGTTGTGTGCGTTGGAGTGCTTGATCGTGATTGTGCATGTTGTGTGCGTTGAAGTGCTTGATCGTGATTGTGCATGTTGTGTGCGTTGGAGTGCTTTATTGTGATCGTGCATGGTGCGTGTGTTGGAATGTTTATTTTGTGGTGTGTGAATAAATGGGGTGTTGTATCGTAATCTTTATTGTGTGGTCCTCTTGCGGCGTGTGAGGTCAGTCACTCCCTTCACTCCCACCTAGACCGATCCTGTCAGGGCCAGACCTCCAGGGGTCGGTCGTGACACCAACAAATTTCTTCTTTTCTTTTGTTTGACAAGTTTATTGGCTTACGCAATCAAGCTCCTCTTGTCACTTCAAACTCACACTAATCAAATTCAAATGCTGCTACTACAGCACCTGAATGAGGAGAGTTTGATTGACAGGCTCTATCAGTCCATGTGTCCTCACCTGAGAGCTGAGAGAGCCTTGTTGTTCTTCTTCATCCCATGCTGCATCACGGCCTCCCATGTGGCACAAAGGCAAGACACCCTGCAGCAAACAAACCAACTCTTACATGGCTGTGTATCACTCACAGCAACACAGTGCAGGGCCTACCCACTGTGTCAAAACACACGACCAAAATGAGGAGCTGACAGATTTCTTTTTGCGGAGAAATCATCCAACACAAACCTCAAAGACTCCCTCCCTTTAAGATTTCTTTTTTTCTTTTCTGGATTTTTTTTTGTAATTAGATTAAAGGCCTAAAGACCAGCAGCCACAGGGGCTGTAATAAACTGTAAGAGGTTCATCAACTTCAGAGCGTAGCATAATGGAAAGTGGTGTCTGGACCCTCTCCTTATTTTGCTTTCACCTTCCCTGAACTGAATCAGGTATCTATTTCCTGCATGGAGGACAGAGAGGCCTTAACATTACAGGCCCATGAATGATTCTGTCTCAAGACTGTCAGCTCTGCAACTGAACACTCTAACCATGTGACTGTAGGCCCCTCTTCATTTTAACTCAATCAAAGCAAAACAAAGTTCTCCCAACACAGACCCCTCACCCCCAAAACACACACTCTCATACGCATCCACATCCATCTCCTAATATGCACCCCCCCCCCTCCCCTTCCCGCTCCATCCTCCAACCTGTCTCTCTTTAAGGGTAAATACTCTATTCTTAAGGAGTTGTGGATGTCTTTATATCTTTTTGCAGTGGTCCTCCACTGTGCTATAAAACAACAACAAAACTTGTAGTAAAGTGGAGTTAATCATCTACATAATATTACTGCATGCCATGTAGACATATAAATGTGCTATTTTCAAAGTTCACATAAAAGCTTTAAATGATAATGTTTCAGTTCCTATCAAACTATCAAGACTTTCACAAACCTGTATTTTAACTGTGTGACATCCATTTTCCTACAGTGGAAAATGAGGATGTTTTGTTTCTGCTGAAAGAGAGAAAAGAGACAGACAGTCCACAAATCTGGAGCACTGAAACAAGGTTCGTTTTCTAGACTTGGGGGTAGGTGGGTGTTATCATTATTACATTACCTGCTATCTGAATCGGTAGCAAGTTCTGAGCG
>CM031596.1:31166578-31211578 GCA_018398815.1 Conus ventricosus | reverse complement strand
ATACAACCAAGCTTCCCCTTGAGAAAATGAGCTCGGAGGGCAGGAGGGTTTTCTAAGGCAATGAGGATCTCCCATACCACTGGTAGGGGGAAAGAGAGCTCCCATGGAAGTAAGGTCCCAGCACCCTATGGGATGGGCTATACACTGCAAGGAACCAAGCCTAGTGCCATGGCCCAAGATATCTGCAGGGTTAGAGAAGTTCTGATGCTGCCAAGAGGCATGATGCTCCTAAGGAATAGATTGGCCAATAGCAGGGGACTGAGTGGGGACCAGGACCTGTCATGTCCCATTCTTCCCAGGGGCCGTAAGGATGAGTGTATCCGGGGTACCCGTCACAAGCAAATGTCCCTGTCCATGGAGGGGTCAGGAAGGAACCTGTCCTGCTGTAAAGCCCTCCCTCGAGGGAGAGGGAAAGCAGATGTTACACGAGGAGATGGCCTCATAAGACTGTCCCCCCTCCCCTAAACATCTTGTACTCTTGGGAAAGAATGGAGTGCCCAAGCTGACAACCATGTGCTTCAAGAGCTTCAAATATATAATATAAATGACATTCATGAGACCAAGGAAGACTGGTCTGTAGTCTGCAGAGCTGAACTACTCCCCTGTCTTGAGAGCGAGTGTGATGCTTACATTCTCCCTGTCGATTGGAGCAACTCTTGATAACAGTGATGACTTACAGTTCCATAAACATAAGGACTGGTGCTTGCTTCTTTGAAAGCTGTTACAGAACACAGGCTAACGCCATCCAGTCCTTCCACATTGCAGTAGGACTAAGGGCCCTCCAATAAAGGTTCTTTGTTTCATGCTCTTTAAACTTAATATTTTCCATTAATCTTATTTTTTGGAAGGCCTCTTTACCATCAGTTTTCACACCACCAAGCAACTCCATTAGTTTGAACATTTTTGAAAAACTAAGATCCTTCCAATTTTTTTTCTCTCTGTCTTCTAAAAACTTCACCATTATGATTATCACAGGTGAAACATGTTTATTTCAAGTGACAGAGGGAGGGAGGGGAGAGAGAGAGAGAGAGAGAGAGAGAGAGAGAGAGAGAGAGAGAGAGAGAGAGAGAGAGAGAGAAGAGAGAGAGAGACAAGACAAGACAAGACAAAATTCTTTATTTACGAGGATAATAGATAAGCACTGATGTGCTTTTTTACATCCAGTCCTCGCCCTGTGTAGGGTCAAGAGAGAGAGAGAGAGAGAGAGAGAGAGAGAGAGAGAGAGAGAGAGAGGTGGCATGTGAAGGAGAGGAGTGGAGTCAAAGAATGAGGCAATGGCAGCTTGGCCCAAAGCATATCTCCAAAGAGAAAGCAAATTGGATTTGGAGGGTAAAAGGAAACAGACAGTAACTGACTTAGTGATCCAAGGATTAGATTGAAGTTGAGTTTTACTAACTGTCTTCATCACAGATCTAGTTGCAAATTGAGACGACTGCAGGTGGAAATCTAAATAAATCTTAAATAAATGTTTGTGAACCGCCAAGAGAAACATTCATGAACAAACGAGTCACATGACAAAACATGACGCATTTCGACCTCTTAGCGTTCAACGCCTGCCAACCTTGTGCTGAAGAGTAAAGAGATCGAAGCTGAGTACCAAATTCGTTCATTTTTTATGCATTATTTGTTTGTGTCTTGCCTTAAGAAGACCTAAGAGGTCAAAACACATCGTGTTTTGTCTTGTGACTCGTTTGTCCACAATTCTCTTGGTGGTTCGCTAACATTTATTTAAGATTTGTCCTCATCACATTTTTCCATGCTGACATGACAATGTGCAAACTGTGTAAGTCCTCCTCTTGGGTAGTGTCAACTATATAAAATAAGCATGTTCATGTAGAAAAAAAAAACAAGGAGAAAGTATAACTAACAATGTATAGGGTAAATGACAGAGAGAGCTCGAGAGCTCGAGAGAGAGCAAGAGAGAGAGAGACAGAGAGAGAGCGAGAGAGAGAGGGAGGATGAATAACTGTAATTTTGAAAGGTAGCAGAGAATGACAGGTTAGTTGACAAGTTACAGTAATCCTCATCTATAAAACGAACTTCTTTTTTATTTTATTATTAGTACTACTACAACAGCCAGTGATTGAGTGGGTCTGTTTCAGTTTTCTTTCAACACAAAATTCCAGATTTTGGTCCATAAAAGAAATGGTTTGATATGCATACCGTTCATTATTGCTAAGAAAGTCTGGCAACATCAGCTGTGAAGCGATCGATCGTGTTCTTAACTACACCCCACACGGGCACATTTCCATTGTTTACATCCCCTGCTCGGCCTTATGGTACGAGAAACACCTTCTTCGTCACATGACATCAACTTCCTCTTCCGGTTAGACCTTTTCCCTTGGTGTCCACGGTAAGGGATTGCTCGCCTGACTGTGGGTGAATAAAATCGGTTGAAATCGGAACAGTCGCATGTCCGATTTTGTTGTAAATGTAATATAGCAAGCTTAAACATAGGAGCTCTATTAACTGTGTATTTTCTTTCGTGCAGGTCATCATGGGGCGCCGACCAGCAAGATGGTATGTTTTTCACTGTTCGGTCATGTTTCATGAGGCTGAATCTGAACTTGGATAGATTGTCGTTTGCTTTCTTGCATGTCATCGTAGAAATATTGAGTATTTAATTTTGTGTTATTCTGAGTGTGCTGACATTAATAATTCATTCTTGAAAAGTAAAAGAGAGGCGGAGATGTAAAAGATAGGGCCTAAGTATGTTACGAAGTAGTTAAGAAAAGGCATGCCTTTAGGAAAAGGCATGCCTTTCTGACAAGCGGATAGTGAATTCACGTGTGTGTGTCTTCTTCTTCCAGATGGGGATGTTTAACCCTCACAGTGCTCTGTATATCAATTTAAACTTTAAAGAAATGTAGTTAAAATCTAGGACGGGAAACTCGTCACACACCACACTTGAGAATTTGGCTTCTGCATACATATTATTTGCACTAGATATGCAAACCTATACATTTTTAGAAACTAGAGATGTTGTAGAATCTAGTGAAATAACTGAAAATACTGTAGGTGGTAGCCTACCTACTTGGAGACTGACCTCAAAATATACGCAGAGAAAATTTCTGAAAAAGTTATTTGAAAAGTAAGTCAAATTTTAAAATGGAGTGACTGAAGGCGGCGAACGAAGCAAGATCAGGAATAGAGTTTTAGAACTTACCGCCAATGACATTGACAAACAAAGCACAAGACAAGACACGATGCATTTCAACCACTTGGGTCTTCATCAGGCGAAAAAATAAATCACATTTAACATGTGGGACAGTACAAACTACGAAAAACAAAAAAGGGGAATGAAAAATGACTTATCCGTAATTCTTCATGAAGGCGGAAATGACATGGGGCCAGGGGGATTATGGGAGAGGAACAGAGGGGGGGGGGGGGGGGGTGCGTCAGGGGAGGTGTGTGTGTGTGATGTGATAGGGTTGTGTGTCTAGTTTATTAGGATGGTATGATATCTTTGTGATGGTTGTGGTAATAGTGGATAGATAATGATGGAAAAAAAAAAAAAAAAAAAGAAGAAAGGTGTGTGTGTGTGTGGGGGGATTTAAGGGGAAGGATCAAAACAAAATTAAGATTAGATAGATGGAGGGTTGCTGTAACTACTGTATGAAGTGAGTGAAGAGGATGTGGTGGTGGTGTATGTAAATGTGTGTGTATGTGTGTGTGTATGTGTGTGTGTTGGTAGGGGATATTGCCAACTGATGTGGAAGAGGTGGGTATGTGTGTTTGGTTATTGTTGGATATTGATGCCTTGGGGGTGTAGTGTGCCCAGTTTGGAAATGAGATGGGATTCTTGAGTTGTGCGTTCAAAGCTGTCACTCTGTGACTGCCAGAGTGCCATAACTTTGACATGGTCGATGTTGTGTTGGGTGTGGTTGAAGTGTAGGGCGACGGGTTTGGGTCGGTGGTGGCGGATATCAGCCAGATGTTCAGCGATGCGTGTTTCAAGTGTGCGTGACGTTTCCCCTATGTAGATCTTGCCACACAGCTGGCAGTGGATGGCATATATAATGTTGCGGCTCTGACATGAAAATGTGCGTTTGACTGTGAAGGAGTTTTTGGGGCCCTGTAAGATGGTGTCTGGTTTGGTGAGGGGGCAGATTTTTCAGTAAGTCAAATGTTAGGAGAGACACAGTTTTTCTTCTGTACTACCTAAACACTTCAGACTGGAGATAAAATGAAGACAAATATGTGCTGGAAACATGGGAAAGATGATAATTCTCTTGACTTGAGCTATGTATAATGAATTGTGCCTCAAATGATGTACCTATAATTCAGCATCCGGACAATCAAATTTCACTATATAAGGAAATGGGGTTTGTGCAGGCTTATCTTGACGCTAGATAGGTAAAACTATATGTTTTTGTAAACTAGAGATAATGAGGAATCTGAAGAAAAAAATTACAACACAGTACCCTGATGGCAGCTGAAGATATTCTTCACAGTGTAATCCAGAACATTGGTGAAAAGGTAATCCAAAACGTCAGTCACATTGTTTGAAACACCACAGTTTTCCTGCTTGAATGTCAAAACACTTGAAACTTCAGTGAAAACAAGAAGAACATGTCCTTGAAAGACACAGAACAAAGTTAGGGCCTTGGTCTTCTGTGGAAGGCTCAAAAGCACTCGGGGCAGAGTCCCATGTCGCATCCAGAACATTCCAGCCAGAGCGCACACAAATAGGATGGCCAGCAGCACAGTTCCTCTTTCTTGACCTCCTCTCTCAGCATCACTCTCCTCTGCAGTAGTGCTTCCAGATTCTGGATCACACAAGAAAACACATATCCTAAGTCTTCTGTTCATTTCATTGTTTCATAATGGTGCAAGAGTTGTTACAGAGAGCTTGACTCAGTTTCCACTGATCAGTCTGATTTTCAGAAAGAAAAAAATATTAACAACATTAATTATTCATTCTATAAAAAATGAAGTCATGCATAAAATCATAAATAAAAATAAAATCTGAATCACTAGCATATAAGGAAGGGGAAGGGCTATAGCTTTCATTGGAGACACGCCCACTCGTGACACGCCCACACTGTTTCCAAATAAATTGTTCTCTTCAAATCACCACTTTTATTCATCTCTAAAGTGCTTTCAAAACACATATAATCACCCAGAAACGATCTTCTAGTTTGATCAGGCAACTCCTGTAAGTAACCATGTACCCCCTCCATCCCCCCCTTCCTTCATGTGGCGGACCAACAAATGTAAAATAACCAATAACCGCACGCAGCAAGTGTTCCATCACTCGACACACAAACTAATCAAAGTTTATCTACTCACCTGCTTCGCTTTCGTTACTACTGCCTCCGGCAACTGATTCTTCCCTCGTGCCACTTCCACGAAACTCCTGCTCAAACTCGGTCGCTGATTCACTCATTATTTCAATCAAAACGCACGAAAACCTTGGAGATAACGGACTGACACGACTTGCCAGTGCACAATGGACACCAGCAAATCACGTGAACTGATCAATCCGGATGTTTAGCGGCGGTGGTATAACGGTTCTCATCTGAGCCACGATCGTGGCCCATCGCACTCGGGCGGTAAAGCCACGATCGTGGCCCATCGCACTCTGCGGGTTAACATGTGACACAGACTAGACCTCGGTTTATAGTCCCATCCGAACGACTATATGGGGAATGGAGTCGGAACCAATGTTAACTCCGAGGGAAAAACCCCCCTATACCGAAATTCGAACCCGCAACCCCAGGATCACGAGTCCGGCGCTCTACCAACTGAGTTATCCGGCCCGGGGCCCCCCCCCGGTCTTCTTTTCCTTCTTCCTAAAATACTGGTTCACTCAAAAACGAGTAGGTCACCAGCGCGCATGTTGAAAGTAAAATAGAATAACTTAAAATAGGTGTGTGCTTAAATAGAAAACGCCAAATATTTTAGTACAAAATTGGCCCTTCTGTTTGGAAATAGATGCCCGGCTGTTCTGCCAACAGCTCTCAAGACAGCATGCCCTGGGCAACTGAAAACTCAAGATCCTTATCGGAACGTTTATTTTCCACCAGATTTAAAAAACACCACCATTGAAAGGAGCCCAAAAAATTAGTAAAGAAATGGTGTAGGCCTATAACATTAGACATTTGAGCAGAAAGTTGGTTCTTTTTTAAGCACTGAGATTTTGTCTGGTTGAAATAAAATGTTGAAAGAATGTGATCTTGTGAAACTAGCCTACATCAAGTGTCTTGAAGATCTATAAGAGATCAAGAAAAGTGACTGGAGGCCTGGTTACTTACTGCGACTTACAACCCAGCAGCAGCCACTTCATTGTTTCAAACATTACTCGTAAAATTTGAATATTTGCTCTCAGATGAATTTGCTTGAAATTTTGGAGACACTAACTGAAAAGCTTATAATTATATATAACTTGACCGTTAATTTCAGAATGGTGCAGTGGGAGTGGTTATAAATGTAGAATTGAGCTATTGAAGTGAGCCCAACTGTGGCATGTTGACTTGAAATGATGTTTCAGGACACAACCTTAGCTTATAGGTGTATGGGAAAGTCCCACACTACATCATACCACTTTATGTGGTTTAGATTCATGATTGATGCATGAACTAGATGCCGCACACTTCTACTTGTTCAAGACTCTGTCTGTGGTGTGCAGTTATAGTCACATATGCAGGGGGGCATGCTGGCAGTGAGATAAGTGTAAGATTGTCACATCAGATCAATTTTTCTCTTTTAATTCTTTATCTAACCTTATATATAATCCTAATGTTAAAATAGGACTGAACACTATGCATCACCAAGCTTAGACATGATGATGACAGTGTTGTGTCTGACACCATCAATCCATTAGGGATCACTGAATGTAGGCTTTGTCACTGCAGTGCACGTTTTGGGAAATGTCTGAAAATATGTTGTGTCTCATTTATTCTTCATGATTCTCAACTACATATGGTAGTGTGACGTAGTTCAGCAATTTTTCTGCATGCCAGTAGGCAAGTGATAATTTTTATGCACTTACTAACGGTATTCATACTACAGTTTTTTCCATAGTTGAGCTTGGCTTCACTTCACCTGTCCAATAAATCCAAATCAAATGGATTTTTTTTTTTTTTTTTTTTTTGCATTTGTAAGGTAAAGGAAGGTCTTACTCTTAACATTACATTTTTGCGAGTGACTGCCGAGTGAAATTTTTGTGACTGCCAAGCTTCTATTTTATGTGTTCAGTCAAACTTTGATTACACTTGAAAGGTGGGCAGTGTTGAGCCTTATTTTTTTCCATCATGAAAGTTGCATTTGACAGTCTTTGAGAGACCACCATTTTGTTGCCTTCTGTGGCTTCATTCTTGACATCTGACCTTTTGCAGTCACATGGCTTGAACACACATTTTTCAGGGTTTTTTTGTTGTTGAAGAAAACTTAATCGCTTAAGGCATCATATCCTTCTCAGATGCGCACCCACCCTCCCAATTTAGATAGGATGGATATGTGCAATATATTTGCATAAAATGTATGATTGAATATTCTTGTTGAAACGGTTGCAGCATGTGATTCTGAAGTGAAAATACAGGTTCAGTCTTGACGTTTCCTGTATAGCCATGGGAAGAATGTCAAGAAAACAGCGACAGCTTTGTTTTAATATTCACCTTTTAATTAATTAACTTAAAATGGAAATGAATGTCAGACTTGTTTGACCGACAGTGCTTGACAAAGGGTAAAGTTCAGTAGTAATTCTAAACCGACAGTGCTTGACAAAGAGCACATTTGTGTGTGTGGTTTTCAGTACATTTTCTAGCAGTTTTCAAGCGTAACCCCTAGATATTTATTTTAAGCGACCCTCGAAAAATTTGGAGACTAGCATTGATGAAACCATGCGTCTGGAAATACCAGAACCCAGAATTAACCTCGCTGTTTGTCTGGATATCCTCAAATCACAAAATGTCCTTGTCTGGGATTTTTGTGTGTGTGCCCCCGAACAATTCAGTAAAACTGCGTCTGACTACAGGTATGGGAATTTTCCGCCGAAAGGCGGATTTCCGCCGATTTGGAGGCTCCAGGGGCTGTTTTTGAGATCGATGTAAATCCGTTGAGAAAACTGGGGGGGGGGGGGGGGGGGGGGGGGGGTATATGTATAGTGAGGTTTGTTTTTCATAAGCAAAAGCTTGGATCGCGATTTTGTTCTCGATCGGTTTGTTCTCAAATGGAAAACTTCCGGGTCGTTTGGGCACCCAGGACAGATTACAGTGAATAATGGAATTCGGCTTACCGAAACTACAAAGAAGGGAAGTAATCCCTTAGCTGTGAAAAGTGCCATTCGCGGATTCCGGCGCCATATTGTCTTACAAGTTGCACGTCCAAAGTTCCGAAGTCGTCAACATGTTTCGACAAATCACCGAGAATTAGAAAGTTTTGGCCACGGAGATCGATTCCTCTGTGAAAAACAAGTGGAACTGGAAGTGGCTGGAGGAAGTTGTGCGTACAACAGTGACTTTATCGCGTGGTAAAGAGGCCGTTAGCCACGAGGTGAAGATCCGTGTGGGAAAATAGAATAAAAAGCTTGTTATTTTATTTTATTTTTTTTCTTGCCAGTTCATGCATTTCTGGGGTGATTTTTAGATACTGAAATATGAAAAATGCTCAGCTTCAGGGGGCAAAGAAAGCCCACCAGGGGCTTTGCCCCTGGACCCCACCGGGGGCCTACGGCGGATTCCCCTCTGTGACTAGTATTTTCTTTTCCAAACTGATCATTCCTTCGCCATTTTGCGAGAGACTGCAAATGCTGCTTTGGCCAATAGTCAAAATACCGTCTGTTGAGCTGTAATGATATAGGTGTATGCAATCGATGCCAGTGTTCAGAGCAAGTTTGTTTTCACATGCTTGCTATTAGAGCTGTGTACCATGAAGAAAACCGTACCGCGGTATACCGCGATATTTTTTGCCCGTACCGATATTTTCCAACGGTATACCGCCGTCCCCGATCCTGTGTAATGTGATGACCATCTGGCCACTTGTACGTACAAGACAGCATGCAGAAGTTGAAACAAACTGAGAAAAGACAGACTCACACACCAGTGATCGTTTTTTTGTAAACAAACTTTAATTATTCAGTGTTTACTTTGAATACAAAATCAGGTAAACAAATACTATGAAAAAGTATTGTCCATTGACTTATGGTTCTATTTTGTTATATGACACAAATATTGATTTCTGTATATAATGTTTGTTGATTTTTGTATTTAAAATGATTAAAAACCAGTTGAAAAAAATACTATGAAAAAAAACAAGAACACTGAATTATGAAATGAAACCTACAGACGGTAGACTTTTTGGATGGATAACAACAAAAAGGGAGAGAAAAGCAAGAGAAGAAATATACAAGTTTCAAGGGAAAAAATCAACTAATGATCAGACAAAACTGATAATTACATTCCTACCGAGAGAAACGTTTTATTGCTTTTTTATATTCAACTGTACGAAAACGATTAGGCATGGCAGCCACATCAGTAGAAGAGTCTACATTTTCTGAAAAGAACAGTGCATGACTTTACAAATTCTTTTTCAGAAAGAGGAGCTTGTCCACGTGTTCTGGGTTCAGGGTAGCCCTTTGGCTGGTCAGAATGTCCCCAGCTGTCGAAAACACCCTCAGACGGCACACTCGTGGCCGGGATGGCGAGGTAAATCCTTGCCGCCCTAGCCAACAAAGGGAAGCGGTACTCATTCTGTTTCCACCACAAGAGTGGGTTCTCCGCCATGCCAATAGATTTCTCCTCTCGATACTTCTGGACTTCTTCAGCTCCCTGCTGGAAGATGGTCTTGCTTGGCTCGACATGTGTGACGAAGACATCTGCCAGGAGGGAATCAAGCAGGCACGCTCCTTTGCTCTCGTACTTCCGTTTGTCCTCGGGTCTCTCTGTCTTCACGAAATGCTCTTCTTGGATCTCCTCAAGCACCTCAACATCATGGGCATGCTCATCAAGAGCTGGCAGACTGGGGGTGGTTGAAGTTCCAGGTTCTGAAGTTCCTGGTTCTGCCTTAACTGCTTCGACGGTCTTGGGTTTTGGTTTTGTGTGCAAGCTCACTGTGACGTCAGTGAGTTTGTGGAAGATGCCATCGCGTTGTTCTGGTGCCATATAGGAGAAAGACTTGAAGCGAGGGTCCAAGGCTGAAATCATCTGCAGCATCTCTCTCTGTTCTGCATACCGGCCCTCCAGATCTGCTGCCATGACAGCCTTCATTTGCTGGACGGACATGGAGTCGTCTGGCTTTGAGCGAAGATGTCCTTTCTCGCCAAGCAGACTCTCAAGAAGGGGCATGATCACAGACGAAGTTGGCATGTCCTCCGTGCACATGAAAGTTGTGATGTCCTTCAGGGGTTTCAGGAAAGATTGAAGTTCTTGTGCGGCGGCGGCCTCCTCGTCATTCAGACTCGTGATGTCACGCTCTTTGAGATAGCTCAGTTCTTTGGAGCGAATCACAGCGACGACAGCATCCTGCAGGTACAGAAATCGTGACAGCATGTCAAAGGCGGAGTTCCACCTGGTGCAAACGTCAACCTTCAGCTTTTTTGCCTTCAGTTGAAGCAACTCTGCCTTTGCTTGGAGGACGTTGGAAGCCAAATGACTCCTGTGAAAGAAGGTAGATATCCGCCTGATTCTACTCAATATGGCTGCGGTTCCATCCACCTTGAGCGCCTTCTGAACTGCAAGGTTGAGTGTGTGTGCAAAGCATCCCAAGTGCAGATGGCATTGCAGCAGCTTTCCAGCCTTGACCATGTTTGAGGCAGACCTGTTTACTCTACGATTTTGGCGTAGCAAACTCCGAATTTGGCACTTGTGCTACGATGCTACGACCATAAAAATAAACTACGCTTTCTGTTCATTTTCTGCTCTGCAATTTCTTGCGCGCCGATCCCAGTGCCGATCCAAGTTTTGCGCCGATCCAAGTTTTATTCTCGCCAGCAGTTTGACTGGGTTAAGTTTAAAGCACGCCCGCCTAAGTTACTGCATTATACACTGCCCCGCAGTCCGCTGTCGCGCTGAAAAATCGGCTCTCCTGAACACAGCTCTTTGACCCACTTTCACGTCTCGTCACGTCGTGCCGTGTGTTTGTGCCTTTCATCTGCAGAGACAAATTCACAATGGACATTAGACATGCGGAAACAGCATGAAACAGATGATGAGGATGATTTAATATTGATGGAGCAGGAGGACAATTCTAAGAAGCAGTCAAACTCGGCAAAAAAACACCGTAAAGCAGGACAGAAATTTACCAAAAGCCATCATGAAGCCTACACCTGTCTCGTTCCTTCAACGAGAGGAGCCGAGTTCGCACACTGCACGATATGCAACTCTCAGGAGGGGGCCTTTAGTGATTTGTCACTGGTGATGAGGGGAATTTTAACAATTCCACACAGCTCCGCACATTGTGAGAGGATTTTCTCCTGTGTGCGGAAGAACAAAACTGAACAGAGAGCCAGCATGGCTGATGACACTGGACAGCCTTCTTGTGGTGAAAGGGTCTATATAAGAAACGGCCTGTTGATGCTGTTGGTGCCCTCACTGGTTCTCAGCTCAAGAAGCTCAGAAGTGCATACTATCAGAGTCTGAAGAATAAAAATTCACAGTGACTGTTGATTGGATAGTTGGTTGAGTAGGACTGAATTGTTCAAGGAAGGAAGCTACATCAATGAACATAACCGTTTGTGTGCATCATAGTTGCTCTTACAATATGACACTTGTGAAAAAGATTGAATACGGTCATAGTAGTACTATATAGTAATATCAAAATATCAACTGGTTACCTCAAAAAACGGATTGCTCAAAACAATTATTTAGTCCCCTAAATTTCGAGGTAACCGATTTCCACTGTATATATATATGGGAAGAAAAGAAAAAAAGACAATATTATACTATTTTGACTTCATGCAGAAAGACACTTTAGCCTGTCAAAGACATATGTAGAGGACATTATTTTTACCTTAGAATGCAGGAAAAGCGTCAGCGGCCGGGGCTCCGCCCCGGACCCCGCTGGGGGAGCTTACAGCACTCCCCCAGACCCCCTAGACTGTTGGGGGCTTCGGCCCTGCGGGCCTTGCATTTGCTACTACTTTTCATACCCCTGCTACTATTTTTGGATATCTCAGCTACTCCAAGACATTTTTGGGGGGTAAACAGGTCTGTTGAGGCGTTGTCGGACACAAGCATGAGACCCAGCGCACCCGGCAGTTTCCATTCTTTGATTGCTTCTGTGATGACCCTGGTGATGTTTTCAGCTGTATGGCTCTCAGGCATTGGTCTTGTTTGCAGCACATAGTTCACCATCTGCCGATCAACCACCAACACAGCGGTGACAGTGACGTAGGAGTCTGTTGCTCTCGAGGTCCATCCATCTGTAGTCAAACTTACTTGTTCGGATTTCTGAAGGTCAGCAATCACCGTGGCTTTCATGTTTTTGTACATCTCAGGGATAGCCAGCTCTGAAAAGTGGTTACGAGAAGGAACCTGGTAACGGTCGTCGAGCGTTTCAATCAGGGTTCGCAAGTGCTTGCTTTCCACCAACTTGTAAGGTCGCAAATCTTTGACGAGAAACAGCGCAATTTGGTTTGTGATGGCCTTTGCACGAAGAGAATTTGTAGGATACTTTGTCTTTTTTGCCTGGGCCTGAAAAGCTCCCGCAAGGGTCTGCTGGCGCTGTTGTTTCTTTGGTGGCTGCTCACTTTGTGAGCTTGAGGTTTCCGTCTGTGTGGTCAGTAACTGTGGATGGTGTCTCCTGATGTGGGTGTTCATGTTGGAGGTTCCACCAGCAATTTTTACATCGCCATTGCACGTCAAGCACACCGCCGTATTCTCCACTATGGAACCATCAATTTTTCTTTTTCGGACTCCAAAGTGCTTCCAAATAGGGGCTTTTGCTTTAGCATTTGCCACTATCGTGTACTTGCTTTCAGCCATTGTGCCTTTGTCTACCGCACTTTCATGGAACTGCCTCTTTGTTCTAGGAAAAATGTTTACTTTCGGTTTCTATTCCAATTCGCGGTATACCGACCCTTCCCGGACCGTACCGGTATACCATACCGAGAGGCTTCTGAACCAATATAATACCGGTATACGGTAATACCGTGCACCTCTACTTGCTATCACATGGCAGAGGCTTGTTCCATGTAGTAATCACCAATCCTTATATTAACTGTGGTGAAATAGGTTCTTTCTGACATAAATTACTTTCAAACATGATTCATAAGCATACTTTGGCATGGACTTGTGCTCTCTTGCTGATTTTTTTTGTTTCTGTGCATGTTGTCAAAAATTTCACACAGCCTGACAGCGAATCGCGCGAAAGTTAAGAGTTGCCGCTCTTTGGTCAGATTTCCCCTCCTGCGGTTAGAGTCGGCAAGTGCAATTGCCACTCAAGAATATTTTCTGGATTTTTTAAAAAAAATTTAAAGTTTGTTGTGTTTGCCATATTTTTTTTTAGTAAAAAAAAAAAGAGAACAAAAAACATATTCGACAAAGCCATATGGGTAAACAGATCAGTAGTTGTATATTTGCATAAAAAGAAAAATGTTAAAAGTATTTTCCTAATTACAATTAAAAGTACACTCACTGCGTTTTTCTTGTCAGATAATGTAAGCAGAACGGCCTCTTTAAATAGGCAATTTGTGATTCCTAGTTCTTTATTGCATGACAAAGCATCAGGTGGATAGTTCAGTAGGCAAATGAATAAATATTGTTCAATCTGTATATTTTTTTTAAACATTCTGTGTATATGGCAGATTTCGCCTGATTAATTCGGCAAAGCAGTCATGCCCACAGTCATGTCCACTTACAACCCTGATTTATGATAATCTGGAAATTGGTATATCTGGAGATTGGTACATGTATATCTTTAGCTGGTTACCCAAGTGTATTATTAATACAACTTGTGTATAAGGTTTGAAAGAACCTGCTTCAGACAAAGTAAACAAAAATCTATGCACTTCACATGACTGCACTTCACATGACTGTTTTTGCTTCCACTAGAAATTGTGCCCAGAATTTGATAATCTTTGTTTTCCATGTAAATATATTGAAATTTGTCTGGACTCTTCAAGAACTACGTATGTGTGGGGTTCAACTTGAACTTCAAGGTTTAAATCCAAGTATCATATTGTAACTTTACAGTTTGAATTTATAAAACAAGTCATATCCTGTTGCATGAATAACCCCCACCCCACCCACATGCCACTCCCACCCCTTCCGTCCGAGATACAGGGTTGCAGGCTGAACTTTCTGCTGGAATAAACAAGACCATAAGTTTTCGGCAAAGGAGTTCTAACTCCAGTTGCACAAAATCTGCTCACCAAAATTATTTCTTAGATCACACTTCAAGCTGTCTTCTTAAGTTTCAGAAGTGGTAAATAGTAATACAAATTGGAGTCAACAAAAAATATTTCTGCCTCCAGTTTCTTGAATTATGTGAACTCCACTGCATACAGGTCAGTGACTTTAATGTCAGTTTAAACGGTTTGCTTCTGGATTGCATGTTAAAAGGTAAAAGGGAGGTAAGATGTCTCCAAATGCCCAGATTTTCACCTGTCAAACGGTGAAGAAACCCATTGGCTGTAGGGGGCTTCACCTCCTGACCACCCCCCACCCACCCCCAACAAAGGGCTCTGCTAGGGGGCCTTAGATGGCCCCCTTGACCCCCAGCCTTCCTGCTTTTAATTTTTTTTTTCTGATTTGTCCTGTGAACTAGTTTGCACTGAGTCTGACCCTCTGACTTCTGGGAAAAAAAATTATGACTGTGATTAGCAAACCTCCAGCAGAAAATCAGGTGGTGTTTCCTGGAGTTTTTCAGTAAATTCACTTTTGACTGGGAGCAAACTATAATATATATATATACTGCATACAACTTCTGGAAAGTGCTTGAAAACTGTTCTGTACTTGGAGATTGATTTTTTTATTTGTTTTGTTTTTGTTTCGTTGACCTTTTAACACATCCTTGCAATACTTCGCCTCGTGTAAAAACTGTTTCTAATGATTTTTAGTTTGCATGACTAGATCAGTCATTGTCAAAATCATATCCAGAAAATCTGTTTTCCCAAATTTCATGATTAAGGAATTTAGCAAGAGTAAGACACTATTTTGTTGCCATAAGCAAAGAACTGTAGAGTCAAATTGCTGTTCAAACTAATCAACATGAACTAAAGGAAGTGCCATAGTACTTACCAGTGGAATGGGAGATAACTTGGAGCAAGCAGGTTCAGGAGATGAGCAAACCGGTTCAGGAGATGTAAGACAACATGAAAACAGAGTGGTTCAGGCAGATGCAATCCAGTGTTTAAAGCAAATTTATTGGATTGTTAAAAAAAACTCGAACATGGTACAAGTTCATCTTTTTATTTGTTTGTTTGCTTTTTTCCTGGTTGCAGATACTGTGGAGAAGAAGAAAAACTCCTGTGTACCCAATGTTGAAAAATTCAGATTTGCTACAACTGTGTTTTTATACTCGTCTTTTTGTTTTTTCCAGTTACAGATACTGTAAAAACAAACCCTACCCAAGTCACGGTTTTGCCGTGGTGTACCAGGTATGTCATTTTGTCTGCCCATATTTGTTTATTGTCACATAATAACTTTTTTTTTTTTAAGTTAAAGAGCATACATGAGAAAATGACAAGTTGATAAGCAATGGAGTAGAAACAAGCATGTACGAGTATTAGTTTGCATTAAATAATATGTAGTCATACCCGTTTTCCTCTATTCCAAAATGGAATAGTGAAATATATTTTGAAAAAAATGCAACCCTGGTGAGTCAATAGTTTACATGGAACAAAATCTACAGTAAGCCCTTAGTGTATTTGAAATTGTGTGCATACATTCAGAGTTCTGGGAATGGAAAACGATCATGGTGAAATTGCATAAATAACTGCATCTTTGTTGTAAAGAAGCTCTATCATGAGTGTACAGTGAAAGCTGTTCTGATTCAGATCCCAAGATCCGCATCTTTGATCTGGGAAGAAAGAAGGCCCGTGTGGATGACTTCCCTCTGTGCATTCATCTCATCTCCGATGAGCTGGAACAGCTGTCCTCGGAGGCTCTGGAGGCTGGCCGCATCTGCGCCAACAAGTACCTGGTGAAGCACTGTGGAAAGGATGCTTTCCACCTGCGTGTCCGCTTACACCCTTTCCACATCATCCGCATCAACAAGATGTTGTCCTGTGCTGGGGCTGACAGGTGGGGGAATTGGTCACGCTTATGTTCATTGTTGTAAAGCAGCAACATCTTTACATTGTGCACTTGGGTTCAGTTGAGCTTTATGCCAAAGTTAGTGTGTGTGTGTGTGTGTGTGTGTTTTTTTTTTTTTTTTTTTTTTTTTTTTTTTGTCTTTCGTTTTCCTAGTCTCTTGCTTTAGTTCAGTGTGTCTGTACCATGCTTGGCTGACAGTAAGAAAACGTTGATTTTGTGATTTTCTTTTTAGTAGGATGGGAACATCACTATATTGTGTATGTTTTGAGGAGTACAAAAGTAGTTGCACAGTAACATTTAATTGTTACAGAGCATGTAGAATATAGAATAGTGTCTTATAGCCATGACCAGTAATAAAAGAACATAAAGCAGTGTATATGTACAGGGTTCGTACGCTCCTTGAAACTCCTTGATTTCTGAGAGCCAATTTCAAGACCTTGAAACCCCTTGAAAATCAATAAAATGTGGTTATGTTGACCAAACCACCTTGAAAACCCTTGAAAATCAAACCATCATCTCCAAAATATTTTTTATGTGGCAAGAAAAAAAACGGCAGTTTGATTTTTATGCGTTCAGGTTGATGAAAAATGATTTTCAACATTTTTACATCATCGTGATCCCACGTTGTCTGCCAAAGAATGAACCAAGGGAGATAATTTGTAACTTCCGCAATTTTTAAATTCTACGCATGCGCGAAGAAAAGGTCTTGCGCTTCCGGCTTGTTCAGTTCATTGTGAACGGAGCTTGAAAATGCCTGGGGGGAAGTGTGCTTTCAACCGTCTGTGGTTGGATAAACCCGAGTTTTCTGACTGGGCGAGAGAAGACAAAGCCAACAAACATGCCTGCTACTGCACAGTCTGCAAAAAAAGTTTCGATGTGCGAGTAATGGGCGAGAGTGCCCTGACTAGCCACATCAAAGGAAAAAAGCACGTGGCTCTACTGGTGGCGAGATCTTCAGCAGTGATACCCATCTCGTACTTTCTTACAAACAAGACGGCAGCAGCAGTGTCAAACGCGAATGTTGTGTCGTCATTAAATCCTGATCGTGATGTGTCCGTGCGCGAATCCAGTACCAGCTCTTCAGCCACAGTGGACTCGTTTTGCTGAAAGACAGATGTGCTGAAATCTGAAATTCTGTGGACACTGAACACTGTAAACGCGCACCAAAGCTTCAGCTCTTGTGAACAGAATTCTCAGATTTTTCAAACAATGTTTCCAGATAGTCAAATCGCCAAAGGATTTCAGTGTGGTGAGGGAAAATCAAGGTATTTGGCGACATTTGGCATTGCACCTCACTTTCATTCAATATCTCTGGATCCAGACTAGCTAGCTTGGTAATTTTTTTCCTTTTGATCAGAAATGGATTCTGCATGCAGTTATATTTTATAAGTCAAAACAGACGTATCATTTGCTATTTCTATTGGAATAATTTGAAAGCAATGAAACGCGAAGCCTGGTGGCCCCCATATGGAAAATAAATTATTTATTAGCTCAGCAAAACAGTATATAAAAATCCTTTTGTCATTGCATTACTTTACCTCAACAAAACGGTATATAAAAATCCTTTTGTCATTGCATTACTATAGCTAAGCAAAACAAGAAAAGTCATGCTTCAAGTGCCTTACGTCTGCTATGATACAAATACAGTTCTTGTCATGAACTTTTTTTTTTTCAGTTTTCATAATTTTGCCACCATTTGTGGTCCCCAAATCACACAAGAGCTTTGAAATCTCCCAAATATGTTTTTTTCCCATGTTTTTGTTGTCTTTTTTAAACATAAAAAATAGAAAAAAAATGAAGTTTTAAAAGAACAGTGGTGTAATTTTCGTGCCACCTCTTGCCTTGAAATAAAATAAACGCTCCTTGAAAACTCCTTGAATTTTGTTCTTGGGAGTCTGTAGGAACCCTGTATGTATACCAGGATATCTACATTGTGGACCCTAAGTGAGTGAGATGTCACCATTCAGTTTTAATGAAAACCGAACTGAAAGAGGTGATCGTGTGACCATAGCGGCGTGATCTGTTTGATTCCTGTTGGATTCTTGCTTTGTACGTGTAGAATAATGCACAGTTCTCGCTGAAATCATGTTCTTTGGGACCTCGCAATGGAGCCATGCCCAGCAAAGACTCTCCCTATTGGGGAATTGTTTTCAGGAACAAGTCTGTACAGATACTCAGAGTGTATCTAAATTACAGGTTAAGACTATTCCTATTTATGTTAAAGAATTTGTGAAGTTTGTGGTTAAGTTTCTTGTGTTTCTCACTGATTAGAGCTTTTTTTTTTTTTTAATAAATGTATAGTGGATCTACACTGTATATTCAGATTTGCCAGGAACAGCAATTGTATGTTCACTGTGTACAGGGTTCCCACTTCCGCAAGAAAAAGTAGATGTCAGAGAAATGTGGTAAATCGGGCGAGAAAGAAGAAAATGTCAGATAACCACATGTGACAATATTTTTGGTATGGTAGAAGACGAACTGTACGTCATGAAATCTTGTGAAATCTTTGTTCAAGCAGGAAGTCTGCTGCCAGTGTGCTCGGCAGGAAGCTACAAATGTAAAAGTGATTGGCTAAAGCGTTGCATACAAATGGTCCTGAAAGCGTTAGGTCGATTGGATGGTACACCACATATTGCTGACATTTCAGTCGGTTCGTACCATTTTTAAAAGCAGGTCCATGGGTGTGTGGTCGTCGGACTTGAAGCCAGTTTTGCGTTTTCCTTGGTGGGATCCACAATATAAGTATGGATAACTCCGTGATCTAGTGAGTTGGCTTTGACTAAAATCAGATAACAATGCTGTTAGCATTAACCCTCTTCAGTATGCACTTACCTGAGCTTAGTTACGCTGAAAACCATCGGCAAGATAAGTAACTCCGTAATTTGAACATGGTTACCCAATTTAAAAATTAATTTAAAAGAGAGGAAAGGAAATAATGACATGAAAATCATTTTAAAAATTCCTACGAATATATATGTTGCTATATTATAAGTTTAAAGAATGTCACATGAGCCATTTACTCCGGGGGGGTGGGTGGGTGGGGGGGGGGGGGGATTCTTCTTCAGAACTTTCTTCCGAATGGTTTATCATATCTGGAACCTCATCCCAGTCGAAATCTAGGTCACTGTAAGCTTCATCACCCAGCACTTTCACTAAGTCTTGTGCCGTAAATCCCACAAATTACAGTATCTTCATTACTAAATCTCATTATAGAACGGCAGAAATCAAGGTTAGCCATGGTGAAAAACAGCATTTCGACCACAAAACTTTAAAAATTCGTAACTTGAGAACAATGGCACGTATCGACTCGCGTTTTTTTGCAAACGGAAGTGAATGGCTACCGGAAGAAGGAAGTCACGTTCTCGTGAGACTTCCTTTTCTGTGCGAAACATGGCGGCGCCCATTGTTGCCACGTGTTTTACCGGGCGCTGGCAGGTGCTCGGCCTTTTGGCTGTGTGATTTCCGGTCGGGCGCTAGCGGGTGCATGCTTGTCAAGAGAGTTAAGTATTCCAAACTGAACAGGTTATAAAGGCACTGCATATTCTTAACCCAGGGACATTTTGTGCTACTTCAGAAACGGATCAGAGACCCATGATAACATACACCAGTGGAAAGCTGATGGGAAGCCCTAAGCAACACTGTTCAATCTGCTGTTTTTGGAAACCAAAGGTGGAATTGTGACCGTTCTGTTGGCCATTGTTACATGAAGTCTGTTGCTAGGACCAGTGGGGAAATGGTTCGCATCCAACAATGCTAGTTGTCAGGCACCTGACGGCAATACATGGTATGCGACAAAAATATGCAAACATGCACAACAGATGAGAGTGTGTAAAACAGACTCTTTTCATTTCTACCTAAAAGCAGGGGAGTAACTGTTTCAGTTTGTCATCTTTATTTCCAGTGAAGTATTGAGGTGTAAATCTGTATGTTGACAGGCTCCAGACTGGTATGCGTGGTGCCTTTGGAAAGCCACAGGGCACTGTGGCCCGGGTGCACATTGGGCAGCCCATCATGTCTGTGCGTGCCCGTGAGCAGCATGAGGCTTCCATCGTCGAAGCTCTGCGTCGTGCCAAGTTCAAGTACCCAGGACGCCAGAAGGTCAGTTCAAGGAGAGGTGTTTGATGAAGGGAATAGTGGGTGTCTAGAGTACCACTTATAGCTTCAACTTCAACAGATTTTGGGTTTTATTGCCTAATTTCTACTTCTGGAATGATAATAGTAGCATAACAGGGGTTGGAACAGATTTAACGATTGGTAAGATGATGCACAAGGATTAAATTCAGTTTAGCTGTAGCCGAGATTTAAAGCATCAGTAAAGTGTGTATGAGTGAATGTGCATGTTTCAGTTTGTATGGCTATGTATGTATATGTATTTCAGTGTGTGTGCACGTGTAAAGCCCTCCGCTGTTGGTAGAATTCAGCTGCAGGGAACACATTCACCTCTGTTGTCTCCCCTCCTGTCTCCACTTTTGCAACTTTCCTTTTTGCAAAAGACTGGCCACAAGCCTACTATAACCCTCCTTCCCAGACCCATTCTAGTTTTCAGAGTTAACCCTGTTCCCCAAGTCTTATTTTCCGGGATTTTCATGACTGTATTTCTAAGATGGGCCTGCTGTGCCTTGCAACAAACCCTGAGACCTTACAGAGTTGCTCTCGTATGATTTCAGATCGTGGTGTCCAAGAAGTGGGGATTCACCAAGTGGGCACGTGAGGACTACGAGCGCATGCGTGCTGAGGGCTACCTGATCCCTGACGGAGTCACCGTGCAGTACAAGCCTGACAAAGGGCCTCTGGACGCTTGGAGGCAGCGCCAAGTGGTGTCGCGGCAGTGAACATCACTCCAACGGTGAAATGCAGCTGTGAAAAAGCATGTCAGGACTATGAAAATAAAGGTTGATCTGCCGTACATGATTTTGTGGTTTTATTTATTCTTTTGGTTGCTTATGGCCTTCCCCCTTTTCACTTCTTTTCTCGGCTTTCCTATGTCAGTTTTCAGCAGTACCCAGTAGTATTTGGCTTAGACACTTGGGGTTCTTTAACGTCCAGACTTAAGGCCGATATCTACCATCCAAATGGAAGGGGCACATATCAAGTTGTCCATTTGGATTATTAGCCCATAATTATTAGCCCCTGAATTGAGATTTGTCAGAAGAGCAATTCTGGCTGAATCATCAGTACACTGTACAGTGGTGAGCATCACATCACATGGACAGATATAATCTCATGATGGTGCTTTTTCCTCGACACACGCACTATAGAAACGAAACGCTTTGCACTGAAAGGCCTTGCAACATATTTCCAATTCATTCTTAAAACTTCCAATTCATGCATCATTCTGCTTAAAACATCTGTTTTGTAGATTTGATCCTAGAACACAAAATTATTTCACAGTAATTTGCTGATAAAAAAAAAGTGAAACACTTAATGCAGGTTTATTTCAAAGTATGAGTGCTGGCAGAAGGCAAAATGTGAAGTCAAATGCTGAAGTACTGAGCCATCAGATGAGCATAACAATCGAAGTGATGAGCCATGACCTTCAGGCGGGACAACAACAAACCAACCAACCACATAAGAACATGTAGTGGGGAAACAAGTGGGCTTGAACAAGTCCTCAGTTACTATGAAAATACCAATCAAGGGGATGGGGTTTGAAGAGGGTTATGGTTAGGGGAGTATGGGATGAAAGAGATGACATGATGTTTAATCCTACTCTGAGAGCAACAGAACTGTATTATTTTGAACAGAAACCATTTGCTTATACCTGACGAGAGTACTTTCAGCTGGATGAGAATGTAGTAGTCCCAGTCTTCTGCAGTTGTGACACTACCCATGGTATTGAACATACGGCACCACCTACAATTTTGTGGCATTTCCCATACCAGAGGAGGGGAACCTCGCGATCCAAAAACTCCCAAGAGCGCCAGTGAAGGATGGGAAAGGGGAGTAGAAGAGAATTATGTAAAGAAATGGGTTACTGAAATTGGAATTGCGCGTGATCAAAATTAACATTTAACTTGAGCCTAAGCTTGAAGATAACAAAACGAATAAAAGGGAAATCACTTGGTCACAAGCTTTCGTTGTGTTCTCTTGCTTTTAAGTGACTTCCCATTTGCTCATTTTTGGCAAGCTTACATATGTGTCTTCCAATTTTGTAATTGGGAGAGGGAATTGAACCAGGAGCATTGGATCAAGAGTGATGCCTTACTAATCAGCCCTTTTATCTATTGCTAAAACCAGAAGGGTACTGTGGAGAGCGCTGACCTAGCTAGGATCAGTAAGTGTATCCTGTGTCCAACCTGTACTTGGGACCTGCACCAAACTCTTTGATTTTTGTCCTTGGGCCATCTGCACTAAGTATTACACAATTTAAGTAAATATGAAGTGAGGCAGGGAACAGTAAACAATAAACGAGTACAGTAACTCTTGCTTCCACAAGAAAGCATTCAGTTCTCCAAAGGAATGCTGCTTGCGGCACCGAATCGTCTAGCATACATTACAGCGCAGAACAAACGAGAAACATCCCCAAAAAAAAAGGATGCTCCAAGCTTGCCTATATACCCCATACTGAACACATCTACACAGCAACAAGTACTGGAGAAATGAATAAATATAAAGTAACTTTTATTCAAGACTGGATGCATTCCTTTGGAAAACTGAATGTTTTCTTGTGGGAGCAAGAGTTACTGTACTTGCGCAATTTAGTTTGGTATGCTTGAAGCGCTCTTCGATGGACAAACCAACCTATGGATGTAGATCAAAACATTTACATAACGTTTGAGCAGAAATAGGACATGATGTCAGACTGACATGAATTGTAATTCAGAAATTATTATACTGCTGATTCCATGATAGGAACAGAATATGTGTGTGCTTACGGTTGGCTCTCTCAGCCACATAATGAAGCCACTATAGGAGAAGCACATCCACTTCTCAGAAACGGGTTAAGGGTTCTGGATTGTATATAGAGTGCAATTATTGTCAATGCAGAATTGATTTATTACTTTTCGTAAGTTGCAAATTCATGTGCAGAAGCAGGGCAGAATGCAAGTGCTCAAGAGGAACAAATTCGCGACTTCACTGTGACTGGGAAAAAATGAATTGAAATAAAACAAAAAAACAACAGAACAAAAACACTGAATAGAACCTTGGTGTTTTGTTTATGTGTGAAGACAGGTATTGAGAACTTTTTTTCAGATTTTTCTAGCCCATGCTTTGTCTTTGTGACATGTATGAAGCTGGGCCGCTTATTCCATATGGAGAGTAGGATAATACAAATCTTTGGGGAAAGCTTGACAAGGGGTCTTCAGGGAAGAAAATCCTCTCAAATGTTTTGGGCTTGTAACTCCTTTCACTTAAGGGGACTGGTTTGCTTACACTTCAAGGGGGCCGAGTCGCCTCCAGGTCATGCGTACCGAATGCTCCTTTACTGCCCTTTTTTTTTTCATTGCACAGGGAGGGGGAGGGGGGGGGGTTCTTTCAAGGGAGATAACAGCAAGGAAGAAGTACGAGTACAAAGCAAGGCCTGCCTCCCTTGCGTGGCATTTCTCAAAGGATGAGCCAAAACGTGTCCAAAATATCGGTGAATGTACCCGCATGCTCTTAGTAAGTCCTGGTCTTGTTTAGCGCATCAAAACCTTGCTCTACACACCCCACGTGCTTTTTTTCTGTTGTTGCTTATGTTTGCATCAAGGGGACTCTGCATTTACCATTTGCTAATGACTGGCTTTTGGGATATGAATGAAAGGAACTCAGTCCTCACGAGAGTCGCCTCTACCACTGTCTACACAGCCCCAAACCCCCAGTCACACAGCCTTTCTCTTTTTGATTGACATGACCACCACCTCCCCATCCTGCGTATCTAACTGAGCAGTACTACAAAGTCCCTTGACACAAGTGGCTAACGTGGCAGGCGAGACTCATCATTAGGCAATACAAACTGATAAGCAGCATAGTATTCTCTCTCCTTCTGTGTGTGTGTGTGTAAATGCTTGCCTGGAGGTGGAAATCAGCCATCTTTCTTTTTGTGTTATTTTTTTATCTTTTTTTTTGGGGGGGGGGGGGGGGGGGGGAGAGTAGGTAGGAGGTACCTCAGATACCCAGATCTTTGTTATATGTCGAACATTGTTGAGTGATATTTGCATGTGTTGGTTCTTTTGTTTGTTGTATGTTTCAGGTTTGCATTTTGTTTTCTTCTGTTTTTGTTACTTTAGGATGTGTGGTTGATATCTCTGAGTTGGAGACTGATGATTCAAGAAAATTTGGTTTTTGACTTCAGTACAGTTTCACATATTTATTACAGTGTCAACAAATTTAGTGAAGAAAACATCTTTCAAGTCCAAGTCCTTGTACCTAAAAGGAGAGTCGATTTGAAACACCTTGCTGACATCTGTGAGGCTGACATTGAGGTTCTGATTGTGTTCAGATATATCGTTTTTCTTCAGTTTGGGGTGGGAAGCCACCCTCTCCCCACTCCCACCCCACCCCACCCCACCCACCCTAACGACTCCATGATCCATTGCCTTTGCATCACACCGGGACCTCAGTGGCCCCATCCCTTCTTTTCTATTCAGGAAACTTTCATCCAGGATGTGTGTGTGTATGCGCGCGCACGTGTGTGTGTGTGTGTGTATGTGATGAGTAATCAAGAAAACGGCCGGAAAGCTATAAGAGATCTTTCTCTGAAAAAGCAAAGAAACAACAGCAAAATAAATTAAAAAAAACGTTCAAACAAACAACAATGTTGTTGAATCCAGGAAAGGAGTCAGCATGGAGACTACCACTTCCATTTACTGGACGTGTTGGAGACACTTGTCAACGTGTAGTCACTGATATGGGTCTGGACGTGTTTTACCCACTTCTAGGTAGGCCTCCATCGGTCGTAGACCTAATATTCAGCTATCTGGGCTGTCTGCTCGACTCGAGCAGCATCGCCTGCGGCTGTTGACACCAATGGAGAGTGGCAGTCGCTGTTGCGGCGGTCACATCTGTATGTTGACACTGGTTTGTTGGCCGTCATCCCCTTTCTGCGGGCTCGCTTTTCTACTGACCACTTCTACCTGGTACAGGAATAAACGACAGCGCTCGATCTGGACAGGACTGTGTGTAGTACTGTGCCATTTTTGTCACAGAGCCTTAGAAGTACTGCAGTTCCTCGCAGCTAAGGTCGTCTGTATTCGTTGACGTAGATTATGCGTACAATTTTTTAACTGAATGAGACAAACGGCGAGGGTACCCCCATAGGTATTTATCCCCGTGCTTTAAAATTATCTGCAGTGGAATGATTAATGCAAGTGAAAGATCAAAGTCATGCGAATTGGGGGTCGAGATCAAGGTTAAAGGTTAAATGACCCACAAATTGAGTAACGGCGATCTGTTTTGAGGCTTTGGTCTACTGGTGGGCGTGAGTGGTCAGAACACCTATGTCTCAGACAGTCTGAACGTGGTGAATTTCAGCATCGCCCGGTGGGAGGTGTGGAGTGGGATTTGTTTCCATTTCGTAGGTCCACCTGTCAAATGCCCACAGTGGTTGGTGGTGTACCTCCTCGACATGTATGACATGCAAAATATCAGAGAATAGCTATGTCACCATAAGATCTTGTCATCCATCACAGAGTTCCGTCTCTAGCGCCCATTTTTGTCGTCTTTAACCATTTCGGACGTACCTCACGAATTTTGTCGTACCTCACGAGTTTTGTTCCCAATTTGGTAACCATTTTTGTCGCCCTTAACTGCTTTTGTCGTCCGGTGACAAAAGTGGTTGATGTAGACGACAAAACTCGTGAGGTTGCCCCGGAAAAATGGACGACATAAGTGGTTGTGGCGACATAAATGGTTGTTAAGTGACGACAAACATCGTAAAGTGCGACATAAATGGTTGAAATGGACGACAAAACTCGTGAGGTGATACAAGGGGTTCAGGACGACAAAAAACGGCGCAACATCCGTCAGACATGGAAATACAATTTCCAGCGTGCATCAGGACGCTTGCAGAGGAGATATCCTCAATATTGTCAAGCATTCCCCTGTGATGAATACCTCAGACAACAGTAATCACCAATATAGTCGTTCGTGTGTCTGGAGGCAGCCTCACGATCTTAGGGTGTGTGTGTGTGTGTGTGAGAGAGAGAGAGAGTGTGTGTGTGTGTGTGTGAGAGAGAGAGTGTGTGTGTGCGTGTGTGTGTATGTGCGCACGCGTGCGTGTGTGTGTGTGTGTGCTTTCCATTGAAGTATTTTCGATTTCGACTAAGTGGCCTGGGCAAGGGCATATCTTGCGTTAGGCTTCTTTCAAACCTTTTTTTGATGAAATTTGTGCACACTTATTTTTTCATATATTTTGTCATTATATATGTTCATACCAATTCGAGATGGGTGAAAAGACAGATTCTCAGACGGACCTGACAGATGGTGAGAAAGACCACAGTGGTCGTGATGGAAGATCGTTCATTTCTCTTCAAGGATTCTGCTATCAATGACTAAGTTATTCAGACACAGTTTGTGTTAAGAAACCAGTACACTGACTCAGACAGGTCTATTCGCCAAGCGCAATGGATCAGACTTTCACTAGGAATACATTTTCAGCGCGTGCATTGCATCAGTTGGTTTTGTTCCTTGCAGAACTTTTCAGACAGAAGATTCGTCCATTGGCAACATAACCTGTTGAAATCGGTGCTTTGGTGGTTCCTTAATCGAATAGAACTGAGCAGGACAGCACCATCCTAGTGGCCATTTATGGCTGAGACAAAAATCTTGCACTCTTTGCTTTCGCGAAAGTGGTTTGTGAGACTTTGTGATTGATCACTCCACCCACTCTTACAGCGGCTTCTCCTTTCTCATCTACGAGCAGACATGGGCTTAGAGCATGATATCATCTTGTCTACCACACTGCGCCCATCTGATCTGTAGTTTGACTGGTTACAGCGTGCTGGTCAAGCCTGCTCCGATGTTTACGAGTCAGTCAAGAGTTTTCATTGGAGTTCAGGTATCTTGTCTAAATTTTTATGAAAGGGGAGTTTAACTTTTGTTTTACAATCCCGATGCTGGTTTATATTTTTTTCCCCTTTTTTTCCTTCTTTTTTTTAATTTAAAAAAAAGTTTAAAAATAAAGTCATTGAGTTCTACGGATTTCCATAAGTGAAACGAGTGCTTGGTAACTGGCTATGTGTCCCATGCTGAATGCTACTGCTCTCCAGACAATCTTGCCCGCCATCTTAACCTCTGCCACATTGCCCCGCGCTTTTTCGGTTTTTATGGCACGACGGCTGTATCCCTTGATGAACGATGGGTTATAAAATAGAAACTAAGACAAACACGTTTTGATATATAACAGGTAAATAGGTACATCAGTTATACTAAGTTCTACAGCACACATTGTGCATTATGGCTTTCCCTTCTCCCCCTCACCCCCCCCCCCCCCCCCCCCCTCTTTCTGAAAGGACTGCTTTCCGTTATGATGACTGAGAGAGATAAAAGGATAGAAAGAAGCTGAGGGGGAGGGAATAGAGGGGTGAGATGGGTGCACTGCACATTCCCAGTGTCCAGGGAACCAGAACGTCACTGCAGATCGATATCAATCAAGCCCGTCAGAAGTCGGGGGAGGGGGGGGGGGGGATGTCAGCCCTCTCACAGCACCTCTCATTCCTCACGTTCCAGTGGAAGCCTCGCTCAGTTCAATCAGAATAAGCCGTTCGGAAAACCCCTGTCAGCTCGTGATGGAAACGCCAGTCTCATGACAGCAGTGGGTACAATAAAAATGAAATCGACTGGGAGCTGTGGAGTGCATAGGGTGCACAAGCACTCACGCACGCACACACACAGAGTACACAGTCTCTCTCTCTCTCTCTCTCTCTCTCTCTCTCTCTCTCTCTCTCTCTCTCTCTCTCTCTCTCTCTCTCTCTCTCTCTTCCCTTTCTATTTGAATTCATCTATAAAATGTATAAGATATTGGCTTCAACTGGTATGTATGGAGGAACATAGACTACCCGCCAAAGCTGACCAAACATTGTTTGACCTGGATATGAGAGGGAAAACCACGTGGGCATCAAGCATTCATAAATATTTCTGTTATTATGGTTTTTTGCATGGTTAGAACAAAGGGTTGGCTGTGTCAGCACTTTCTGGGCTTGTTTCAAGCAACGGATAATAGAATGTAGATGGCAGAACTGGGATAGCAATATTCAAAGCAGCGAACGATTTCAGACTGCTGAAAAGTAATCATTTAACAGAAGCAGAAGCATATCTGTCCGAGAACGTAAATACATTTGTCAGGTCTGAACTGACAAAATTCAGGTTTGGTGTTTTTGATCTTGCTGTGCATCGTCACAGATATAAAGTCCAGACAGAAGGGGATTTGTAGTGTCCATCGTGTGAATCTTGTAGGGAAGATGACATTTGTAGCCTATTCTTTTGCCCTGTGTTGGCAGACCTACAACAAAAATTTATTCCGTTAAAGTATTATCAACGTCCAGCACTTTTCACATCAGTTTGTCGTCTGTTATCAAGAAATTTAAATGTTAAAGGAATCTTGCTTTGCATCTATACAAGTCATTCAAAAGGGAGAGAGATCTGACATAAATAAATGTGTTTTGTTGTGGATGTTAATGTTTTAGTGATAAAATACCTTGTTTAAACATGCTGATAACTACTCACCCCTTCAAAATGGGGTTGTGGCATTTTCTGGAATAAATTATCATTATCGTTATCGTTTTCTCTTTCTCTCTCTCCGTCTGATTATGATCTCTCTCTCTCTCTCTCTCTCTCTCTCTCTCTCTCTCTCTCTCTCTCTCTCTCTCTCTCTCTCTCTCTCTCTCTCTCTCTCTCTCTCTCTCAGAACACACACACACACGCACACACGCACACGCCTGTACGCAAGCACGCGCATACGCGCGTGGGTGATCGCACCGCTAGTGGTAATGTGTCGTGTTTGTTATGGGCCTCAAAATTACTGCATTCCCCGTACAATTGTATGAGCAGCATGCTGGCTCACACACATACATTGCATGACCACATTAGAGAGAGAGAGAGAGAGAGAGAGAGAGAGAGAGAGATTTCTATTTTGCCAGGACAGGGGCAACACTTGTGTTAGGAACATGTAGGCTTCAAGGCCTTTTTTTTTGTCGTGCTTGTTTCTCTTCACGTTACCACGTGTTCGGGCAAGCCATCTGAGATTACTGAGAAGACAATAGCAAGCCGTCTGATATTACTGAGAAGAAAAAAAATGTTGCATAAACGCAAACTATTTCTCATCAACTATCAGAGCACGAGAGATCTTTATTTCTTGTGATGATTGAATGTTGCTGTTGGTGAAAATCTACCCATACTATAAGTGTAAGTGGCATTCAGTGACCCGGACAGAAGTGCTCTCTAGGCGTCCTGGACCAGATTTTTAACAAATATTTTAAACCAGGACTACATTTTCATGGGGTGCAGTATGATGCTTTAGGCTAGCTGTTTTTGTTCCTAGCAGAACGTGACGTTTCAGACAGAAGATTAGTCTGTTGGTAAGAAAAACCTTTCGGAATCCATGCTTTACGATTCTTTCATCATCTGGTTTTGAGCGAGACGTCATCTTCTTGGCTGTCATTTACGGACTGAGACAAAAGTCCTCCACTTGGCTTTCACGAATGTGGTCTGCAAGGGTTTTTGATGGAACACCCTGTCCAACAACTTACAGCTGCGCCATTTTCTGTGTCCTGAAGGGTGGAGCGCGTACAACAGCAGAGATGAAAACTTTGATAAGAAAAGTGGAAGACATTCCAACACCAGACAGCTTGACCCTAACACTAACCCTAAATCAATCCATTCCTAATGTTACCCCTGAGTTACTTTACCCTCCAAAGACACCCCCTCAAAAAGGGACACACACACACACACACACACACACACACACACACACACACACACACACACACACACGCACGCACGCACGCACGCACGCACGCACGCACGCACGCACACACACACACACACACACACACACACACACACACACACACACCGCGCGCGCGCACACATACACACACATGCACACACACACACACACACACACACACACACACACACACACACACACACACACACCACACACATGCACACACAGACACACACACACACACACACACACACACACACACACACACACACACACACACACACACACACACACACACACACACACACACACACACATCTTTCCTTTAATCGGTAGATCGTAGTTGCATGTTGGGGCAGAAGAGTTATATTTCCAACTTTCTTCCATCAGTAAAAGAAACACCACCCATCGTCCAAGAGCAGCAGCCCATTGCAGGGGATCACAGCACAGTCTCATTCTGTCTATCAGACTGCTTCCAACCGACCTGCCGTTTGACGAGGTACAACGAGCCGCTCGAGTCGGCGCCATGGTCTGTGATGTGGTTGAGGGTGTTCTTGTGCGTTCAATTATCTTGGCTAACTTTTTATAGAAGGGAGACTTCACTGTTTGTACTACAACCCTCGTGCTTGTTTCTTCCTGGCCGTTGAGATCTGCCGTCTCCCTGGAATGAAGTGAAACGACTCGCTGGGTCGCAGGCTGCGTGTCCCTTGCTGCATGCTGAGGCTCTTCAGGATTTCTTCATCACCATTCAAATTAACCCCCGGTCACAATGTCTCGTTGATTCCTGGTTTTTATGGCATTACGGGAGTGCACCTGAATGGACGACTAAAGTAAACAGCCGGACTCGTGATCCTGGGGTTGCGGGTTCGAATTTCGGTACAGGGGGATTTTTTTACCTCGGAGTTAACATTGGTTCTGACTCCATTCCCCATACAGTCCTTCGAATGAGAATATAAACCGAGGTTTCGTGTGTGAACGCACGCACAACATCTTGCACACACGTAAAATCCCATCACCAACTTTCCGAAGAGAAGGCCTGTTTGGCCGTTTGGTATGGATGACACGTTACACATAGCATGCACCTTCCCCGAAGATGGAGTATGGCTGCCTTAATGACGGGATAAAAAAAAAACGGTCATGCACACAAAACTCCACTGCCAGGCAGTGTTCGCAGGAGTATCAGCCTGCGTACGCAGAAAGAAAGAAGAAAAGACAAATATTCCTAAATATCTATATGACGGAAATGGATGCATTGGTCATATGTACGCCTCCAACACACGCGTGGAATACCCCCCCCCCCCCCTTTTTTTTTTTTTTTAAAGTACTGTAGTATGTTATGGTGACTGAGACAGAGGATTGGAAGAAGATAAGTGGAAAGAGATGGGAGGGGAGCAAAGGGTGCACGTGCGCATTCCTTCATGTGTGTCCAGGAAGCCGGAAACGTCATTGCAGATCTATATCCATAAAGTCAGACAGAAGTGGAGGGGATGTCAACCCTCTCACAGCACCTCTTATTCCTCACGTTCCACTGGAAGCCTCGCTCAGTTCAATCAGAATAAGCCGTTCGGAAAATCCCCGTCAGCTCGTAATGGAAACGTCAGTCTCATGATGGTATTGGGTGAAATAAAAATGAAATCAATTGTGTGTTTTGGATTGCAGAACACACACACACACACACACACACACACACACACACACACACACACACACACACACACACACACACACACACACACACACACACACGCGCGCGCGCACGCACGCACGCACGCACGCACGCACGCACGCACGCACGCACACACACGTGTGTCATGGGCATTTTTTGCATTAGGCTTCCATATTGTCTTTTTTTGACGACACGTGTAGTTAATTTTCTGTTTTATTAAAAAAAAGAATCAAGTTCTAATGTGTTCATACCAATTCGAAATGTGTGAGAGACAGATTCTCAGATGGCGTTGACAGCTAGTGTGACAAAGGCTGCCGTGGTCTTGTCTCCAGATGGCTAATTTCTTTTAAAGAATTTTGCTATCAGTCAAAAATGAATCAGAGACAGTGTGTGGTGAGAATCAGTGACCCTGACAGTGATTATCGATGACAGCACCGGACCAGACTTTGACCATGAATACATTTTCATTGAGTGCAGTGCATCAGTTGGTATGCTCTTTGCAGATGTTTTTAGACAGAACATTCGTCCATCGGCAACATAACCTTTTCGAAATCAGTGTCGTGCGGTTCTTTCATCAAATGGCATTGAGCAGAACAGAATAATCCTGGTGGCCATTTATGACTGAGACAAAAATCGTGCAGACTTTGCATTGACGAAAGTGGTCCATAAGCTTTTTTGATTGAAAACCCATAAAACTGTTTGTACTTTTTTGCTCATCGAAGAGCAGACAGGGGCTTATAGCATGATCTCCTCTTGTCTACCGGCCTGCACCGTCTAATCTGCAATTTGACTGGTTACGATGCGCTTCTCAAGTCTGCCCCAATGTTGATGAGTCGGTCGACAGTGTTCTTTCCAGTTCAGTTATCTTGGCTAAGTTTTTTTTTATTTTTTATTTTTTTTTTTATTGAAGGAGAGGGTGAGGTTTTGTTTTTACAACTGTGATGCTTCTTTCTCTTCGGCCATTGAGGTCTGTGGTCTTCCTGGAGTGAAACGACCCATTTGGCAACTGACTATGGGTCCCATGCTGCACACGGCTGTTCTCCAGGCGATCTTGCCCGCCATTTAACTCCTGTCACATTTCCTCGTGCTTTCTCGATTTTTATGGCACGACGGCTATACCCCTTAATGAATCCTGGGCTCTAAAACAGATCGAGACTGAGACTTACACGTTTTGATATATCATTGGTAAATGGGTACATTAGTGATACGAAGTTCTACAGCACACATCTGCACTTGAGACAAATACGTTTTAACATATTATAAGTAAGTGGTTACATCAGTCACACGAAGTTCAAAAGCGCAGATGTGTATTATGTCCTTATCTCCTCATCCCCCCCCCCCCCCCAAGTTCAAAGGATTGTAGTCCGTTATGATGACCCAGAGAGATGTCAGCCCTCTCACAGCACCTCTCATTCCTCACGGTCCATTGGAAGCCTCGCTCAGTTCAATCAGAATAAGCCGTTCGGAAAACCTCTGTCAGCTTGGAATGGAAACGCCAGTCTCATGTCAGCAGTGGGTACAATAAAATGAAATGGTCTGGGAGATGTGAAGTGCAGAGGGTGCTCACGCACACAGACACAGACACACACACGCACGCACGCACGCACGCACGCACGCACGCACGCACTCACACACACACACACACACACACACACACACACACACACACAACACACACACACACACACACACACACACACACACAAACACGCGCGCGCGCGCGCAGCTACGTAGGAAGAGAATATATATGTATGTTACGCGCGCGCGTGTTTGTGTGTGTGTGTGTGTGTGTGTGTGTGTGTGTGTGTGTGTGTGTGTGTGTGTGTGTGTGTGTGTGTGTGTGTGAGAGAGAGAGTGCGTGCGTGCGTGCGGCTGTGAATCTCGCTACACACATTGCCTGATTTCACGGATTGACGGTAACATATATATAAGAAGCATCAGTCACCAAACTAGTACCATCAGCAGAGCCTGAGGAAGGATGATAAGTTGCCTCCCTTGGGTGAAATGACTGCTTGGCAACTGGCTATGTGTCCCACGCTGCACGCCGCTGCTCTGCAGACAATCTTGCCCACCATCTTAACCCCTGTCACAATGCCTCGTGCTTTCTGGTTTTTATGGCACCGTGGGACGGCATCTGAATGAACGACGGGCACTGAAATAAACAGAAATATGGGTAAATGTGCTTAAAGAGAAAGCATGGGAATCGGTACATTGGTGAGACGTAGGCCTACAGTTCACGTGTCATCGATCTTTTTTCCTTTTTCTTTTTTCTTTTTCTTTCTTTTTCTGTTTGTTTTTTGTTTTAAAGAACCATATTCCGTTATGATGACTGAGAGAGATAGAGGACGAGAAGGAGATGAGAGGACGGAGGTGACGTCGAATGGGGTTGAAAGGGTGCACATGCACATGCGCGAACATAGATGTGTCCAGGGAGCTGGAAACGTCACTGCAGATCGATATCAATAAAATCCGTCAGAAGTAAAAGGGGGGGGGGGGGGGGGGGGGGGGGGGGGGGGGGGGGGAGGGGGATGTCAGCCCTCTCACAGCACCTCTCATTCCTCACGGTCCATAGGAAGCCTCGTTCAGTTCAATCAGAATAAGCCGTTCGGAAAATCCCTGTCAGCTTGGAATGGAAATGTCAGTCTCATGACAGCAGTGGGTACAATAAAAATGAAATCGACTGGGAGCTTTGGAGTGCAGAGGGTGCACATGCACTCTCTCTCTCTCTCTCTCTCTCTCTCTCTCTCTTCTCTCTCTCTCTCTCTCTCTCTCCTCTCTCCACACACACACACACACACACACGCACGCCACACACACACACACACACATACACACTCACAGGAGCATGTGTGGTGATGAATGTGTCATCTTTGTAACATGGTGTTGGAAATTGTGCAGTCTCTCACAGTTAAGGTTGGTGCATATACTGACATTATAGGGTTGATCAAAATCAACAGGTAAACAAGAGAGAAAAAAACAGCGAGAGTATGAATTTATGCGACTCTTAACGTTCGGCTGAATGTTCAGAGTAAGTCAAAGGTCAAGGTCAAACAAAATGAAATCCAAGTACGTGATCTAAATTAATGTCAAATGACTCAAATCGAATAATAATGTGTTCGAACCAGTCACTGGAGACGGCTTAGAAGGCAGACAGTATAACAGTAACGGCAACTCGTGCTATCTCTCATTAGCTGTCAGACCAAGATTGATATTTCTTTTGATGATTTTTGCTGTTGGCGAACAGTTATTCACAGACACTCTGTAAGTGGAGTTCAGTGGCATTGCTAGTTGTACTGGACCAGACTTTGATCAGGAATATCTTTTCATCGAATGCAATGCTATAAGCTGCAGCTGGGTTTGTTCCTGCAGAACGTGACCTTTTTGATAGACGATCGATCAGTAGGTACAATTACCTTTTGAAATCAGTGCTTTCTGATTCTTTCGTCGCCTGGCTTTGAGGGAGATAACATCTTCGTGGCTGTCATTTATGACTGAGACAAAACTCCTCCACTCGACTTCACCAAAACTAATCTATAAGGCTTTTCGATAGAGCATCCTACTCATCCATGTGCAGCTGCACCATCTTCTCTGTACAAACAGAGTGGCGTCTTTATGCAGTGGAAATGGACAGTTTGATAAGAAAAGTGGAAGGCTCTTCCACCCCGAAGAGCTTGACCCTATCCTTAACCCAATTTTAATCTAATTCTAATGCTAAGACAAACTTAATAAAACCTTACCACCATCATGACAACCACCATCACACCACCACCACCACCACCACCACACCATCACCATCACCACTACCTTCGCAGAAAAAAAGTAGAAAAAAAGGATAAATTGTGCATGCAACGTGGGGGCAGTAGAGTTGTCTTTCTCCATCGACACGTGAAGGAACATCTACCATCCAAGAGCAGACCAGGGTGTATGGCATGATGTCATCATGTCTACCACCCTGCCTCCATCTGATGTGCAGTTTGGTGAGTTACAATGTCACTCAAGTCTATCTGAATGTTTATGAAATGGTCGGGTTTTTTTTTTTTCGAGTTCAATTATCCTGCCGAAATGGGAATTAACTTTTGTTTTACAACCTTAATGTTTATTTCTTTCTGGTCATTGAGTTCTGTGGTCTCCCTTGGGTGAAGCGAGTGCTTGGCAACTGGCTATGTGTCCCACGCTGCACGCCGTTGCTCTGCAGACAATCTTGCCCACCATCTTAACCCCTGTCACAATGCCTCGTGCTTTCTGGTTTTTATGGCACCACGGGACTGCATCTGAATGAACGACAGGCACTGGAATAAACAGAAATTACGGATAAATGTGCTTAAATAGATAGTGTGGGAATGGGTACAACAGTGAGACATAGGCCTACAGTACACACGTGTCATACATCTTGTTTTGTTTGTTTGTTTCTCCACCCCCCCCCCTTTTTTTTATTTTATTTTTTTTAAAGGAGATTATTCCGTGATGATGACTGAGAGAGATAGAGGTTGGGAAGGAGAGGAAAGGACGGAAGTGACGTGGAAAGGGGTTGAAAGGGTGCACATGCACATGCGCGGACATAGATGTGTATCCAGGGAGCCGGAAACGTCACGGCAGATCGATATCCATGAAGTCCATCAGCAGAGAGAGAGAGAGAGAGGGGGGGAGGGGGGGGGGGGGGGGGGGGGGGGGGGGGTTGATGTCAGCCCTCTCACAGCACCTCTCATTCCTCACGGTTCAGTGGAAGCCTCACTGAGTTCAATCAGAATAAGCCGTTGGAAAACACTCGTCAGGTTATAATGGAAACGCCAGTGTCAAGACAGCAGTGGGTAAAATAAAACGGAAATCGACTGTGTGTTTTGGACAGCAGAGGGTGCTGGTACGTGCGTGCGCACGCACGCACGCTCGCACGCAAGCACGTACGCACGCACACACACACACACACACACACACACACACAAAAGACCATGAGTGGTAATGAATATGTCGTCTTTGTTACGGGGTGTTGGAAATAGTGGAGTCTCTCGTAGTTAATTCGGTGTATATACTGACATTTAGGGATGATCAAAATCAATAGGTAAACAAAAGAGAAAAACAGTGAGGGTGCGAACTTATGTGACTACAAACATAATCATGGTTAAGTGCTTTCGGTTGAATTATCAATGTAAGTCAAAGGTCAAGGTCAAATAAAATTAAATCCATGTAGGAGATCGAGATTAAGGTCAAATGACTCAAACTGAACAGCCATCTGTTCGAACCAGTCATTGGAGACAGCTAAGAAGACTGACAGTATGACAGTGACGGCCAACTCGTATTTTATCCGATCAGCTCTCATATCAAATTTTTTTTTTTTTTTTTTGATGAATTTTGCTGTCGCGGTTATTTGTATTTGTTTCTGTCGGTCTTTGTATTTGTCTGACTTTATTCAAGTTTGAAAGGCTGTGCCAGTCTTGAATAAAAGTTACTTTATATTTATTCATTTCTCCAGTTCATATTGCTGTGTAGATGTGTTCGGGATGGGGTGTATGGGCAAGCTTGGAGCATCCTTTTTTGGGGATATTTCCTTGTTTGTTGTGTGTGCTTTGTGCTGTCATGTCTGCTAGGCGATTCGGTGTCGTAAGCAGCATTCCTTTGGAGTTATGTTTTCTTGCGGGCGCAAGAGTTACCCTACTTGTTTATTGTCTGTTGGTAAAAAGTTATTCACAGACACTGTATGAGTCGAGTTCAGTCGTACTGCTAGGTGCACTGGATCAGACATTGACCAGGAATATATTTTCATCTAATGCAATGCTGTAAGCTGCAGCTGGGTTTGTTCCTGCAGAACGTAACAATTTAGACAGACGCACGCACGCACGGCACGACGCACGCAAGCACGCACGCACGCACGCACGTACACACACACACACACACACACACACACACACACACACACACACACACACACACACACACACACACACACACACACACACAAGAGAGAAGAGAGAGAGAGAGAGAGAGAGAGAGAGAGAGAGAGAGAGAGAGAGAGAGAGAGAGAAGACCATGAGTGGTAATCAATGTGTCATCTTTGTTACGGGGGGTTGGAAATTGTGCAATCTCTCACAGTTAATTCGGTGTGTATACTGACATTATAGGGATGATCAAAATCAACAGGTAAACAAGAAAGGAAAAGCAGCGAGGGTACAACCTTATGTGACTCTTAACTTTCGGCTGAATGTTCAGAGTAAGTCAAAGGACAAGGTCAAACAAAATGAAATCCATGTACGTAATCTAGATTAATGTCAAATGACTCAAATTGAATAATTGAATACTGGAGACGGCTTAGAAGGCAGACAGAAAAAGAGTAAAGGCCAACTCGTGCTATATCTCATTAGCTGTCAGGCCAAGATTGTTATTTGTTTAGAGGACTTTTGGTGTTGGTGAAAAGTTATTCACAGACACCGTGTGAGTGGAGTTCAGTGGTATTGATAGTTGTACTTGACCAGACATTGACCAGGAATATATTTTCATCGAATGCAATGCTATAAGCTGGGTTTGTTCCTGTAGAATGTGACGTTTTAGACAGACGATCGATCAGTAGGTACTATAACCTTTTGAAATCGGTGCTTTGTGATTCTTTCGTCGACTGGCTTTGAGGAGACAACATCTTCCTGGCTGTCATTTATGACAAAGACAAAACTCCTCCATTCGACTTCACCAAAAGTGATCTGTAAGGCTTTTTGATAGAGCATCCTACTCATCCATGTACAGCTGCACCATCTTGTCCGTACAAACAGAGTGGCGTCTTTATGCAGTGGAAATGGACAGTTTGATAAGAAGAGTGGAAGACTCTTCCACCCTGGAAAGCTTGACCCTAACCGTAACCCAATTTTTATCTAATCCTAATGCTAAGACTAACTTGATAAAACCTTACTACCATCATGACAATCACCACACCATCACCACCACACTCACGCACTCACTTTCCAGAAAAAGCAGAAAAGAATTATAAATGGTGCATGCAACGTGGGGGCTGTTGAGTTCTCTTCTTTCTCCATCTTCTTTCTCCATCGATACATGAAGGAACATCTACCATCCAAGGGCAGACCAGGGAGCATGGCATGATTTCGTCATGTCTACCACCCTGCCTCCATCTGATGTGCAGTTTGATGAGTTACAGTGTCACTCTATCTGAATGTTTATGAAATGGTCGTCTTTTTTTCCCCGAGTTCAATTATCCTGCCTAAAAGGGAATTAACTTTTGTTTTACAACCTTAATTAATGTTTATTTCTTTCTGGATGAGGTCTGTGGTCTCCCTTGGGTGAAGCGAGTGCTTGGCAACTGGCTATGTGTCCCATGCTGCGCGCCGCTGCTCTGCAGACAATCTTGCCCGCCATCTTAACCCCTGTCCCAATGCCTCGTGCTTTCTGGTTTTTATGGCACCGTGGGACTGCATCTGATTGAACGACAGGCACTGGAATAAACAGAAATACAGATAAATAAATGTGTTAAATAGATAGCAAGGAAACGGGTACATTGGAGTCATCGCTTTTTCTTTTTTTCTTTTCCCCCTTTCTTTCTCAGGCCCGAGTTCCGTTACGGTGACTGAGAGACATAGAGGATGGGAAGGAGATGAGAGGGAAGAGGTGACACGGACAGGGGTTGAAAGGGTGCTCATGCACTGACAATGATGTGTGTCCAGGGAGCTGGAAACGTCACTGCAGATCAATACCCATAAAGTCACACAGAAGTGTGTGTGTGTGTGTGGAGGAGGGAGGGGTGGGGAGGGGGGGGGGGGGGAATTTCAGCCCTCTCACAGCACTTCTCATTCCTCACGTTCCATTGGAAGCCTCGCTCAGTTCACTCAGAGTAAACAGTTGGAAAACACCCGTCAGATGTCATGAAACGCCAGTGTCACGACAGCAGTGGGAAAAATAAAAATGAAATCAACCGTGTGTTTGGGGGTGCCGAGGGTGCACACACACACACACACACACACACACACACACACACACACACACACGCACGCACGCACGCACGCGCGCGCGCGCGCGCGCGCGCGCGCACGCACGCACGCACGCACGCACGCACGCACGCACGCACGCACGCACGCACGCACGCACGCACGCACGCACGCACGCACGCACGCACGCACGCACGCACGCACACACACACACACACACACGACAGGAGCGTGCTGGTAATGAATGTGTAATCATTGTTACAGGCCTTAAAAATAATGCAGCTTTTCACAGTTACCGTTGGTGTATACATTGACATTTAGGACTGCCTTTCCATCGAAATCAATGTGTAAATAAAAGAGAACCCGCAAAGGTACGAACTTATGTGACCCCAAACGTCTGGTGAAGTGTTTTCGGTGAAACAATCAATCTACATCAAAGGTGTCCACCCGGTGGGTGAGGTGTGGAGTGGATTTGTTGCCCTCTACCAAGTCAACTGTTCTAGTGGCTGTACCTCCTGCAAGTGTATAGCATGCACAACATCAGGCCATCCATGACGGTGTTCCGTGAAGTGCGAACACACAGAAACACCCAGTGTGCACCAGGAGACGTGAAGAGATGGGCCCCACATCGCCAAGCATTCCTCAATGAAATGCGGTGATGACAGGTGAGACAAAGCTGGGGTAAGGTGAGACAAAGCTGGGGGTAAGGTGAGACAAAGCTGGGGGTAAGGTGAGACAAAGCTGGGGTAAGGTGAGACAAAGCTGGGGGTAAGGTGAGACAAAGCTGGGGTAAGGTGAGACAAAGCTGGGGTAAGGTGAGACAAAGCTGGGGGTAAGATCAGACAAAGCTGGGGGTAAGGTGAGACAAAGCTGGGGGTAAGGTGAGACAAAGCTGGGGTAAGGTGAGACAAAGCTGGGGTAAGATCAGACAAAGCTGGGGGTAAGGTGAGACAAAGCTGGGGTAAGGTGAGACAAAGCGGGGGGTAAGATCAGACAAAGCTGGGGGTAAGATCAGAAAAAGCTGGGGGTAAGGTGAGACAAAGCTGGGGGTAAGGTGAGACAAAGCTGGGGGTAAGATCAGACAAAGCTGGGGGTAAGGTGAGACAAAGCTGGGGGTAAGGTGAGACAAAGCTGGGGGTAAGATCAGACAAAGCTGGGGTAAGATCAGACAAAGCTGGGGGTAAGGTGAGACAAAGCTGGGGGTAAGGTGAGACAAAGCTGGGGGTAAGGTGAGACAAAGCGGGGGGTAAGGTGAGACAAAGCTGGGGGTAAGATCAGACAAAGCTGGGGGTAAGGTGAGACAAAGCTGGGGGTAAGGTGAGACAAAGCTGGGGGTAAGGTGAGACAAAGCTGGGGGTAAGGTGAGACAAAGCTGGGGGTAAGATCAGACAAAGCTGGGGGTAAGATCAGACAAAGCTGGGGGTAAGGTGAGACAAAGCTGGGGGTAAGGTGAGACAAAGCTGGGGTAAGGTGAGACAAAGCTGGGGGTAAGGTGAGACAAAGCTGGGGGTAAGATCAGACAAAGCTGGGGTAAGGTGAGACAAAGCTGGGGGTAAGGTGAGACAAAGCTGGGGGTAAGGTGAGACAAAGCTGGGGGTAAGGTGAGACAAAGCTGGGAGTAAGGTGAGACAAAGCTGGGAGTAAGGTGAGACAAAGCTGGGGTAAGGTGAGACAAAGCTGGGGGTAAGGTGAGACAAAGCTGGGGTAAGGTGAGACAAAGCTGGGGGTAAGATCAGACAAAGCTGGGGGTAAGGTGAGACAAAGCTGGGGGTAAGGTGAGACAAAGCTGGGGGTAAGGTGAGACAAGCTGGGGGTAAGGTGAGACAAAGCTGGGGGTAAGGTGAGACAAAGCTGGGGGTAAGGTGAGACAAAGCTGGGGTAAGATCAGACAAAGCTGGGGTAAGGTGAGACAAAGCTGGGGTAAGGTGAGACAAAGCTGGGGGTAAGATCAGACAAAGCTGGGGGTAAGGTGAGACAAAGCTGGGGGTAAGGTGAGACAAAGCTGGGGGTAAGGTGAGACAAAGCTGGGGGTAAGGTGAGACAAAGCTGGGGTATAACGAGACAAGGATGAAGTAAGGTGAGACAAAGCTGGGGTAAAATTAGACAAGGATGGAGTAAGGTGAGACAAAGCTGGGGTAAAACGAGACAAGGATGGAGTAAGGTGAGACAAAGCTGGAGTTAAATGAGAAAAAGATGGGATAATGTGAAGAAAAGTTGGGAGAGAGTAGAACAACGCTGGGAAAAGGGAGACAAAGCTGGCGTATGGTCAGACAAAGGGAGGTAATGTAACCCTACTGATCTGTTCAAGTGCTGGGAAAAGCAGGCAGTAAACGGTAAACGAACCCAATGAGGTAAATTACTGAAGAACAGCTCGGTGAAGAAACTTCACCAGGATGCGTAAACGTATATGCGCGGGGTGGTGTGCATGGGTGTAAACATGTTCGTGTGTTAATGTGTGTGTGTGCGCGCGCGCGCGCGAGCGTGTGTGTGTGTGTGTGTGTGTGTGTGTGTGTGTGTGTGTGTGTGTGTGTGTGTGTGTGTGTGTGTAGGTGTGTGTATATATGTGTGTGTGTGTGTGTGTGTGTGTGTGTGTGTGTGTGTGTGTGTGTGTGTGTGTGTGTGTGTGTGCGCGCGTAGCCTGTGTATGTGTATGCGTGTACGTGAGTGCGCGCTCGAGCACATGTGTGTGTATGCATGTATGCATAGGAGCATGGCGCGCGCGTTTTGATTGTGTGTGTTTGTATGTGTGAGTGCGTGCGTGCGTGCGTGCGTGCGTGCGTGCGCGCGCGCGCGCGTGTGTGTATTGGTGTCTATGTTACTGCAGGTCAGTCGTGGGACCCTCCTCCTCTATGGAGCAATGCCATCCTCATCCTCCTCTACTCCATTCGTCCACGTGGCAGCAGCGCATCATCGACGACCTGATGGATGTTTGCCACAGCCTTGCTTGATGGCCCTGGTGTGTTTGTTTAGGACTTACTTACAGCCTGGTCAGGATCGCTCGGGCAGTCAGCCTCTCATTTATTACGATGGTTCCGCACAACCTTGGGGCGTACGCAGTTGTCGCCTCCAGTATCTTTATTGACAAAAGATGGGTATAGGAAGAGACTGAAGATGTGTGTACGTTGGACATGAGACCTGAGCAAGCAGAAAAAGCCTGAAACTGTTCAGAGGGTCCCAGCAGCAAGCATCGGACCCCCCAGGTGGGCTCCAAGGGCAATGGCATTAGGGCTCAGGTGATGAAGCACCCTGAAGCGGAAGCTTCTTCTATTCTCTCTAAGACTTGCATACTATCGTGAGTTTGACCGTTATCTACAGCCATCATGCAGTCCAGTAATTCTTGATGCTGTAGTCATTTTTTTAAAGCCTTTGAAACATACTAAGCCAAAATTGGTTTAACTGAACAAGTTTAGAGGAACTGGGGAAAAAAACTTGAAAAACCATACTGGAATAAAATACCAGACTTGATTTGGATTGTAAAAATAAAACCTTGCAGTCCTTGTCTTGTACATCCTCCACCCCCCCCACCCCCCCACCCCCCCCCCCCCCCCCAAAAAAAAAAAAGAATTATCTCAACAGATTTATGCAAGTCTCCAGAATGGTCTCAGAGACCTTTAAAAACCTGAATTCAGGCTAAAACCTGAAAAGTCTCATGTCTGACGTTCTACAAACTAATGTGAAAAAGACATTATTCATCTTTTTGGGAAGCGTTATTGTTTAAAGTTCTTCTGGTTACTTCTAGAATGAATTCTTATTAGTATGTTGTCTAACTGGTAAATCATTCAAAGTCTACACAGTATGTCCTCTAACAGGTAATTCATTCAAAGTCTACACAGTATGTCCTCTAACCGGTAATAAATTCATAGTCTGCACAGTATGTCCTCTGACTGGTAATTGATTTATAGTCTGCACAGTATATCCTCTGACTGGTAATTGATTTATAGTCTGCACAGTATATCCTCTGACTGGTAATTGATTTATAGTCTGCACAGTATATCCTCTGACTGGTAATTGATTTATAGTCTGCACAGTATATCCTCTGACTGGTAATTGATTTATAGTCTGCACAGTATATCCTCTGACTGGTAATTGATTTATAGTCTGCACAGTATATCCTCTGACTGGTAATTGATTTATAGTCTGCACAGTATATCCTCTGACTGGTAATTGATTTATAGTCTGCACAGTATATCCTCTGACTGGTAATTGATTCATAGTCTGCACAGTATATCCTCTGACTGGTAATTGATTCATAGTCTGCACAGTATGTCCTCTAAGTGGTAATTGATTCATGGTCTACACAGTATGTCCTCTAACCGGTAATTGATTCATGGTCTCCACATTATGTCCTCTAATTGGTGATTGATTCATAGTCTGCACAGTATGTCCTCTAAGTGGTAATTGATTTATATTCTCCACATTGTGTCGTCTAATAACACCACAGCATGTCATCAACAAGTCTCTGTCCCTGGTTCTTTTCCATTCTCTTTCTGAAATGCAGTCGTCTGTCCTCTATCAAAAAGCCTTTTCTCGATCCTGACAGTTTTTAAGGAGTAGAAACCTGTTTGGAAACTTTTTTTTTAAATACCAAAATCCGTCAGAAAGTTGTTCTTGCTCAGCTCATGGTTTGTCTTCATTCCAACAATCTGTGTCCCCGCTTCAGTCTTCCTGCCGAACTGAGCATTGCACTGAACCGTTCTTCTTAAATTGCATTGATTTACTGACCCCCTGGACAACAACAACATATTACTTCTCTCTCTCCTCTCACTCTCTCTTCTCTCTCTCCTCTCTCCTCATTCTCTCCTCTTCTCTCTCTCTCTCTCTCTCTCTCTCTCTCTCTCTCTCTCTCTCTCTCTCTCTCTCTCTCTTCTCTCTCTCTCTCTCTCTCTCACGACTACAACACCTCTTTTTGCACCTTTTTGATGCCATTGACCATTCTATTCTTCTCTCCCGTTTGTATAATCTTTTGTTTTGTCTCTCTGATACAGATCTCAACAGGTTTCACTTTCACATCACCGATCATCATCAAACTGTTTCTGTCAATGGGTCTGCATCCAGCCCAACTCCATCGCTAAAAAGGGTGCCCCAGGGCTCAATGCTAGGGCTAGTCCTTTTCATTTTGCACACTTACCCTCCCACGCTGTTGTAAATCAGCATTCGGTTTTCTATCATAGTTTCTCTAAAGACAATCAGTTTTGTATTTATGGACTGCTTTCTGATATTTCAACAGTGATGGGATGTTGTCAGTTCTGAGTATCTCACCTCAAAAACTGGATGAATAACAACAACCTTAAACTGAACGAAGGCAAAACTGAAATGATGTTGATCTGTCCACCAAAGTATTTGAATCAT
>CM031596.1:31156578-31161578 GCA_018398815.1 Conus ventricosus | reverse complement strand
TCTCTCTCTCTCTCTCTCTCTCTCTCTCTCCGCAAATCCATGTGTTCTGATAAGTTCTGTTCAGTTTTTACTAATTTTAGTCTAAGAAATGCCCATGTGGATCCCCCCCCCCTCTCTCTCTCTCTCTCTCTCTCTCTCTCTCTCTCTCTCTCTCTCTCTCTCTCTCTCTCTCTCTCTCTCTCTCTCTCTCTCTCTCTCTTTCACAGGCTTGTCACTGAGTAGAAATATGTACATAAGACCCTCACCCACCCACCCCTCTCTCTCTCTCTTTACTGGCTCGTCACTGAGTAGAAAAAGTACACAATACCCCCCCCTCTCTCTCTCTCTCTCTCTCTCTCTCTCTCTCTCTCTCTCTCCCAGCAGATCTGTGTGTTTTGATAAGTTCTGTTCAGTTTTCAGTCTTAGAAATGCCCTTGTGGATTATCTTCTCCATCTATCAATAATCACTGGATATAACATTACTTAAATCGTGTACTACATAGTATCACCTTCTTCAGTCCCCACAAAACTCAATTCTTTGATCCACGACCGCCGTCGTAACAGTCTTTCGCTAGTGAAGATGAGTCAGTTAATGAAACTGGCTCCTTGAGAGTTGGCTTCGACCCATGCCCAGTGACAGCCCTGACTTGGCCCTTTGCGATCGGCTGGGCTGTAAGTAACATTATCCAACCTTACCCAAATGAAATTTGCTACTCAAACGTTCCACATCTCAGTTACTGTTGTACACGTGTGCTTTGCTTTGAAAGAAAGCTGTTCAGTCCCTGAATGTGTCGTTGTATTGCTCACCATCATAACAAGACACAAGTTCAGTATGTAACGCAGCAAACTGCGCACTCATCTGCTGCGGTTAGCACTGTGTCACTACCACTAATCTGGTAGCGGCACGCGCGTGTAAGTGTATTCTTGAACGCTTTAGACAGAACTTCTTTCCTATCCGATAAGCAAACCGGATTCTCACAAGATGTCAGATCCCCAAAGAGTATCAAAGGGAAGACGAAGTGTCATTATATCATTTTTTTCATCCCGGTGACGTCATCTCGAGAATCTGGTATCTTTTTCACGGAAAAAAAGGAAATTTCAAGGATTTGAAATTTTTTTTTTGCTGTTGTTTGTTTGTTCGGTTTTTTTTTTGTCATTTAACCTCCTATTTTTCCACATTAAAAACATCTTTTCACGTCTTTTTTTTCTCCCTTTTTTAAGGTGGGGTCTCCATCCTCCTCTTTTTCCACCACTTTTTTTTCCTCCAACAAGTTAATACAACTCTCGCGCACCTTGCAATCTGTTCTACATAATGACCACAGTAGGTCAGTTCTGCTTTGAGGTCCTCATAGGGTATGCCAAACAAGAGAGTGTGACATCGAGTACTTATAAGAACTGCACAGAGAGAGAGAGAGAGAGAGAGAGAGAGAGGACAGACAGACAGACAGACAGATACAAAGACAGACAGACAGACGGACAGCAGACAGACAGAAATTATGACAGTGCGCGTTTACGGATCTGTGTGTGTGTGTGTGTGTGTGTGTGTGTGTGTGTGTGTGTGTGTGTGTGTGTGTGTGTGTGTGTGTGTGTGTGTGTGTATGTGTGTGTGTGTGTGTGTGTGTGTGTGTGTGTGTGTGTGTGTACGTGATCTTGCGTATGTGTTTGTGAGTGTGCTTGAGTGTGTTATTTCGAGTGCGCTGCGCGCGCGCACGCGCGCGTATGTGTGCGTGTGTGTGTGCGGGCGGGCGCATATATGTGTGTGTGTGTGTGAGAGAGAGAGAGAGAGAGAGAGAGAGAGAGAGAGAGAGAGAGAGAGAGAGAGAGAGAGAGAGAGAGACATCTTGCGTATGTGTTTGTGAGTGTGTTTGAGTGTGTTATTGCGAGTGTGCTGCGCTCGCGCGCGCGGGCGCGTGCGTATGTGTGCGTGTGTGCATGCGCGCGCGCGTGCGTACGTTTGTATGTGTGCGTGTGTGTATGTTGCGTGTGTGTATATATATATATATGTGTGTGTGTGTGTGTGTGTGTGTGTGTGTGTGTACGCGCAAGTCCCCGTACATGGGTGAATGATGAGCGTGTGTGAGTGAATGAATGGGTAAATGAGTGAATTTGTATGCGTGTGGGGAAAGGTGGGAGATGTGCGTGTTCGTGAGGTTGAAAAGTAAAGTAAAGGAGGGCGGGGGTGGGGTGTAGGGTGGGGTGGAGGTAGAATATCATTGAAAAATTTTAAATAAGTGTGCCATCGTGGCCCCCAAAAGGCCTGTTAATAAATATTGGAACCTTCAATAAAACCGAACCCTGTGACCATTTTTTTTCTCTTCTCGCTCAGTTTAGTCGTTCCATTTGAATTTTGCCTATATCACTGTCAACATGATATCTACAAACATCTACGACTTGTCTACGACGAATCATCGTCGTGCTATTTACACACTATTTGACGACAGAAGGTTCTCCTACTCTCTCATGAAGCCTTTCAAACTATCGAGTCTACCTCTCACCAGTCCACTGCATTGGTTGTCTCATTAGGTTTATGAAGCGGGGTGACTGCAGATGGACGTTAAAACGAGGGCAAAAACAGAATTACTGCGCCGCCAAACGAATCAACAAACAACTTACAAATACAAACACCACGTGTTTCGACCGAACGGGCCTTTTTCAAGCAGGACAAATCACACACAAAAATGAAAACAAAGGACGAACAGTCACGCATCTCTCACAATTTTGGTTTTTAACCTAGATCGAAGAGGCAAGTGACCGTTTGTTCGTCCTTTGAATGCTATTCGTCCTGCCTAAAGAAGACCCGATAGGTCGAAACGCATTTTGTCTGTTTTTTTTTGTAAATGTGTTCGTTTCTTCCGTTTGGCGGCCTCAGACGTTCTGCGTTTGCTCCATGTTCTAATCACTTTGCCACTCGTCTTCCTCCTGAAGTTCACCGCCTCATCAGTCAACTCCTCCACGCTTACATGCGCATGTATCTCTGTGACCTTCGACCCATCTTTTCATCACTGGGCGCAATTCGCCGCTCTGTTGGCGGCAGGCCGCTATCTGGTGCCATCAGGAGGCAGGGGTCGGCGGAGAGCATCTTGGCGCTGCTTTAAGTTCCATCACAGCCATGCAGCTATGCCGCGCTTTAAAATTTTATTTATTTATTTTAATTTTTGATAACGGCTGTATAGCTAGTTTCTGCTTTCATGGTTAATAAATCAAAAACAAAACAAAAAAAAAAACTATGGTAACTGCTGCATCGATGATTTGTGATAGTTGACTAACGAAAATTAATTGTAACGGCTGTATCGAAAATTTCTGATAGTTGACTAATAAAAGAAAATCAATGGTAACGGCTGTATTGATAATTTCTGACGGTTGACTTATAAAAAAATCACGGTGACTGCTGTGTCGATAATTTCTCATTTGATGGTTAACTAATGAAGGCTGGTGGTAATGGCTGTATAGCTAGTTTCTACTTTGGTGGTTAACTAATAAAATCCAGTGATAACAGCTGTGTCACTAGTTTCTGCTTTCATGGTTGACAACATACACCTTAATGAAAACTGTATAGCTAGTTTCTGATTTGATGCTTAACTGATAAAGATCAGTGATAGCGGCTGTATAATCAGATTCTACTTTCACGGTTAACAACAAACAGCGTTATAACGACTGTATTGCTAGTTTCTAATTTGATGGTTAACCAATAAACCAGTTGTACTAGTTGGTGGTTAACTAATAAATATTAGTGATTACGGACATCATACTCGGTCATGTGTGTGTCATACCATGTATTGGGTGTCATGCAACGCTAATAAATATTAGGGATTACGGACATCATACTCGGTCATGTGTGTGTCATACCATGTATTGGGTGTCATGCAACGTCATGGATACTATGCCATGTCATGTCTTAATGCCATGGTAGAATGCGTCGTGTCAGCTGTACTTTATCATATGAGCGCGCGCGCGCGCGCGCGCACACGCGCACGCGCGTGTGTGTGTATGTGTGTGTGTGTGTGTGTGTGTGTGTGTGTGTGTGTGTGTGTGACTTGACTGGTTTGACCAGCAGACGGAGCAAAACATGTGGCTGTAACCAGAGAAGGACAGGTTAAGGCTTTGGGACTTTGGGGTCAGGTTTAGACACCTTTGGTGGTTTGCCTATGGGAGCCTTGGTGGCTGGCAAATAACTGACCGGTGAGTGGTTATCTCACAGCAAGCAGACAAAATTTGTTACGATTAGGCGATGGCTTGTAACTCTAGTGGTGTGGATTTTGGATATTATAGTGTATAAGCAAGAAATTGAAACAAAAATTTGTGAATATCGAATTCAGAGGAAATCGGGAGAGAAAATAAAGTGATGAATCACCGAGAATGGATACAGATTGTGATGTGAATCGGGAGTACATTGTGTATAAATTCTGTGTATTATTTCCTGTCTGTAAATAGATACCTAATGTTCTCTTCAGATGGTAATTCAAGGGTTGGGGTGTTTCAGAAACCTCAGCACCATTCCTCCTTACTTACCTCTCTTGTACCACCTACCTCTCTTGGAAGACGCAATCGTCATGGGGTCGCTTTTGAATAGTAGAGGAAAGTTTAAAGAATCTTTTACTGCCAGCTAAAAAAGAAAGAATGGAAAAGATTACAGGGAGTGGAAGGAAATTGATCTATACAGATTGTGCGCAAAATGAATGATTGAAAATTGGGAAAATGTAATATTTATGACTGTTTGTTTTGCTCCCATTGTCTTTTCATATAATCTTTATGTACCCAATTTAAATTGGGGTTGGTGAAGGGGACGGTGGGAGTGTTTGAAAACGAAAGAACATTGTTCAAGAAGTGGTTTCTTGAGGGTAAATGGAGTGGGTGTGTGAGCGCGGAATAAGCATGCTGTGGTTGTGTCTGGTTGTGAACGAACGCGGTGAGACAACGGCTGTGTAGCCAGTTCTGCTTTCACCACTATCACCACCACCACCACCACCACCAACAACAACGTAATACCATCTGGATAGCTAGTTTCCGTTTTGACAGTTAAC
>CM031596.1:31139078-31151578 GCA_018398815.1 Conus ventricosus | reverse complement strand
GGTTACAGGCTGTGGAGTGAAGCCAGCAAGATGGTGCCTCACACATCTTGCAGGTCCGTGAAGTCAGGTTACAGGCTGTGGAGTGAAGCCAGCAAGATGGCGCCTCACACATCTTGCAGGTCCGTGAAGTCAGGTTACAGGCTGTGGAGTGAAGCCAGCAGGATTTAATGGTGCCTCACACATCTTGCAGGTCCGTGAAGTCAGGTTACAGGCTGTGGAGTGAAGCCAGCAAGATGGTGCCTCACACATCTTGCAGGTCCGTGAAGTCAGGTTACAGGCTGTGGAGTGAAGCGAGCAGGATGGTGCCTCACACATCTTGCAGGTCCGTGAAGTCAGGTTACAGGCTGTGGAGTGAAGCCAGCAGGATTTAATGGTGCCTCACACATCTTTCACGTCCGTGAAGTCTGGTTACAGGCTGTCCTTTTCAAAACTATCCCCCAAAGAGACCGATATTGACTGTAGCGTAATTGAAAAGTAGCCCAAATACAAATAAACACACATACCAAAGTGCAAAATAACATTCATTTGATACACAATACAAATAAACACACACACCAAGGTGCAAAATGACGTTGATTTGAAACACAAATATATTTTTTTCGACACATGTTTTCTTCAAACGTTGCAGACGACAGATGTAAAGAAAACCATGCAAAAAACAATACTTCTCGGGTCGCAGTCAGCATCAACACAACTTTCAAAGCTACGCAGTGTAGACAGTAACATGGATGACTACCTTCTAAAACAAATAAGCTTACCAGTACTGCAGGCGTCAGCTTTCATCTAGTTATCACCTATCACCCATCCCGGTGTCTTGAAGACCGTTGGGGCGCCACAGAAGACTTCGCAACCAGCTTCCTCCACTCCTCCCGGTTCTCAGACGCTCTTAGGCAGTTGCTGAGTGTGAGGCCAGTCCATGCACTGATGTTGTCCTCCCATCTCTTTCTCTGTCTTCCTCTCCTGCCTCCTCGCACTGTTCCTTGTAGAATGGTTTTGGCAAGTCCTGTTGATCTAAATGCATGACCATACCATCTCATTTTCCTTCTTCTCACTGTGGACAACACGTCTTCATATGGTCCGATGGCTTGCCTTACTCTGGTCTGGACCTCCAAGCTGGTAATGTGGTCTTCGTATGAGATGCTAAGGATCTTGCGAAAGCATCTCATCTCCAATGCCTGAATCTTTCTCTAAAGTTCGTCTTGTAAACCACCTGCAGTTAAACAAATTAAAATAAAGATCAGCCAAAAAGTTGAAGTCGGTGTGCAAATCTAGAAAAAAAAAATCAACGTTGGTAGGTCACTCTTCAGGATTGGAAACAAGTACCCATCCCACAATGAACAATACCTCTACTTACAGTTATTGGTAGAGAGCAGAAAGCATCCGTAGCGTAAGAATGGGATTTGTGAAGAAACGTACACGCGATTGGTAAGATAAGGCACAGAATGAGGAAGAAAAAGCCTGCACAGAGAAAAACAACAAGAAGCCCGATTCAAAGCGAATAATACAAAAGTGAATACATAAGGCAGAGAGTTAGACAAACACCTGGATCAGACCTGAGGAGCAACATTTCCAGAAAGACAGGACACTGTATGTGAACAGAAAACAGCATCCCCGTTGCTAAAATCGGCTGCAGATCGTCACGATAGCCACGGAGATAGGGATTTCTTTGCCGAATGTCATACCTTTTTGCTTTTCTCTCTCTCCAGCAAAGACTTTCCATCGCCTGAAAGCTAGAAATGATCAAGCGCGTTTCTATGCTTGTTCCTGATGTCATCAAACTTAGAAAAACAAGAGTTAAGAGTGTTCTCCCGTCCTTGAAGTGTTACGCAGAGTTATCGGTCGTGTCTATCCGACCGGCCATCGGGACAAGCCGACAGGTTGGGTGTTGGTGCCGGGTTTCGCCTCCTTTGATCAGTTCCCGGTCTTTTGATCCTGATGCTGGGAGGAGCGGTTTGAGGTGATAAGTTTAGCTCTGGTTCAGAGGTGATTAGCAGCCTCCGCCGTATCACCTGCAGCCTGAATCCACCAATGGGACGGGATGTGCTTGGAGAACATACATTAGCCTCGCGTGCCAAGTGTATGAGTGCGTGTGATAACACACACACACACACACACGCACGCACACGCACACACACACACACACACACACACACACACACACACGCACGCACGCACGCACGCACGCACGCACGCACGCACGCACACACACACACACACACACACACACACACGCTCGCGCGCGCAGAGAGCTTGAGAGAGAGAGAGAGAATACTTTATTCCTGGCTCCATGTGCAAAGCGATTATGAATGTGACCAGTATTGATTGATTGATTGATGTGTGTGTGTGTGTGTGTGTGTGTGTGTGTGTGTGTGTGTGTGTGTGTGTGTGTGTGTGCGTGCGTGCGTGCGTGCGTGCGCGCGCGCGCGCGCGAGCGTATATGCGCGTTTGCTTGCTTGCTTGCTTGCTTGTGTGTGTGTGTGTGTGTGTGTGTGTGTGTGTGTGTGTGTGTGTGTGTGTGTGTGTGTGTGTGTGCGTGTGTGTGTGTGTACGTGTGTGTGCGTGCGCGCGTGCGTGCGCGTGTGTATGTGCGTGTGTGTGTGTTTGTGTTGCCATTTTCTGTAAATATTCAAGGTGAATAACTATAAAACTTTGCAAGGCTGTAGATATTGCCTCGAGCTTTTCGAACACGCCCATTACAATGACGACGCACAATAGCAAAGACCAGAAGTGGATAATTAAACTTTAATGAACAAAAAGTGGACATATCTTTTTACGTAAAAGAGCATGAGTTCTTTTGATATTACATTTTAAAGACTCTAACATGAAGGCAAAGTAAATCTTTCTGATAAAAAAGCTGAACTTGCCTGTAAAATGTAAATGTCACAATCATACAGGTGTTGTGTGTGTGTGTGTGTGTGTGTGTGTGTGTGTGTGTGTGTGTGTGTGTGTGTACGTTGATACAAAGAGGCTGGTACCCTCTAAAACCAGTCAATATTCAGGTTAAAAGTAGACAGTATTAAGTATCGAATTTCTGCGCATTATTTTTGCGCATCCGGATGTAGCCTAAGCCTAATGCATAGTGGGAATTTAGGTAAAACTGAGGTAGCCCAGCTTTGGTACATGGCCCGGGCAAAGAATAACACCAAAAAACCCCACTAAAGACAAACACCGTATAACGTTATATCCGGACAACAAACAGCTGATGGCGAGGCATCTGTGAGACAAGTAGGTCATAGTGGGTAACCAGAAGCTTACACCTTTTACTGCTTGGGCTAAAATGTTACCAGATCCGAGAAACATTTAGTTTCAGTTCAAGAGCATGACTACTGAGCGCTCGAAAAGCTGTCAGTTATTTTCAACTGCTGATGGGCATATACATTTCTTTTAATAATATTGCAGCTGAAATTAGTGAGGTAGATAATGCTGCTGTTAGCTTAATTCTGTTTACATTTACTTTGAATCTGTTTGAGTACGACCAAAATCATGACATGCCTGATATCTGTGGCTGCAGCAGTTTCAAGCGTGTTGTAAGTCATTACAGTAAGGTATTCAATATTTCAAGAGAAGAAAACAGCTATGATTCTCGGAAAGAAATTCATAGTTTAAAACATGATTTTTCCTTACAATAGTTGGGCCTTTAGATTGACACCCAGTGAAAACAAGTAGGAAGGAAATGAGTACGACTTGTAGACCCTAAACGGAGGTCACCACGAGAGAACGGCATGAAGGGTTATAGAAGTTTCAGACGTTTCGTATGCCGATCAATAATGATGTAGATGATGCTGTGGCGTTCCATTCTGTCTCACACAGCATGACAGGGATCTGCCCACTCCACGCTTATTTTCAGAACATATGTCAGTGTCAACCAGGTCCGAGAGATGCAGACACATGTGGTGTTGGTCAGGAACTTTGAGAAACATTCCAAGAGATGCATGAATTAAGCGGATGACACCACACTGGGTCTAGTCGACCCAACTGAACCAGTCGACCCAACTGAACCCCACCGAGGGTGGGAGCAGGTCAATGTAATAAAAATCTCGCAAATAAATGGCTCTGATAGGATTCGAACCCACAGATATATGAGAATAAATTTTCCTTATTACGCCCCAACCACCCTCAACAAATATTTGGCCATAACAAGATGTTCACCCCAGGCTCAATTTTGCACTCAGATCGAAGAGATAAGTAAGTGACTGTTCGTCCTTTGCTTTCGTTGCTTTTATATCATCAGTCGTGCCTGTAGAATGCCCAACAGGTCGAAACGCGTTGTGTTAGTTTTCTTGCCATCCTAGATGACTTCAGTTGGATCCCCTCTGCCGGACGAAATGGTCTGCTCCTGTGGCAGTCTGTCACACATGAGCCTCGAGGTCTTTGCCTCTTGTCTAGGAATAGTGGAGAGAAACAACGTACAGAAACAACGTACCTTGCAGAGATGAAAGACGCCTAGATGAAGTGCTGTATACAAATACAGTGCCAAATCCTCTTCCACGTTTTCATTATTGGATGGTATTGGCAAAACCTACTCGAAATAAACTTGGCTGTGAATAATAACAATTCTTGGGGGAAATATTTTTATTTTTTACATGAAGAGAGAGAGAGAGAGAGAGAGAGAGAGAGAGAGAGAGAGAGAGAGAGAGAGAGAGAGAGAGATCTGAACATCAAACACAGAGATCTGTTTACATGAAGTGGAGGATAATTAGCATGCCGTTGCCGTTTTCGCTCTCTGGGCCTGTGTTGCTGGCTGTTGTCGTCATGGTTGATGTTGAGTTGTTGAAAAAGGGTTTCACCCCGGGAGGGGTTAATTTTTTCAGATTTACCAAAAAATTTTTTTCCCCCCCAAAAAAGGGGGTGCCCCCCCAACCAAAAAGGGTTTTCCCCAAAAAGGTGGGCTGAACCCATGTTTGGGGTTTTGGTGGGAACTTTTGAGAACATTCCAAAATATTTATTAGGGATGAAGGGGTTATCGAAATAACCGGTTTTTAATAAAACCCCGGGGGGGGATATTAAAAATTTTTTAAAATTAAGGCCCTTGGGAAGAAAAAGGAAAAATTTTTTTTTAGAAATAAAAAGGAATAAAAAATTTAAAACCAAAGGTCTTTACTAAGTGGGTAATAGGTTCGTTCTCTTTTTTGGGTTTTTTTTCTCGGGGCCCTTGTTTGCCCCGGTGGGGTTGTGTGTTTTTTTAAAAAAAGGAAGGGGGGGATCCCCGGGAAAATGGTTTCCTGGAGGGATTGAGTGAGGTTTTTTGGGGTTGTTAAAAGGGGGGAAAAAAACCCCTCCCCCCCTCTTTCCTTTTTTTTTTTCTGCCTTTCTTTTTTTTCCCTTTTTTTTGGGTTTTTTATTAAAACCTTTTCGAAAAAATTTGGTGTGATAATTTTACTTTCGGGGGGTTTTTTTATTTTTTAAAAAAAGGGGGGGGGGAAAATAGAGGGAAAAATAAAAGAAAAAATTTTGCCAAACAAAGGATTTTTTCAGATAAAATTTTGCTTTTTGGGCGTTTTTTTTGGGCCCCGCTTTTTTTTGGGTGTCCTTGGGTTGGTTTTTTTGAAAAAAAAGGGGGGGAAAAGGGGGGGGGGGGGGAAAGGGGTTTCTTTGGGGGGTTGGGGGGGTTTTTTCAAAAAAAAAAAAAAATTCATAAAAAGCCTTGTTCTTTTTTTTCCCTTTCTTCTTTTTTCCCCCCCCCTTTTCCTTTTTTTATTTTTTTTTTTTTTATTCATTTTTTTTGTTAGGTTTCCCCGGGGGTATATATTAATAGGGGTTGGCTTTATCTTTCCATGTCTTTTATCTCTTAATAAAAAATTTAAAAAAATTTTTCTTTAATTCAATAAGCTTGCTAGCTTAAATTTTAAGATTTTTTTTGTTTTTTGGGCAAATTTTAAAGGGTTTACTTAGTAATGTTTTAAAAATTTAAAAGCTTTTCATTGATAAACATTTTTCCCTTTCGGGGAAACCAAAGTTTTTAAAAAAAAAAAAAAAAAAAAACTTTTTGTAAATTTTTGACTTGGTGAAAAATGACTTTAAACAAAAAAAAAAAAAAACCTTTTGGGTTTTTTCTTTTTTTTCAAAATCGGTTAAATTGGTTTGTCCCAAACCCCGTAAAATTTTTATTTTTTCTAATTTTTTAAAAATTTTTTTTTTCCATAATTTTTTCTTTCCCAAGGGAATTTATTTGGTTTTTTTTTCCCATTTATTTTTAAATTTTTTACTTGGCATTGGGCAAACTTTGGGTTTTTTTTTTTAAAAAATCAATTTTTATTTATGAAATTTTTTTCCCTTTTTGGGACTGAAATTTTTGAAAAAATCCCTTTGTTGTTCAAATTTCCCGGGTTTTTAAAATTAAAAAAATTTAAATTTTTTTTTTTCCCCCATAGAATTTTTAATTTTGACCAAACCGAAAATTTAATTTTTTTTTGAACCCCTTTACTTATTCTTTTTTTTTTGGAAAAATTTTTCCCATTTTCCTTTTGAATTTTCCCCTCCCCCTTTTGGGGAAAATTTTTCCCATGGAAAAATTTTTTGCCCCCTTTTTAAAAAAAGGTAAATTTTTTGGGGGGATTCCTTGTTTTTTTTTTTTAATTTTTATTTTTTTTTCAAAATTTTTATGCAAAAGAAAATTTTTCAAAAAAATTGGGTGAAGTTTTTGGAAAAAATCTTAACATTTAATTTTCCCTTTTTAAATTTTTTTAGGAAAACTTTCCCTTTGCATTAAAAGTGTTTCCCTTTAATTTTGATTTTGTTTAAAATGGGGCAATTGGTTTTGGCTAAAATTTTTTTAAAGTTGTTTTTTTTAAAAATTTTAAAAATATTTTTGGGGATTTTAATCCAAACCATTTTATTTAACTTGTGGGATTCTTTAATTTTATTTTTTTTTTTAAACTAAAATTTTGTTTGCATTTTTAACTTGTTTTTTTAGTGTTTGAGCATGTGAGGTTTTTAATTCCATTTTGATATTTTTTTACCCTTTTAATTTTCCCTTTTTTTTCCCCATAAAAATTAAAAAATTTTTTTAGTTTTGAAATTTTTTCGGTTTGGGGGGGTTTGCCCAAAATGGTTAATTTTGAAAAAAACCTTTAAAAATTTTTTAAAGGGGTAGGTTTTTTTTTAAACATTTTGATTTTTTTTTTGGAAAAAAATTTTCTTTTCTTTAGTTTAACATTGAGTTTTTTCCCAAATTTAGTTTTTAAATTTATTTTCATGTTTTTGAGATTTTTAAATTGTTTCCTTTTTTATTCCTATCCCCCGGGTTTTTCAAATTATTTTAAACTTTCGTTTTTTTTTTTTTTAACGTTTTTTTTTTTTTTTTTTTTTTTTTTTTTTTGGGTTTGACGCGTATCCCTTGTAGGGTTTTGATTTTTTTTTTTACTCCCTATTTGCACATAAATAAAAAGAAAGGAGATATTGGATCTCCTTGCCTCCGGGTTTTAATAGGGAAGTTTTGCGCGTTTTTCCAACACAGGGTGATGTTTTAATTTTTTTTTAAAAAGCATTTTAGTTCAAATGTCTTTCCCCAAAAACTTTCATTATTTATGTATATTCAGTTAATAGAGTCAAAAAGTTTTTAAAAATCCAGTGAACTAAAGCCCTGGCAAGTTTTTTTTTTTAGGTAATAGATTAATTAAATAAGTTTTGCATTGTCCCCAATATATCTGCACTGAAAACCCCTGTCTGATTTCATTTATTATTTTTGCAAAACTGATTTAATTCTATTTGCGATGGCGTTATTTTGTAAGAAACAAAAAGAAGGGAAAGGACCCCGGGGTTTTTAAAAATTTTTTGGTTTTTTCCCTTAGGGAGACAAATTTGTCCTTCTCTCTGTTAATCGTTGTTTTTTTAAAGCCTCATTTAGATACGAAAAAACTAGAACATATTTTTTTGAAAAATTTAAGAAAATTGGGCTTCCATTGTTCCGGGTTTTTTCCCAAATTTTATTTTTTTTGGGGCCCTGCATGTTCCTCAGAGTAATTTACTTCAGTGAGGCTGCCGTGTTTCTGCAGTTTTGGAAGGTTATTAAATAGTTTTTAAAATCTTTGGCTTTACTTTCTTTTTATTTTTGGGGTTTTATAATATTTTATTTTTGTGGATATCCTCTGTTTTTAAGACAATTTATCTTTTAAAATTTGATCTTTTTCTTTGTTATAATGTGTGTTTTTTTTTCAAGGTTCAAAAGTTTTTAGTTTTTTTTCCCCTTTGCGCCATTCATTTGCTTTTACTTATCCCTTGTATTTTTGATTTCCTCAATGTACGTTTTCCTTTTATTGTGTAGTTGATGTGTTTTTCAATTTTTTTGCTAAGTTTGTTTTTTGATTGATATTTTTTTTAATTTCTTTTTGTGTGCGTTTTCTTTTTTTTTTTTTGACTATTTTCCATTGAGCTTTTCTTATTTCATAAAAAAAGTGTTAAGAAAAAATGATTGAAATAGTAAAACAAAGGGTTTTCAAAGGAATTTTATCAATTTCTTTTTTTGTATATTAATGCAGCTATTGTTTTTTGTATTTTTGTATTTATTAACAAATCAAATTTTTTCTTAGCAGTGATGCATTAAATTCCCCAAAAAATTTTTGATTTTGTGTCTCGCTAAAATCTAAGGGTTTTGGATGCGGAATGATCACTTTTTAAAACCGATGTTTACTCAGCACCCTACTTGGGTTTAAGTTTTTGAGATAAAAAAAAAAAGTTAGTCTAGCTTGTTGTGGTGGATTTGGTCTTCTCCTGGTTCTTTGTGTTTGGTTGATTTCTCTCATACACTTTTAATTCCATTCATTTGACAATTCTATCCCCTTTTCTTGAGGTGTGTTTTTGTTTTTTTATAATTGTAATAGTTAATGTGGTTTAAAAAAATTTCCAGTCCCCCCAAAAGATTCGTCGAGAGGGGAACTTTCTTTGTAAATTGTGTAAAATTGGGGGTGTCGGGTTTTTGGACCATAAAACGTTAAAAGGGCTATTTTTTTTCCATGACGAATTAATGATAATGTTTTCCCCTCTGTGCCCTTAATATTTTTATTGAAATCAAAATTGTTATTAAAAAATATTGCCCCCCCCTTGATTGTACGTTATGAAGCAAAAAAATCTTTCCCCCATTCGGCTTTATTGTTTCTCTAGCTTTTGTGTAAAAATGAGTGTCTTGAAAAATAGTATATGAGTTTTGTTTTGTTAAAAAATTTGGAAAACACCCTTCTTTTTGAAAATTTAAAGGGCCCCTTGTACATTCGTGAGGATTGAGGTATCATTTAATAATTATCTTTTTGAGTAAAATTTTCCCCATGTTTAGCAAAAATGTTCTGTTTTTTTATTGTATGAAAAAGAAAAATCAAAAATGTGAAAAAAGTAACATACAAAACATGCTTAACATTTAATTAACCCAAAAGAAACCAAAAGATTATTTTGCGGTGATAAGGCCTTTCTTCGGCGGAGTTGTATGTCATTTTTACAACAACAAAAATGTTGCTTTCAAAATATGAGGGGCAGTGAACCCCTTTTTGAAAAAAAAACCGAATTATCAGTTAAAAAAAAAACAGAAATGTGCGTTAATTTAAATTGTCCCGTTACAAAATTATTTACATTTCTAAAATTTTTAAAAGATTTGTGTTTCCCTTTACACAGCAAAGTTTGACATACATATATGGCCCCTTATTCTTTGATACCACTCAGTCTCAGAAAAAGAACCCTGGTTGAACCCAAAAACAAAACAAAGTGCCCCTTCAAAAAAAAACACCCCAAAACTACAAAAAATTTTTTCATTTCCCAAACCCAAAAAACCCCCTTATTGTTTACCTTTCTCAACAATGTTTTTCACTACATTTTTACTCTCTTCCTAAAACTTTTTTCTTCCGAAAAAAAAATTGTATTTTATCAAAAAGATAAGAATGCGAGGCTTCTTAACATGCACTCCAGTTAAAAACCCTTTGATCTTAGGCACAAAAAATACACACCACACCACAAAAACCACACACACACACACACAACCCCCCAAAAAACACCGGGTCGACCCCAAACACCAACAGACCCGACGCAGAGACCCACACCACATTCCATACGCACTTATTTCCCCACAACACTCACGCGCGCGCCCGCATTTCACACCACCACGAGCATGCAGGCTTCGCGCCCCCAAAAAATCCCAAAGCACAGGCACTACAAGTTCTGGCGTTTTTGCCTTTAAAAAGGACTGAAGAATATTGGTTCCCTAATTGGCCGAAAAAACCCGAAAAAAAAAAACCAATTGTATGCATCCCAATTTTTAATAATCAGCAAACAATAAACAGTCTCAGCGCAGTTCAAATCATTTAATAAACAGAAGCAAATACATCAGTTGCGTTCAATCAAAGCGAGTGTTGAAGGAAAAAAAAAATTTAATTACAAAGGAAACTAGATTAGATTTATGGGTAGGGAAAAACCCGGGATAATGGGGTTTTTAATTAAAAATTTAAAGTTTTTCCATACCCTTTCCCCCAAATACCCAAAAAAATAATATTGTAATAGTATACTAATAAATTTTAAAAAAACAAAATTTTATAATAATAAAAAAATAATAATAAAAATAAAATAATAACAAATATTATAATAAAAAAATCAAAAAATTATAGGATAACATTACAAAAAGAAAAAATGATATTACCAAATTTTTGGGTGTATCTGATACCTGGAAAAAGAAACGGCGCTAAACCAAACTTCGGAGCAATCTGGCTAATAAGATGACGAAACGTGGGGATGATGATGTGTCAAAACGGCTTTTGATAATTTTCCAATGGTTGAGTTTCCCATTGATTCACTTGTAGAATAGTTTTGTGTATGTTTTTTGCCGCCAAAAGAAAAAATTTAAAAATTTATAATCTCAACATCTCATCTAAATTAAAATCCTGTTCTCGATCACCAAATTTTAGCAAAAAAAATTTTAAAAAAGGGGGCGGTTTTCTATTTTCCCCCCCCCACCCCCCAAAAAAGGTTGTGTCCAAAATTATAAGGGGGATGGCATAATCATTCCGCCTCTGCAATCTAAATCACCGAGAAAAAGCTGTTTTATGTCATTTTAGTACAGCAGGGAAGTCCCCCTTTTTTTTCCCTACCCCAAAGAATTTTTTTTTTAAAAAAAAAAAAAAAGTCGGAGCCTATTCCACCGTTAGTCAAAAATTTTGCCTATACAAAATGTTGCCGGGAAGGATTTAACCAAAAAATGTTCAACGAAACGTTATAAGATTCCCCCCACCACTTACACATTATAACCTCCCAAAAAACCAAAAACCCACTTCACCTCCAAAGCCGGCCTTCGCACACAAACACCCACCCAACGCCGCAGCACGACGCAGCACGCAGCACCACACAAACACACACACACACAGGGCCTACCAACACCCCAAGTTCTACCATCAGTCGAGTGCATAATTTTTGCTTTGATTTGGGAAAGGGAGGGTGAGGGGAGGGGAAATGCATGGGGGTGGGGGGAGAGGGCGGGGGTAGAGGGGGCAGGGGGAGGGGGGGGGGGGGGGGGGAGGAGGGGGGGGGGGGGAGTAAGGGAAATTTAAGAAAAAAAAACCTCACAGTTCCCCCTCATGCCCTGGGGCATGTTTTTAGTTTCGATTACGGGGCAGGGGGCGGAAGGGGGAGGGGGGGGGGGAAGGGGGGGATGAATGGGAGTGGGGGCGGGGAGGGAGCGAGAGAAAAGGGCAGGAGGGAAAAACGGGGCGGGGGGGGGGGGGGGGCAAAAGGAAGTTTTTAGAAAACAAAACCCAGTTTAAAATGTTGAGGCTAATTTAGTTTCGATTTGGGACAAGGAGGCGGGGGGGGGGGGGGGGGGGGGGGGAGGGGGGGGGGAGGGGGGGGGGGGGGGGGGGAGGGGGGGGAAGGGAATGGTGTGGGGGGGGGATGGGGGCAGGGGGGAAGGCGGAGGGGGGAGGGGGGGAAGTTTTTTTTAAAAAAGTATCTAAATTTAATAAAGAAAAACAGAAAAAAATAGAAATTTCGGCCCCATTTTCCCCCACTTGTCCCTCAATCAATTCAACCCTCTTTAAGGATAGTGAGAAAATTAAACAGCAATGAAAAATACAATGATTATTGTTTGATCGGTATTTAAGGGGAGACCCTGTGTCAAAAAGAGTGTCTATAGGGTTTCAGTTTTTTCATCGATAAGAACGAAATACTAGTTTTAGGTCCCACTTTTTTTAAAAAAATATTAATGCCAAAATGACTTTTCAAATGTATCTTAACGTTGCTTTAAACTAAGTTTTAAGGAAGAAGAAAGCAAAACAAAGAAAAAAAATATTTTTCGTGGGGGTTTCTTCTCTAAAATAGGGAAAGGGCATTTCCTTTTTGGGGGAAAGGGGTTTATTTGTTTTCAATCCTCAGTTGACGTTTTCCCTTTTTTGGGTTTTGGGGTGATTTTGGTTTTTGAGGCTGAATTGTGGTGGTGATGGTGTGTTTCGTAATTTGAGGTTAACGTAAATTTACTGATTTTAAATTCCCGTTTTTTGGTTTTCTGCGATTGGCAAAAACCCCTTTTTTTTTTG
>CM031596.1:31116578-31134078 GCA_018398815.1 Conus ventricosus | reverse complement strand
TAGCATAACTCGGAAGGAATTTGACTGTATATGTGTGATTTAATACTTAAAAAGTCTCGACCTCAATATAATTTCATTTCCAGCACAGTGGGAAATAATCATTAAGAGCGACTACAGAAGACAGTGAACATCTATCTGCAAGCTATCAGTGTATAAAAAGCAACAACAGACACGCTCTCCTAAATAAACAATGACTACAGAAGGCAACCACACTGTCACCATACACAATACACACTCTGTTCCCACACTTCGTGTACACAATGAACATTTCATTTAGGAAACAAAACCCCCAGGGACATAGAGAACCCTTCACACGAGCTCTTTCCCTAGTTACTGCAGCATTATTATTTAGCAATGACCACTGAGTCGCAGGGTGGCTGGTGCCATTTTCCAGCACCAAATGAGATCATACTGCGTAGGAAAGCTGTCATCAGGGGAATAGTAGGATCAATAGCACGGTGAGAGGCAGGAGATGAAGCGAATGTGCACCCCTTCCCACTCCCTTGCCCCTCCCCCCCCCCAGTTCTCCTTCTCTCACTCCCAGCACCATTCTATAGGGCGATTGCTCAATGGGATGATGTCACAGAGGAATTATATTCAGGAAGCGATTATTAATTCTCGGCACGACACCAGATTCCTGACTGCCCCCATAAATTACATGCAAATGACCCAGGAAATGCCCGTGATTGACCCCCCCCCCCCGGCACCTCCACTCCCCCCCCCCTCTTCAGGAAGTGCCTGCGACTGACCCCACGAAGTGTTCATGACCCCCTATGAAGGGTGGTGGGTTTTTGTACTCCCAGTTCTTATAGAACAGGGAGTACTTTAGAATGGGAACGAAGAAATGCTGTCTGTCTGTGTGTCTGTGTGTCCGTGGTCATAAATGTGTTCCACTCTCTCCAGACAAAAGTACTGGGCCGATCTTTCTGAAAATTTGTAGGTATGTTCATTATGGGCCACGGATGATGCCCGATGTTTTAGTTTACCGCTATAGCCGTTACTAACGGCTGTAACGGCCTGTAACGGGTTTTCTTCTTTATGGAATATCTCAGAAAGTACTTGGCCGATCTTTGTAAAAATGAGCAGGTACGTTCATTATGAGTCACGGATGATGCCCGATGTTTTAGTTTACCTCGTTATAGCCGTTACTAACGGCTGTAACGGCCTGTAAAGGTTTTTCTTCTTTATGGAATATCTCAGAAAATACTTGGCCGATCTTTCTGAAAATTTGTAGGTATGTTCAGTATGGGTCACGAATAATGCCCGATGTTTTAGTTTACCGTTATAACCGTTACTAACGGCTGTAACGGCCTGTAACGGTTTTTCTTCTTTATGAATATCTCAGAAAGTACTCAGCCGACCTTTACGAAAATTAGCAGGTATGTTCATTATGGGTCACAGATGATGCCCGATGTTTCAGTTTACCCGTTATAGCCGTTACTAACGGCTGTAACGGCCTGTAACGGGGTTTTTTTCTGTATGGAATATCTCAGAAAGTACTTGGCCGATCTTTCTGTAAATTTGTATGTATGTTCATTAATGGTCACGGATGATGCCCGATGTTTTAATTTACCCCGTTATAGCCGTTACTAACGGCTGTAACGGCCTGTAACGGTTTTTCTTCTTTATGGAATATCTCAGAAAGTACTTGGCCGATTTTTCTGAAAATTTGTAGGTATGTTCATTATGGGTCACGAATAATCAGCAACGTTTTAGTTCATCGTTAGAGCCGTTACTAACGGCTGTAACGGCATGTAGCGGTTTTTCTTCTTTAAGGCATATCTCAGAAAATACTTGGCCAATCTTTGTGAAAATTCGCAGGTATGTTCATTATGGGTCACGGATGATGCCTGATGTTTTAGTTTGCCCGTTATAGCCGTTACTAACGGCTGTAACGGCCTGCAACGGTTTTTCTTCTTTATGGACACACACACACACACACACACACACACACACACACACACACACACACACACACACACACACACACACACACACACACACACACACACCACGAACGCACACACGAACGCACGCACGCACGCACGCACGCAAACACACACGTACACACACACAAACACGCACGCACACCACACACACACACCACACACACACACACACACACACACACACACACACACACACACACACACAAACACACACACCACACACACACACCACACACACACACACACACACACACACCACACACACACACACACCGTAAGAGAAGGAGAGAGAGAGCGATCGACTCTACCCTGTCAAAACCTGTTGTGACAACCCGTCTTGGTAAGATTTGTTCAATAACAAGATCGACCATCGGGTGTTGTTTTCACTCTTGATAATGATGGATTCCTCGGAAAATATTTCGTACTTCTTTTTAATGCGTATTCTGTGTAGAGGTTTGTTCTCAGTTATCGCAGTATTCTGAGCTCGTAGATGAAATTTTCTTATTTGGTTTTCTTACTTTTCATTACTGATCGCCAGAAACGCAGATGCACAGAGATGATGGTGTGACAGTGGAAGACGTGATGGTGTGACAGTGGAAGACGTGATGGTGTGACAGTGGAAGGCGTGATGGTGTGACAGTGGAAGACATGATGGTGTGACAGTGGAAGATGTGATGGTGTGACAGTGGAAGACATGATGGTGTGACAGTGGAAGGCGTGATGGTGTGACAGTGGAAGGCGTGATGGTGTGACAGTGGAAGACGTGATGGTGTGACAGTGGAAGATGTGATGGTGTGACAGTGGAAGGCGTGATGGTGTGACAGTGGAAGACGTGATGGTGTGGCAGTGGAAGATGTGATGGTGACAGTGGAAGACGTGATGGTGTGACAGTGGAAGACATGATGGTGTGACAGTGGAAGACATGATGGTGTGACAGTGGAAGGCGTGATGGTGTGACAGTGGAAGATGTGATGGTGTGACAGTGGAAGGCGTGATGGTGTGACAGTGGAAGACGTGATGGTGTGACAGTGGAAGATGTGATGGTGACAGTGGAAGACGTGAAGGTGTGACAGTGGAAGACATGATGGTGTGACAGTGGAAGACATGATGGTGTGACAGTGAAAGGCGTGATGGTGTGACAGTGGAAGATGTGATGGTGACAGTGGAAGACGTGATGGTGTGACAGTGGAAGGCGTGATGGTGTGACAGTGGAAGACGTGATGGTGTGACAGTGGAAGATGTGATGGTGTGACAGTGGAAGGCGTGATGGTGTGACAGTGGAAGACGTGATGGTGTGACAGTGGAAGATGTGATGGTGACAGTGGAAGACGTGAAGGTGTGACAGTGGAAGACATGATGGTGTGACAGTGGAAGACATGATGGTGTGACAGTGGAAGACGTGATGGTGTGACAGTGGAAGATGTGATGGTGACAGTGGAAGACGTGATGGTGTGACAGTGGAAGACATGATGGTGTGACAGTGGAAGATGTGATGGTGTGACAGTGGAAGACGTGATGGTGTGACAGTGGAAGACGTGATGGTTTGACAGTGGAGGGTGTGATGGTGTGACAGTGGAAGGCGTGATGGTGTGACAGTGGAAGACATGATGGTTTGACAGTGGAAGACGTGATGGTGTGACAGTGGAAAACGTGATGGTGTGACAGTGGAAAGCGTGATGGTGTGACAGTGGAAGGCGTGATGGTGTGACAGTGGAAGACATGATGGTGTGACAGTGGAAGACGTGATGGTGTGACAGTGGAAGACGTGATGGTGTGACAGTGGAAGACGTGATGGTGTGACAGTGGAAGGCGTGATGGTGTGACAGTGGAAGGCGTGATGGTGTGACAGTGGATGGTGTGATGGTGTGACAGTGGAAGGTGTGATGGTGTGACAGTGGAAGACGTGATGGTGTGACAGTGGAAGACGTGATGGTGTGACATTGGATGACGTGATGGTGTGACAGTGGAAGGCGTGATGGTGTGACACGGCACGCACACACACACACACACACACACACACACACACACACACACACACACACACACACACACACACACACAGACGCAAATGTGCGAGTGCTCACCACACACACACACACACACACACCACACACACACACACACACACACACACACACACACACACACACACAGAGACGCAAATGTGCGAGTGCTCGCACACACACACACACACACACACACACACACACACACACACACACACACACACACACACACACACACACACACACACACAGAAAGTCTGTCTGTACCTCGCTCTTACTATTTCTGTCTTTTTCTCTCTAGTAAAGTAACAATATTAGCAATGAGAACGTCTGAACTGAATCTCTAAAAAACACATTTTCTGAGAAAGCAAATTTGAAGTGCTTGAGCTGTGTTCAAGTTGAGTGCAAAACAATTGTCAATAGCGGTAACAAGATATTGACCGTTGTAAGTGAATGCTATAAATGTGCACAACGCGCTTTCTCACCTCAGTATCGCTCGACAATGGGGGTTGTATTCAGAAAAGCACCTCACACAACTTTGTTCCTTGGAACTGCAGTGTTGTTCAGAAATAACCATGGACAAAGGTATTGAAAAGATGGCCAGAGCAATTTTCAAGCCCAGAAATAGATAAAGTGGGGTCAGGAAACCTGTGATCAGGGGACTGCCAGGATCAATACCACAGTGGAACGCATGAGATGAATGAAGCAACGCCTCTGTCTGCTCCCCCCCTCTCCCCACTCCCCTTTCCCCTCCGCACACCTCTCTACACAACATTCAGCAGGAAGCCGGCTCCACAGCATGAAGTGACAAAGCAGAGATGCCAGAAAGCGGCCATTGATTCTCAGCATGGCACCAGAGACCGCAGCGACCCCCGGAAGGTGCTCAGGTTCATCCTGCAATGTGACTGCCCTCCCTTTCCTTTAACCGTTGGGATGCTGTCCCTTTATCTACACCGAGCTCGATGGCAGATGGCGTTTTTTGTTTCGTTTGTTCTTTCTTTGACATTGGCTTTTCTAGAGTCACAAATTGAAACGTGGTTTCTTTTCTATCATGAGGGGAAGGAGAAAAGTTATTAAAAAAATATTGGTACCCATTTTGGTGCGCTTTTCTGATGAATCAGTCTTGGTTTAGAGCTGTATAGACACAGCCACATCACAGTATTAGTGGCTGGTTTTCAACACTGGCTGTCATGTTGTCAACGGGTTTTTAGAAAGATGGTCCCTTGAGCAGGTCCCAGCTCTACAGGAACAGACTGAGTTCCTTGGAGCCTTTTATTTTGGGGCTTGTATTTTTCTCTACCTTTCATTTAAAAAGCGTGTCTGACATTGAAAAGTTGTTGACAGGGGCTATCCACCATCAGTTTTTTTCTATCCTAGTATGACCACCAATGAGGATGAAGACGATGAGGATGATGTAATGAACATCACTTTATGGAATACGCCTTGGCTTAAGGTTGTGTCAGGCCAATTGACATGGCTAGAAACACCAAGGCTACATCAGCATGTTGTATTGCTCTGCATAGCTATGTGGGGATTGTCTTCAGTTGTGACAAGCTCCTAGCATAACATTGTCAGTCTCCAAAATCTCCCGAAGTTGGAGTGTGGCTCCCCATGTGGCGGGATAATCAAAACGGTCACACACGTAATGTTCTCATCCCCAGCTGATGCATAGTGTTCAAGTACTTCGGCTGTTTGGATGATGCCTGGAGTCTTTTAGCCAGGGTACGACAACAACAACAACATCTTTATGGACTGATACTATATAACAAGGTGGTATTTGTTTTCTTTCACAATATATCTCTGCTGTACCGGGGCCGTAGAGATAGAGAACAGCTGAATTGCTGATCATAAATTCTCTCATCTTAGTCATTAATTCATCAATCCATCAGCTTCAAATCATGCGCACTGTGGTCTCAAAACTTAGTGGATAAGGTGAAACGTATATGGACTTGTCCGCACGCAGTGACATTTCCTTGATGAAACTGAAACTGATTAGCGGAGTTGAGGACCACTGTCAGAGACATCTGTTATATTATAATGAATGAATATCTATATAGCGCCTATTCTCGGCTAGAGACCAAGCGCTAAGCGCTTTACAATTACACTAGTTTACACAACGGGCTGCCTACCTGGGTAGTGCCGACTGAAGAGCTGCCAGCTGGCGCTTCATTCAGTCGTTTTCTCGTTTCATCCAGTCCATATCATTCAATTTCGTTTACTCAGTTTCCTTACTTCCTTCATTCTTTCCATTTCTCACGCAGGGTGCATTCTATGTGCACGTGTCATCCATACCAACGGCCAAACTGGCCTTCTCTTCCGAAAGTTGGTGAAGGGATTTTACGTGTGTGCAAGATGTTATTTGTGCGTTCACACACGGAACCTCGGTTTATAGCCTCATTCGAAGGACTGTATGGGAAATGGAGTCAGAACCAATGTTACCGAAACGGCCTGGCGTAGATTCGAACCCGAAACCCCAGAATCACCAAGATTACGAGTCCGGCGCTCTACTAACTGAGCTATTCCGGCGACGACACACAACTGTGTAGTGTCGGTCTTCTCACAGGTGCCCACAGGCACTCAGCAAGTCTGCGTAGAACCTGGCTGTGAGCACAGCAGTCCTCTGTAATCATGGCTCTGATGAGGTTTAACATCGTGTCCCAGTTTTATTAGTCTTGATGCTGAACACTGCCTAGCAAAAAACCTGGGAAGACAAGTTATGGTGAAACAGAACACACAGAATTCTTTTCTCCAACTGTTTGTTCAAAGGGATTTGCGAAAAAGTCATTAGCAAGAGGCAGTGAAATGTCACCTGAATGCTGTTAGTCTGTACAACACAGTCTCTTCAACGCTGACAGCAGAAGACAGTGACACATGTATCAGGATGTGGTGAGGATACCCAGCACACAGCCTCTCCCCGAAGTGCTTCTCAGCGACAGAGATTTTGAGTCAGCCGAACAAGACCCTGTTTAAATGGACGACTCTTTACGTAAGCTCATCCCTTGATCTCTTCTGTGTTGTTGAGAGATGACCACCGACCGGGAGAACCATGGTACCAAAGGGTGGCCAGTGCAAGTCGCCAGTGCCGGAACTGATTCTGTGGGCTGGGAAAGCTGCGGAAAGGGAATGCAGGGATCAGTGGCACTGTGATAGACAGGAGAGCTGGGCAAGGGAATGCAGGGATCAATAGTACTGTGACAGACAGGAAAGCTGGGCAAGGGAATATCAGGATCAATAGCACAGTGACAGACAGGAAAGCTGGACAATGGAATATCAGGATCAATAGCACAGTGACAGACAGAGAAGCTGGGCAAGGGAATATCAGGATCAATAGCACAGTGACAGACAGAGAAGCTGGGCAAGGGAATATCAGAATCAATAGCACAGTGACAGACAGGAAAGCTGGGCAAGGGAATATCAGAATCAATAGCACAGTGACAGACAGAGAAGCTGGGCAAGGGAATATCAGAATCAACAGCACAGTGACAGACAAAACAGCTGGGCAAGGGAATATCAGGATCAACAGCACAGTGACAGACAAAACAGCTGGGCAAGGGAATATCAGGATCAACAGCACAGTGACAGACAAAACAGCTGAGCAAGGAAATATCAGGATCAACAGCACAGTGACAGACAAAACAGCTGGGCAAGGGAATATCAGGATCAACAGCACAGTGACAGACAAAACAGCTGGGCAAGGCAATATCAGGATCAACAGCACAGTGACAGACAAAACAGCTGGGCAAGGGAATATCAGGATCAACAGCACAGTGACAGACAAAACAGCCGAGCAAGGGAATATCAGGATCAACAGCACAGTGACAGACAAAACAGCTGGGCAAGGGAATATCAGGATCAACAGCACAGTGACAGACAAAACAGCTGGGCAAGGGAATATCAGGATCAACAGCACAGTGACAGACAAAACAGCTGGGCAAGGGAATATCAGGATCAACAGCACAGTGACTGACAGGAAAGCTGTCAACAGAGGGAATATCAGAATTAATAGCACAGTGACAGACAGCAAAGCTGTCATTAGGCAAACATCAGGATCAATAGCACAGTGACAGACAGCAAAGCTGTCACTAGCTTAACATCAGGATCAATAGCAAAGTGGTAGATAGGAGACGAGCAAGCCCCCCCCCCCACCCCCTCTGCCTCCCAACGCATTGTTGTGTGGTGTGCCGGATCAATAATATGACGTCACATATCAAAGATGTCCGCAACCAGATGTCTATTTTCTGCAATGTCCCGGAGTCCTCAGCTTCCCCATACAGTGCTGGTGTCCACCTCCAGATTGTCAGTTAGTGTCAGTGGCTGTCCTGAGTTTCCCTCATAAAGTGCTGGTGTCCACCTCCAGATGGTCAGTGAGTGTCAGTGGCTGTCCTGATCCACCTCCATAAAGTGCTGGTGTCCACCTCCAGATGGTCAGTTAGTGTCAGTGGTTGGCCTGATCCACCTCCATAAAGTGCTGGTGTCCACCTCCAGATGGTCAGTTAGTGTCAGTGGCTGGCCTCCCCCGCCTTCAAGTCGTCAGGAGATGGTCCCTTGACCCTCATCCAGGTCCATGCAGTGCATTTTTGTATGGCTTTATTAGCTATTTCATTCAGCTTGCCTTTTTTTTTTAATGATGGCTAGATTTTTTGTTGTTGCAAACATGATGCAAAAAAAAAAATCCCTGCAAACTGAGGCGATTGGCATTTCATTTGAAAGTGTTTTTGTTCTAAACTGATTTTAGCTACAGCCCATACAGCCGACACAAAATTACCCATGATATTGGTGACTTCATTTTTTTTATTTTTTACTCTTCCTTCTTAATTTGTATGCTTTGGTGGCTGTCCCTCCAGCTGTATTCAGCCCGCCTCTCCTCCTCTCCCTTCTTTCCCCTCCCCCTTCCCTTCCCAGCAAGAAAGATTAATTTGTTTTGTGCTTTTCTTCCTTGTCAATAACTTAACCTATCGTTTGTTAATAAAGCAAACCTTGGTGACCCCACATAATTTGATGCATTGTCTCCTTCATGTGGGCAGGCAGGTCAGGGAGACTGGACACTATGGCATCCTTCTTCGGTTTGGAATAACACGTCACATGGTTACAACACTTTGTGCATCCTTTCCATATAATGTACCCTGACATCAGCCAGGCCTGAGCGATACAAGTACCTGCAGTGTAGGCAGACACATCTGACAAACAGTTTCGGGTACTCCTCCTTCGTTTTGATTAGTTTTGATTCTGTGCTATCTGAGACCATAGTACACTCAAGTGCAATGGTGCGCCAATGGTAAAAATAAAATCCCTTAACATTGATGCTGCTTATTAATGCTAACCTCGGTGTCTGGAGGCCTCTGGATGTGTCAGTCAGGCAGCACACCAGGTAATGCTGCGCCAGAACCTTAGAAGAATGCAAATGAAGAAAAGGGGCATTGCACAGACACACAAACACACAGAAACACAGACACAGACACAGAGACACACATATACAAACAAACGCGCGCGCGCGCTTTGACACAAACCCAATTATTTCCTACCTTCCTGTATTGATGCGCATCTCTGTCTGTCTGTCTGTTTGTCAATCTGTCTGTCTGTCTGTCTGTCTGTCTGTCTGTCTCTCTCTCTCTCTCTCTCTCTCTCTCTCTCTCTCTCTCTTCTTTCTGCGTATCTTATACTGTCCGTCTGTCTATCTTTCTGTCTGTCTGTCTGTCTGTCTGTCTGTCTCTCCACTTCTGTCTTTCTCTCTCCCTCAGTAAAGGGCAAGAGTAGCGTAAGACTATATCATCTGAATCTCAACAACAAAAAATAAAATAAATAAATACAGACATCTCTACAAAGGAAACCTGAACTGCTTGAGTTCTATTTGAGTAGAGTGACAAAATAATCATCAACACGGATAACAGAAGACATCCAAAGGTGTATCGGAAAGCAGTCAGTGTACACAACACACCTTTCTATCCCAAAATGCTTTCCAATGACGAGGATTTTATTTAGACAATTGGACGTCAAGGAAATGGAAAAACCCGCTCATTGACGTTCATTCCGGAGCTACTGCCTGCCGTGTTGTTTAGAAATGGCCACCGACAGAGAGACTGAATGGGTGGCAAGTACATTGTGCACGTGCAGAAATAGATTGTATGTGTGTGTGTGTGTGGGGGGGGGGGGGGGGAGGGGGGGGTAAGGAAAGTTGAAATCAGGGGATCATTAGGACCCATAGCACAAAAGTTGAAGGAGTGAAATAGTATGAGATGGATAAAGCCACACCACTTCATCCTCGCCCTTTCCACTGCCCTCCCCCCCCCCCCCCTCTCTCTCCTTTGGCCAGCCGCCGAACGCCTCTCTACATATCGCTCAGCAGGGTGCCCCCAGCTTCACAACATGACGTCACAAAGCAGGGATGTCAAGCAAGGGGCGGCGGTCACTGATGGTCAGACTGGCACCAGAGACCGGAGTGACCCTTGGGAAGTGCCTGCCGAACAGCCTGGAGAGTCAGTGCCCTCTCCTGGTTTCAATGGTCGGCATGAGGTCCATTGACCGACGTCCAGCTTCGTGGCAGATTGGTTTGCTATGATTTTGTTTGCATTTTCATCGGTGATGTACATTCCGCCACCCTCCCCCCTTTTTTTCGATTTGTAAGTCACAAACTGACACTTGGCCTTTTTAAACCAAAAAGGTCAAGCGAGCAGTAAGATAACGTAAGGTCATGTTGCTTATAGCGCAGCCGACCGCAAAGGGCCATATCAGGGCTGTCTCCACGTTAAAATCAACTCACAAGTCATTAAAATAACAACTCTTTAAAACACATCTTCTAAAAACCCATCCGAAACCTTGTTAAAAATCTTTCCACCATAAAACCTCAGATCCGATGAAAAATGTTAATCCCTTTCAATATTTTATAGACATATCTAATCGCACATAAAGTCAATATCAAAACAACAGACTAGAAAAAATCCTTCCCAATATTTCGACCAAACTGGTCTTCCTCAGGGGACTTTGTGACAAGAATGAGGCCAGGTACCAAGTCATCAACTAGTGAAAACAATTCACAGATGTTTCTTACATTCGTGAACTATTCTCTTTTTCCTTTTCTTCTTCCTTTTCTAACCCACTCCCCGTGGGTCCCGTCCACCTCCACCCCCCCCCATTTCACCAACGCTCACATCCCGTGAAGAGACATCTCCCCACATGCAAAAACGCAAATCGAAACAAAACATTTTGACGCATGCCCCCCCCCCCTCCCCCAACGCCATACAATCGCGAAAGTGGAAAGGCATGCAAGACATGTATACACGTAGCAAACGGAAGACAGCAATCCAAAAGCAACTTACACACACACACGCACACGACTAACACACCCCCATGCCCACACATCCATATGCATGTGAACACACACAGGCACACAAATCTACATGAGTAGGAACTAATAATATAAACATCATTCCTAGCAGTGTGTAATGCATGCGCGCATGTCTGCCATACACGAGAGCAGGCCTCACACACATACTGTCTGTGCAGGTACAAATCACCTCCTACCTAGACATGCGAACGACAAAATTTCCTGCAACCCAGAGAAGCAGAAGAATCGCCAAACCGTAAAGAAAGGGGGGGGGGGGGGGGGGGGGGGGGGGGGGCTACCCCGGGAAGGGGAGGGCTTAGCGGAAGGGGGAAGGAAGGGGGTCAAATACATCAATTATGGAACACAATTAAAGCTGTATATATATCAACGCAGTTACAAACTCCTAAACGGTGAATAGCGTTAAAACTGTAATAATAGGAATGTTGTTGTTGTTGTCGTACCCTGGCTAAAAGACTCAGGGATCATCCGAACAGCCAAAGCACTTGAACACTATGGTACAAATGCATCAGCTAGGGATGAGAACATTACGTGTGTGACCGTTTTTTTATTACCCTGCACATGGGCAGCCACACTCCGACTTCGAGGGATTTTGGAGACTGATATTGTTATGCTAGGAGCTTGTCACAACTGAAGACAATCCCGAACTATGCAGAGCATAACAACATTTTGATGTAGCCTTGGTGTTCTACCGTATGTCAATTGGACTGACACAGCCACAAGCCAAGGCGTATCATAGGAATAAAAGGTTAACAAGAGATAAAACCAATTCATACAGGGTTAAAACAGTTATAAGTACTTCAAGGTAACACGCCGAAACAGTGAGGGGAAATAGGGAGGAGGACGTAAAACCAATCTGTATGGAGTAACAGTGCAAGCAGACTTAAACCAAACCATACAGGATAACGAGAAAAAGGATACATAAAAACAATCGAAGAGGGAATACAACAACAATAGAAACAAGCATTAAAAAATAACCTGTACACCATTAGGGAAAATCTCGGGTGGGGGGGGGGGGGGGGGGGGGGGGGAGGGGGGGAGTGGAAAAGATCAACTCTTGCAGAAAGGCCAGTCCAGTTCTCTTGACTGTTTAAATCGTACACACACACCACACACACACACACACACACACAACACACACACACACACACACACCCCACTTATCTATATATATATATTTATCTCTCTCTCTTTTCTCTCTCTCTCTCTCTCTCTTCTCTTATTATATTTTATATATATTTATATATGATCAGTATGGTTAAAAGCCTAAAACAATTCTACAAGTGCTAAACCCCCTTTGGGGGGAGCAACATTAGTTAAGACAAGTATTAAGAGGATATTAAAATTATCTGTCAATATTCCTCTTAATACTTGTCTTAACTATATATATATATATATTATATATATATTTTATATATATTTTATATATATATATATATATTATATTTATATATTTATATATATTATATTTATATATATATATAAGTGTTTTTTAAAATCTGAAGGTGCTCAACCCTTGGGGGCAACATCTTTTAAAGAATATTTTTAAAAATGAAGTGTTAAAATCAAAAGCTTGTTTCGAACCTCTCGCTCTCCTCAGGTATTCTTTTGGGGCCGCTATCTGTTTTTATAGCGTGCGGGCCCTGTTTCCCATTTCTGCACGTGCGAGTCGCTTCACGTGTGGTCTGTGGTTCTTGTTGGGGTCTGTTCAGGTGGCGTGCGCTAACAAAGATTTCCATTTGTGCCTGCAATTGTTTACTATTTCTACTTTTGTATTCAGGTTGCTGGGTGTGGTTTACTATTTTAACATTTTTTGTGGAGCATAGATTGCATCTTTTGAAATATTTTTTGTATGATGTTGCTCTTTTTATGATTTTTTGATTTTGTTGTAGTCTTTTTTTATTATTTTGGGAGTCTCCCAAATGTATTTACTCAGCTCTGTTTGATTTTTGTATTTTCTTTTTGAATGCTTTTTGTGGTTTGCGTTTGGTTTTGAAAGTGTTTTCTGTGTTCCCTATATATGTTTCTTTTTCTTTTTTCTGAAGTTACCGTAGTTGGGTATAAAATGTTGTGTGAAGGCATTTGTTGCTTGGGGGCACTGTTCTTTTTTAGTGCAGTTGCAAGATGTCCTTTCAGCCCCCTTCTCTTTTTGTTGCTTTTCATTTTGTTAGATAAATTCAATTATGTTTTTAAGGTTAGGCATACATGGTATGATAGTTTGATGGTGTTTTTGTTGAATATGTTGGACAGTTTGTGTTCTTTTGGAAATGATTTTTGCAAGATTTTAAAGAATTCTTTCCTACATTTGTTTTTACTTGTCCATGTATGGTGGGTTGTACCATATGATCTTTCTTTTCCTATTTTTCTTATTTGTTCGTGTTATTGTCGGACTGTATTGTAGTTTGTAATTGTAACACTTTTTTGTAATGCTTTTTGATATTCTGTTGCGGGTCATTGATGCGTTTTCATTGCATGACAGGGTGGAAAAGTCTCTTGTTTATACCATTGGGTATTGTTTTTAGTATGGATGGTGGGTGGTTGCTTTTGATATTTAGTAGATTGGTATGTCATTGGGTTTTTTGTATGGTTTGTACACGTGGTCATTGGGTCTAATGGTTTGTCTAGGTAATTCACTACTTTTTTGTTTGTTCTATTGTGATTTTTAAGTTGTGGTTTTTAATTTTTACATAATTCTTTTTTCTTTTTTTAATGGTTCTTGGATTATTGTTTATGCAGCGAGGCCCTCATTCTGTATAAACCGACCTGTTTTCCAAATTGGTTTTTTTGGGTGTTGGATAGCTGAATAGTCCGACTAGTTCCCATGTTTCGGCGCCATCATACGATCCATGGTTACCCTCAAATGTGGAGTTTTGCTCGTTTTTTTTATTCCAAGTGTCATTTCGCTTGGAGTAAGGTTTTCTTGGTGTGGAAATATTTTCCATTTTTGACTCTTTTTATATTTGTGTATTGTTTGCAGATTTCAAAGCTTTATTTGGGAGTTCTTCATCTAGGATGGATAGAGTTACTATGTCAAATGTAATGAACATTGTATTTTTTTGTTTATTGAGTTTCTTTAACCGTATACCAAGCTACGGTTAACTTCAGAAAATGAAAAAGAACATATATAGGGATCACAGAAAAAACTTTCAAAAACCCGATACGCAAACCCCAAACAAACAGTCAGTCAAAAATGAAAAATACAAAAATCAAACAGAGCTGAGTAAATACATTTGGGACTCAAAGATAATAAAATAGATACAACTATCATGGAAAATCATAAAAGAGCAACATCATTACAAAATATTTCAAAAGATGCATCTATGCTCCACAGAAAATGGTTTATAATATGTAAACCACACCTAGAACCTTGAAAACAAAAGTAGAAAATAGTAAACAATTGCAGGCAAATTTGGAAAACTTTGTTAGCGACGCCACCTGAACAGACCCCAACAAAAACCACAGACCACACGTGAAGCGACTCGCACGTGCAGAAATGGAATCAGGTCCGCACGCTATAAAAGACGATAGCGTGCCCCAAAGAATATCCTGAGGGAAGCGGAGGTTCGAAACAGCTTGTTGATTTTAACACTTCATTTTTTAAAAATATTCTTAAAAAATATATATATATATATATATATTATTATATTTATATATATATTTATATTATTATATATATATTATATATATTTATATAATATTTATATATATGGGATATATTATATATATATTTGGGTGTGTGTGTGTGTGTGTGTGGTGTGTGTGTGTGCGTGTGTGCGTGCGTGCGTGTGTGCGTGAGTGTATGAGTGTGTGTTTGTTTTTTGTGCACACGGCGTTCGGTGTGTGTGTGTGTGTGTGTGTGTGTGTGTGTGTGTGTGTGTGTGTGTATGTATGCGTGTGTTTTGTGTATGTGTGTGTGTGTGTTGTGAGTGTAGGGGTGTGTGTTTTGGTGTGTGTGCGTGCGTGCGTGTGTGTGTGTGTGTGTGTGTGTGTGTGGTGTGTGTGTGTGGGTGTGTGTGTGTGTGTGTGTGTGTGTGTGTGTGTGTGTAAGCACAACAGAACGACTGTACTGTCTACCATTGGCCTGCTGGGATTACACTGGACTACCCAAGAAGAGGATTCGACTATTTTCTCCAGCTTTGTATGACGTCAGCCTCCTGGTCATCATGGCTTTTTCAATGGTTCCTGGCATAGGCTGGTAGAATGATAAGTAGGGCTCAAAGGGAGAATTGAAGAGAGAGAGAGAGAGAGAGAGAGAGGAGTGAGGAGAGAGGAGGAGAGAGGAGAGAGAGAGAGAGAGAGAGAGAGAGAGAGATTCCGATGCGGTAAATATTTCCATGCTGGAAGTGGAGAATGGGAAATGTAGCCAGGATCAAACATGCCAATCAAAGCCCACTGTTGACCCACCCCGCCCCGCTCTTCCGACAACGACATGGACATGGAGAGTCTCTTGCCGGCACGGGATGAGTCCGTCCACAGAGAAATGGACATGAGGGTGCCGCGCAAAGGGGGAGCCGTGCAATTTGCAGGCAAACGTGGAACAAATTGTGTGTGTGGGGGTGGGGAAACTGTAATCGAGGGAATCAGGATCAATGATGCCGTGAGAGACAGGAGATTGAGCAACAAGCCTCTTCTCACTCTCACCCGCCCCCCCCCCCCACTCCCACCTTCACTTTCCCGATGCTCTCCTCCCTCTGCCCCCCCCCCCCTCCAAGGAAAAAAAATCGTTCAGAGAAGAGGGTAGGGTTCACCTCTCACACAAGAGATGTCAGGAAGCGGTTTGGATTCTCAGCAGGGCACCAGAGGCATAGCCAACCCCTGAAAGTGCCATCTTCCACTCCTGGAGAGTCAATGGCTGTTCTTTTTTCAGCCCTTGGGGGAGGGGGGGGGGGGAGGGGGGGAGGGGGAGGGGGAGCAATCTTTTCGCACACTTCGAGTCTGATAGCAGATATGGTTTCCTATTGTTTTGTTAGTTCTTCCAGTGTTCAGTCTGTCTTTTTATTTTCTTGTTAATTCACATTTTCATGAGGTGCAATAGAAAAAGAAAAGAGTCTTCTGGAGATAAATGATTAATTTGCAGGAATGATAAGACACATGTAATGCAGGTCCATTCACAAGAGACAAAAATATATCCGTGACTGGTTTTCTTTTACAAATTATCATTAATGTCCGCAAGTTGTCCAGATGAATACTATTTTTCTACACCAACAAAATAAAACATTTCCGACGAATGCATAAATACTTTTCAATTTTATGATTATTATCATGATTTTTCTAATATCAACCAAAAAGTCTCTATACGTGGTTCGATCTTAGGTATTCTATATACTGATGTAAACACAATATTCTGGTCAAAAGATTACTCTCTCAATCTCTCTCTCTCTCTCTCTCTCTCTCTCTCTCTCTCTCTCTCTCTCTCTCTCTCTCGCTCTCTCTCTCTCTCTCTCTCGCTCTCTCTCTCGCTCTCTCTCTCTCTCTCTCTCTCTCTCTCTCTCGCTCTCTCTCTCTCTCTCTCTCTCTCTCTCTCTCTCTCTCTCTCTCTCTCTCTCTCTCTCTCTTGTCCTGGCTTGTTCTATCTCTTAGTCGGTTCATCTGTCGTCTGTACTGGATTGGTCTGTCTTTTATTTCATTCTTCTAAATTTTCTGTCTTGTTCGGTTTTTGAATTATTCTATTCTTCCGGTCTTTTGTTGTTTGTTTGTTTTTAGTCTAATATGTCTCCTTTGTCTGCCTTTTAACTTTTTTTTGGGGGGGGGGGGCGGGGGGTGTGGGGGGGGGGGGGGCGTCTGCCCTTTGAACATCTCGTCATGTCTCTATGACATAGAAAAACGTCTAGAGGGTAAATGAAAGAATGAACAAATAATGGATAAATGAAACAATGAAAGCAAATGATGGATGTGTGAATGAATGAACAAACAAACGACTGAACAAACCAAAGGATAAATGAATGAACAATGTCTGTGAATGAATGAATGAATGGATGAATCCATGGATAGGTGATGATGACTTTACCTGAATACTTGTCAAGTCAATGTATAAAGAAAAAAATGGAACTGTGGGGAGGTTGAGATTGTTAAGAAGCTGTATCAGCATTTCTCGATACTTAATTTCAAACGAGTTCCTTTCGCATTTTTTTTCTTTGAAAAAAACAAAACAAAACAAAACAAAAAACCAGATGGATTCAGGGTACACAATGTGGAAGACAATGAAG
>CM031596.1:31104984-31109984 GCA_018398815.1 Conus ventricosus | reverse complement strand
CCGTGTGTGAACGCACGCACAACATCTTGCACACACGTAAAATCCCATCACCAACTTTCGGAAGAGAAGGCCAGTTTGGCCGTTGGTATGGATGACACATTACACATAGCACGCACCTTCCCCGAAGATGGAGTATGGCTGCCTTAATGGCGGGATGAAAAAACGGTCGTACACACAAAATTCCAGTCCCTTTGTTGGGTAGATGGGATTAATACTTGCCTGTCCATATAGGGAGTGTCCGCATGAGTATCAGCCTGCGTACGAAGAAGAAGATGTGGACCTAGTTGTAAAGCCCACGCATTGCAATCTAATGGCGTTGCAGTTGTGGTGTTGCGTGTATGAGTAGCACGTGCACAATGGCGCCTCCGAAATTGAAGCTAAAACTTTCTGACTTTCCAAGGGAAGAGAATGTTACCTCAAGGTCAAAAGGCCAAAGGTCGAGGGTCGTTACTGGTCTAATGATTTCAATTTGTTCCTTTCATTCAGTAGTCTAACATTTCAACTTTTTCTTTTTTTTTTTTCTTCGGGAATCAGCTTTGTGACACAGATATTCTTTATTGACGAGTTTACATTAGGAGTGAAGCATCCAAAAGAATTGAAATCATTGGAATTGAAGAGTGATATTACTTGAATTTTTTTTGTTTATCGGATTTTACATGTTGGGAAAAACCGGCAACTGTAGGCGTTATATCGTTGAAGACCCAGCTTGAACAATATTTTCTTTGTCTTTAGACAGAATAGAAGTCATTTCTGGTGAAAAATATTCTGCATTTGATCTTATCGTATGTCACAAGTCGGAACAAACCACTTGAGGGCCATGTGCCATTGAATAGTCAGCATGAACGTAACATAGTTTGGCCTCTCTCACTGTCTCTCTCTCTGTCTCTCTCTCTGTCTGTCTCTCTCTCTGTCTCTGTCTCTCTCTCTCTCTCTCTCTCTCTCTCTCTCTCTCTTTCTCTCTCTCTCTTTGCTCAGTGTGTGTGTGTGTGTGTGTGTGTGTGTGTGTGTGTGTGTGTGTGTGTGTGTGTGTGTGTGTGTGTGTGTGTGCGTGCGAGTGTGTGAGTGTGTGTGTGTGTGTGTGTGTGTGTGTGTGTGTGTGTGTGTGTATGTGTGTGTGTGTGTGTGTGTGTGTGTGTGTGTGTGTGTGTGTGTGTGTGTGTGTGTGTGGTGTGGTGTGTGTGTGTGTGTGTGTGTGTGTGTGTGTGTGTGTGTGTGTGTGTGTGTGTGTGTGTGTGTGTGTGTGTGTGTGTGTGCGCGCGCGTGTGTGTGTGTGTTCCCCAGTGTGTGTGTGTGTGGTGTGTGTGTGTGTGTGTGTGTGTGTGTGTGTGTGTGTGTGTGTGTGTGTGTGTGTGTGTGCGCGCGCGCGCGCGTGCGTGAGCGCGCGCGTGTGGATATATATGTGTACATATGCATATATGCATACACACACACACACACACACACACACACACACACACACACATATATATATATATTATATATGTGTGTGTGTGTGTGTGTGTGTGTGTGTGTGTGTGTGTGTGTGTGTGTGTGTGTGTGTGTGTGTGTACGCGCGCGCCTGCATGTGCCTTTGTGTATAAAAGAATCGAGGTTTTCGATCCAAAGTGAATGGACATAACATAGTTTTAGTGTGATTCCTCTTTCCTATAATTTATTCCTTGTCTTCAAAAATGTTGTTGGTTCCTAAATGTTGGCACCACTTTCTATTCGAACAACCTCGTTCAAATTCACTTCATAATAAGTAAAGAGGGGGGGGGGGGAGAGAAGAGAGAGAGAGAGAGAGAGAGAGAGAGAGAGAGAGAGAGAGAGAGAGAGAGAGAGAGAGAGAGAGAGGGAGAGAAAACAGAAAAAAAGAGAAACTGGACAAGTGATCAATCAAACACATTCTATCCCCTGTTCCGCCCCCGCAAACGGCAGATCAAAACCTCCCACCGTTGTGCAACCTGCTTTTGAAGCTAATTGAACCCAGCTATGGAGACAAGACTCCCGTCATTCAACGCAACAGGAAGTCGAGCAGACAGACAGGCAGACGAAGACGAGGCTTAAGGAGAGAAAAAAAAAAGAAGAAAGAAAGCGCGCTTTATGCCCCACACCACAACGCCCTCAGTGTTCAACACTCCCCCACCCACCCCATCCACCCACCCCCTACCACCCGCTGAGGACCACGCGCTGGGCTCGCGACCTGTCCACTCAGTGCACGTGCATTCATCAATGACCACACCTGCACTCTTCCCTCTCCCCAGGCCTGCCGCTCTCTCCCCGGGGGGTAGGGGCAGGGGGCTGGGGCGAGGCCTAGGTTTTGGCACGGTCAGACGACAAGCGGTGACTTGTTAGCTCTCAGCATGGGGGTGGGGTGGGGGCTGGGGGGGGGAGGGGGCAGGGGGGGTCTGGGGGGGGGGGGAGGAGAGAGAGAGATGAGGGGAAGGAGGGGAGGGCAGGAGAGAAAGGCACTCCTGGAAGATGGGGGAGAAGAAGGAGAGGGGCGGGGGTAAGGAGAGGAGGAGGGGCAGGGGAGGAGGGCACAGAGAGGGGGGGGGGGGGAGAAAGAAAACAGGCAGAAATATGCTAAATTTCAAAATGAGGTGACCGAAGTCAGAAATTAAAACAATATTAAAAAAAAGAAAAAAAGAATAATGGGCAAACAGATTACAGGACAAAACACGACGCGTTTCGATCTCTCAGGTTTTCTTCGGATAAAACAAACAACATTCAAGGCAAATAAAAACGAAGAACGCGTCACGTCATTGATTTTGTGTGTGCACTTGTGAGATAGTTCTTTCTTCGTTTTCATTGTGCTGAATGTTGTTTGTTTAAAACCTGAAGAAGTCCTAAGAAGTCGAAACGCGTTGTGTTTTGTCCTGTACTCTGTTTGTCCAAATTGTCTTGCAGAAGTACTAACAATCTTTTGAAGAAGAAATTGGTAGACATAAGGCAAACATCTTGACCATCGGTCAAGGAGGTCCTGTTCGCTATCCTCTTGGTCTCAGTGCAGTCGTCTTGCAATGGCTGATCATTTGCCTCCTGCGATTAGATGCTTGGAATTGTGCGTCTTTCCTCACCGTAGGAACAAACACGCAAACAAACTTGGGTCCCTTTGTATTATGTTCAGTTAGAGTCTCAAACAAGTCCCGCACCCGAATCACCTGATAACAATTTTATAGCTACTGTAAAGAATTACTAGTCACTCTGGCATTATAAACTTCGGTCTCTTTATGTACATGATATATATTTAAACTTCAGTCTCTGTATATACATGATATATATTTAATTAGAGTCTCAAACAAGTCCCGCACCCGAATCACTTGTAACAATGTTGTAGCTACTGTAAAGAATTACTAGTCACTCTGGCATTATAAACTTCGGTCTCTTTATATACATGATATATATTTAATTAGAGTCTCAAACAAGTCCCGCACCCGAATCACCTGTAACAATGTTGTAGCTACTGTAAAGAATTACTAATTACTCTGGCATTATAAACTTCGGTCTCTGTATATACATGATATATATTTAATTAGAGTCTCAAACAAGTCCCGCACCCGAATCACTTGTAACAATGTTGTAGCTACTGTAAAGAATTACTAGTCACTCTGGCATTAAAACTTCGGTCTCTGTATATACATGATATATATTTAATTAGAGTCTCAAACAAGTCCCGCACCCGAATCACCTGTAACAATGTTGTAGCTACTGTAAAGAATTACTAGTCACTCTGGCATTATTGTGCACACATTCATACAAAGACTTCACGCCTTTTTTAAAAATTTTAATTAACCTTCACAACATTCTTCATTACGAGATGACCCGGATTTTCACACGTTCAATTTCATTTGCTTCTCTGGTCAGGTCCACGATCAGACTTTAACAAAGCCCATAAAGAAACGTTCCCTGGTCGCTCCTCCTCTGTCTGATCTGATGATTCTACAACTACATTTAAACTCATTTTGTCTAAAATCAATGTCATAGAACAACAGACTGTGAATCAATGAACCAACTAACCAACCAATCAACCAACCAACCAACCACCTGTTTCATTCACTATTGGCCTTTTTAGTCCCTCATAACGAGGATACAACAATACACAGAGAGACGTAGACCGTGAAGAAACGGTATGCCGTTTCACTTTCCCACTTCTCTCACCTTTGTCATTCAGATGGCTGAGCTGCCCTCAGCGGTTACCCTGTATGCCCGCTTCTTCTTGTGTGCTGCTCAGCGCGGTCGGCCAACTGGCTGCACGTAGCCTTTGCCTGCGAGCCGCAACCACGACGGTGTGTCTGTGTGCTTCGAGCTTGACGGTGTGATTCTTATCAGCCGTAAGGTGTAATGACCAGGCAACCAATCGGAGAACACGAGGCAGCCTCAGAACCAATCAGATCTTCGGGAAGGGATAACTGCATTTCACTGTGAGCCATGGGACTCCAACTAACAACATGCCAGGATACTGATCCTGTCCACTTTGCACATTGGACTACAGCCATAACTTGCAGCCTGTCCACTCTACACAATGGAATACAGCAAGAACTTGCAGCCTGTCCACTCTACACATTGGACTACAGCAAGAACTTGCAGCCTGTCCTCTATGCACATTGGAATGCAGCAAGAACTTGCAGCCTGTCCTCTATGCACATTGGAATGCAGCAAGAACTTGCAGCATGACCTCTATGCACATTGGAATGCAGCAATAACTTGCAGCCTGTCCACTCTACACATTGGAATACAACGATAACTTGCAGCAAGATCCACTACAAAAATTAAAAATGGGTATAGCTTTCAGAATAACATATAAATGCCCAGGGTTTTTTACCATCTGAAAGGCTTTGTATATGCTGCATTTTGTGATAAAAACCACCCTTTTATTTTTGAAAAAAACGAAAAACAACAAAATAAAATAACCCCCCCCCAAAAACCCCCCCCCCCCCCCAAAAAGGAGACAAAAGGTAAAGAAGGTTCAGCGTTTTTTGCAATCTTGCATAAATAGGGGAGAAGGAGGAGAGGAAGAG
>CM031596.1:31074984-31099984 GCA_018398815.1 Conus ventricosus | reverse complement strand
TCGCTTATAAGGAAGCGTTTTTCGTCAACAGGAAACCAATATGTAGTAGTCATCCTGATGAGCTCTTTCCAGAATGAAACACCTGTCGACTGCAGTCCTGCTGATCTGTATTTCGGAGGAACAATGACACTAACAGGATACTCAGGAGAAGGATCATTTCTCATACCCGCTCCCTGTACACGCCAGTCTATCCATTAATGCCATGAATTAATATATATATAATATATATATATATATATATATATATATAATATATATATATATATATATATATATATATTATATATTATTAAAAAATCAAAGAATTAAAAGGAGTCTAAAAGTACCTACAGATCTGTTTCAAGCTGCTAGGCTCTCGTCAGGATGAATATATATATATAATATATATATATATATATATATATATATATATATATATATATATATACAATATATATATATATATAATATATATATATATATATATTATATATATATATATATATATATATATATATATATATACATACAAATAGATCTGCCTTCGAAGGGGAGTACGATGGTTCCCTCAGGCAGCTAGTGAAAGGTTTCTCATATTTATAATATATCACCCCACCCATCTTCTTCATCTTCAACCCCCCCCCCCCCTTTTTTTTTAAAAATTCAAATCTTTGCCAAGTCATTACTATAATGACTGCAGAATTGTTAGCCTGCACTTGTTTTCTCTCACTACTTAATTGTTCAGCATTATAATGTTTGGTCAATCAGTGGGAGATTGCATCTCTTCGGAGATCCAAGTAAAGGTTGTTGTGTACAATTCTTAGCCACTCACAATGCTTGGGTTATTGAACAGCAGAGCTGACCACTCAGACTGTTCCATATCTTTTGATATCCCTTGCATCCTTGAATGGATCCTCAAGCATAGGCTCAAAGATTGTCCCCTACATTTTATAACCGTTTGCATAATGCTTTTCAGCAACTTTTCTCCTCTCCACACTTTCGTTTTGCTCCCATTTACTACCCTTCGCTGGCTGCTTTGGGGGTGCTGTTGGATTCTTTTTTGAACCCTTGGTGGTGAGAACACCACAGAATTATGGACTGTGGGGTTCTCTATTTGACACCAAGAGCACAGACACAATCAGCCGTGTCTCCCGATGAGTCCGATCCAGCGGACGAAAGGCCTAGGAGCAGGCAATACAAATAGATCTGCCTTCGAAGGGGAGTACGATGGTTCCCTCAGGCAGCTAGTGAAAGGTTTCTCATATTTATACCCCCCCCCCCCCCCATTTTTTTTTAAAAATTCAAATCTTTGCCAAGTCATTACTATAATGACTGCAGAATTGTTAGCCTGCACTTGTTTTCTCCCACTACGTAATTGTTCAGCATTATATATATATATATATATATATATATATATATATATATATATATAATATATATAATATATATATATATATATATAATATAATACATACAACAAACTAATAAATTCCAAGGATAAGTACCGAGCACCGTTCCAGCAACTTACAGAGCAGCTTGGTGTTGCAATGACTGCAAGAAATATTAAATTATAAACAAAGCTTGCTCTTTTGTCTTAGATTGAAGAAATAGGGGGAGATACGCATTCATATCTGCAGTGGTAGATGATTCTGCCTAACTAACAGTATGTGCTTGAGTGGGTGAATGGGGAAAAAATAAAATAAATGCTTCTCAAAATGAGCCTTCAGCAAGCTTATATTCTCCAAAGGGGAGACATCCTCCAATAGGGAGGGAAACTCACTAACATATAACTCCTGGTCATATACCGATATTTCGAAACTTGGTTGTTTCTCCTCAGTGACCGCGGAAAGTGGTAATTTGACTCCACTGCCTTTTCGGTACTTATCCTTGAAATTTATTAGTTTGTTGTATTTTAGTCCCTTGCGGATTGATTCCAAGAACTGGCCCTCAGCACTTGTGTCTTAGAGGATATCTTTTTATATTTTCTACTTTTCACAAGAAAATGTAGCTTGTTTTGCTCTTTCATGATTTTCTTTTGCTTCTTAGATGGCATCTTTGGTTGGTTTTTTGAAAACTCAACAAACATACTACAGTATTGCACACCAGCCTTTTCTGGGATTGCATTCTTCTTAAAACTGAAAAGGCAGTGGAGTCAAATTACCACTTTCCGCGGTTACTGAGGAGAAACAACCAAGTTCGAAATATCGGTATATGACCAGGAGTTATATAGTGAGTTTCCCTCCCTATTGGAGGATGTCTCCTCCTTGGAGAATATAAGCTTGCTGAAGGCTCATTTTGAGAAGCATTTATTTTATTTTTTCCCCATTCACCCACTCAAGCACATACTGTTAGTTAGGCAGAATCATCTACCACTGCAGATATGAATGCGTATCTCCCCCTATTTCTTCAATCTAAGACATAAGAGCAAGCTTTGTTTTATAATTTAATATATATATATCAAAGGAAACAACTTTTGACTCTTGCGAAACTGCCTATTTATAGATATGAGTGTGCTTCGTGAGCACTCTTTATTACCATCCTGATATGCTGCTTAAGAGTTTCTTTGTCCATTGTAAGTGCCCTGATTTGGGCTACTCAAACAACTTCCTGGCCAACTGGAAGGGGTCTCTGAAGAAGCAACCTTGAGTTTTCTTCTCTGTGATCCATCTTGCTGATTCTGCTTTGCTGAGGGCAATGCGTTGAGCTTTCAGGTCTTTCCAGGGCTTCTTCAGCGAAGTTTTTCCCAGCTTCTGGGGCAGCCTTCATCTGTTTCTCGTGATTTTTTTTCTCTCTTTCAGATAGCATCCATCTCTCCTTGAGCAGATTCCATGAAAACCTTGTTCAGAGATGTTCCACCTGACGCGATCTTGAGTTCTTGAAAGAGATTACATTTTTCATCGGGTCTGAGATTTTACAATGGAAAGATTTTTAACAAAATTTCGGACGGGTTTTTAGAAGATGTATTTTAAAGAATTGCGTGAATGAATGACTTGTGAGTTGATTCTAACGTGGTGACAGCCCTGATATGGCCCTTTGTGGTCGGCTGGGCTATAAGCAACATTACCTTACCTCCTTCATGTCTGGATTTTTTAGGTGTCTTCAGGTTCGGTAGTTTTGCTCCCTAGGCGTCCCTATAGGTTCCGTTTACAATGTCTCTGAATGTGACTAGTTTGTGTTTCAGTGTGCTCTTTTTCTATCAGCATATCAAGTTCTTGGGTCGTATTTTTACCTCTAATTTCTCCCATTCCTCTTTTGCATTTGCGGATGGCAAGTTGAGTTTCTGGTTATTGGCATCGACAGCCTGTACAAACTCCTCATCTAAATCATCAGCGTGGATGTTCTTGTCACTGTGGTTTGAATCCTGGCTCTAGTTTTATGAGTTCTTTATCTGTCGGCGCAGTGCACTGCTATTCATTCACCAGAGTCGTCATGCTGACCTTTTTCGTTCTGTGGATCTTCATGCCAGGTTCAGTGGAGAATATTAACCCAAAGACACACGGGATTTCCAATTGTTCATCACTCATAGTCCGTTGTGGTGTTTGTATGTATCCCCCCAAAACACACACACACACACACACACACACACACACACACACACACACACACACACACACACACACACACACACACACACACACACAAAACAATCCCCCCAACAGCTTCAAAGCCAAGCACAATGTGCTTCGAGAATCAGGCTGCGCTCGCCTGTTTGTTTTTGTTTTTATTTGTGTACGACTGTCTGTAGGGGATGATTCATTCTATGAAAGATATTGCACATATGTCTGTATCTGCATCTATGGACTGAGGCCTACATAACTCATGTTTGACGCCGTGCTGCTACTGCTGGTACTGCTGACGTTTGGGAGTGTAAAAATACCGACGAATCTTCCTACCAGACAGAAGACGTTAATAGCTATCTATCTATCTATCTATCTATCTATCTATCTATCTATCTATCTATCTATCTATCTATCTGTGTGTGTGTGTGTGTGTGTGTGTGTGTGTGTGTGTGTGTGTGTGTGTGTGTGTGTGTGTGTGTGTGTGTCGCGCGCGCGCGCGCTCGCGCGTGCGTGCGTACGTGCATACGTGCGTGTGTGTGTGTGTGTACCTTGGACATGAAAATTGCTAAACTTAGTTTGCACTGGTGTAGCAGGGATTGGGAGAGAGAGAGAGAGAGAGAGAGAGAGAGGAGAGAGAGAGAGAGAGAGAGAGAGAGAGAGAGGAGAGAGGAGAGAGAGAGAAAGAGAGGAGAGAGAGAGAGAGAGAAGAGAGAGAGAGAGAGAGAGAGAAAGAAAGTGCATGTTTATGTATATCATGTGTAAACGGTTACTCGCCTCTTATACCAGATAAGAGAAGGCGTGATGACGAAAGCGATAACAGAAGAGATGTGATGTGACAGACATCAGGGTCAGTCCAACTGGCGGCCAGGGTCCACCATCGCGCAGTGGACATCGCCAACATGTCAGATCCAAGGCCAACAACCGGAGTGTTTGACATTTGATAGCCGCCGGAAGAGGTCGCTACGAGCATAGGGTTGTAATTTGAATGTCTGAGGGTCGATGTATCTTAAGGATAACGCGGTAGGTGTTAGTGGCTTTATATTTTCTCTCTCTCTCTCTCTCTCTCTCTCTCTCTCTCTCTCTCTCTCTCTCTCTCTCTCTCTCTCTCAGAAAAGATGTCGCCTCATGCGTCACCAGATGATTTTTATATCTGGGGAAAACAAACGCTCACTTTCTTCAGCTGGCGCTGTCATATTAGCATATTATTTCTCCGCCGTTGGTTTGAGAAGTGTTGTTACATCTTTCAAAGATATAATAATAATAATAATAATGGGGATTTATATAGCGCCTTCCACGGCACAAGGCGCTTTACAAAGGCAGAAAAAATACAATTGCTAAATGTAAAGAAAATGCATTGAAAAACGGCTCAGAATGAAAAACAAAGGCTCTCTCCCATTCTCTCCCACGCGCACACCACACTCTCCGCACAGACACACAATTACACACAGCCGCAACAAACAAACTACTAAGCGATCCACAAAAACCAACAAGAGTCAATCAACTATCTGGTAATGACTGTCTTCTTAGTATGTTTGAAAAGGTGGGTTTTCAGGGAGGTTTTGAAGGAAGAAAAGGTTGAGAATGTCTTAAGTCATAGGGAGTTTATTCCAGAGTTTGGGAGCTGCGTATGAGAAAGCTCGTTCGCCATGCTGTTTACGATGGGACGGTAACTGGAAGCGGAAGGTCCTGGTGTCGTGGAGGAGCGGAGCGTTCGTGATGGGAAATATACTTGAAGGAATCGGAAAGATAGGCAGGGCATCGCCAGTGAAAATCTTGAAGCAGAGACAACAACAATTGTATTTAATTCTTTCTTCAACGGGAGCCAGTGCAACTTTTTCAGGAGAGGGCTGCAGGGTGGGTCATAGGAGATTTGCAAATGAGACTGGCTGCAGAGTTCTGTACACGTTGGAGGGTTGGATGACAGTTGAGGGACAGCCAAGAGAACACAGTTGCAGTAATCTAGCCTTGAAAGGATGTATTGATGAAACGAGAGTTTTTGTGGCGTCTTCAGTGAGATAGGTCGAATAGCAGCAATTCGTTTAGTTCCATGTAAGCTAACTGACAAGGTTTTTGTGACATGCTGTTTCATTGAGAGGTCACTATCAAGGAGAACACCAAGGTCACGAACAGTGTTTGAAATTCAATAGTGCTGGAACCTAATGTCAAAGAAGAAAGGAGTGATCAGGGCCATGATGTGACCGCTTTGAAAACGATGGCTTCAGTCTTCTACAGTTTAATTTAAGCTTATTTGTCACCTGATTCCATTTGTTTGTTGATCGGAATTCGATTCAATTCTAGTTGTTACTGGCTGATAAGGTTATATCAGAGCTATTACCTCATTGAAGTCAATTCTCAAAGTAGATTTTACACACCACACACACACACACACACACACACACACACACACATCACACACCACACACAACATACACACACACACACACACACACACCACCTCATTAAACAGATTTTCTAAAAACACATACAAAATTTCTTTGAAATCTTTCTCCTGGAAATCTTTTAGATCAGATGAAAAAAAATTCTTATCTCTCGGAAGAACTGTAATATGCGCTTCTGGCTCACTTGCTCCTCCACCAAGTTTATGGGAAAGTGACCTAAAAGCCGCCTTTTCCTGTTCTCTGACACGTAAGACTTCAATAACCAAAAATAACGATTATCTACAAACAGACATACTGTGTAGGGTTATCTGTTTTAATACTATTTACTAAACTTGCTTGTCTTTTAAAACTAAGTTATATTTTTGACATAAAATTCGCACACTTATTTTGACTATTTTTACCTACAAAACTTTGTATAACAACAGGCTGCACGAGCTGAAACCTGATCGCTTAATTTACGGCTGGCGCAGACAAGCGGCCTTTGTTCACACAGCGCACGGCCTGCTTACAACTGCGACCAAAAAAATCAATAAAACACACCTCGCGCGCGTTAACTTGCAACATAGCCTATTGCATCAGCGAATGTTCTAGACTGTCACGTGACACTGCCTCGTGGCCGCCGCGTCAGCAAGACCGGTTTTCGCCATTGTTTCCGGACTACTTCACAAGAAGGTTGTGTTTTGACTGTGCTTCGTGTGACCACTGTGTTTTAGTTTGTTTTATTTTAAAATGGCTAACATGTTTACTAAGAACAAACTCTTGCTATTCGAGGCCATAAGTTTTACTTTAACTGCATGTTAGAGTATTTGTCAAAAAGAATTAGGTGAAGCATAACTTTGGAAATGAACGACTATCTTAAAGGTTTGTTGGTTTAAGGAAATGAAAGAAATATTGCTGAACAAGATGTAGCCAGTTTTAATACGTGTTTGACTATTGATGAGATGGTTCCTTATCTAATAAATGGCGCTGCATTGTTGAAAGTTGGCCAAAGCAAAACAATCCATCACGCGTTGATTGTTGGCCGCTGGCTTGAAACAGCTCAAGTTATGTTATAAAAACAAAAACGCTACAAACATGGCGTTCATTTCTTAAGGCGGAGGTGAACATGGCTGATTCGTATGCTAGGAAACTCATTTAACTTTCTGTGTGTTTATAATAACTATCCTAAATTTCACAAGCTAGAATTAGTATAAATGAACTGTGTAGCAAACGTCAAAGTATCATTAAACTTATGCAACTGGATAGCGATTTTCGAATGTTCTGGCAAAACTAGATAGGGCTAGGCAGACCTTAGTACATCTACCAGTATGGAGAGGAGTAGTGTGTAGCCAGCACTGTCTCCATATAAATGCTCCAAATATACAATGACGGTGTACTAACTACTGGCGATTAGAGCCGCCATAAAAGCTCGGCTACCAGGCTTGAAAGCAGGTGACGTAAGATCTATTTTTAGATACCGTTCGGATCCGAACGGTTTTTTGCCGGCCAGCAGCCACAGGCTTGAAAGCAGGTGACGTAAGATCTATTTTTAGATACCGTTCGGATCCGAACGGTTTTTGCCAGCCAGCAGCCACAAACGCATGACGTGGTCTAAAAATAGCGGTTATGCATAGCCGCGGTGGGGTTTGGACTACATTTTTCCTGGCAGCCACAAACGCATGACGTGGCTCTAAAAATAGCGGTTATGCATAGCCGCGGTGGGTTTGGACTACTGACGTTAGTCTTCAACGTCCTGCACACCTTTCAAGTTCAAGTTCAAGTGTGAACACAAAAGCCCCCTTCACTTTCCCACAAGCACTATCCTGTCTATTGTGTGTTTGTTTGTTGTTTGTTTGTGTTTGTTTGTGTTTGTTGTTTGTTTGTGTGTGTTTTGTCCTCACCCCCACCCCCACCCCACGCATGCACACCCCCCACCCCACGCATTGCACACACTTAAGTCACTTTTAAGTTCTTAACTTAAGTCACCTCAAGTCACTTCAAGTCATCCTCAAGTCTTAATTAAGTTCTTAATTAAGTTCTTAATTAAGTTTTTAATTAAGTTACTTCAAGTTCTTAATAAGTTCTTGATCAAAGTAACTTCTAAGTTCTTACACAAGTTAACCTAAGATCATAACTAAGTCATCCTTTAAGTACAACCAAGTTCTTATTCAAGTTATCTTATAATTATCAAAAAACAATACAATCTATGTTTTTAATCTTAAATAGTAATGTCTAATATAGTACAACACGCCTCAAAAAACGCGTCATCGTCGAGGATGTCTTGTTTAAACGCCCTTGGCGTGAGATCGGTTAGCATAGATCTTAATGAAGTTCTTACATCCTAAGCAACCGCATTGATTACAATTCTGGTCTATGGAAATGCCTTTATAGACTCCATGTCTTTATTTATTGACTCCATCATTTTAAACAAATAATAATCCGCCATGTTTTATCAAAAAATTTAAATTAAGTTCTTAAAATATTATTGCATTTTAAATGGATCAAAATGATTTTTTGTTATTGGCGGTGCTGACGTGCTGTTGTCTTCTTCTGTATTTAGTGTTCAGATTTTTTGGCTGCTTTTGTTTTTGTTGCCATTGGTTATATATTTTATAACCGTAATAACTGCCCCCAGCAGCAGCAATGGCGCCAAAAAATGGCAACAGTTTTAAGTTCAATATTCCATGAAGACTTTGGTGCCCTTGAATTAACTTGCTCTTGTTCTGGAGCTGGCATTGGATCAACTGTTGGCGTTGGCGGTGTTATGTTTTCATTATGAGTTATATTCTGGGATTGTAACTTTAATTTTCTTTGTCTGTTTAACTCTGCTACTCTTTTCCCTGCTGCAACACGCCCAGGATGTTTACTGTCCTTTCTTGACTTGATTCAGTGTTTTCTGATTCAATGTTTCCTGATTCTGCTGATTTTCCGACTCGTTCATTTTGAAGGGAAATAAAATCTATATGATTAAAAGTAATTAATCCTATGATTAACGGCGATAACAATGTTCCAAATCTGTAGTATTAGATCACATCCTAGAGACTCTAATGACTTTGTTAAAACTGGATCTTGCGTTAAATCATACGTAAGATCTTGTTCAGAATCAATGGGAGCAAATCTACTGACTAGTTTAGTGTATAAACTAAGAACCGTTTGTCCGACACTTTTTACCATTCTCGACCCCAGCTGCGCTTCATACCTGTTATGATACTTTATAATGTCTTGTGGCGACATCTGTTGAATCTGTTCTATGCTGAATTCAGTTCCGAGGAACTGTTTTGTTTTCCCACATGCTGCCAAAGAATACAACCTCTCCTTTTTGGGCATAATAGCTTGATCATCAACTTCTTCATTTGTAAGTCCAAGATGGTGTAGGCCACTCTGGAGCTCTAGCAGATCATCGCTGTTCATGTTTTTTTATTAATTATAATTATTTTCTTTTTTAAAATGAGCACCGAAAAAACTGTCGCCAACCTAGTATACCATTCTGCTGTTATTGGAGTCTAAGTGTAGGATACTCAATGCTTGGTAAAAGCCTGTTAACAAAATAAAACTGGCAGATCTGGCAAACTAACTTTGAGGATTCAGCAAAACTGATTGCTATAATTGCAGCTTCATTTGCTACGAAAGATTTTCTAGTTAAGCAAGATATAATTCCAGAGAATATAAATATGTAAAAAAAATACATTTATAAAAAATGGCTTACTCGTAATGATGATAGGCGGTGCTGTGGTTAATGCGCTTGCTTTTAGCGGAGTAATTACGCATTTAGTAAACTACGGGATGACGGCGAGAGAAAAAGACATAACAAAGCTGTGGAGCAACTAGCTGCAGCACAAGATCACTATGAAAAGCAGAGAATTGAACAGTTAGATTTTATTAATAACACACTGAAAAAACAGGGCATGCAGCTTACACATTTAAAGATGTTGATCAAGCAATAAAAGAGTATTATCTAGTAACGGGCAAACCAATCCAGACATTGCCCCCACCAAAATTCAGCAACTTTTATCAACATCAGAAAAACAAAAGATGCAAGAAATCGCGTTTATTGTCGTTGGTATGACCGTTGTCTATTTTGTTGCGCATAATATTGGCTGAATAAAAATGAACAAAATCTATTATTCACCCAAAGGATATTGGAAGGGAATAACAGCAATAAAAAAAGCTAAGCCAAGCAGCGGGAGTCAGTGAACAAACAGCAAAGAATGGTTATCTAAACAAGCGTTTGGCAAATTTATTTACCTGCGCCTAGACGAATACAGAGACCACACTTTGTCATACAACTCCAAACGACACCCATCAAATGGACCTTCTATATTTACCCTCTGTACGATTAGACGAAAAAGATTTAAGTACGCACTTACAGTCATTGACATAGCTTCAAGATACAAGATGCGGAACCTTTAACACAAAAGAGTGCCTCTGCTGTTGCTGTCGCTATACAACTGATATACAACGAGGTCCTTTAACTTACCCTCGCATGATTCAAGTTGATGATGGAAAAGAATTTAAAGGTCAAGTGAATCAATTATTGTTAAAACATAGAGTTTACCATTAAAAGAGGCATTCCAGGAGTTCACAGATCACAGGCTTTGGTTGAAACTTTAACAAACAGTTATCTGAAAGACTTTTTTCTTACCAGTATCACAGAGAGCTGATTGACAATTCTCGCAACACAGAATGGGTTAGAAGACTGCCCTCAGTTTGCGCGCAATGAATAATGAAGAATTTAAAGGCCTAAAACCAGTACAAGCAATCAAAAGAAAAACAATAAATGTTGTTGAAGGAGATCTTCATCCAGCAAACTATTACCATTTGTTTGAAAGTAAGGTACCTTTATTTACCGGGGGAAGCAGAAGGGGACACTCGCATCAGGGCAACCGATCCAGTTTGGAGTGTTGATCCATATGAAATAAAAAGAATTGTAAAGATGAATCCGCACGTGTATTATTTACGAGAAACTGACACAACAAAACAACCAGCTCCTCAAAGATCTTTTGTAAAGGAAGAACTGCAAATAATCCCCCCAGGCACAGTTCCGCTTTAATTAATTTTAAAATTTACATAAATATATTTAAGTCTAAAATGGAAGCTCAGAAGGAAGCGCAGAACGAAACAGTATGATAAGAAAGAGAACCGCAGAATTGATACAGGAATCATTTGAAAAAAATTCTGCTATTAGGGAAATTTTACGAAGATTAATCAATCCATGATAACCCATCTAGATCGCATATAAATCTAAAATCCCAAATTGGGAAAAAGGATATTTTGAAATAATAGAAAAAATTCAAGCACATCAAGCAAACATGAGAAAAGATTTAGATGAATTGGATGATGCTATAATTAGTCTTGCGTTTAAAGATGATTGAAAAATATAACCCCCCCCCCTGTTTATATGCGGTTCTATAATGTCCATATGCATATGAAAACTCTGGATTAACAAACACACGTTTTGTGTTTGTTCTATCTAATGACTTCTTTGTTACAACCGTGTGGTTGATCTCATGTAGATTAGATCGCAGTTTTACGTTGTCATGATGAAAAGTCTTATTGTCAAACAATGCTTCTTTGTAGTTGTCATGCGATATGTTTGACTGCACAACACTGCGAGATATTCCTTTGCTTTTTTGATAGTTTTCTCCTGGCTCGAAATACTGTACATTTTTTACCTTAACCCCACATACTCCTTGATCACCTATTCCAGATAATTCATCCTTCATCTTTCTAAAACCTTCTTGTTAGTAATTGAATGTAAAAGGCGAATCTTTAGGATAATCGGACGTGTCATACCATCCACTCGCTCCTTTAGCTACTTCTAATTCCATGTCTTTATAGACGTCTTCAGTAGGGATATCTATAACAAAACTGTCTGTATCTGTGTAAGTACTCTGGACTCAGGATACGAGGGTTTAAAGTAGTCATAAAGAAATTCTAACATCAAAAGCTTTGATAATTCTAAAAACGGTAAACCCAATAAATACAGGTTTGTCCAATTTGACTTTCTTTTTTTTCATCATTATGCCAAAAAGCTGATCATGAAATCTTCTGAAGTCCTGATAATTAGGTTTTGAAGTCAGCTTAATTGCTTCGTTCTCTTTGGTGACCAATCTGACATCTTTGCGCTTGTGCGGATTTTCCATAGTCTTCCGAAACAGCTGTTGTTCATCAGCTTGAAAAGTCTTTTCTGAAGCATCTGTGGATTTAGTTCTAAGATCAGTGTTCTCATGATGTATGGTTTCATGAACTGTTCTTGATTAAAGCAATTATACGATGAACAGCTGTCAACTTCAAACCATGTCTTAAATAAAATTGTAGAAGTCTGTAATGGCAGACATAATTTTTTTTTGCCTCGAAGATTAGGCACAAGTTTAGGCGGCTCTGTTTTTGCCATCTTTAGACTTTCCGCTGCTAATGGATAGTCATTATGCGGTCATGGAGTTCGTGAGGATATTCTAAGTCAACTTCTAGAATGTATCCCCGCTGTTGACCCGGCGTCAAACTGCCCAACCACTTTAATGCCTTTTGAATATTATTCGTATTATCTGTGTACATTTTAAAGTTGCGTAATGGAAGTGATTGCGCCATTGCCCATCCATACAGATTGTTTGCGTCTAAATACATGAGATAGTTAGACCTTTTACTCGGATCATAGTCGTCCAAGTATTTGTTGTTTGCTTTACAGTAATGATGCGATGCCCATACTAATTCCTCCACGCAATCCGTTTTCAATCACTGAATCATTTGTAAATCTGACAATAAATCAATCTGTACTCCGGTAAACTTTAAGAAAGCGTCCCAGCTCATCCCGGGCGCAGAAATGTAATGTGCGGGATCCAGGCTATAATGTTCATGCAGTCTTTCTATAATTTTCAAAGACGTCCGCCAACAAACATGTATCAGCCATTAAATATGAATCATGATAGTCTCCCATCGTTTTACACTCTAACTTCTGCCACGCATCTTGAGCATGCGGTAATCAGAATCGCTGATGTCCTTTCCTCTAAGACTAGAAAAGAACGCGCCTTTAGGAGGAAGTGTATCTTCGTCAAACCTTTCCCAACTGTTCATGTACTCATAAGGGTAAACGCCCTTTCTAACGAGAGTTGGGTCAAAATATTCTTCCGTTATTGGGCAGGACTTTTAAGGACATAGCCAGTGACTCTAACGAACCCATCATGTGTTGCAATAGAGTCATAAAAAGACATGTTATTTAAAGTGAAAACATGTACTTTTCTGACGACTGTGCAATGCATGACACCCTGAAGGCATCGCCCACTGCTTTCATTATAAGATGAGAGTACGTAACCCCCGCAAGTTATGAAAGAATATCAGGCAGCTTCCATGTCTTTGGTTCAAACTTTAGTTGAAGATTGCAGTTGTTGTGCGCTGCTCCTCTGAACTTTCCACTAATGTGATCATGGTCTCTTACTTTTGGATTGGCTTCTTCACTGAGTTCTAAACCACTCAAATCCAACAATGTGTAGCTGAGTCATACTGTTGTTGGTCTTTAGGCGTCATTATGATTTCAGATAAATTCAGATTATTAGAACATCATTACGCACTGCTGCATGCGTTTTAAGAAGTATTCTGCAGCATTTGGTCCTCTGTATAATTCTGGCGTTTGAATGAGCGCCATCTGACCTGACAACGATGAAAGCAAATGAACCAAATCTGATGATTACTCATTAAGACTGTTTTTCGAAGTTTTTGTGGCGCTGGCCCTTCATAAGGAACATAAGCGACTCAAAGTCTGCGTAAACAACATATGGAGAATTTTGCAGTCGTTTCCAGTTCTTAAAACTAACTTTAGATCCGGGTGGGGGCGTAATTAGTTCTGTATTACAGTCAACTGGGCCGATACAATGTTTCTTATGTTCGCTTGCGGCTTGAACAGATGGCATTCTTGTTAAACATTTTCTGCAGAATTCTTGTTTATGGTAAATGCTTTGAAGTATGCCGCAATAATCTACTCATTGTTCGTATCAATGTGTAATGCGGCAGCCCTGCTGGTGAAAACATCAGTAGTAAGTCAAACATGATTTTTGTCTGGTTCGCCAATCGTTGGACTGTTCTTGGACGCTCTGATGGGCTGTAGATTTGTTTCCTCATCCCATGTGTATACATTAACAGTTATTGGTTTGTTTTGTTCTTCAAACTGATCAATTTGGTCTATACCAACAGGAAAGGATATTCCACTAAAGTTAAGATCATTGATGTAAGGGTGATAGTTAGACACTCTCTCTGCGTTTTTGCGAGCGTAATGCAGCCTTGCAAGAACACACTCACATGAAACATTTGTTGTCCGAATTCTTATGTTTAGAACTGCTCTTTTTGCGACTAATGCTGGAGGTAGTGGAATGTAAGACTTGCCAACAATCGGCGCCATACTTAGACTGTTTTAATCTGATCTCTAAGACTTCGCCCTCTGACCAACCGGAGCCTCTCATTTTGGCTTCTTCAGCTGCCACATCAACTGTGAAAGCAGTTGGTCTGCCCAACCAGGTGTTAAGTCATTAGAGGAAAGAATAGTCTGCTGTTTAGTTGAGACCCGACTTCTAGGTTTTCTTCATTTATTGTTATATAGTCGATTAAAACAGCTAAATTACTTTAACTGGGGTCTATTGTTAGTTTACCCGGAACTTGAGAAATAGCATGAGCAACACTTGCCCGTTACGCTTGCTGGATCAATGACTTCTAAATCAATATCATTCAGTGCTCTTGATAAATCTTCTTGCATTGCTTCAAACAATTCGTCGGTCCTTCATACATTTTATCCATGCTGAGTTTCTTTTCTAACTCAAAATATTTATTTAAATCAAAAAATAATCAATATCGATGTCTTTTGCGCTTGGACTCATAAACTAAAGTATAAGCACCCTTTGGCGTTGTTAATGTGAGCTGTTTAGAGCAGAGTTTAATGTTTCGTTTACTTTTTTAAGCATTCCTTTTTTATCTGCTCGGGGTCTGGCTGTTGACAAAAACTTGTCCTCGCCTTTCTTTGAAGATCAAACTTTTGTCTTTTATAGTCGTCAAAATCGGCCTGTAAACGATTAAATTCTTCATCCGTGATGTTTGAGTCAGCTAGTGCTTTATTATAATCACTTAAAGGAACTAAGTTTAGCTGTTATTAGTTGAACCATAGCTGTGTGCTTTGGAGTTTAGTTTTTATTTTTTTGCTGGCAGCACCTACGGCTAATGAACATAGGCCGAGAGCTAAAGACAAACCTCCTAGAGGTAAAGCTGCCGGTGCGCCTATGCCTGATGCTAAGAGGCCAACACTCGTTCCTGCTGATGCGGGCGCTTATAGTCGATGCTCCAGTATTAACATAAGTAAACAGCATTAAAGGCAGCAGAATACCTTCGTTTGGTTTTGCGTATTTTGAAAGGTCCTGCTCTAGTTTTTGTAGCATTTGTGTAATGTTGGTAATCTAAAGGTTTTATGCGCGGGGTTTCTACTATCTCTTCTCTTGGCGACTCTGGCGCTGTAGGCACATTTGGATAAACTTGAACAGACATGCTTTTTATAAAATGAAAAAATAATTTAGTATACTACATCTTTAAATCTGTTAGCTTCAATATTTAGCTGTGCATCATATAATAAAAACAAATGTACATTAAGCGGTTTAACAGCCTCTTTTTCTTTATCAATTTGAATGTTTATTATGTCTCTAACATCTCTCCCACTTCCATGCAACTGATTATCCTCTGTTGACCTTAGGTCAATCCATAAACCGTATTTTGATGTAAATAATCATCAAGCCTAACACTGTGAAGGTGTAGATCTTTAGACGCAAGGTCCTGCTGTTGGACTTCTACCCTCCCACCCCCCCAAACAATTTTCTTATTTCGCCAAAATGATGATAAGGCCTAAGTCCGCTAGCATAGATTTGGTTAGGACATACCATCAATCGAACATTGTACTTTCGTTATTTTTGGATTAAAAAAAACTTTTCACTTGCTCTTGCGAATGGTTCTTCATCTTCGCACAGCAATAAAATACCTTTAAGCGATTTTACTGCGACACTAAGATTAAAATTCCATATAGCGTCTGCCTGCTTTTAGGATATGTTGAATGATGACGCACGTTTTCGTAATATATTACTAATTGTGATCATATTGTTGCCCAATCAGCCTTGCTAAATTAGAGTTGCTAACAACATCAAACTCTAAACGAGATGTCAGAAATGCTGTACTTTGCTTCGGTGTCTGATGATTGATAACACTTTGTAGTCATTAAAAGTTAGTTCGTATGACAATCTGTCTTTTAATTGCCCTTGAAGGTATGGGCATGCGCTTTTAACAACTCAAAATCTAGGGGAATGGAAAGCGATTTCCAAACGCATAACTTACAGCTAAAGCCTTTTTGCTGCCTTTAGCACCTGAGCGGTTCGGCGCCTATTCTAAGTTTTAGTGCTTCTTCATTACCAATTCCTTGAAACGCAAGATCTTCCCTTTCATTCGCGGTTAGCCATAGATCAGAATAGGTTAAAAATATGTCTGCATTGTTTAAAGAAAATACTTCTTTCCCCTCAAGTTTTATAGAAATTTTCTTAACGATTGCCCGCCCCAAATTTTGGACAACTGTTTCTGGTGAGGTCTGTTGTTGAAGCGAGTTCTATTTTGAAAGTAAGCCGTGCAGAGCCTGGCACAATCAAATCATTCCGCTCCTAGGTCTGAAATTTAACAGTAAGAATTTGATCCGCATCAATAGTAGATGGATTATTTGGAACAGTAATATTCCGTTTATTTCCCTTCACGCCACGGGGTTCTTTCAGTCTTCTATGGGGTCAAGAATCGAGCCATATACTTGTGACATTTTTATAAAAACAAAATAAAAATTAATTATTTAAAACATGGCGGGAATTGACTTTGGAGATTATGATATTGATCCTGTAGACGCCAACATGGATGAAAGAACTCCTTTGACACAGCATCGCTCGGAAATCTCATTGGGGGATGAAATAGCTGAAGGGGAGCAAAGGCGTGAATTAACAGAAGATAAGGTCAGATCATTATACCAAAGTTTAAGACAAAAACCTCCCGAAACTATATACCCTGATGATTTTGAACTAAAAGATAACCATTTGTATTTTAGAAACGACAAAGGAGAACGTGTTCCGCTTACGTATAAACTAAACTCATCAAAGTTTGTAAGCATGGGTACAATTATTCAAAAGCTTAGTGCGATGCGAGCGGGATCGCCTTGGCTTTACTGAACCAAAACCAAAATTAAAGAGGAAAGCAGTTGCTACCCTCAAAACATGCACAAGAACTCCCAACAGTTCCACCCCAAAACATAGAACTACAAGAATTAATTCCAATAGCAGACAAAACAACAAATGTATAGAAGAAGCAGAAACCAGTTTTTCAGAGAGAAACAGCATTAAAAACAATTAATGATCCCCCAATACCCCCGCAAGAATTAGAGCTATTAATCGGAATGTAAGAAAAATTAGAGGTGAGATTAACAGAGAATTTAGCAAGACTGACTGAACTAGATGAGCATATAAAAAGAGAAAAAGAAAAACTCGCTGAGGCTGACGACGCCAACTTAGGGCGTGATGATAAAGAAAGAATAGAACAAAGACTAAAAATCTTGAAAAAGAAAGAGCAAAAATACTAAAAGCGGCGTCTACTAACCGAGACCAATTACGAGCTCAAGTGATCAGAATAAGAGAAACTATCGAAAAAATTTTATATGAAGACACAACGCTAGCAGAACGAATAAGAACATTGTTTAGTAGAGAACAAGGCGTTACATTAGCGAGCGTTATAACGGCCTTAGGTTTTGCAATAAGTACAACTGGTGATGGCTATTACAGGCGGTGGTGGGGGGCAAAGTTCAGTGCCTCCATCACCATCGTCTATAAATCATGGGTAAAAAAACAGCTTGATCATACTGCAGTTTATAAAAATTAGCCGGTAAAGCTATGATCTTTGCAGGTATATTAGGGAGTGTTATAGCTGGCTTTGTCTACATGTAAGCAAAGTAGTTGGCTTTATGCTGAGCACTTTATGGGCATTAGTTCTCTATAGTGGGTTACTATTTAGTAAAATAAAGACCAAGTAATCCTAGGCCAGTTAATCCAAAAACAAGTGCTGTCTTTTCATATTCATGGTCATCGCGAACAAGTCACGTCTTCAACAGTCTTTGGGCTTTGAACCTCGGGGATTGGATGACTTTAATCTTGGGTTGTTTTTTATTGTTTGTAATATTACTGGCTCAGAATTTATATCGTTTTTCCCAACCTTCTGTTCATTACCTGCTACAAGGATTTCATTGTTGTAGTTTATTATTGTTTCTACCTGGAGTCTGAGGTCAGAAGCAGCATGTATAAACCAGTGCCAACAGCAAAGTCTACTTTCGATCTGCGTATTGTAAAACATGTGGTACCTTTATATACTTGAAGGTAAATCAACTGTAGAATTAATGGCGTCCTCTAAATTTGCTAAGTATTGTTTTTGTGCATCCAAACCAGTAGAAGAATCAGTTATGCTCGACTCGCTTGGCTTGCGAACCTAGCAAACACCAAACGTATGTACGAATAGAGTCGTTATTCGTTCTATTCCGCGTTAGTTATGGCCCTTAGAAGTGTCTAAGATAAATGTTGTCCATGCTGTTTTATGCTCTTGCTCTATGGACCCAAGGTGAACACCTGTCCTGAAGAAAAAGATGTGTAAGGAGGATTCCAGTCATAGTTATACTTTCTGTGCACGCCCCACAAATAAGGAGTGCCTAAGCCATGATAAGATCCGATTTTGTCTAAAGTCTGTCTTAACATAATATTGAATTCGTACAAATCCTTCAAAAGCCTTCATGTCTATTTGGTTGCTGAATGGATTAAACGTTTTGTCATTGGTAATGGCGCTCGCAGTTCAGTCAAAATACGCCTGAAGGTGTAATAAAATGAAATCTGTACACTGACCTCACCAAAGGATCAGGATGATTTAAATGATCAGCATACGACACTCCACACCCAGTTGATGCACAAAACACGGCAAAGTTTAACTGGTTCTGATAAAACTGCATCAGATGACTAAACCACACTTTTGCGATGTAGTCTTTTTTTAATAGGGGGGTTAAGATATCTGCTTAATGGAGTACTCACCTTTTTATGAAAAGCGACAGTCTGGGTCACAGCAATGTCAAGAGTATCAGTTGCTATATTTTTAAGATTGTAGTGCGGCCCAACAGAATATTTTGCATCTTTAGTATATTTGAACGCACTCATTTTATTTTGTTTAAAAAATGTTTGTAACAATAACAACTCAAGACCGTCCTACGGATTTAAAACATGCTGTTGAGAACGATTGCGGAACCAAAATGGTCGCACTCCATGAAATATTCTACAAAGTCAAATGGTTAATATAACTAAAGCCAAGGGGAATAATAAGATTACAAAATATGAAAGGAGAACAAACGACGTTTAAACAGTTAACAATACCTGATGGTTATTACGGGTTTTGCTCATTAAAAGAAGCAATGAGTAACTTAGACATTACTCTTAAACTTAACAATGCAAATCTAAAAACAATATTAACATTCAAACCTGAAGAAGCAAAATACGATTTTGATAGAGAGCTAGCTAAAATGCTAGGCTTTACAACTAGCAATCTACCCACTCATAGTTTTAGTGTTTCGCCAAATGAAACTACGTTTGAGGGGGAAAATCCGCTCGATCTGCATTACATTCATTACTACTTATGTTCATTTGGATGACTGAGCACTGATGAAAACTTATATGATGGAAGGCCCCTCAACTGTTTTAAGAGCTCTTCCGTCAGGGAAAGCTGCATATTGCGATTATGAATTATACAATTCCCTAATTTACAGTTTAAAAGATTAGCTTGTGGAAAGGTCGGATCATTTAATATAAAGATCAAAGACAAAACGGGGGAAGTCGTAAAATGTGATAACCTGCACATTGTTTTGGAAATAAAATAATAAGTTGTACTAAAAATGTCGCGTGGACCAGAAGAATCCGGAGTTACATTAGCGCCTGTTGAGGTGTATAACTTTAGAATTAAAGACCTTGCAGACGTTGTGGACTTTGAACAGAATGGTGAAATAGGCACTTTGTATGGTTTTGAGTACACTAAAGATGGTGATTATAAACGCAAAGAGGTTAGCGACAGCAAAAAGTTTCCTAAACTAGAACAACTGCGCAATCTAGAAGCAAATAATGTTGGCCAGTATGAATATAAAATAGTTCGAAAACCTGACCTCAAATGGCATTTAGAACCATATTTGAAGGGAAATAAAATTTGAATTCATAAGCCCATTTACATTTTTTAGCCGTCAAAAAAATTTCAGAAAAGCATTCAACTCTGGCCCTTTACACATAAGTCTTATGCCGGACGACAATAGTCGGAAAGAAATTGAAATAACGCCGTATGGGAAAAAACAGTACATCCTCCACAGAAGAGAAGCGGTTTTAAAAGATGCTTCTACAAAATTACAATTCATTCCACAAATGAAATTAGGAGATGCGTTCACAATGATATTGAAATTTCTGTCTTAAAAGATGTAAACAGGGATGGGGCTGTGGGCGTTAGCGACGTCCTTCTAAAAGGAATTCTAATTAGCTGGCAAAACTTAGACGTTGAAAAACTTAAAGTTACCGTCGTCATTCTTTACAACGGTGAGGATATTAAGGTCATAACAACAAGCAACAAAATCAATATTAGTCTAAATAGAACAATCTTACAGAACGAATTGGATTAATCTTACACATTTAGATCTTAAGGATTTTATTATATCTGAACAAGTTTTAACAGAGAGCATGATAAACATAATAACTGGATTAGATTAAATTCTATTATAAAACTATGGAGCAGTATAAACTTTATGATAAATAACCCCTCATTGTTCATTAATTTGTGGACAAACTGGTTGTGGAAAAACAATATTTATCCTCGACCTGTTACAAACAGTTTATCGTTATATTTTGATCATATTGTGGTTTTCTGTCCAACACTTAAATGGAACAAAGCATATCATGATAGAAGGTTTATATGGACTGATGATAACATATTTTTAGTTAATCCTAGCAATAAACTGAGTGAGTGTCTAGAACGCTTTTTTATATTGTTTGAAGGAACGCAGACACTATTTATTATAGATGACTGTTCAGCAGAAAGAGACATAGTTAAAAAGAGAAACACTTTGTCGAAACTAGCTTTCAGTGGAAGGCATGCTGGGATAAGTGTGTGGATTTTATGCCAAAAATATAACTCAGTTTTAAAAGACTTTAGAGAACAGTTAAAGACTGTAGTTTTATTTTACATGAAAGACAGAGACTCATTTGAAGAATGTTTGCGTGAAAATGATGTTATTGAAAACGATCAGGAAAAACATAAGATTAAACAAAAACTGAAATCTGAAAAGTTTAGTAAATTAGTATTAAAAACGGATAACCCTACACAGTATGTCTGTTTGTAGATAATCGTTATTTTTTGGTTATGAAGTCTTACGTGTCAGAGAACAGGAAAAGGCGGCTTTTAGGTCACTTTCGCCCGAAAACTTGGTGGAGAGCAAGTGAGCCAGAAGCGCATATTACTGTTCTCTCTCGATAAAAAGAAAATCATTTAGGTCTGACAAAAAGTCTGTACAAGCTTTTCATGAAGTCAACTGTACATTGATGTGCCAAGCCCTTGCCTAAGGAATCGAGTATTTATAGACTGGCGCAACTGGATTTTTTGAGAATTTTTGTATTGTATCTGAAAGTTGATTCTCCCCCATTTCTTTCATGTGGGCATCAAGGTACAAGCCAGGTGGTTCCAAGCAAACAGATTAAAATCAAAGGAATGGGACTGTTTGGGCGCTTCGATCTGGCGCAATGATAGGGTCACGGTGAGTGCAAACCCCTAAAATGTGACGTCACTAAGGGGAAGGTCATGTATTTGAAGATTGTTGGTGATTTCATAGGTGAAAATCCACCCAAACAAGGGAAATAATTTGCGGGAAGGTCGTTATTTAGATCAATTGTCAGTTTTAACATCAAATGCGGACTTGACTTTATGGTAAGCCTCAAAACGCTTACATGGATTGTTATAGCGTTTTACTGCAAAATCTTTATTGCAGTGTGTGGCCACAGCCACAAACCACTCGCAAAACGCGTCCCCCCACGAGTCCCTCCCTCCATTTTTAGTAGTCTGTGTTTCACCGGACTCACAATAAGAACTCGGGATCTCTCCACCTAATCCTCGGCCTCACTAGAGCCCTTTTGGCGTGGGTCCGTTGCGATAGAAGAGAAAGAGACGATGACGAAGAAGAAGAAGCGCGGGGAGCGGGAGAGGGTGAAGTAAAGACTTTCCGAGGCGGTCCCCTTCAAAGGGTAGGCTGATCAGCTGACGGCACGTGCGGAGCGAGCCACGTGTCACAGGTGTCGTGGGGGGAAAGCTGTCACTTTATGGCATTTTTCCGCTCGGGACCAGGCGGTTGCTATGGTCACGGTGGAGAGTGACAGCGTGCCAAAGGGCGGGAGGAAGAGCTGGGGGAGGGGACAATGATGTTCGGGAGGGAGGGAGGGAGGGGAGAGAGAGGGTTAACCTTGATGGAGGGAAGAGGAGGGGGTGGGTATGGATGCGGATGGAAAGACAGACACACATATACATATAGAGACATGCGTGCACGCGCGCGCGCGCGTGCGCACACACACACACACACACACACACACATAGAGACACCACACACAAGAGAGAGAGGGGGGGTGAAGAGGGGGGGGGTGAGGAGGGAGGAGAGAGAGAGAGAGAGAGAGAGAGAGAGAGGAGAGAGAGAGAGAGAGAGAGAATGACAAAAAATCGCATACCAAATAACTTTCGACTTACCGGACATGAGGTTGTAACTTTGTATTATACATGTACAAGTAAAGTGGTAGGAATCCCCTAGCGTTATTACTTTAAAAGCCCCTAAAGCTGTTTCAGGCCAAAAATGGAATTATTTTTATTAAGAAAAAAACACGAAAAAAAACACGATTTTCTTTGAAAAAAAAAGAAAAGAAAAGCTTGGTAGCTATTAAAAACAAACAAAGAAACCAAAAAAAAAAAACCCCAACAAAAACCGACTATGATAAAATTTCAAATTTTGAGGCATTGTGAGAATTTGAGCCCGTTCACATTACTGGCAAACACACGCACGCACGCACGGATGCACACACACACACACACACACACACACACACACACACACACACACACACACACACACACACACACACACACACACGCAGGAAGTAAAGATCTCTACCAACAGCTGAGAGTATTGCAATGTAGGCAAATACATACTATTTTTCAACTTCCCCATTGGAACGGAAACACCCGACGTTTTAAAAAAAATTAAAAAAGGAAGGAAAAAAAACACGTTTCAACATCTCAGTAAACGACCCCCGACGATTCTCTCGGTAAACGACCTCAACCATTCATCTCAGTAAACGACCCCCAACCATTCATCTCAGTAAACGACCCCAACCATTCTCTCAGTAAACGACCCCAACCATTCAAAACGGCTAACAGTGCCCACAAACTCGTCGTGTTGGTTGTTTTAACGATTATGCTTGATTGTGTTTCGTCTTCGATGATGTTAGAAAAAACTTGACCGACTCGAATGTTCTCCCAAACTTATCCCATGACTGTGTTACCATGGAACATCATAAAAAATGGACTCCTTGAAGACAAGGAGAGTACGGCGGGGTCTGTATTTCGGTAATGTTGCTTATAGCCCAGCCGACCGCAGAGGGCTATAACAGGGCTGTCACTGCGTTGACGTCAACTCACGGTCATTTTGTTTTTTTCAATCATTCAAACAACACTTTAAAATACACCTTCTAAAAGCACTCTGGAAATTTTGTTGAAAAGTTTCCTTCTGTAAAATCTTATATCAGATGAAAAATGTTAATCTCCTTCAGAAATCAAAGATCCAGGCATCTGTTTATGAGCATCAGATCAGGATGCAATAATCGAATGATTTTGGCCATGGTCCCTCACGATGGGCAAGTGGACAAATCACATGAGGTACCACAAACTTTAATAGTTTTCATTCACAGTTTGTTCGACTAAAACCTAGCTACAGCAGCTATTGCAGAGCAAAGGCACAATTCAGTTTTCCGAGTCCTGACTCATTCGAAAAAAAAGAAAGAAAAGAAACAGAAGAAGAAGCAGAGGAGGAGGAGGAGGAGGAATGAAGAAAGAAACTGAACAGACTTGGGTCTGTCAACAACTACAACAACAGCAACAACAGAAGCAATAACAACAACAGCAACAATTCATGAGAGCTTAAAGTGGGTGGGACGTTAACGTCACCATTCACCTATACTTTTCAATGACCCCATTTTGTGAACAACGTACCCACCAGAAGGACAAGCACTAGACCGTTAATGTCACCATTCACTGACACATTTCAATGACCCCAATTGTGAACAACCCGTCTATGGGACGTGGGGGGGGGGGGGGGGGGGGGGGGGGGGGGGGGGGGGGGGCATGACGTTAATGTCACCATTCATTGACACATTTCTAATGTCCCCAATTGTGAACAACTCGCCCGTGGGACGGAGGGGGAGGGGAGGGGGAGGGAGGCATGACGTGAATATCACCATTCAACCATACATCTTTCAGGCCCCACTGTGACCCTGTCCTCAAGACAGGAAGACAGGATGCTAGTTAGTGCCACCATTCACCAATACGTCCAAATGACCCCACAGTTTATCATAAAAACAAACAAACAAACAAAACCACCTTTTCCATATCAGTGGAAGACAGACAGGACGTTAATGTCACCATTCAGTGGGAGACACAGTCCATTGAAGGGAAAGACTGGGAAACCGGACATCAAAGTTGAGTGAAATCAACCACTGGTGGGTGGAACAATCCTAATGATGATTGACTGGTGCCTTGTGACCAGTCGGGTTTGTGTGTTGTTCGAGTCTGCAGTGTCACGAGGCCGCCTGTCTCCCGACAGAGGCAAGCCTGTCTTCGATTCTAAGAACGGTTGTGGACGTCATTAGACTGCAAGGCGGAGGGCGTCGGGGCAGAGAGAGAGAGAGAGAGAGAGAGAGAGAGAATTCTTCCACAAGCGGGGATATT
>CM031596.1:31059984-31067484 GCA_018398815.1 Conus ventricosus | reverse complement strand
ATGTTTGTAACAATAGAACTCTTAAAAAGAAATTGTACTCCCTCCGTGACGAAACTGCTCAAGTGCTCCGCCCCAGATATAAAGAAGTGAGGAAAAGGGGAGGGCAGGGATGGGGAGGAAGGGGGGGGGGGGGGGGGGAGGAAGGGGCAACTTATCAGGCGTCACTAATTTGCTGATGCAGTTTCCTTTGCATGCTAAGGCTAAATAGCTTCCCGAGTTGGTGCACAATTTTTGCTCGCTGAGCCAGGCTGTCAGTACTTTGTCAGCAGTTCATCTCTCTGTCTGTCTCTCTCTCTCTCTCTCCACACACACACACACGTGTGTGCGCGGGCGCACGCACGCACGCGCACACACACACACACACACACACACACACACACACACACACACACACACACACACACACGGTGTAATCTCTTTGCCTTAATGGTTTGTTAAGCTGAAGGCAATAAATCGTAAAGCGTTCCCTTGTACACACACGCACACGCTTGCGCAGCACATACACATACACATCCACAGGGGAGCGAGTAGATGTTGACGGCTCTGAAGGTGTAATGTGCTGATGCAGTGCCTGAGTGTCAGTCATTAATCGTTTCGGCCCGTTGGGCCATTAGTTAGGCCTGTGCAATAGGGCCAGAAGAAAAAGAAACACCCGAAGGTGCTGGGGAGACCAGAGAAGCACTGTCTTCGCCTGCCTTTAGCAGTCCTGTATCACCCTTGGAGCCTGCGCTGTGTGACGATGGGTACAGCACGCACAGGACACTCCATTAAGATATCAAGGACATAACTGCTCCTGAACAGAGGTAAATTGACTACAGAGCAGCTCATAACAGCCTTAAAGTAGCATCCCATGTGTTACAGCCGTATTTCATGACTGCAGAGCCCACCGTCAAAAACACCACCTCCAGCTGCGCGAGCACACCCACAGACCCACCACCCCTGCCCACGGACAGACGAAGAAGATGGCCACTCCAGACACAGCCAAGCTTCGCCATACGGTCTTATGTGCCCTCAAGGAGAGAATCCAAAGTTGTAGTCTTTCCATGTAACAGGACTTTCTGTGGTCAGTGGGTCTTTCCACGTCACTGGACCTTTCTCCAGGGCCCAGCTGTAATAGGCAAAAAAGAAAAAGAAACACCCGAAGGTGCTGGGGAGGACCCAGAGAAGCACTGTCTTCGCCTGCCTTTAGAGCAGTCCTGTACCACCCTTGGAGGCCTGCGCTGTGTTGACGATGGGTACAGGCACGCACAGGACACTCCATTAAGATATCAAGGGACATAACTGCTCCTGAACAGAGGTAAATTAGACTACAGGATGCAGCTCATAACAGCCTTAAAGTAGCATCCCCATGGGTGTACCAGCCCGTATTTCATGACTGCAGAGCCCACCGGCGAAAAAACACCACCCTCCAGCTGCCGAGCACACCCCACAGACCCAACCACCCCTGCCCACGGACAGACGAAGACAGTGCCACTCCAGACACAGCCAAGCTTTCGCCATACGGTCTTATGTGCCCTCAAGAGAGAATCCAAAGTTGTAGTCTTTCCCACTGTCAACAGGACTTTCCCTGTGGTCAGTGGGTCTTTCCTCACCGTCACTGGACCTTTCTCCAGGGTCAGCCTAGTTAAGGCAAAGAAGAAAAAGAAACACCCGAAGGTGCTGGGGAGGACCCAGAGAAGCACTGTCTTCGCCTGCCTTTAGAGCAGTCCTGTACCACTCTTGGAGGCCTGCGCTGTGTTGACGATGGGTACAGGCACGCACAGGACACTCCATTAAGATATCAAGGGACATAACTGCTCCTGAACAGAGGTAAATTAGACTACAGGATGCAGCTCATAACAGCCTTAAAGTAGCATCCCATGGGTGTACCAGCCCGTATTTCATGACTGCAGAGCCCACCGGCGAAAAACACCACCCTCCAGCTGCCGAGCACACCCCACAGACCCAACCACCCCTGCCCACGGACAGACGAAGACAGTGCCACTCCAGACACAGCCAAGCTTTCGCCATACGGTCTTATGTGCCCTCAAGAGAGAATCCAAAGTGAGCGAGTAGTTGGTTGACGGCTCTGAAGGTGTAATGTGCTGCAGTGCGGCTGAAGTTCCGTCATTAATCGGTTTCGGCCCGTTAGGGCCCAGTAGTTAGGGCCTGTTGCAATAGGGCCCAGTATTTGCCATTACGGCCCAATAAGGCCCACGTCCAATAGGGTCATAGCCCAGTATGACCCAGATTCCAAAGGGACCATACAGAGTCCAGTACCTCCATGTCCATGATGAATCTCATCAGTAGGAAAGTGCATTGGAAACTGGACTATTGGCAAGGCCCTAATGGGACCAGGCCCTATTGGTAATGGACCCTGTTGGAACTAGTCCTGATGGGACCTGGTCCTATTGGTAATGGGCCTTATTGGAACAGGAACCTAATGAGACTGAGCCCTATTGGTAATGGGCTTTCTTGGAACTGGAACCTAATGAGATTGAGCCCCATTGGTAATGGACCCTGTTGGAATTAGTCCTGATGGGACCAGGCCCAGGCATGAAAGTGACCAGCAGTAAAAAAGGCTGAAAAATCGGCAGGGGTCTGGAAGCTGAAGCTTTTTTATGAAATAAAAGGCATAAAACTGCAAATAAACCCCTATTTCAGTGCTGTTAAGAAGGGCAAATAAGCCACATTTTCATGTTTTCAGTAATGAAAATAATACTTCAAAAGATCATATAATAATATACTTTTATATGTGCATACTGACTCATTCACTCGCATTATTTTGTGTTATTTTATTTTTACTTTTTAACATGCGCGCTGGTGACCTACTCGTTTTTGAGTGAACCAGTATTTTAGGAAGAAGAAGAAGAAAACAATGAGGCAGCCTTCATCACAACATTGATTCAGTCGGTCAATCTTTCCACATGGAACACAAAATGCAGCGCCTTTTTCGTCTAATTTGCGAAACACATCGCCAACTCGAACATCGTCCACTTCCTGGTCTAGCCAGTCCCACCTCCAATGGTTTCTCATCCCTTTTTTTTGGGCGTGAAATCGCGACGCGCTTGACAAACTTCGACAATTTAACGATGTCCGACGTTCGACAGGCGCGAAAAGACCGGATGTTGATTGACGGCGGAAGTGACCGGTTGACTCTTTTGAGAATAACAAATTGTCCAAATGGGAATAGCATCGAACGAAAGGTTATTTCAGGATTTTTCTTTTCTTTTCTTTTTTTTTTTTTTGGCGGCACATTTTTTGGAGGGGCGGCGCAGATGAAAAAAATGGGCGGAAAATCCGCCTAAGGCTTTGTGTCCACAGACCCCGCACAGACCATACTTTTTGCGGGCCAGAAAAGGTATGGACAGAAAGGTGCGGTTACCCGTCTCCACAGGGTCCGCATAGTTCTGCCCGCTTTGCAAGATGGCGGTGACAAGGAAGCGCAAGATTTTTCTGCTCCGGTGGTGGTACAAAAGAAGATCTCTAGCATCCAAACGACGTTTTTGGGTGCACCCAATTTGTAAAGATCGGGGAGCACGCAAATCACGACCTTTTCTGCCCATACAGACCAGAAAATGTCTGGCATGCTTGACGCCACCCAGATTGTGCGGAACAGGTAAAAGTCTGGCCGTAGCGGACTGGCTGCTGTGGACAAGTCTAGTAGTAAAATATAGTGTTGAACGCAACCGCACTTTTTCTGTACGGTCTGTGCGGGGTCTGTGGATACAAGCGCTTAGGCGGACGAATTTCATGCCTGACTGGCCCCATTGGTAATGGGCCTTATTGGAACTGGAACCTAATGAGACTGAGCCCTATTGGTAATGGGCTTTCTTGGAACTGGGACCTAATGAGATTGGGCCTAATTGGTAATTGGCCTTATTGGAACCGGGACCTAATGAGACTGGGCCCTATTCGTAATGGGCCTCATTGGAACTGGACCTCAATGAGATTGAGCCCTGTTGGTAATGGGCCTTTTTGGAACTGGGACCTAATGAGACTAGGCCCTATTGGTAATTGGCCTTAATGGAACCGGGACTTAATGAGACTGGGCCCTTTTGGTAATGAGACCTATTGGAGCTGGGACCTGACGAGACTGGACCCTATTGGTAATGAGACCTATTGGAGCTGGAACTTAATTGGACTGGACCCTGTGGGTAACTGCACCTATTGGAGCTGGAACCTAATGGGACTGGACCCTTTTGGTAATGGGCCCTCTTGGAACTGGAACCTAATGAGACTGGACCCTATTGTAATAGATCCCATTCGATCAGGGCGTAATGGGACTGGGCCCTTTTGGTAATGGACCCTGTTCGAACTAGGACTTGGTGGGACTGGGCCCTATTAGACCTAATGAAATACAAGTGATTGGCCCAATGCAATTTAGTCCCACACTGTGGGCCCTATTAGGACTGGACCCTATCGGACGCGGGACTAGAGGCAGACTCCTGTTATTTGCAAAATGTAGCGTGTTGTGTTTTTGAAATCAGCGCCCTGGTGCGCGCGTCTGTGTGCATGCGTGTGTGTTTGCGAGCCAGTGTGTCGTCTGCACGTATGCCTATGTGACAGTCTGCTTCCGCGGTCAGTTGCACAGCGGTGTAAACAAGCCCGCGCAACGTGACCCAGTCCCACACTCAACTACCCACGATGTGCAGTCACCATGGCGGCATTGCAGCCACTGACTGAAAGCTCCGAGTCTGAATGAGTAGTACAGGGGTGGGAACTGGTAACAGACAAAAAAGAGGAAATCTAGGGGGGTCCGGGGGCATGCCCCCCCGGAAAATTTTTTTTCTTAAGGATGCATATCTGTGCAATCTGGTGTATTTTGGGCAAATAAATGAAACATTCAGAGAGCATAAAATATGTTTTTTTTGGGGCAACGGTTTCATCTATAGATCACATGCAAACATTACAAAAATACTCGCCCTACTTCGAAAAAAAGAACATTGAAATGGATGCCTGCTTTCGTTTACTGGACGAGTCCTTTCCTGAGCTGGACTGTGGTGCTGCCCTCTGTGATTCACATCCGGATGAGTCCTGTGTATGTATGTGTGTGTGTGTGTGTGTATGTGTGTGTGTGTGTGTGTGTATGTGTGTGTGTGTGTGCATGTGTGAATGCGTGTGTGCATTATACAATTTTGTGTGTGATATTCTGTGTGTGTGCGTGTGTGTGTGTGTGTGCATGTGTGAATGCGTGTGTGCATTATACAATTTTGTGTATGATATTCTGTGTGTGTGTGTGTGTGTGTGTGTGTGTGTGTGTGTACGTGCGCGTGTTTGTAAGTGGTGTGTGTGTGTGCATGTGTGAATGCGTGTGTGCATTATATATATATATATATATATAGTTACCTGATCTTGTTATCCTCTTTTTCTCTGATAATGATATATATGTGTGTGCGTGTGTGTGAATGTGTGTGTGTGTGTGTGTGTGTGAGTGAGTGTGTGTGTGAGAGAGAGAGAGAGAGAGAGAGAGAGAGAGAGAGATGTGTGTGTGTGTGTGTGTGAGTGAGAGAGAGAGAGAGAGTCAGACAGACAGACAGAGAGATAGAGATAGAGGGAGGGAGGGAGAGACAGAGAGAGAGAGAGAGAGAGGTGTGTGTAGAGAGAGAGCTGAGTCAGACAGAGAGAGTCAGACAGAGAAAAGAGAGAGAGAGAAGAGAGAGGGAGAGAGAGAGGGAGGGAGAGAGATAGAGAGAGAGGGAGAGAGAGGGAGGGAGGAAGAGAGAGAGGGAGGGAGGGAGAGAGAGGGGGGGGGGAGAGAGGGGGGAGAGAGACAGAGGGGGAGAGAGGGAGGGGAGAGAGAAGGAGAGACAGGGACAGAGAGAGAGAGAGACAGAGAGAGAGAGAGAGAGAGATAGAGACGTGCTTTCCTTCAAGTGTGGTGTTTTCCCGGCGAAGTATGACACGCTCTTTGTGCTTGGCACATTTCACGTGGTCTTGCAGTGCAACAAGCCCACGACTGGAGTAGTTGACTTCTTTTCACACAGAGAACAAAAAGCGAGTCCAGGAGCCAGAATTTCTCATGAATGTACACAGCCTTTCGTTGTCTGCTGTCTTCTCCATCCACTCCCATCTCCATGGATTTTTTATGTTGCTTTCGTCAAATTTCTGAAGCCCGCGCTTTACGATGTCTCGTCGGTACGCCATTTTTGAATGTATCCCACAGTTCTTAGCGCCGGATATAGGCCTACTGTATCCTGCTAGACAGGCCATCTGATTACCGAAATCGACCGTAACCGAACAAGAGATAGGCCCTATCTCCGCGAATTTCATTTTCCGAGGAAATAACATTTCAAATCCGAGGAAATCTTTTGCTTCTACCGCGGAATTCCGCGGATCCGAGGAGAATTCCCACCCCTGGTAGTATAAAGGCCTCCCACCCCCACCCCTACTGACTGTCTGTAATAATGGAAGACGTGTACCCGCATCCTGACACTCATCCATCAAGCCACCGGCACGTCGCCCCGAGTTCCAAGTGTAAACACGCTCCCTCCTTTCTCTGCCCTCCCCACACCCGGTTGTGACGGCACAAAGCCTACCCGACAGATCAAAAAGACACTCTCGCACCGCGCCACGAAACTCAACTCCCCCCCCCCCCCCCCCCCCCCCCCCCCTTCTTTTGACGTCCTATAAGCTTCCACGATGAAGCCTCAACCAACGAGTTATCATATGGAAATGACGAACTTTGCTGCTCAGCGCAATGAGTGCTCAATAACAGCCTGCTGAGCATCAAAGCGGCAGGAGCGGAGACCCGCCATGTTCCCGCCACTTCGCTCTTGACCTTTCCACCACGCCACTGTGGGCCAGATAGTGAGCGTGGATCGGCGGCGACATCAAAGGGAACGGGCTGAAAACACTAATTCAGACGCATAGCACAGCAGGAAAGCGTGGCCACAGCACAGCGGGGCTGGTCACTTCGGACTCCGACTTTCCCCATACATGCATCGCCGCTGTGTGGTGGATCATCCTTTACTGTGACTCCTTCACCGACGATCTGTTTTCTCTGCTGCTTACGATCAACGTTATTTGATAGTGTCAGGAGTGCGGAAGTCGCCATGTGCTGAGAGAAAAAGTGAAGTGACACGGCTTGTACTAGGTTCTGCCAGCGACAGTGTGTGATAGGCCGACTGATGGGCCCCAGCGTTGGCCAGCAGACAGTAACGCCTACCGTGTTTACAGAAGTCGAGCCGAGGGGCCGCGGTGGAAATATTTCCAGCAGTTCCAGAACGCTGCGACGCTTTGTTAAATCATCGCGCTGTAATTCCACGAGATGTTTTGTTGGATTTATTGACAGGGACTTGCTTTAAAACCCAAGAGAAAAACAAAAACAAACTTGATCACGCGAAGAGAACAGCATTGGGTGTTTCTAAATTGAGCAAAAGCGCATGATAAGTAGACTTGCAACGAGTTATTTCATTGGTCGCCTGCCCAGAGCCGCAAGTTCGAGATTGCCTCTGCGTGATGCATTCATGGCGGATTCAAAACGTGTGTCGGGGGTTGTTAGTCCTGTGTGAGAAATTT
>CM031596.1:31053773-31059884 GCA_018398815.1 Conus ventricosus | reverse complement strand
ATTGTGATATGTCCACAGTGAGCCATAACAACAGCATGGATCTATTTAAGGTCTAATGATCATGTGACTATTTAGCTTGTTTATAGGCCTTTATGTGTAAAATGTACAATAACAATAGAACTGTACTCAAAGGAAAAGTATGTCCATTTTTTTAATGACTGTTATTTTTGCATTGTTGGGAAATACTTGGGTATGTCCAATGCAACATCATAACAACTGTCAGATAAAAATGCCATATTATGGTAACAAGGCTATTGTGGGTCCTATACTTGATATCATTACATGAAATGCACCCTCAAAAACACAGAAAATCATCAGAGGATGCAGTTACTGTCTTATTTCCAACACAGCAATAAAGAACAAATCAGTATGTCCGACGGTTGTTATGTTGGACATACCATCTCATGTGAAACTTGATCTTAAACTGCACAGATGCCTTTTCTTTTGGAATGAAATTTAGCTGTAATATTCAGTCTTATTTCCACTCAAACAATTATGCTGCATAACAGACATTCAAATAGGAATATTGATAAAATTGAATGTCCAGCATAACAACCGTCAGATGCTTGTTATGATGCCTTATCACATTACTAGCAGAACATCGGTGCATGAATTATCTTTGTATGTATGTTTTATGACCCTTAAACATAAGTCTTCCTTTGGACAAAATTGCTGTTAATAAAAACTATTTTGAAAAATCCACTTTTTGTTGGCTTTTTTGGACGACCTTTTGTCACTTGCTCATCTGTCTCTCAACATCTCAATTATAAGAAAGCAAACTGGGATCTATTTTCAACCACTATTTCAAAAGAATTCCAAGACACTGATTTTCTTCAGAGTCCAGACCCAGCAGAATCTCTGACTAACACTGTGATCAACTGTGCTAAAACCTGTATTCCAGTGTCTTCCGACAAACTCCAAATGCCAAAAACACCCTGGTTCAATTCAGACTGCCAACAAATTTCAAAAGTTCGCAAACGGGCTCAGCGTCGGTATACCAACGACCTTCGGGTCCCAACGCTAGAGCCCATCAGAAACTCCGTGCGAAATCGAGACACACTTTCAAAATCAGTAAACGTCGGTCCTGAGAAACTTCTGCTCCAGGCTGACATCTAAAACTTCCAAGAAAAAAGTTTGGAACATCATTAGAAAAATCAAAGGGAAGAACACCAACCCCTCCATTCATCACTTGAAACTTGCTGATGCTCTGATCACTGACAAACAAGCTGTTGCCAATCTGTTGGCCTCCACCATCCAACAGAACTCCTCATCTTCAAATAAATCTGCAGTCTTTTTTAGAAACAAAGAGATTAGAGAGAAATCTTCATACAATTTCACATCAGACAACTCTGAAACCTATAATCTTCCTTTTTCAATCGTTGAACTTAAATTAGCTTTACAAACCTGCACTGATTCTGCCCCTGGTCTGGATGACATTCATTATCAGGTTGTGAAACATTTTCCAGAAAGCTGTCTCCAGACTCTTCTCCAAGTCTATAACCATATCTGGACCACAGGGTCCTTTCCGCCCTCCTGGCGGAAAGCCCTGATCATTCCCATTCCAAAGCCTGGAAAGGACCTTACCAACCCTTCCAACTACCGCCCAATCGCTCTGACCAGCTGCCTCTGTAAGCTGATGGAAAAGATGGTCAACTCCCGTCTGATGTGGAAGCTGGAAACCGATGGTCTTTTGGCCAGTGAACAGTGCGGTTTCCGGAAGCACCACTCGACGGTTGACCATTTAATCCGTCTGGAAACCACCATCCGCAATGCCTTTCTTAACAAGCAACATGTGGTCGCTATCTTTTTCGACCTCGAAAAGGCGTACGACACTACATGGAAAACAGGAGTCCTCATGGACCTGCACAGACTTGGTTTTCGGGTCACCTGCCTCTGTTCATTCAAAACTTTTTAGCCGATCGACAGTTCCAGGTGCGTGTTGGCACCACACTCTCTGACATCCATGGGCAGGAGTTGGGTGTTCCTCAGGGAGCATCCTTTCTCCCGCCCTTTTCAGCATTAAAATAAATGACATTGTCCAATCGGTAAGACTGGCACTGAGTCTTCTCTCTTTGTTGATGACTTTGCGCTGTATGCAGTTGGAGCTTCTTACTACAGTGTACAGTGTCGACTCCAACTTTGCGTCAACAGAATCCAACAGTGGGCCGAGGAAAACGGGTTTACCTTCTCCCGCACCAAGACTCAGTCAATTCATTTCCATAATTTTCGTCGATTCTTTGATGATCCTGAAATTCGTCTAGACAAGTCCACCATTCCAGTTGTAAAAGAAGCCAAATTCCTGGGAGTTATTTTTGACCAAAAACTCAACTTTCTCAGCCACATCAAAAACCTCAAACTTCTTGCCAGAAAGCTCTGAATATTCTGCGGGTCGTAGCACACACCGACTGGGGCGCTGATAAGAAAACTTTGCTGCACCTCTACAGAGCCTTGGTCCGTTCCAAATTGGATTATGGTTGTGCTGTGTACGGCTCTGCAAGACCCTCTTACCTCAAACTTTTGGACCCTATCCACCATCAAGGGCTTCGTCTCTGTCTTGGAGCATTCCGCACCACCCCTGTGTACAGCCTGTACGCAGAGGCAGGTGAACCCTCACTGTCCAACCGCAGGCTGAAAATGTCTCTAAATTATTATATCAGACTGTTCTCAGAACCGCAGAATCCTGCCTATGACTGTGTCTTTGACCCTCAGTTTCAAAACAAATTCGAAATCAACCCTAACTGTATTCCGCCGTTTGGTCTTCGTATGCAGCCTCACGTGCGGAATGCAGGTCTAGACCTAGGTGTAGTATCTGATTTTTCCAAGTTTCCGGATCAACCACCGTGGACCTTCTTCACGCCAGAGATTCGTTTTGATCTTGCAGCTTTTCGCAAAGAGTCTACCAGCTCTCTGGCGTACAAGGCTTTGTATGCTGAGCTCTGTTCCAAATTCCCATCCTATCAAAAAGTTTTCACTGACGGTTCCAAGTCTGAAGATGGAGTGGCCTGTGCAGCCTACTGCCCTGGGGCTCCTTCTCAGATATTGTTGGAACATATCCATTCCGATGCTTCTGTCTATTCTGCTGAACTTACTGCTCTGGTTTTGGCTTTGAAGATAATCTCACGTTCTTCAAAGAGGACTTTCTGGTTCTGTCGGATTCGCTGTCAGCTTTGGAGGCCATAGCTGGCCGCAACCTTCAGCATCCAGAACTTTTACTTTTTTTGAACTTTTTAGCAAGTTGAAGGCGGACGGTTACAACATTACTCTTGCTTGGGTTCCTGGTCATGTTGGCATTGGCGGGAACGAAATGGTTGATCGTTTAGCCAAGAACGCCACAAGAGAGAAAACTGTCCAACACTTATATCCCCTGCTCAGATGTGAAACCCAAAATTAACGATTATGTGAGAGACCTCTGGCAGGAGGATTGGAACACACAGACGAGTAACAACTTTTTCAGATCCGTCCAAACCTTAAGGAATTCCTCCCATCCATGTCGGGAGGTCGTAAAGAGGAAACGGTTCTGTGCCGGCTGCACACCGGCCATTCGTATTTTACCCATGCTTACCTTTTAAAGAATGAAGAAGCTCCGTGGTGCATTCCATGTCATGCGCCACTCACAATGAAACATGTTCTTTTAGAGTGTTGGATTTGCACGATGTGAGACACAAACATTTTACAGCGGAGTCCATGAAGATCCTGTTCAGGGATGTCCCGCCTGATGTGATCTTTGAGTTTTTGAGAGAGATTAACATTTTTCATTGATTTAAGATTTTACGGAAGAAAGATTTTTAACAAAGTTTCTGGTGCGTTTCTAGACGATGTCATTTAACGAGATGTATGAAAGGTGTTTTTTTTTTTTTTTTTTTTTTTTTTTTTTTTTTTTTTTTTTCATGATGGGTGAGTTGATTTTAACGTGGTGACAGCCCTGATATGGCCCTTTGCGGTCGGCTGGGCTATAAGCAACATTATCTTATCTTATCTTATCTCTCTCGCCCCACTGGTCTCTGTCATCTGTCTCATGAATGGCTCTGCTTCTCCCAGTCCTACTCCCAGATTCTGTTTCTGTTTAAACCCACTGGTCTCTGTCATCTGTCTCATGAATTGCTCAGCTTTTTCCCAGTCCTACTCCCAGATTCTGTTTCTGTTTAAACCCAGTGGTCTCTGTCATCTGTCTCATGACTGGCTCAGCTTCTCCTCGTCCAACTCCCAGATTCTGTTTCTGTTTAAAACCCACTGGTCTCTGTCATCTGTCTCATGAATTGCTCTGCTTCTCCCAGTCCTACTCCCAGATTCTGTTTCTGTTTAAACCCAGGGTCTCCGTAGTCTGTTGAGTCAGTCTGCTTCTGCTACACTTGTTTTGCAGTCTCAAAACTGTTTCTGCTCCTTCCCAGTAGTCTCTGTAGTCTCACTCATGAATTGCTCTGCTTCTCCCAGTCCTGCTCCCAAATTCTGTTTTCTGTTTAAACCCATCTGCGGAGTCTGTCTGTTGAGTCAGTCTGCTTCTGCTACACTTTTTTTGTGGTCCCACATCTGTCTCTACTCCTCCCTGGTAGTCCTCTGTAGCCTCACTCATGAATTGCTTTGCTTCTCCTGGTCCTCCTCCCGGATTCTGTTTCTGTTTGAACCCATGGTCTCTGCAGTCTGTCTCTTGTTGAATCGCTCTGCTTCTGATACACGTTTTATAGTCCCACATCTGTTTCTACTCCACTCCAGTACTGGAGTAGTCTCTGTAGTCTGAGGCATGAATTAGTCTGCTTCTCCTTCTCCCAGATTCTGTTTCAAACCTGATGGTCTCTGTAGCGTGTTTCGTGATTGACTCGACATCTACGCCCAGATTTTGTTTCTGCTCCTCCTCTGAAGTCTCTGTAGTCTCACTCATGAATTACTTCTACCACACTAACAGTATGTTAAAGTGGTGATAGCCCCAGAACTACAACACTGACAACATGTTAAGATGGTGATAGCCCCAGAACTACAACACTGACAACATGTTAAGATGGTGATAGCCCCCAAAACTATGACACTAGCAATATGTTAAGATGGTGATAGCCCCAAAACTACGTCACTACAACATGTTAAAGATGGTGATAGCCCCAAAACTATGACACTAGCAATGTGTTAAGATGGTGATAGCCCCAAAACTACGACACTAGCAATGTGTTAAGATGGTGATAGCCCCAAAACTACGACACTAACTGTAGTAACAACATGTTAAAAGTAGTGACAACCACAAGACTTTGAGTGACTCCAACAACATGATAAAGTGGTGATCCTTTCCTTGGAATACCACAAAACTACAATGCAACATTATAACAACATGTTGAGGTGGTGATAGCCCCAGAACTACAACACTAACAACATGTTGAGGTGGTGATAGCCCCAGAACTATAACACTAACAACATGTTGAGGTGGCGATAGCCCCAGAACTATAACACTAACAACATGTTGAGGTGGCGATAGCCCCAGAACTATAACACTAACAACATGTTGAGGTGGCGATAGCCCCATAACTACAACACTAACAACATGTTGAGGTGGTGATAGCCCCAGAACTGCAACACTAACAACATGTTGAGGTGGCGATAGCCCCAGAACTACAACACTAACAACATGTTGAGGTGGTGATAGCCCCAGAACTACAACACTAACAACATGTTTGAGGTGGTGATAGCCCCAGAACTACAACACTAACAACATGTTGAGGTGGTGATAGCCCCAGAACTACAACACTAACAACATGTTGAGATGGTGATAGCCCCAGAACTACAACACTAGCAACATGTTGAGGTGGTGATAGCCCCAGAACTACAACGCTAACAACATGTTGAGGTGGTGATAGCCCCAGAACAACAACGCTAACAACATGTTGAGGTGGTGATAGCCCCAGAACTACAACGGTAACATTATAACAAGATGTTAAGGTGGTGATAGCCTCAGAACTACAACACTAGCAACATGTTTAGGTGGTGAAAACCCAGAACTACAACACTAACAACATGTTAAGGTGGTGAAAACCCAGAACTACAACACTCCCATGTTAAAGTGGTGATACCCCAATAACTTCAACACTAACAGCAAGACACATTGGGGGTCTAATAATTCCTCAGCTGACA
>CM031596.1:31016273-31048773 GCA_018398815.1 Conus ventricosus | reverse complement strand
ACTTCTTTGTTTTTTAGGATCTTACACAGTAATTTTTTGTATGTGGGTTACTAGGTATATTGTTGATTAAGAATGATTTGTGCTGTTTGTTAAATGAAAATAACTTTCTTCAGCTGTTCCCAAACCCTTTATTTGTGCCACATAATGACTCACAGTGCATTTAAATTCTTGTAGATTAAAAAAAAAATGCTGGAGAAGCATACACCAAGACCTTTCATGATTTCGTTTTATTCTCACTCCACCAGTTCCCCACCTCTGAAATGTTCAAAGCTTTTAGAGCGTTTGGTTTTAGGTTCATAAGTTGGCCGAACGTCACTTTTTATGAAATTTATGTCTTGTAATAGGGTTATTTTGATTATTGGTTGATTGATTTAAATGAACCTGTTGGTATCATCCTCTTAATATTGATACGGTTAGCTTGTCAAGCTGATGCAAAGCTAGGACCAGTGAATCTTGGAATACTATGACTGAGCATGGGTGTGTCAAGACATGGACACCTGGACTGTCTGGACAGATTTTGCACACTGTTCAGAAAAAGTAACCATGGAAAACTATTTTTAAAAAAAAAATAAAAAAAATAAAACAAACTCTACCATGCCATAAAATGTTTTTTTTTAAAAATCATGTGCTGTGTGTGTATACCTTACTGAGAAACTGACTGCCTGATTTTGCTCTGCTTTTTGCTTTTATCAGTTTTTAGTCCAAGCGAGAGAGACTGTCCCTGTGTTGCCAGCCAGTGCAAGAGATTTACAACAACAGTGAAGTTAACTACTGAAAAAGCGTGAAATTGAAAACCGGCTGTTTTCCACCAGCTGACTATAACCATGCTAAAGGAAGAAAGGTGGCAGAGTTGTTAAGACGTTCGCCTGCCAATCCAACGTGTGAGAAGTGCGTGGGTTTGAGCCCTGCCTTTCTCGCCCTTTCTTTCCCAGTTTGAATGACAAATCGAACTGAACGTCAAGTCCATCGGATGGGGACTATAAGCGAGTCGGACCCGTGTGCCTTCCTGGCCCCCTGCACACGTTAAAGAACCCACGGCAGTTGAAAATCGAAAAGAGCAGGGAGGTTCCCCGCTGCCCTGGCAAAATTGATGTAGATTGAAGATAGCCACCTGGTATTTCTTACCAAGCCACAAAAATTGTCACTAACTGTTATACTGTTATGGTGTGCCATTGTGTACCGGTGGAAATGGGGGACACGTATAAACATCGCATGCATCCTATGTGAGAAACTGGAGGAATAAATGGGATAAATGAAAATGAGTGACTGATATTTGAATGGTACGGGAAACGACTGAATGAGCGCCAGTAGGCTGCTCTTCGGCCGGCTCTACCTGGGTAGGCAGCCCGTTGAGTGAGTGAGGTAGTGTTGTTTATTGTAAAGCGCTTAGAGCTTGGTCTATGACTGAGGATAGGTGCTATATAAATACCCAATATAATAATGATAATGCTGACTAGATCTGGATTATAAGTCAGAAGCAGCAAATTTGGCTCAAATTTATATTGATACGCACTCGATTTAAAAAAGTAGAATGTGAAATGAAATGAAACTCATTTCACATTCGGAGCATGGCGTCCAGCAGAGAACGCAAGAAACTTTCTTGTTTTGTCTAGAGCTTGAAAACGATGTGTTGATATATATGTGTGTGTGTGTGGAAAGGGGGATGGGAGGGGGGGGGATAGAGCTGGTGAGGGGGACACAAGCAAACAATTCCTTTGACAGTGACTTGACAAGGATGTAAAAAGGGGGGTGGAGGGGGGACAAAGTGGAGTAGAGGGGACAAGGTGGGGGACGGAGGCTGAAGAAGTGGTCAAAGGGTATAACCCTTCTCGTCTGCTACCGCCTTTTGCCGAATAAATTTCGTACACGCTCGTCTCGGCCGACTTTTTTTTTTTTTTCGTCTCCTGGGTGACTGGGAGGGGGAGACTCCACACGTTGAGTTCGAACCGTGCCAGGCGCGGGTGGCCGAGCCCGTTGTTGACAAATGAATGCACAGCAGAACACGACATTCGCCTTAAAGCGCTGAACGCTGTCGATAGGGATCAGGCAGCGGCGGAACACGAGCGATACATAAAACATCACGAGTATGACAGAATGGCGCTCACTCCGGGGATTAGAAATCGATGGGAAGCCGTTCGTTCGCCCAACTGTCTCCCATGCTGCTGCTAGCGTCGTTTGGCGCCCATCGCGCATCGCGGCCAACATCGCGCGGCCCAAGTGCAGACAAGCGAGGGAAATTCGCCATCTGCGTCGGAATCGTGTTAGCTCCCTTGACATGGAGACCGCTTCGGGGCCTGTTGCTTGCACTATCAGTATCATTGCGGTTGTTGTTTTCTCTCGTATGTTTGGGTTTTTTTTTTTCAAATACAATGATCCATTACACCTCCCCCAGCCCATCTCTCTCTGCCTCTCTCACTCACACACACACCATGTGCTCTCTCTCTCTCTCTCTCTCTCTCTCTCTCCTCTCTCTCTCTCTCTCTCTCTCCATGTGATTATGTACGGTGTAGAGGCCAGGGAATGTACTGATGTACGTACATCTTTGAATTATGGAGGGGTGGGGGGGTGGGGGGTGGAAGGTGTGTTTTGAAGGGAGATGTGTGTGTGTGGGGAGGGAGGTTGATGTGGGGAGGAAGGGCTGGATCCTGATGCATATTCTCACCATAAATTGTTGATACTTTACATACATTTTTGTGTGTTTCTTTATTTTATGAAAGGCCTAGAGCTTACCAAGGGATGGATGTGATTATGCCTTATTAATGCTCATCCCACCATCCTCTTAAAATATAATTTGTTGGCAGCCCCCGTCCATCTCCCCCCCCCCCCCCCTCTCTCTCTTTCCAGGGTATGATGCACTTCATTTAACAGTCTGTTGAACTGTAGTAGAGTAACATTGGCAAGCGTTGAAAAAATAACTGGCCTAAACTGTTGGAACATTTTACCATGTTGAAATAGAGAAAAATGTTGCTAAGCGTTCTCTCTCTCTGTTTTTGGTTCGAACATTTTACAATTCTGAAATAGAAAAAAAATGTTGCTGAACATTCTCTCTCTCTCTCTCTCTTTGGTTCAAATATTTTACGATTCTGAGATAGAGTCAATGTTGCTAAATGTTCTGTCTGTCTCTCTTTCTGTGCACCTCTCTCTCGGTCTTCATCTCTCTCTCTCTCTCTCTCTCTCTCTCTCTCTCTCTCTCTCTCTGTGCCTCTCCCTGTTGCTGTCTCTGTCTCTCTTTCTCTGCATCCCACTCTCTGTCCCACCTTTCCATTCCTTCCTTCTCCCCACACCCCCTTGCCCCTCTCTCTAAGCTTTTGCACCCACTTTATGTATTGGCCATCTGTGTGTGTGTGTGTGTGTGTGTGTGTGTTAAAGAGTAGTGAGCTGTGAGAGAGAGACATGCTTACACTAACAGAAACACTTGTGCAGTGTGACAGAGTAGTGGGCTGCAAGAGAGAGACATGCACACTCTGACCAAGAGACATGTGAGCTGTAAGAGAGAGAAACATGCACACACTAATACTGTAATAGAATTTATACATGTGTGCAATGCGGCAGAGTAGTGAACTTTGAGAAAGAGACATGCACACTCTAGCAGAAAAGCACGCGCATTGTGACAGAATAACATGTTGTGAGAGAAAGATATAAATATGCACTAACAGAGAAACAGGTCGGCAGTGTGACAGTAAGAAGCTGTGAGAGACACAGATACACACTCTAACGGAGAAACACATGCACAGAATGACAGTGACAGAGAAGTGAGCTGTGAGAGAGAGACACACGAACACACAGCGCACTGTGACGGAGAGAAATCAGCTATGAGACTAAGAGTGACGCGTACACATTTGGAAGGGGTCTTTCCTGCGTTGATGATCAGAGAGTCGAATCTTGACACGACCTTTGGATTGGAAGCCAGGGAATACTGGACCTGGAGGGATAACATTAACAGGGTCCCTTGGCCGGAGGCTGTGTCCATGACCAAGCCCGACATTAGCCGGACATCCCAGACAGTAGATGTCGTGATAACAGTGGTATCAGCCCTGTCTACAGTAGGTCAGAGGACATCTGCATACATGTGATCCCTTGGGTTGTCTGCTGGATTCGCCTCACCTGAGCGCCCGGTCGATCAGAATCATCATCAATACAGTAAGGGAGAGAATTACAGTGTGAAGACATGCTCATGCCCAGAGGTGGTCGTCCCCACTTGGCATGTAGGAATCCTCTCTAAGTATAATCCATGTGGAGATGGTCATCAACATGGTGAAATTAATGAGTAGCTGTTTGGGACAGTGTGATTTGGGTGGAAGGTGGAAGTCGGTGTACTTGCAGATTCAAGGATTTGTAATCAAGAGGGGAGGGAAACTGGGGAAAGAGGCGGGGGTGTGATTGGGAGGAGATGAGGTAGGGGGTGGGGGTGCGTGTGTGTTGCCCATGCTTTTTGTGTTTTGAAAACAACAGGGCTGAACCCCATGATCTTTGAATGTCATAGAGGGAAGGATTTCTCTGTTCAGTCTGTGCATAAGATAATGTTGCTTATAGCCCAGCCGACCGCAAAGGGCCACATCAGGGCTGTAGTCTGCATGCATGGATGTAAGCTAGATAAGCATATATGCAGGCACATGCCATACACAGTTTAACATCATACTCATGCAGTTATGAAACGTTTAGTTTCATTCCTTTCAGTGTCACTTATTCATGTTGTAAGTTGAGGTCACCTCCCCTGACAAACCAATTATGATAAAATTTCCCAGTCACGTCTGTCAGGTTCAGCCAGAGATTTAACCAAAAAACAAAAAAAAAACCCACAAAAAACAAAAAGAAAAGGAGTACCATGCATTCATTCATTCATTGAAGATGTCATGTGGCTTCCTTAACAGTTGGTTTATAAAATTTTAGGCAGGTGTATACTGCAAGCAGTCAAAGGTGAACTCTGAAATTTTGGCGTAGGATAAGGCACACAGAAAAAAAAGAAGAAAGTAGTCTTACATATATATGTATACCACACACTCCTCCCCAAACAGCATTGTGTCTGAAATAAGTAGATCAGTAAGCTAGACCTGTGGAGAGAGGACAAGGCTAGGTCTCTGACAGGACTGGTTTGTGTATCGCTATCATGCAGTGAAGCCTGAAACACGAGTAAGAATCATTTTGACAGTGAATATTTTGACGGTACTTTTTCTTGTGACTGGATCGGCATAGGTGGTGGTGTTTTAGGGCCTCTTGTGTGGTCTGCAGAACAGAGCAGGACGACAGATCATCAGGGGCGGGGATGGCCTTGTTATGAGGGCAGACATGGGGGACCAGTCAGGGTTGGGGTTTGGTCGTTAGTGTGCGTGTGTGTTGTTTTCGCCTTTTCTTTGTTAGGAAACTTATGGTTGGTTTGGATATGGCAGCTTGGCTGCATTTTGTCTGGGGGGATGGTATTGTGGGTGTATTACTGATGGAGTTCAAGTATATGTGTGTGTGTGTGTGTGTGTGTATTGCTCACTGTTGATAACGATTGAACCGAGTGTATATGTGTGAGTGTGAGGGTAATAATATAGTTACTGTAGCAGTTGAATTGTGAACTCCCTCCCTCTCTCTGTCTCTATCTCTCACTCATTTTCTGTCTCCCTCTACTACATTATATAGCAGTTGAACACTGTGTGCATGTGTGCGCACACACACATGTATGTATGTGTGTGTGTGTGTGTGTGTGTGTGAGAGAGAGAGAGAGAGAGAGAGAGAGAGAGAGAGAGAGAGAGAGAGAGAGAGAGACTGTTGCTGACAGTTGGAACACTGCTCTTTTGTGTGTGTGTGTGTGTGTGTTCGTGTTCATGTTTGTGTTTGATAGCATTTGAATTCACTGTTACACAGTGTGTTTGTGTGGGTGTCTCTGTGTATGTGCAACAGGCTTGCTTTCATGCTGACAAAAAAATGCTGTGGGAACTCATTGTGGTAGGTAGATGAAGGCAGAGGAAACGGGGACAAAGCAGCAAATGAATATGCATAAAGGTACTGTAGGGGAATGGATGAGGAGACCCTTCAGACCCCTGGAAACAAGCACCTGCTGCCTGTCTACACCCTGTATGACTTTACATGCAAAAGAAACAATAGTCATGCTTGCTTTATCATGGATAATGTCTTAACAGAATGACGTTGAAACACGCACCTCATTCATGATGCAGCAGTCAGTCCCAGTGTGTGATTATGATCAAACGTTAACCACTTGAAACACAATTTCCATAAATGCAAGTAGTATCAATACCAGAGAAATCAAAAGGTAATATTTAATGAAATCGCTCCCTATTTGTATCATTTCAATTTCTGAATCATGTTGAAAATATCTAATCAGGATATACACAAATTAATGTCATTCTGTGGTATACTTGTGAGCTGCTTCTTTAATGAAGAAAGTAAAGAAATAAAGTTGCTAAAGTTACAAATAAGTTCCATGTTCCACACAGAGAATCAACTCGCTGAAACAGTAGGAAAAGTGAAGCACAAGGGGCCAGTAAACTGTCCAGTCTCTGAGTGGAGTGACCAGATCCAGTTAGTTCCCTGACCTGAGAACAGCTCAGAGTGATATTCTTGACAGGCCAGTAAAAATAAATTATTGTCTAAACCACTCTGAATTGTGAACTAACTCGCTCACTCTCTCTGTCTGCTGTCTGACTGTGGCTTTCTCTTTTTCTGACAGTGTATAGCACTAGTGTGTGTGTGTGTGTGTGTGTGTGTGTGTGTGGATTTTGAATAAGTTATCAGTTATTCTTCCTTTTGGTGATGAGTTGATATTAAGGTACTGTATTGTCAAAATTCCTCCAAAATTGAAACAAGATTGTCCATTGTGTCTATTGTCACACATATGCATGCATGCATGTTTGTGTATGTGTGCACGAATACGCACGTGTGTGTGTGTGTTTGTGGGTAGCAATTGAATTCTCTGTGTGTGTGTGTGTGTGTGTGCGCGCGTGTGTGCGTGCATGTGTGTGAGACTGTGTGTACAGGGCTGGATGAGATGGAATTGGGGGGGGGGGGGGGGGGGTCGCGGCGCGGCGTGACATGCTTTGTTCTGAGAGTCAAATTAAAAAGAAAAGGAGTTTCTCATCATCAAAGATGTTCACTGCACAGGAAAAACACTACATAATCTATCAGGTCACTCGTTTTTCAATTTTACGTGAAGTTTTGTATGCAGTCCAGTACACTGATGGGCTGGGTTGATGAATGCAAATTGTGGCATATAGCCCTCCTGGGGGTTTGAATCATTATTGTGATGCACCTGCATTCACAGGCATCGACTTTGAACATAGAATATGAAGATAGATAGATATGATTCATTATGCCTGTGTGCAACGTCATGGCTTGAAAAAATGATGAGTGTGTGTGTGTGTGTGTGTGTGTGTGTGTGTGTGTGTGTGTGTGTGTGTGTGTGTGTGAGGGGTGGGGTGGGGGCATCAAAGAGAATAGTATAAAATTTAAAGGGATAATACTAAGAAAGTGGCAACAGTGATAACAGTTATAAAATGGGACAAGGAGTGCAAATTACAGGGAGAAAAAGAAAAGCACACAGAGAGAGAGAGAGAGAGAGAGAGAGAGAGAAATATACTGTATTATAAACCAAAGATATCCCTTCCCCAGTGCTGTTATTATTCCTTAGTTTTTGATGATGCCGGGGACGTATTTTGCATGCAGTACTATTGTTTGCAGCATTGTTGAGGACTGGTGCCATGTGCTGTTTGTTGTTGCAGACAAGGTGTCGGGTGGCGCCCCTGGGCCAGGGCAGCCCCCAGGGTCCATGGGGTTCTTTCTACCTCCCTACGCCCCCTACGCTAACGGGTGAGTGTGCTAGACTGGCATCTGTGGGGGCTTTTGGTGGATTGGCTTTTGACCCTTTTTGTCTTGGAATTTCTCTCCAGTTGTCACCAGAGTGTCTATCCTAGTCTGGTTTTGTTTTGTTTTTCTGTTTTGGTGATTGATTGTGTCCTGATTAGCCATATATAGTAGTTTTGTGTCTTTCTTTTTGTGTTGTGTGTGTGTGCTTTTGTTGTGTTTTTTTGTCTTGGTGCTTGTTTTTTTAAGGTCTGATTTTTGGCCAATGTCACTCTGTGCCCTTTTTTGGCGTATATATCTCTTAGTGTCCTGTTCTGATTTTTGTTTGTGTCTTGTTTGAGTGCTTGTTTGTAAATGACCTAATTTGGCCTGTCTTCGTTTGTGTCCAGATTGGCATTGTTTGTGTCTTGTTTTCACACCTGCTTGCTTCTCCTCTAGTTTGGATTTTTTTTTTTTTTTTTTTCAAATTTGGCATTTGCATGCTTCCCTGTTTTGGCTTTTGGCATGAGTGTGTCTGTGTCACAATATGTGTGTGTCACTGTATGTGTATGTGTTCTTCAGATGTTGCTTGTGTTTTGGCTTTTGTGTGTGTCCTTTTCAGATTTTACTTTTGCTTTTGTGAGTGTGTCCTGTTTGGGCCTTTGTTTGTGTCCAGTTTTTAGCCTTATTTGTTTCTGTTCAGATCTTGCCTTTGTATGTATTAAGATTCTGCCATTAATTCTGTCCTAAGATTGTTGTGTGTTTTTTTTAATTTATTTTTTTTTACATTATCTGTTGTAGTTCAGAATATACCCGATGGCGTTCCTGGCAAGCTTTAAAAATTATGTGCCAATGAATTGAGTGAGGTATACCAACTACTTTTAAATACCAAGCTTCACTGGACCAGGGAGTAATACCTGATGAGTGGTGAGATGCGAGCATTGTTCCCTTATTCAAAAAGGGTGACAAAACAAAAGCAGAGAACTATAGACCTGTATCTCTTACATCCATATCAGCAAAACTACTTGAACACATAATATATAGTAGCATAATGGACCATCTTGACAAATATGACTTCTTAAATAATGCCCAGCTTGGTTTTAGACAGCGAAAGAGTTGTGAGACTCAACTTATAACAACTCTCAGTGATTTTAATAACTGTCTTAACAACAGACAGCAAATAGATGCAATTTTATTAGACTTTTCTAAAGCCTTTGATAAGGTTGACCATGAGGGCCTGCTGCTTAAATTAGAACACATCGGCATTGGCGGTTCTTTGCTAATATGGGCTAGATCATTCCTCGTTGGGAGAACGCAGAAAGTTGTTGTGGAAGGGTCATCATCCCATTGTAAACCAGTCTTGTCAGGTGTACCACAGGGAACTGTTCTGGGGCCCTTGTTTTTCTTAATTTATATAAATGACATAAGTAGAAATCTCTCTCCTGGAACTACTAAAAGGCTTTTTGCAGATGACAGATAAGATAAGATAAGATAATGTTGCTTATAGCCCAGCCGACTTGCAGATGACAGCTTAGTATATAGAACAGTTAGAAGCAAGAATGATACACGCATTCAACAAGATCTAAACGCTTTACAAGAGTGGGAAAGAACTTGGAAAATGGAATTTCATCCCCAAAAGTGCCAAGTGTTGCGTATATGTAACAAACGCTCACCAACTAGATCAGAATATTCTATTCATAATACTATTCTTAAAGAAACCAATGCTGCAAAATATTTAGCTGTGATTATAGATAGTCGTCTCAAATGGAAAGAACATTGCAATTTAGTATGTAAGAAAGCAAATAACATCTTAGCTGGAATATGGTTGCTCAGTTTGGGATCCTTACCATCTAAAGGACATTGATAACCTCGAAAAGATTCAGAAGAGAGCAGCACGGTTCGTAACAGGGAATCACATCAGAGAAAAGGGGAATACAAGGAAGAACATGAGGAAATTAGAATGGAAACCCTTGGAAGAGAGAAGAGCTTTTATCAAACTTAACATCTTCTTCAAAGGCAGAGCTAAACTAATTGATATTCCAATGGAACAACTAGTATTGAATAAAAGTAGCACCAGGAGTGGCGGTCAATGTTATACCATACCTGCATCAAATATTGACAGCCACTTACGTTCATTTTATCTTGGTTCTGTACGGCTGTGGAACTCACTGCCGGGTGCCATCAAGATTGCCACAAATGCAGTCTCATTTAAAAAACAAATTGATACAACAGTTTTGAGATCTGCATATTGACGATTTTCTATTTTAACTTCTCCAGATATTTTACTGTTACCTGGGCCTGAATTTGGCCATTGCTTTTAACTTCTTGAACATCGAGTGCGACCCCTTGTTGCCAAATTTGCTCCAGGGGCCAACAGTCTTGAGTCGCACTATTTTATGTTATTTATTTTACTTTTCAACATGCGCGCTGGTGACCTACTCGTTTTTGAGTGAACCAGTATTTTATAGGAAGAAGAAGAAGAGAAGATGAGTGGACAAGAAAAGAGAAGCAAACAAACTTCAGGAAGCTCTCCATGTCGATCATGTTTATTGCTTATTCATTGAATCCATACTTACGCGTTCCTGTTCGTAATTGTCAAGTCAATATAATTTAGCATACACAGTTGTGGTTTTAATTCTGAAATTTGATATGAGGGATGCCGTATTCGATCATCATCATCGCAGCTGTGTCCATCTTCCTTTTTTTTTCCTTTTTTTTTTTTTGCCACCATAGGACCCATTTTCTGCTTTTGCTTTACCACAACACTCGACAGTTATGTGCCGACTGGTGATGAACAATGTTCCAATCGCCAAGCGATCATCGTCGGAAACCTGGTGATAAACCAAGTCATGGGATTTTACGTGATCTTTACGAAAGCGGTGTTTGTACAAATTGTAAGATTGACAACACTTGCACTGTGCGTAGAATGTTCACCCGTCCATGTAACGCAGTTTGAATTGTCGGGGCCAGTCATGTTGGGAGGTTTCCTGGGCTTGGGCTCAGTTCTTTGGTTTATCTCCTGCAGGCCACTGCATAGACGTCAGTACACATGAGGGAAAGCATGGTGAGGTTCGCCATCGCTCTAGGTGAACATGGCAGAATCACGTGACCTTGTTGTCCAATCACAGACTGGGTAGTGTATTTTGAAGGCTGTAGTTGGTTTTCGCTAGGCCTAGACAAACGTTCTCGCGCAGAAGTTCTTCTTCTTCCTAAAATACTGGTTCACTCAAAAACGAGTAGGTCACCAATCAAGAACGTTCTAAAAACCATGATGACAGTTCAAGTTTTCATTGATGTAGATTGTGGGAAAAAAACATGCAAACATGCTTTCGCTGTTCAAAGTTGTATCACTGCATCTTTGAAACATTTGGTATGCTGTAATGAAGCCCTGGCCCGAGACCCAGTTCTGCAGATGAGGGAATTTTAATCGAGATGCACATTTGCGCATGTTCACGATTATCAGCAAGATATGTGAGAGCAGTGAACATCTTTGGAATTGTCCGTTTCAGCTTTGCCTTCGAAGTGTTCATCTGGTCAGACATTTTTGTTTGCTTGTTTTTTGTTTGGTTTTCACCATCGCTCCTTCCTGTCTTCAACAACTTGGCTGGAAGACTCCATGCTGGAGCGCATGGTTGATGACGTCGACAGCCACAAGGCTGGCTGGCTGGCTGTCATCATGAATAGATGGCGGAATTCCACAGAAGCGGTGATGGGAGGAGTAGAGGGGGGGGGGGGGGGGGGCAGGAAATGATAGCGCTCAGTTCATGGGCTGCCATCACAGATTAAGTAGACCTCCTTAGTCTGTGGCTGCCATTGTCAAAGAGTCTGAAGCAAACGTCACCATCATCCAGCTTCTGCCCCCCCCCCCCCCCCTACCCCCCTCGCAGGTGTCATCATAGAAGTGGATGCCTTGTAGCAGGAGTAGGGGGTCTTTAAGAAGCATCTCTGTGGAGTCTTTCTAACCCTTCCATCCCTTCTCTCCTTCTGCTGTCACATCCTTCTCTCTTTAAATGCCCTCTCTCTCTCTCTCTCTCTCTCCTCTCTCTCTCTCTCTCTCTCTCCCCCCCCCCCCTCTCTCCCCCCTCTCCCCCTCCCACCTCTCTCATCCTCCTTTCCCCTCCAGACCATCAACTTCCCAATAGAGCACGTTGTCAGATGGTCAAAGCACTGCATGCCTGCGCAGCTGACGGTCACGAGTTCGAGCCACATGTGGGGTCGGAGCTTTGTCATGAGAAAACCCTTGGTGCTCTTTTAGCTGTGAACGAGTGTCGTAATCAGGTCAAAGAGGGTTAATTAATGCGGCATAAGGAACGCGACGGCATGCTAACGGCACAGAGGACAGTTCGCTGCCCCTTCGGCCGTCAGGCTGTGGGACTTTCAAGCTGTGTGAAACCCAGACTTCGACTTGGTCAAAGACATCTGCAACAGACTGAAAGACGCGGACAGATGACCCATATGGTTCCGTCCAGACTTTACAGAGCTTTTGACCATCTGCCACTGGTGGTCATAGAAGTAAGAGAAACAGAGTTTGATTAGGCACAAGCGCTCGTGTTGAATACATTCCAATCTTTTAAAAGACGAAGAAGCTCCCGTAGTTGTTGCGTGTGATGCAGGTCCCACTACTAACTAATGTTCTTGTCCAGTGTGGAACCTGCGGATGCCAGACATAAAACCTTTTACAGCAAAATCGGTGAAAATCCTCTTCAGAGATCTTTTATCAGATGTGTGTTGTGTGTGTGTGTGTGTGTGTGTGTGTGTGTGTGTGTGTGTGTGTGTGTGTGTTTTTAAATTCCTGAAATCTTTGGAAGATTTGTGGTGTGTGTGTGTGTGTGTGTTTTAAATTCCTGAAATCTTTGGAAGATTTTTCTATAAGTTGAAGTGTGTTGAAAATTCTGTTTGATTGAGGATTGACGAGTAGGGGTAAGTATGTAAGGATTTGATTTTGAAGGTATGGCCCCTCGTGGTCGTTGGGTTATGAACAGCATGGCTTGAGTGAATCGTCAACATACCTGTTTAAAGGGGGGTGGGGGGTGGGGGGGGCTTGTCCTTTGTCCTGGTTTGTTGTGACAACAGACTGTTAAAAATTCTCTGGCCGTTTATTTAAGTGCCAGGATATGTCGGTGCTTGTTTTTTCCGACAGAATGTTTCATCACTATTACTATTGTTATTCCTATTATTATCATCATGATCATCATCGTCATTGTTATTATTATATCCTCTCTTTGGTTCACGCATTCAATCATGCAGCCCCCCCTCCCCCACACCCACCCCTTGCCTCCTCCCTAACATCGAAGATTAAAACAACACATGAAAGGGACATGCTTTAGTTAATCCCTCACCCCCACCTCCACCTCCACCCCCACCCCACCCTTCCTTCCCGCCCCGCCCCGCCCCGCCCCCGTCCCATGCATGCTGGTCCCAGCCTGTGTGTAATTTAGTGGTGGCTTGTGACAGACGTACGGCCCCGTGGTGACTAACGGATGATAAATCTGTTTGTTGGTGTGGCAGAACACTGATGTACAGCAGTGATTGTGTCGGCTTTATTGACACCAAGCTGCGGCATCCATCGGCGGCTGGCTGGAAGGACAAGGCCCCCCTCTCTCCCTCCCTCCCTCCCTCCCCCCGCATGCTAATATGCTGCACTACTACAGAGGGGAAAGTGGGGGATTGGGGTGGGGAGAAACATGAGCGAGAGGGGGGGGGGGGGGGGGGATACCTAGGTGGCGTCGAGATAAAGTGTTTTTCTGCTGGTATTGGAAAAATGGCATCCAACGAGGTTTTTTTTTTTTTTGGTCATTGCGCTGTCGCTCTCTCTCTCTCTCTCTCCCTCTCTCTCTCTCTCTTCCCGTCCTTCCGTCCCCCCCCCCCCCCCCCCCCCCGCCCTCGTCTCTCTCCCTCACCCTCTCCTTCCCCCGAGTCTCTCTTTGTAAGTGTGTGTTTTCTGTTTGTTGTTGAAGTTGTTTTCTTCCCTGCTTCTTCTTATCTTATTTGGCAGCAGTGTAGGACGTTGTTTGTGAACAACCTTGCCAACAGTCGTGCAATCTAAAGCGACATTCTCAAAGTGAAATGGGGTCGATCTGAAACAAGTCGCGAAGGAAATCACAACCCCCTCAGGATGCAGGATGAAGACGGGAGATCAGAGATCCGTCAGGCTAATTTAATCCTGACGACTTGCCCATTATTCACGCATTATTCGCCCGAGTATGGAGTGCAAACCCTGCCGGGGAGACTGGGGAGGACAACGTGAAGATCAGATCAGTTGACTCGGAGGGCCCTGAGGCTGGAGCTGGTCACGGTTGTCACGACAACTTGGCCGTCAGGAGCCTTAGGGCCGTGTGGCTGGGCAACCCACGCTGGGCTTGGTGTCCCCAGTTGAAGGTCATGTGTCAAGAAGTATGAACGGGTTTCTTCTCTCGTTCATGCAAGGTCATTTGCCCAGGAGTGTGAGAGATTTTCGTCGTCTTGTTCTAAGCTGAGAGCCTTTCAGAGAGGAGCATTTTTTTCCCCCCAAGCGAGGCTTCGGAACGGAGAGCCTTTGAAACAGAGGCTTCTGAATGGAGCGCATTTTGAGGGGTTTCGTTTGTGACAGGAGCATGAGAATGGCGAGCCTTTGGTCCTTCTGGTCAACAGATCATTATCGTTGACCATCGGTCGGACTCGCTGTCCAGTGCGAGTGTTCGAAGACCCATTGATCCCAACATAGAGTTGTGTACCGTTTGGTTGTGGACGAAAGATCGGGTCTTCTGTGAATGGGACAGGTTGGGTCTGGAGTTTTGTAGTACTACGGACTTTTATCTGGTAATAAATTAAGTGCCGTGTGTGAAATGTCCCGATCAAGATGAAGCATCTCTTCTGTAAATGTCGGGCGAATTGCGCTAACGCGTGTGTTTGCATTTGATGCGTATACCAAAGTTCATGAGTAATTGTTTGCCTTAAAAAAAAATCACACACACTCACACAACCCCCCCCCCCCCCCCCCCCCCCCCCCCCCCAGTACATTTCGTTTCTAGCCATGTTCAGATCTAAGAGAATAGTTTGTCTCTAACATCTGCAGATGTGATGTCGATTTCCTAAAGCTTGAAGATCTGCTTAAGCGCATGCTTCAAATTCTCTTTCACGTAGGGTTTTTATTTATCTTTCTTTTTTCTTTTCTTTTTTATAGACTACGCATGGAAATGTGTTAATCATCGTAATTTATCGAGAGAGAGAGTGTGTGTGTGTGTGTATGTGTCTGTGTACGCGGGCTCGCGAGCGGAGTCTGTCTCACCCATCTCTGACTGTACCTCACCTCTTACTCCTACCCTCACTCCCTCCATCCTCTGTCCCTCCCTCCCTCCCTCCCTCCCTGTCTCTTTCCCGGTATAGTGGTATAGTTTCGAACACGTCACTGTTAGAAGCTTCGATTGTAAAAGTATGATGAAACATCTACCCAGTCCCCTAAGCTGTTTGTTCAGGATACACCCCGTGATGGCAATCCGCGCGCGCGCGTGCGTATGTGTGTGTGTGTGTGCGCGCGCGCGCGCGCGCGCCTATGCAGGACGTGCATGAGCGAGCGTGTAGGGGTGATCCAGACGTCGATGGGTGTCGATTTGCCGGCTTTGGGGCCAGCTGGTGGGCTCGACCCGCCGACGCCTGTGAAAATCGTTGGACAAAGGGAAAGACGATCCTGCCTCCTCGTGCCCGTGGAAGACGGCACGGTCACGGTGTAGGAATAGGGTTTGGGGGGTTTAAAGAAAAAAAAAAAAAGAGAGAAAAAAAGAGAAGGGAAAAATACCGTGCTCGTGGTGTCAACTTGGACGGAGACCCTTCGATTTTCGGCTGTCTTTTCACTGCTTCGCCCGAGGTGGTGTCCGTCCTCAAGTAGGCAGGCCAAGGGCTGCCCAGAAGGGGGACACGGTTGGCGACAAGTTCTGGAGAGACTTCTTCGCACGCTGGGGAGGAAAGGCACAGCTGGTCTGCAGGAAAGAGAAGGGGGGCAGTTTGCAGGGTCGCGAGGGGAAGGGCGGTGGGGGAGAAGGAAGGGGGGGGGGGGGGGGGGGGGGGGGGCATGAGTGAGCGAGGGAGGAAGTTTGCACGCGCATGGGAGAGAGAGAGAGAGAGAGAGAGAGAGAGAGAGAGAGAACACTAGCTTGCTAGCGAATGGGGATGGGATGGATGATGACGATGCGGAAGAGGTCATAAAGTTGATGGAAGCAGGAATGAAATAATCAATACTCGTAATGCATCCACAGTGTCAGGATGAAATCCTCATAGGCAATACCCAGACAAAATACATGAACACTCAACTGGATTAAGTCCTCGGCGACAGTATGGTGACAGTTTTTCTATCCAACCTGTCTCGGGTGTATCACTGGTGGACTGGTTCATGATGGTGCCAGTGTTAGCCTGATGGGCTGGTTCATGATGGTGTCAGTATTAGCCTGATGGACTGGTTCATGATGGTGTCAGTATTAGCCTGATGGGCTGGTTCATGATGGTGTCAGTATTAGCCTGATGGACTGGTTCATGATGGTGTCAGTATTGGCCTGATGGACTGGTTCATGATGGTGTCAGTATTAGCCTGATGGACTGGTTCATGATGGTGTCAGTATTAACCTGATGGACTGGTTCATGATGGTGTCAGTATTAACCAGATGGACTGGTTCATGATGGTGTCAGTATTAACCAGATGGACTGGTTCATGATGGTGTCAGTATTGGCCTGATGGACTGGTTCATGATGGTGTCAGTATTAGCCTGATGGACTGGTTCATGATGGTGTCAGTATTAACCTGATGGACTGGTTCATGATGGTGTCAGTATTAACCAGATGGACTGGTTCATGATGGTGTCAGTATTAACCAGATGGACTGGTTCATGATGGTGTCAGTATTAGCCTGATGGACTGGTTCACGATGGTGTCAGTATTAGCCAGATGGACTGGTTCATGATGGTGCCAGTATTAGCCTGGTGGACTGGTTCATGATGGTGCCAGTATTAACCTGGTGGACTGGTTTACGATGGTGTCAGTATTGGCCAGATGGACTGGTTCATGATGGTGTCAGTATTAGCCTGATGGACTGGTTCATGATGGTGCCAGTATTAGCCTGGTGGACTGGTTTACGATGGTGTCAGTATTAGCCTGATGGACTGGTTCATGATGCTGTCAGTATTAGCCTGGTGGATTGGTGCACAATGGTGTCAGTATTAGCCTGATGGACTGGTTCACGATGGTGTCAGTATTAGCCTGGTGGACTGGTTCACGATGGTGCCAGTATTAGCCTGATGGACTGGTTCATGATGGTGTCAGTATTAGCCAGATGGACTGGTGCACGATGGTGTCCGTATTAGCCAGATGGACTGGTTCATGATGGTGTCAGTATTAGCCTGATGGACTGGTTCATGATGATGCCAGTCTTATAAAGATTCTCAGGTGATATCTATTTTGACCTCTCGTATTTTTCCATATCCTAGGCAGCACCCACCATGACTTCATTCAGGGGACATAAGTGATCCTGTTTCCTCCCATGAACCGACCCCAAAAAGGAGATCTAAGACTCGTGCGACCGTGGTTGACGTATTCAGTGTCCTTGGATAGCCATCTGCTTTGACTGGTTCGCTCTCTCGCTTTCTCTGTTTTATGGGTCTGTTTTCCATCACACACACACACATACACACACACACACACACACACACACACACACACACCAGAGAGAGAGAGAGAGAGAGAGATGTAAGGTAAGGTAATGGTTGCTTTAAATAGGAGAGAGAACCGAGTGAGGGAGTGGGGGGTTAGCGATGGGCAGGTGGTTAGGATAAGCGCGCGCGGGGGGGGGGGGGGGGGGGGGGGGGGGGGGGGGGGGGGGGGGAGGGGGGCAGGATAGCAGAAAATGTAAAGAGGTAGCACAGCATTAACCTCAAACGTCAGTACTTTAATAGCGTCAACACCACCAGCCGAGCCAGGTTCGACACCCAATGACGGGATGACCGCCCAGCTGGGTTGATGTTGAGACTGATGACAGTGAGAAACGGGGGTTTGAGGGAGGGGAGCGGTAGGGGTGTTCAATCGATGTGAGCCGAATCTCAGTGATTGTACTAGTTGGTGTGATCGCCTTTCACCTTGAATCAATCTCTTAACGGGCACGTCAACATCTGGTTGAAACAGAGAAAAGCGATACGTCCCCCCCCCACCCACACCCCTCATGCATCTCCCCCCCTCCCCCCCCCCCCCCCCCCCCCGAACCCTCACCCATTCTCTGCCATTCCTCATTTGGGGCTGTGGATTTGATGAGTTAAAAGAAAAAAGAAAAAAACCTCACGGCTCGCGTTCTTTGTCAATCGTTGGACGACAGTTGTCGACGTTCTGGGGCTTATGAGTGTGAACAAATGTGTTCGGCTCACCATTTCAAAGTCTCTCTCTCTGTCTCTCGCGCGCCTCTCTCTCTCTCTCTCTCTCTCTCTCTCTCTCTCTCTCTCTCTCTCTCTAGCTTCACCCTCCGCCCCCGCTTTCTCTCTCTCTCTCTCTCTTCCTTCTTCCCCATCCTGTCATTCCACGTTCTCCCAGCTGCTAGACTCTAGCGTCTGTCGGCAGCTTGATGGAAAGGGTGTCAAGGGAAAGTGTTCAGCGAAAAGCACAATTGAACCTGTTAAAACTTGGTGTTTTGGGGAGCTACTCAGCGGAGTTCCACACATTACCCCAGTTAACTGAAGAGTTCGTTCAGCGGAGGGAAAGAAAAAGAATAGAAAAGATAGAGAAACAAAGGCCGCCACACTGGTAATCGGCTGAAATGATTTGTGTCGCCCTTGACCGAACATGAACATAGACGTTGGTGCATTGGGTCACCAGATCATTAATGGAACTCACAGTTAAGACGACCTAGATCATCATGAACCACGGATAGCACTGCAGCCTTGATAATTCAAGTTACCATTGAACAAGGAAAACGACATCCATGTGATCTTCATAGAACTAACATGGAAAATGACATCCATGTGATCTTCATAGAACTAACATGGAAAATGACATGGATCAGTTGGGGGGTCATCTTGGAACCAGCATCGGAAAGAAACGAGGGGTTGAAGCCATTATTGGAAACAACCTGGAAATTGGCCTGTGTCATTTGGTCAGCAGGGAGGTACCCTGGTAAACGACTGTATAGTTAGGTTAGAACTTACCATGGAGCTGCCGTGGAATGCGGGACAGTAGATTCACGTCACGGTGAAACTGAGAAGGGGAAGACCTGGGAATTCATGGAGGAGAGACTTGAATACAGAGAGGAAGAGAGCGGGACACACCTGGAGAGAATTGGAAAGGGCAGCCCAGGACAGGGCGTGCTGGCGGATTGTTGTTGATGGCCTTTGCTCCAGCGGGAGCTGATGGCTTGAACTGAACGATGAAACTAAAACGTGGGAAACGAGATAGTCAAGGTAAATATTGGCCACCAAAGAGCTGATTGCAGAATACAAGTTACATCATTCATGTGGCTTTGTAACTACAGGCGGGTGTGATTTGCTACTGCATGAAATTGAATAGAGCATTTGGGTCAACGTTTGGAACTGAAAGAAATCGTTTGGGTTACCTCAGGGAACTAGCAGCGAGCGTTTGGGTCACTGTATGGAACTTACTAGGAGCGTTTGGGTCAGTCTGTAGAACTAATAGTAGAACTTTTGGGTTACCCTACAGAACTAACACAGAGCGTTTGGGTGACAATACAGAACTCAACTGGCATGGAGCGGCTGACAGGCAACGCTTAGGACACGAGGCATGTGAATTGTCTTTTTTCTCTTATTCTTTCTAATCTTTCTTTCTTTTTTTCTGCTGGAAATCTTCGGAATGCCAACCCACTCCCTGACTTCTCTCTCTCTCTCTCTCTCTCTCTCTCTCTCTCTCTCTCTCTCTCTCTCTCTCTCTCTCTCTCTCTCTCCTCTCTCTCTCTCTCTCTCTTTGGGTCACCATATAGAACTGGCAAAGCGTTTGGGACACCATATACTGAACTGACAGAGTGTTTGGGTCAGCATATAGAACTGACAGAGCGTTTAGGTCACCTGATTGCAATGACAGAGCGTTTGGATCACCATATAGAACTGGCAAAGCGTTTGGGTCTTCTGATTGAACTCGGTGTTTGGGTCACCATAGGGAACTGACAGTGTTTGAGTCACCATGTAGAAGTGACAGAGCGTTTGGTTCACCTAATTGGAATGACGTGGAGCGTCGGGGCAGCATGTAATCTGACATGGGGTGTTTTGGTCTTGTTGTAGAATTGAAAATATGCATTTGGGTCACCCTATTGACATGCAATACATGACATAGCGTTCGAGTCTGGGAATAGAGACTGTGCGTTGAGGCCACTATGCAGTGTTGACATGGTTGTTGAGGTCACGATGCGATGTTGACTTTGGGCGTTGAGGCCTCCTCAAGAAGTTGACATGAGGCATTGTGGTCACCTTGAGGAGTGGACAGCTGTTGAGGTCACCTTAAGGAGTTGACATGGGGTGCTGAGGTCACCATAAAGAGTTGACATGGGGCGTTGAGGTCACCATAAGGAGTTGACAGGAGGCAGTAGAGGTCACCATTAAGAGTTGACATGGGGCGTTGAGGTCACCATAAAGAGTTGACATGAGGCAGTTGAGGTCACCATTAAGAGTTGACGTGGGGCGTTGGGGTCACCATAAGGAGTTGACATGAGGCAATATAAGTCACCATAAAGAGTTGACATGAGGCACGCAGTAGAGGTCACCATAAAGAGTTGACATGAGGCAGTAGAGGTCACCATGAAGAGTTGATATGAGGCAGTAGAGGTCACCATGAAGAGTTGACATGAGGCAGTAGAGGTCACCATAAAGAATTGACATGAGGCAGTTGAGGTCACCATAAGGAGTTGACAGGAGGCAGTAGAGGTCACCATAAAGAGTTAACATGAGGCAGTTGAGGTCACCATAAAGAGTTGACATGAGGCAGTTGGGGTCACCATAGAGTTGTCATGAGGCAGTTGAGGTCACCATAAAGAGTTGACATGAGGCAGTTGAGGTCACCTTAAAGAGTTGACATGAGGCAGTTGAGGTCACCTTAAAGACTTGACATGAGGCAGTTGAGGTCACCATAAAGAGTTGACATGAAGTAGTAGGGGCCACCATAGAGTTGACATGAGGCAGTTGAGGTCACCATAAAGAGTTGACAGTGGTTGTTGAGGCCACCATAAAGAGTTGACATGAGGCAGATGAGGTCACCATAAAGAGTTGACATGAGGCAGTTGAGGTCACCGTAAGGAGTTGACATGAGGCAGATGAGGTCACCATAAAGAGTTGACATGAAGCAGTAGAGGCCACCATAGAGTTGATATGAGGCAGTTGGGGTCACCATAAAGAGTTGACATGAAGCAGTTGAGGTCACCGTAAGGAGTTGATTTGATGCGCAGAGATTAGCAGGTGATGTTCTCTGGTGTCAGAGAGGATGTGAAGCAAAGCAAAGAAAAGGTGTCGGCTCCCCAAACAACGATCACCCACAGAGGTGGCAAAGTACCATCCTCACCCCTCTCCTTCCTGAACTTCCCTCCCTCTCCACCCTAGTCCGAAACCATTCCAATTATCATTCATTCCCTCAAGTTAGAGAGAGAGAGAGAGAGAGAGAGAGCAATGCATGGGGGAAGGTGGGGGGGGGGGGGCAATGCATGGGGGAAGGTGGGGGGGGGGGGGGGGTAGGGGATTGGAGGGTGGGAGAAAAGTGGGGCGGGTGGTCGGGCGGAGTGATTGAAAGGTGACGAAGGACTGATTGAACGAATGGTGACCGAATGAGGAGACTGAAGGGTTTAGGGGAAAAGAAGAGAAAAAAAAAGGAAAAGAAAAGAGGAAGAAGGGCATACGGTGGGGTGGGGGGGGGGGGGGGGGGGGGGGGGGGGGGGGGGGGGGGGGCTCCCGCCGCCGCGTTGACACTTGAAAGGCGAGGCGTGGCGGGGGCCCCGGGAGCCGGGTGGTTTGGAGACGCCGGTATAAAAGGGGAGCCGAGTGTTTCCGTTTCGTATGCGGCGTCTAAAAAGCCACCTTTAGGGAGACCCCCCACCTCCGCCGCTCTTCTCTCGCCGACAGGTCCGACTACTGATACCACAGGGAGGGAGGGAGGGTAGGCGGGGTGGGGTGGGGGCTACTCACATACAAACGAATGATCGTGCGCGCGCGCACGCACACACACACACACACACACACACACACACACACACACACACACACACTCTCGAGGTATCGTGATAGTGGAAGGTAATAGAAGACTCTTTCCATAGGATAAAGAGGTGGCAGGAGGGAAGGGTGGGGGTGGGGGTGGGGGAGTGGCTGAGTACAAATCCGACCACAGAGAGATAGAGTGTGATAGTGTCAGTACTTGTCAACATCATCATGAGATTTTGAAGTGGAGGGAGGAAAGGGAGGGGGGCGGGGGCGGAGAGAGATAGGTATGTATGTATGTGTTTTGAGTGAGTGAGATAGAGAGAGAGAGAGGAGGGGGTGCGGGGTTGACGGGAGTGAGAAGTTGGCTTGAAAGGGGCGGGGGTACTGTCACTCTGTCTCGTTTCCACTCCTTCATTCTCTGTCTCTCTGTCTGTCTGTATCTCTCCTCTCGCGGGCGCGTGCGCGCACATGCACACGCAAGCACAAACACCTAACTTCTCCCATGCGCGCGCACACACGTGCGAGTAGTCATCAACGTAGGCGCTGTAGTCCTACAGAAATGTCAAGTAGCGCTCACACTGAGCGCGGGCACTCGTCGGAGGAGTTGTCAACTCTCGTTTTGATTAAACACGTGCAGTGTTCGGAGGAGGTAGGGTTGTTTGTTCTTCCTGCCTCATCGTCTCGGACGCCATTGCTCTCGTAGAAGTGGCGTTACTCTCACACGCCCGTTTGCCTCCACCTCCCCTCTCCGCCCCCTTCTCACCCCCACCCCCACCCCGCCTTCCACTCACAACAAGCAAGCACCTCCATCTTTGATTCCGCAACCTCTCTCTCTCTCTCTCTCTCTCAACGCGCGCACGCCCCTGTCAAATTTCGTATCATCTAAAGCGCGCATTATCCGTTAATTTAAAACCCACGTGCCGCAGCGAGCTGACTCTGGGGTCTCCAGGCTCGATTGCCTGTATCCTGATAACCGATCACACACACGGTGTGTATGACTTACATTGGAGTAGCAAAACGTTAAGACCAAGTCACGTGCGGCGTGAATATGGGGGTGATGGGAGGAGGGGGGTGGGGTGGGACGGGGGAGGAGACGGTAGGTTGAAGTTTGGCAAACCTGGGCCCGCCGTCCTCAACAGTGTTTAGGATCATACACCGTGCAGCCCCGACAACCCGGTCCGCCCCTCCTCAGGCTATCGTATCACGTCATTTAAGGCTTGTGTGATAGCAGTCATTAGGTGTGAATCTGTTATGGGCGTGTGTTTGTTTGTGTGTGTGTGAGAGAGAGATAGAGAGAGAGAGAGAGTCCTGGATAATACTTCAAACTTGTCAACATACCCGTAGATGATTGTTAACCAAGCATCTCGATTGTTTACGTGTAGCTGAGGAACCAGTCACTAGACTATATAAATCTTGCGGAGTCATCGTCATCATCATGATGTACATAAATGTAGCTCAAGCGCTTACAAATTATTGATTCGGGAAGAGAAAAAGGAAGGGCGTACGACACAAGTATTTATAAACAAAAGACAGACAAAACATGAAAGTGGGTGAAAGGTCTTTGATAACATACTTCTGTAATTTTTAACCCCACCCCCCCCCCCCCCCCCCCCACCAAAACACACACACACACACACACACACACACACACACACACACACACACACACACACACACACATGCAAATAGCTACAGCACTAACACACGAAGATAGGTCAAGCACTCGCGCATGTACAGAAGTCGCATGCCCACCTTCATCCTCCACCCCCCACCCTCCCCCAGCTGCTCCCTCTGCCCCCATCCTACGCACGTGCGCGGCGTTCGCGCACGCATGAACGCGCTTGCTTGCTTGCTTGCTTGCTTCGATACACTTGTGCCATGCGCACACAGAATGGATTACAGTAAGACCTTGTTCAGGATGTTTCACATGATATCTGAATTTCTAAAAGAGATCAGTATTTTTTTCCATTTGATGCAAGATCTCATGGAACAAGACCTAGTTGTAAGCCGTCCTGTGTGTGGTTAAAAAAGAAAAAAAACGTATTGTTCAAGCATGCCATGGAATAGATTATGGCAACGTGACTGCTTTGATATGCCCTGTACGGTTCGGCAGGGCTGTAAATCAGATGGAAATGAACTGAAAACATGTTAATATGTATCCAGCATCTCTTGACCACCTGCAAGCAGCACGTGCATTGGAGACCTACACGCCCTGATGCGGTTAGGGTGGTAAGCTGAGCTGTCAGCATCGTGCTTTGTGGACGTAACATGCACAAGGATACCACCCACTTTGGCACCCTACAAACGTCGCCGTTTAGAAACCCGTTTTGGACTCCACTTCTCCGCCTCTTTGCACAGAGCGCGGGTGACGGGAAGAAATGGTCACTTGGTTAATTAGTTACATCCAGGTTTAACGTCCACACGCACCTTCGGTGTTATGGCAGATGGGGGTAGCCTCAGTTAGTCGGTCATGTTGGTTTTGTACATTCTCTGACTCCAAGGACCGGTCCGTTTGAGAACTGTCAAAACTGGCCCTCAGGGGGCGCTAACAGAGGGCTGTTTTTTTTTAAACTGGATTAAGCTTGTCCAGTGCCATGAGCTCGCCGATCCCTTACATGCACGGTTTGTTAGTCTGCGATCCAACTGTATTGGCTTGCGCAGCTCTAATCCTAAGTCAACAGGTAGTTCAACGATCTTTAAAGACAGCAGGTAGTTCAACGATCTTTAAAGACAGCAGGTAATTCAACGATCCTGTGTTGGAAGCGGGAAAGACCGATTACCTTGCTGTGGGAACTGTTAAGGGCTTTTTGGCTTTTATAGGCTGTCTTGTGATGGAAATTAATTTTTGCTTTATGGCTCGTTCTAAATTTTCTGTCTCGGTTTGTAAGTAACCGTTCATTCGGTACGGACCGGTTGTTCAGGTTTTGCTGTATTTTGGAAACAGCACACGTGTTTGTCGTTCTGGTGATGTGGTGTGGTGTAAGACAGGCGCCCTTCCCCTGCTGTCTTGGAGGGTTATCCCCGCCTGTCGCATCACCGAAGGTGAGTGTGTACATTACACCTGAAGGTAGCCTCCTAGCCTCCTAACCTGGCCATCCACATTCGTGTCCACAGACACAAGTGTGACTTGTGCCGGTTTTCATACCCTCGCTTACCCGTTGTCATCCTACCATTAAGTGCAGCGAAGGAATGGTTAGGGTACATGAAGATTATCCTATTAATAGGTAATATACACTAAAAAGAAAAAAAAATAATGAAAAATGGGGGGAGGGAGGGGATGCAGAAGGGAGGGGAAGAGGGGCGATGGTGAAGAAATAAGAGAGAAAAAATCCAGAGAAAAAAAATGTATGTGACAGTATTGAGTAAAGAGAAGAGAAGACAGACGTGACAGAGAATGGCAGTTCCACATGGCAGACAAAAACAAAGGAAGTTCCACATGGCAGACAAAAACAGAAAGGAAGTTCCACATGGCAGACAAAAACAGAAAGGAAGTTCCACATGGCAGACAAAAACAGAAAGGAAGTTCTACATGGCAGACAAAAAAAGAAAGGAAGTTCTACATGGCAGACAAAACCAGAAAGGAAGTTCCACATGGCAGACAAAAACAGAAAGGAAGTTCCACATGGCAGACAAAAACAGAAAGGAAGTTCTAAAATGGCAGACAAAAACAGAAAGGAAGTTCTACATGGCAGACAAAAACAGAAAGGAAGTTCCACATGGCAGACAAAAACAGAAAGGAAGTTCCACATGGCAGACAAAAACAGAAAGGAAGTTCTACATGGCAGACAAAAACAGAAAGGCAGTTCCACATGGCAGACAATAAAAGGGAAGAAGGGAAGACCAACATGGCGGTCTTTAAAAAAAAAGATATGGCTGACTGTAAAAAGAAAGGTACGAAGTCCGACATGGCTGACTGTAAAAAGAAAGATAGGAAGTCCGACATGGCTGACTGTAAAAAGAAAGAAAGGAAGTCCGACATGGCTGACTGTAAAAAGAAAGGTACGAAGTCCGACATGGCTGACTGTAAAAAGAAAGATAGGAAGTCCGACATGGCTGACTGTGAAAAGAAAGAAAGGAAGTCCGACATGGCTGACTGTAAAAAGAAAGATACGAGATCCGACATGGCTGACTGTAAAAAGAAAGATATGAAGTCCGACATGGCTGACTGTAAAAAGAAAGATACGAAGTCCGACATGGCTGACTGTAAAAAAGGAAGATAGGAAGTCAAACATGGCTGACTGTAAAAAGAAAGATACGAAGTCCGACATGGCTGACTGTAAAAGGAAAGATTGGATGTTCGACGTGGCTGATTGTTAACAGAAGATAGGAAGTCAGACATGGCTGACAGTGAAAAAGAAAGAAGGGAAGACCAACACGGCAGACCCGTGAAAAAGAAAGAAAGGAAGACCAACATGACAGACAGTGAAAAAGAAAGAAAGGAAGACCAACATGACAGACAGTGAAAAAGAAGAATGGAAGACCAACATGACAGACAGTGAAAAAGAATAGAAGACCAACATGGCAGACAGTGAAAAAAAAAGAATGGAAGACCAACATGACAGACAGTGAAAAAGAAAGAATGGAAGACCAACATGACAGACAGTGAAAAAGAAAGAATGGAAGACCAACATGACAGACAGTGAAAAAGAAAGAATGGAAGACCAACATGACAGACAGTGAAAAAGAATAGAAGACCAACATGGCAGACAGTGAAAAAGAAAGAATGGAAGACCAACATGACAGACAGTGAAAAAGAAAGAATGGAAGACCAACATGGCAGACAGTGAAAAAGAAAGAATGGAAGACCAACATGGCAGACAGTGAAAAAGAAAGAATGAAGACCAACATGACAGACAGTGAAAAAGAAAGAATGGAAGACCAACATGGCAGACAGTGAAAAAGAAAGAATGGAAGACCAACATGGCAGACAGTGAAAAAGAAAGAATGGAAGACCAACATGACAGACAGTGAAAAAGAAAGAATGGAAGACCAACATGGCAGACAGTGAAAAAGAAAGAATGGAAGACCAACATGACAGACAGTGAAAAAGAAAGAATGGAAGACCAACATGACAGACAGTGAAAAAGAAGGAAAGGGAGACCAACATGACAGACAGTGAAAAAGAAAGAATGGAAGACCAACATGACAGACAGTGAAAAAGAAAGAATGGAAGACCAACATGACAGACAGTGAAAAAGAAAGAATGGAAGACCAACATGACAGACAGTGAAAAAGAAGGAAAGGGAGACCAACATGACAGACAGTGAAAAAGAAAGAATGGAAGACCAACATGACAGACAGTGAAAAAGAAAGAATGGAAGACCAACATGACAGACAGTGAAAAAGAAGGAAAGGGAGACCAACATGACAGACAGTGAAAAAGAAGGAAAGGGAGACCAACATGACAGACAGTGAAAAAGAAGGAAAGGGAGACCAACATGACAGACAGTGAAAAAGAAAGAAAGGGAGACCAGCATGACAGACAGACACAGTAAAAAAGAAAGAAAAGTCGCACGTGGCAGACAGGGGGTCGACAGAAGTGAGCGGCCAGGTAAACTGGATGACGTGTCTGGCCAGAGGCCGCTGTTCCACTTGACCGCTTTGCCAACGAGGCGTGATTGGCACTTGCTGCCTCGGCCGCTTCTGGCACCTTCCGGCACCTGCCAACTGATGAACCTTCCCTCCCGGCTGTCTGTCTGTCTGTCTGTCTCTGTCTGGCTCTGTCTTTGTCTCTGTCTGTCTTTCTCTCTCTCTCTCTCTCTCTCTCTCTCTCTCTCCTCTCTCTCTCTCTCTCTCTCTCTCTCTCTCTCTCTCTCTCTCCTGCGCTGTAGGTGTTCATGGCTCAGAAATGGTCTTGTGGGTCACCGTATTGCAGTTTGGGTTACCTGACTTGTGAACTGAGACCAGGGTCAGTGTGACTTATTTGATCCATTGGGTCGACACATCCCATCGTGTTCCCAGAGGTCACCTTGGCGCATTGAGAACGTAAAGCCGCAGTTGGTCACTGTGGCTGCGTTTGGGATTACTTGACCTGCGACCTCGAGTCACGCTGAGTCTCGCTGACCCATTTTGTGACCCATGACGGTTACACGTTGATAATGGGCTTTTAATTGCCTGTTTTGACACAGTTTGACATTGAATTTAGCTCTTGCCCAGCCTTGACCCATTCTGGGTTACTAAACCTTTGACCACAGTCGTGGCCACATTGAGCTATTTTGGGTTACTTGGCCTCAAACTTCAGTCCTGGTAATCACGTACTTTTTTTTGTTGTCTTGCTGTTTATCCGTCCTAGTACTGGGTCCCTCTGACCCTTTCAGGGTCGTTTCACATTGACCTTGCTAAGGGTCGGATCCATTGTGGCTTTCTGAACTTTGATGTCGTGTGCTACCTCAAATCTAAATCACCCAATCGAATTTAGGTTACGAAATGATTTGTGTAAGCAATTTTTTTTAAATTGATCAGTGATGTGTACACAAACAAATGGTTAAGCTGAAGCAGCAACAACCTATAGCTTATGGTGTACTCGGTGACGAAAAAAAAAAGATTACAACAATACTTACTCATATAACTCGATATATAATCGATGACATGAGATTAATCTCCGATTTATTTGGACACGTTCTGGATCCTTGACAAATCCTGGGTCACTCACATTGACATAAATTTAATTATAGTTTACTCTGGCTCCGTATATGACAGTAAACATCAGTCTGGGTACTTAGGGCCTGTTTAAGACATGATACATCACCGTGCGCTTGTTCGTCCTGACCCATTCTGGAAACTGTGTCTTGGTCACAACCAAGACACTGTTGATTGGATAGTCTGTGACTTTGATCCGGGTCATCACTGACTATTTTGGTCATTTGACCGTTAACCTTTCTTTGGTCACCTTGCCTCTTCTTGATCGGTCGCCATCATCTTAACCAGACTCACTACGATCCATCTGGGCTTCTTGACCTCTAACGACGTTTTCTGTCGTAATGTATCATTGGTATCAGATGAATTGCATGACTTTCATCCTTGGTCTCATGTACCCCTGAGCCATTCCGGATCACTAAACCTTCTTCAACATTGATCTGGTTCACCGTGGTCCAGTTTTGGTTCCTGACGTTGGTGTGGGTCAGCAGGACCCATTCTGGGTCATTTGACATTAACCCTGCTTTGTTACCGCGACCCACTCTGGATCACTTACGGTCATCTTGATGTGGGTCACCGTGACTCGTTTCGTTACTTGACCTTTAACCTCGTTCTACCTTTCATAGGTTGTTTGGGTCACGTGACATTTTGTCTTGGTCTGGTTCGGACTGTTATTGGTGAGTTTCTAGATCTTTTAAGATTTATTGGGGGATCACCATGACCCGTTTTGGTTGCCTGCCCATGGATTTTGATCTGGATTGCCACGATCCACTTCGTTTATGGCTTCACTGGACCACCTCGACCCCCTTTGTGGATCACTTTGGCGTGTTGTGCTCTCGGTCGTCATGATCCCCTTTGGGTCATTAGAACTTTTCAGGTCGATCTAAGTTGCATGACCCGTTTAAGTCGTTCGACATCTTGCATGGCTCCTGCTAACCACACATTCTGGATCTCCTGATTTCTTTTTTTTTTTTTTACCAGTGTCTCAGTCCCGGCATCCCAGTTGGGATCAGTCGCGGTCATTACCAGCAGTGCAGGGTGGATGCAGAAACACCGGGAGAAGGGGCTGGGTGTGGGATGGTTTGGGAAGGTGGTGGTGTATAGATAGACCTGGGTGAAGCATAGATCCAGGAGGGGATGGGACAGGGGTCTGTGGAGGTCTGAATGGAAGACAAGTGTGAGGAAACAGACATGTGGAATCATAGACCTGGAGTCACAAAACCATCAGACACAGCAAGACGGGTGGACAGGTGTTGACAGGGATAGAGAGGGGGAGGCAGAAAGATACAGAAGAGGAAGGGGTATGCTTGGATACAGTATGAGGAGAGCTAGAGAGGGAGAGACAGACAGACAGACAGACAGGCAGACAGACCGACATGTAAGGTGGATGACAGACATAGAGGTCAACCAACCCGGTGTTTAGAACGTTGAAATAACGCGCAGACAGGCTAGATCGTGTTGACAAGTGATAGCGCATTGCGTTGGCGACCTGGTATATCGAAAATTGTGTTTGGACAAATTGGGCTGTAACCATGGTTCGTGGCGAACATTTTCTGTCAATCAGAACGTGGACGCGGTTAGGGAAGGGTGTAAATAGGTGGACTTTGAAACGGCTAGAGCAGTTTACCACACGTAACAGTGCAATTAAACGGTAGGAGAGGAGGGGAAAGACCATGGTTTAGGTCAGCAATCTTCCACACCAAGAAAGAAAGAAAGGGGATGGGTAGGGGTGAAACCATGTTTCAACATCTCTCAACGTTTCCGTAAGAGGGGAAAAGGGGCGCTGGTGTGGGTGTGGTGGGGGCTCAATTTTTGCCAGAAATGTGTTAGTATTATTATTTTGTTTTTCAGTACTTGTGACAAAGTGTACGGATAAGTCTGGTACGCCAACCGATCTTGAAAAAAACCCAGACATCTGTTATTTTTGAAATGCCACATTAAGTTAAGATACTATTGTTATTCTCAAATATAGAATTAAATTGAGATGCATTATGATCAAAAGAGGTATATGGGTGTGCTGTTGTTGTACACCAGTACCCACGATTGTCTCGGTCCAGCGACACCATTGTTGCTTCAAGCTGGATTGCAAGCCGCCTCCCAGGTGTTTCACAACTCCTGTTGCAAGCGATGCAGGGTTGGTTTGTCGGAAGGATTAAAAAGTTGAGGTTTCTCTGGCTCATTGATTGAATATAAAACGCCCTCGTGCTCCATCCACCATCCCACACTCACTCCCACCCATCCCACCCCTTTTTTAAATTTTATTTTTTGCCCCTCACCCCCCCCCCCCCCCCCCCCCCCCCCCCGAACTCCATCTTCCCCAGCCTTTCCTGTGTGGAGAGAGGGGCGGCAGTTTGTCCCCGCCCACCCTCTTCTTGTGGCAGTCCAGTGTGTGTGGCTTGTGGCGATGGCAGTCAATGAACCCCGGCTGTTCCATTGGCCGCCCGGGAAAAAGGGGGAACAGGCAGGCCGAGGGGCCGCTTCCCCTCGTGCTTCGCCCATATAATACATTCCGGGCTGGGTGCGCGTGGCGGTTTCCCTGCTTTAACCTCCCCTCCCCTCCCCTCGGTCGGCGAACGTGTGGCCCCGGCTGCCAATCTGTCAAGTGTCACAGCTTACGGTTTGACATGATCTATGGCTCCAGCCGTCAGACAGGAGGGGGGCCAGGGTCACTAAAGCTTAGCACCCCGTTTTTGCCGCCCCTCTTCTTTCTCCTCCCCCCCCCCCCCCTTTCCTCTCTCCTCCTCCTCCTCCTCCTCCTCCTCCCGATTTCCTCCGTAGCGATCCCGCAACGGGCCAAGTGCCGGCGCAGTGTAGAAGCGCGCGACTGGCGGGCTCCTGTGGTAGTAGTCGGAGCTCGTGCGGTAAGGTTGTCGTAGGTAGTGAGTGAGTGAGGGGCAGAGAGAGAGAGAGTGAGCGGCGCCGTCCGTCCGTCCGTCCCTCCCTGGGCTTGTGGAGAGGAGAGAGAGCAAGAGAGAGAGCGAGAGCAGGCAACAGACAGACCTCAGCCTGACCTCACCATCACCAAGTGGCCTTACACCATCATCACATCCCCTCCCGTGGCTGGCCGACCGACCTGACCCTGTCCTCGGCGGCTCCCCGTCGGTCTGTCCGTCCGTCCGTCAGCCTGTCCCAAGCCACGTCCGGTGTTTTTGTGTGTGTTTTTTTTTACCCCCCATGCGTGTGGTGTTGGTGTGTTAGTTAGTCGGTGTGTCTGTGCGTGGGTTCAGTGCCGTGGTGTGCCTTCTTCTCTTCCTTGCCCTTTGTGCGCCTTGTCATGTGCTCGACGTGTGCGGTCGGTGCTGTAGCCGCGGTGGACGCAACGACTGCTCCAGCCATGCCGGTGTGTACGTCAGTGTGTCCCTCGTGTCCCTTATGCCTGCCGCCCGTGGCCCCCGACGTCTGCACCGTCCGCTGTCTTCTGGAACTGGTGAGTCAGGGCATCGGCCCTTCCCTCCCCTCCCCACCTCCCCCCCCCCCTCTTCTACCTCTACCTCAACCCTCCCCTCCCCCTGTTCCTTTCTTTTTTGCTCGTCTCCTGTCTGCTAGAGGGCGGGTAGGGAGGGGGAGGCAGGATCGGGAAGGGTGGAGGGAGGGGAGGGAGTTTTTTGGTCGGAGGCGACGCAATGTGATGGGCGGCCGTCGATCTGTGGTCTACGACGGGCGGAGTGATCGATCTGTCCCAGGCAGAAAAAAGGGTCATGGTGTGTCTTGCGGTCCCCTCCTCCCTCCCCCTCCACCCCCCCCCCCCCCCCCCCCGTCGCTACCCCCCCTTGCCCCCCCCCCACCTCCACCCCCACCTCTTACACCCTCGCCCCCTCTTGTTGTCTTGTCCTCCCTGAAGGAAGCGACTGATGTCAGTGACGTCAGCAGAAATCCTTGAGCAGTTTGGATTCGGCGCCGCGTGACCCCCTGTGGTCAGATCAGGTCAGGTGCGATCATCGTCATCA
>CM031596.1:31011273-31013773 GCA_018398815.1 Conus ventricosus | reverse complement strand
TCAAATAATGAAGCCAGTGGAATCATCCACGTTAAAATGCGCATCCAGTATCATCACACCAGTGTACCAAAATGTTGTTCATAGAAGCCGGTAAAACGAATTCGTTAAGAACCAAATCAGGGGATAATATATACTATGCACACTCGGAGGTCCTCTCCATCCTCTCTCTCTCTCTCTCTCTCTCTCTCTCTCTCTTCTCTCTCTCTCTCTCTCTCTCTCTCTCTCTCTCTCTCTCTCTCTCCTCACACACACACACACACACACACACACACACACACACACCACATGCATGCACAAGTTGCAAAATGATTTAAGCATCCCACATATGTCGCACATTCAGTGTCGTCGCTAAAGTGTGATGCATCTTGTCATTAGATATATATATATATATGCAAAAACCGAACCAGCAAATTAATTCAGTATGCAGCATACACGATACTCTCTTCCCTTCAGACATATATTATGGCAGGTGTTCTTAGCATACTGACGAATTGGATAATAACTGGTGAATGGATTGTGAATTCAAACGTGGTCTCAGCTCCAGTTTGAGTTGTTTTTATTTTTATTTTGTTTGTTTGTTTTTTTTGAATATTGTTGAAAGTCGTTTGACATTAGTAAAACCTTCTGTTTTAAGAACATGGTTGTATTTTTTTTTGGTTTGGGCTGGCATGTGGCGTCACTCGCCTGTTGTCTGACCATGGCATTCCACCAAACTGGTTTGCCTCGTCGCTACAACTTGACCACCACCACCATTCCCTTCATCACTCAGCGCTCTGCTTGTTTCTTCTGCCTCCCAAAGTTTCCTACCCGAGCAGGAATAAAACAGTACAGAAAAAAATATCTGGATGTTGTTGGTTTTTCTTAGTATGGAAAAAAATCAACACTGCTCATTATTAGAATCCACCCTTCTTTTTTTTTTAATCTCGGTCAGATTTTCTTTATTGGAATTCTCAAAAACAAACCCAAAAAGAAGAAAGCAAAAGAAAAAAAAAAGGGGGGGGAACGTTCCGAATACTTAATATTCACTGTGAATTAAATTAAGTAAGTTTGAATTAGCCGACAGATTAGTAAATGTCTCGGGATCATTCGGTGACAGCTTGTATGAAGTTAAGTGTCATAGAAAGGTAGGAATGGCTTCACGTATGCATTTTCTCCGTTTGTCGTTGCTGAAATCTTTGTCAGGATCTGAGAAGCTCAGCCGTCCTGCCCATTGCATTCAGAGTTCAGCTGTGTACTCAGTATTGTTCTGCTGTCAGTATTGTTCTACTGTCAGTATTGTTCTATCAGTATTGTTCTACTGTCAGTATGATGCTACTGCATTCAGAGTTCAGCTGTGTACTCAGTATTGTTCTGCTGTCAGTATTATGCTACTGCATTCAGAGTTCAGCTGTGTACTCAGTATTGTTCTGCTGTCAGTATTGTTCTACTGTCAGTATTGTTCTACTGTCAGTATTATGCTACTGCATTCAGAGTTCAGCTGTGTACTCAGTATTGTTCTACTGTCAGTATTGTTCTACTGTCAGTATTGTTCTACTGTCAGTATTATGCTACTGCATTCAGAGTTCAGCTGTGTACTCAGTATTGTTCTGCTGTCAGTATTGTTCTACTGTCAGTATTGTTCTACTGTCAGTATTATGCTACTGCATTCAGAGTTCAGCTGTGTACTCAGTATTGTTCTACTGTCAGTATTATGCTACTGCATTCAGAGTTCAGCTGTGTACTCAGTTGTTCTACTGTCAGTATTATGCTACTGCATTCAGAGTTCAGCTGTGTACTCAGTTGTTCTACCTGTGTACTCAGTTGTTCTACTGTCAGTATTATGCTACTGCATTCAGAGTTCAGCTGTGTACTCAGTTGTTCTACTGTCAGTATTATGCAACTGCATTCAGAGTTCAGCTGTGTACTCAGTATTGTTCTACTGTCAGTATTATGCTACTGCATTCAGAGTTCAGCTGTGTACTCAGTATTGTTCTACTGTCAGTATTATGTTACTGCGAAAGGGAGACCCTGCGGCTCGTTTGGACTTCCATGCCTGAATTCCAGAATTAGACAGATGAACATGGAACCATCAGGCATGGACTGTTGACATCGGTGTGAAGAGCGTTCCGATTATTTCCCCTGCTTGATACCGCCCCTACCCCTCCCCACCCCCTTCCCCCCTTTGCTGGTCGCTAATGATTACTTCCCTGCTCAATACTCACCCAGGTTGTCGTCGCTGCTCGATACTCTCCTTGCTAGTCTCTATTCATTCAGTACTTCCCCTGCTCGATGGTCGATGCTCATATACACACACGCACATGCGCTCGTGACCGTATACATTGGCGCGCGCACATGGGCCCGTGCCCACATATACCCATACATACAGACACATGTACTTTCTCTGCACATACAGACAGTGAAACATGCACAGCCAGTGTTATTAGTACGTGTACTCAGTCTGACGCGTGGCTAAACAGACCTCTGCGAAGTCGTAGCCACGAGACGCTCTTCAAAATTCTCT
>CM031596.1:31004622-31010273 GCA_018398815.1 Conus ventricosus | reverse complement strand
GAATTTAGAATTAGAAAAGAGGAGAGTAAGGGGGATGTGGGAGAAAGGGAAGGAGGGGGAGAGAGAGAATGAATTAAAATGAGTGTACTCGAGCGTAATTAAAAAGAAAACAGTTATTGAGCTGACGCGGAAATGCTGATCAGTTCAGCTTGATTGTGTTCAAGCATTTGAAAATTAGAGCTGCAGAAGAAATGCTTTCTGTGTCAAGTTTACAACCGTCGATGGAATTAATCTGATTTTGAAACACGACATTGATGTATTATTCTTTTGTTTTTTGAGTTCTGTAACAGAGCTGTCACGGGTATCCTTAAATTTGATTTTTTTTTTTTTCCAATTTGGTAACAAAACCGCAGCTTTTTGCGTTTGATAACGAAAGGGCAGTAAATCTGGTATCGATATAGAGTGTCTTGGAACGTTGTGATTTATCTTATTTCTTTTTAAATAACATTGATTTTGTGGCTTCTTTGTGTTTTTGCTCACCCCCACCCCCCCCCCCTTTCATCCACCCCCATTGCCACCACCATCCCATTCCCTCCCCTCCTTAAGTCTGTGTTTTAACTGATTTTGTTCTGGATTTGAATTCCTTTTTGATAAACAGAAACACACACGCACGCATACACGCTCGCACGCACGTTGTTTGTGTATAATTTCCCTTTAAAAGATGAGATATATTCAATACAGCATTAACATTGCTTTTTTTTTTTTTTTAAAGTGTCTAGCATGTAATCGATATAGGCATGCATATATATATGTAAACACATACACGCACGCGCGCGCGCATCGGGGTTTTTTTTTGCTTTGTGTTGTTTTTTCTAATGCATAAGTTCCTTCCAAGGATGGGATTGATGTGATATGTAAAAGAACAATATACCAGATTTTCTTTTTACCTGTGTAAGTGTTGTAGATGCTCAGACTAAGCTTCGTACTTTTTTTCCCCCATCTTTCCGCTTTCCTTTTCCTTTTTCTTTTCTCTTTTATTTTCGTTTTTATTTATTTATTTTTTGTTTGTTTGGGGTGTGAAAGACAACCTGCATTCCATGTAAATTCTCTTTTTCAAGTGATGGGGTTAGCTGATTGTCATAGTAGTCGACTTGGTCTTCAAGCAGTCTAGCAGCACCCAAGCAGCCATCTTAAATGTAACAGCTTTTACTAGTGTAGAATTTGAATCCAGAAGGAAATCCTGTTTCCTTTGTTGTTTTTTTCTCCTTCCGAGTGTGAGTGCGTGTTGGGGGGGGGGGGGTGGGGGGGGGGGGGATGAATTTTTTTTTATCAATGGCTTCCTATGAATGATGCGTAGAATGCGCGGTTATTTACGCACGGCAACGTCATTTTTACCGTCTGGAATTGTGTTTGATACACAGATGTTACCGTCAGAAATTAAAACCAGTACGTTGGTTCACTTTGTAACGTCCGTAAGAGCACGTCTGCCCCCGAGTCGCAGATCCATCGTTTCTTAACATTGCCACCAAGCGGGATTTTGAGCGGTGAAGTAACGGGTCTGGAAGACACTATCAATCGTCCGAACAACGATGCCGCCATGCTTAGTGCTGGCGTAAACAAAGCCGTAGAGATACTTCTTTTCTTTCTTTCTTTCTTTTTGCTGTTGTTGTTGTTGTTGGTTCATATACTGAACAGTGATTAATTAACAACGTCCTGAAGCAAATAAGTGCATTGCTGAATGAAATAGAGGAAATATTGCCATCAGTAGCTTTGTATGGAACTGAATGGTGTAGGTTTTTCTCTTTTGCTTTTATCGTTCTTCAGTTGTTTAAAAAAAAAAAAAAAAGTCTCTAAATCTGAGTGCGGTTTTTTTTTGTACACATACGGGACATCACGGTCACTTTTTTATGTTTTGTTCAGTTTTGATTTCTGTAAATAGTTGTTTTCAGTGTGATCACAAGTCAACTATTGTCTTTCTTTCTCGTTTTCAGTAACCTGGAATATGATGGTTCTGCTGTCGGATATTAGGTCTTTATATCTGTAGATAACTGTCCGTTTCGCTGCATTATTCATTTTCAACGGTGTGATTGGCCTCGGGATGTTTCCTCAAAGGTTTGAAAGTGCTGGCGAAATTACATGTTATTTTTATCCGATAGGGTGGAAGCCCCCATAGTCAAAACAAAACGCGAGGTAACCTGGTTTTTGGTTGGAACCCAGTGTGGTGGTTGATTTTTAATGCCTTTTTGCTGACGACGTAGCATCAGCGTGACTAGAAGGCGCTTCCTTGGGAGAGTTGTATGCATAAGGTCGTCAGTGAAGGAAGAACCCCCCCCCCCCCCCCCCCCCCCCCCCCCCCCCCCCCCCCCCCTGGAGAACGTGGTTTCGGTCCTGGATTCTCTTTCACTATAAGGGGGCCGGTGGCAACAGGTCATGACTCCAGGTGCTTTTACTGGGCTACCGTTCTTGTTTATTTTGTTGTTGTTGTTGTGTTTTGTTGTTGTTGTTTGTGTGTGTGTGTGCGTGCGTGCGTGCGTGTGTGTGTGTGTGTTTGCTGGGCATTACCTGCGCAGTCAGGCTGGGCATGATCTTGAGCATGATCACTTGTACAAAATTGGATCATGGACTCGCTGTCACCATTATCACATTTGGTTGCTGATGTCAGTTTTCAAATTTGCTATTGGTGTGTTTCAAGCACTGAATGAAAGGGGGGAATTTAGTACAGTAGTTTTTGTTGTTGTTGTTGTTGTTGTTTGTTTGTTTTGGTTATTTAAGGGGAAGGCAAGGGGGAAGGGTGACTTCCACTATTTAGATTTAATTTCCGGGGGTTGTCTGGTGGTTGGTTGAAGGTGTGAAGATTGTCCGTGAGGGGGGTGGGGGGGGAGGGGGGCGGGGGTACGTTGGTAATTAATTTTGGTTAGTATATTGTGAGGTTGCTTCAAGACCGTTCCGTCCACGTGTTAAGGGGCTGTTTCTGTTGAGGCTGTGTATTGTTCTGCTTGGAAGACAAGGCGCCCAGTCCCACACCCTTTTGGCGGGTGGGGGTTGGGGGGGAGGGGGGGGGGGGCTTGGCATGACACTCTCGCCGACTTCTAGTATGATGATGATCTGGCCGTTGCGTGGATCAGAGGTACAAGCCAGTTCGGTGCAGACCTTCATATGTTTTACTCTGCGTCTCGACATTGTATGGCTCCATCCCCAACCCTCCCGGCCCCCTGTCCTCCTGCCCCCCCCCCCCCCCCCTTTCCCACCTGTCCGAGTCAAGGGGCCTCCTTGCCATATGTCGTGGGTCTGAAGTGACCCACACTCATGATTTTCTCTTGTATAATTCGGGACATTTGAAAGCTGGTCTCACAAATTTTTTGACTTTGTCAACAAAGATGGGCCCTACTCAGTACCAGGAAAAAATATTAATTAAAAGAAATGTTCGTTTTTGTGGTAAACAAAGTGTAAACAAAAACAAAAAGTCCCAGCACGTCATGGGTCTGAGGAAAAAGCTGCTTGTGCCGTAGTCGTGGTCTGGCCTGACCCATTGCATTTATAAAGACAAAGAGTGAAACAAAACAGAAGAGGCCCAGCACGTCGTGGGTCTGAGCAGACCCCCGATGTAACGGCAAGGGTTGATGCCCTCAGAAGACAAACAAGGGTTCTGTGGAGACCCATGATATACGGCAAGGGTTTTTTACCTCAGTAGACAACAAGGGTCTGTGGAGACCATGATATACGGCAAAGGTTTTATTTCCTCAGAAGACCAACAAGGGGTCTGTGTGAGACCATGTTATACGGCAAGGGTTTATCTCCTCAAAGACAACAAGGGTCTGTGGGGACCATGATATACGGCCAAGGGTTTATTCCCTCAGTAGACAACAAGGGTATTGTGGAGACCATGATATACGGGCAGGGTTTTATTCCCTCTGAAGTCATCAAGGGACTGTGGAGACCCATGGATATACCGGCAGGTTTTTTCACTCAGAAGACAGGGTCTGTGGAGACCATGATATACGGCAAAGGGTTATTCCTCCAGATGACATCAAGGGTCTGTGGAGAACCATGATATACGGCAAGGGTTTGATTCCTTCAGTAGACAACAAAGGTCTGTAAGACCATGATATTCGGCAAGGGTTTTTTCCCTCAGAAGACAACACGGGTCTGTGGTGACCCACTTGAAATACGGCAAGGGTTTATTCCTCAGAAGACAACTAGGGCCAGATGGAGACCCACGATACACGGCAAAGGTTTATTCCTCAGCCAAAGCTTGGGTCTCTGGGAGACCCACAATAATGACGCGCAACATTTTAGGCGACACGGGTACGGGAAAGGTTAACCTCAGAACTTCAAACAAGTCGGAAGGAAATGGGGAGTAAGTTTGACTTTTTTTTTTTAAATGGTAAATGTCAGGAAAAATAATCAATATTACAAAACCAAAACAAAACCAACAAAAAAAAAAAAAACGCCCCCCCGATGATTTGGTGCGAGGCTATACAAACAACAGTAGTAAAAAAGATGAACGCAGTAAATCTGGCAGCTCAGCAAAAGCTACTGGATGTTGACTTGATGATGTATATCGTTCTTCAGACTGATCCAACAGCATCAGCGGTCGTTGTCTGTAGCTGCAACTGCCACGTGCCTTCACTTTAAGGGCGGTAAACGATCTTATTATTCCAGCAGGAACTCGCCAATCACTTTGCGAGCAGGGGGTGAGGGGTGGGTAAGAGGGGGGTTCGGGGGGTGGGGGTGGAGTGGGCGGGTGGGATGTCTGGGTTGTCTGGCACTCGCGATGACGTGAGTCCGTAGGGGTTTTTGTGTTCTGCGGTTTTCTTGTCCGTGATGTGCTGGTGTGAAGGCATTTTCAGGTTGGTTAGTTTTAGAGGAATGATGGCCAGGGGGAGGAGCGCGATAAGGATGTGGGAGAACCTCCCCTCTCCCCCCACGTCCTCTTATTCTCTCTCTCTCTTCTCTCTCTCTCTCTCTATCAGCGTCTTGGGGTAAGCAGTGTCTCGGCATAAAAGAAGCAACATTGTAGGTTAGAGCCCCCCCCCCACAACAACACCCACCCTTGTCTCCCACTTAAGCAACCTTTCCATTGTTACCGCTACAGCAACCCCTCCCATCCCCTTTCCCCCGCTTCCTTCCCTTCCCTTTTCCTCCCCATTGATTCATCCTTTGGTGTGTTTTTTTGTTTGTTTGGTTTTTTATTTATTTTTTTTTTTGGGGTGGTGCTGGGTTTTTTTTGTTTTTTTTTTTGAATTTAAATCACAAATGGCAGAACGAAACTACAGACAGTGCCATAACGAAACTTGAAATCAGTCGATGTAACTTAATAAGCGGCTGGTTGGGGAGTTTTTACTTCACTGATGTCGTTGACAAGATGTGTCTGTTCACTCTTCCAAGCCCCGGCAGCAAAGTTGGGCGGTCCACGTGCTTTCTGGTCTCAGCCCTCAATGTATTTCCCACACCTCGGATTTCTGCCCCGGGCGGGTGTGACGGAGGGTGGGGGATGGGGTGGAGGGATGGAGGCAGTTGTTTTTATTCGGCGCCCCCCCCCCCCCCCCCCCCCCACCCCCCCCCCCCCCCCCCCCCCCCCCCCCCCCCCCCCAACTGCTACACCTTCCCTCAGCCCCGTTTCCTCGCAGACGTACAAGAGAAGGGACTTGCGGAAAAAAATGTGGTTATCCAAAAGACAATGACGGAAACAAAATGCGGCCTTAGGTATA
>CM031596.1:30879622-30989622 GCA_018398815.1 Conus ventricosus | reverse complement strand
GGACAGGTCAGTGAGGGGACAGGTCAGGTCAGTGGGGGGAGAGGTCAGTGAGGGGACAGGTCAGTGAGGGGACAGGTCAGTGAGAGGACGGGTCAGTTGGGGGGGGGGAGAGGTCAGTGAGGGGACAGGTCAGTGAGGGGACAGGTCAGTGAGGGGACAGGTCATTGAGGGACGGGTCAGTGAGGGGACGGGTCAGTGAGGGGACAGGTCAGTGAGAGGACAGGTCAGTGAGGGGACGGGTCAATGAGGGGACAGGTCAGGTCAGTGAGAGGACAGGTCAGTGAGAGGACGGGTCAGTGAGGGGACGGGTCAGGGAGGAGACAGGTAATTGAGAGGTCAGGTCAGTGGGGGAGAGGTCAGTGAACTGAAGGGTCAGGTCAGTGAGGTGAGGGGTCAGTGAAGGGACAGGTCAGTGAGGGGACAGGTCAGTGAAGGGTCAGGTCAGTGAGGGGACAGGTCAGGCCAGTGAGGGGAGAGGTCAGGTCAGTGAGGGGACAGGTCAATATGGGGAGAGGTCAGTGAGGGGTCAGGTCAGTGAAGGGACAGGTCAGGTCAGTGAGGGGACAGGTCAATATGGGGAGAGGTCAGTGAGGGAAAGGTCAGGTCAGTGAGAGGTCAGGTCAGGTCAGTGAGGGACATGTCAATGTGGGGAGAGGTCAGTGAGGGGTCAGGTCAGTAAGGGTCAGGTCAGTCAGGGAAAGGTCAGGTCAGTGAGAGGAAAGGTCAGGTCAGTGAGGGGAGAGGTCAGTGAGGGGAGAGGTCAGGTCAGTGAGGGGAAGGTCAGTGAGGGGAAAGGTCACAGTGAGGGGAGAGGTCAGGTCAGTGAGGGGAGAGGTCAGTGAGGAGACAGGTCAGGTCATTAAGGGGAGAGGTCAGTGTAGGGGACAGGTCAGGTCAGTGAGGGGAGAGGTCAGTGAGGGGACAGGTTACTGCTAGGGACAGGTCTGTGAGTGACAGATTTGGGGTGGATCAAGTCAATTGTTGTATTTTGCATTAAAACTGAAGCAAAAATCGCTGTTTAATTATTGGTCTGTGGTGATCATTACATGATGGTTGGTTGTCCTTGTTTCAGTGAAGGCACAGGTTTGCTGTTTGACATATCAGATTTGTTTTGTTTTTGTTTTGTTTTGATTGAAAATGTGTATATGAACCCATGTAAGAATATCAGTTTTTTAGTTTTGTTTTATTTAGAAATATGTTTTTGGACACCTGTTCTTGTTTTCCATTGAAAAAGATTGGTTTCTTGTTGGTATTCTTGTTTGGACTAAGTGTTGCATTTCTTCTGTCCTCTTCCTATGCCATTGTATTTTGTGGGCTGAATCTTGTCTACTGTTGAATGGTCAAGCAGTTAGTTGGAAGCAGTGAGGTGTTTGAGTATCACTATGTCACATGTTAGATTTACCTGGGAATTGAATCATATCATGTAAGTAGAGAGAAGATAAGTTTGACTTCACTTTTGTCATGTTTGATGGTAGAGAGAGAATGTGTGTGTGTGTGCGCATGCGCGCGTGCGTACATGCATGTGTGTGTGTGTGTGTGTGTGTGTGTGTGTGTGTGTGTGTGTGTGTGTGTGTGTGGTGTGTGCATGTGTTGCAGGCTTTATTGTAATAAAGTGAACAGGAAGATTACTGATTGGATGCCTGGATCTGTGTACATAATTCTGCCTATATACTACTGATAGGCCACAATGACATTTTTAAAATGTGAAATGGAAGCAGCAGCAGCAAACCTGTTCTTAGTTTTGGTTAAAAAAAATTTTTTTTAAAGTGTGACCCTTTTCAGTGTGAGCCCTCTTGTCTGTAAGCACAGAGAGAGGTTTGTCAGCGTTAGTCATGTTGGTGCTGTCTCCTCAAAAACAAACGACAGATTAAAAACAGATTTTGTGGTTGTTGCGAGGGAATTCAGTTTCTTGCAAGGATTCAAAGACTTCTGGAACTTTTTTAATCTCTCGGAGATACGTTGGAAACTTGACCATACTAATTGCAGCATCATGTTGAGAGAATTTTTGCTTTGAGTGGCTGAAGTGAATTGCCTGTAGTTTGAAGTAAGGGCAAAGTTATGTATGTGTGTGTTTTGTTTTTGTTTTTTGAAAGTGTGATTTACAAGCAGTCTGAGCTTGGTATTGAGTTAGGAAAGTTTAGTCCCTTTGGATCTTACAAAAAGTTTGTAAAAAAAAAAAAAAAAAGTGTTTGAAAATATGTGTACAGTTTTAAACTGTTGTTGATGGGCACCGATGGTGGAATTGTGTGTGTGGAGCGACAGTGGTTGGTGTGTGTGTGTGTGTGTGTGTGTGTTGTATGTGTTGTATGTGTGGTGAGCTTGTTCAGGGGGTATTAATTGTGGATGTGTTGCACCGCTGTGGTTGCCTCCCCCTCTGTGAGCGGCAGTGCTGTGGGCAGGTCTCCCCCGGCCCTCCATGTATGCAGCATATCCCCCTCACAGCCAGTTTCCACACCCCCTCTACAGCCACGACTTCCCCCAGGTACCCTGGTGAGTACCAAGCTGCTGCACACTCAGTTTCTGCATTTTTGGTTTTTGTTTGTTTGTTTTTGTTAAGAAAAATTTTCTATTTTCAGTTCATTTGAAAAGGAAATGTGTGTTTATCGGGTTTTTTTTTGTGTTTTTTTTTTCATTCTTTGTGTGAGGTTTGCTTGGAAGTTCATTTTTTTTGACAACTACATTTGTTGTTTGTTTGAGATGTACTCAGAAATATTTATTGTTCATTTTTTTAAGCAAAAAAAACTGTCTTTGCTTAAGGAGAATACTAAGTTGAAGTCTTGCAGATTTTTAAAAATATTTTTTAAAGATTGATTTAAGAATTGGAATTGATTGACTGGGACCAAGCCCAGCAGCCTTCATTATGGAGACGGTGTTCTGGGGACGTCTGTGCATTTCTGACCAGAATAAACTATCAACAAGGAAGTTTGGTACTTTAGGACGGAAACTCTCTTGAAAATGGATTATAGGTTGAATAAGACTTCAGACTGGCAGAGTTTAAAAGCCAGAGGGTCCAAAGTATTGTGGTTGAAGGTTTTCTGTGAGAGAGAGAGAGAGGGATAAGGATAGGATAATGTTGCTTATAGCCCAGCCGACCGCATAGGGCCACATCAGGGCTGGAGAGAGAGGGAGAGAGAGAGAGAGAAAACAAGAGAGAAAGTGTATGCATGTGTAGGTGTGTGTGCATGTGTGAGGGAGTATTATGTGTATGCATGTCTGCGTGCGTGTGTGTGTGTGTGGTCTTTTTTGCCCACTAAAATGGAGGATGACTTAAAGTGTCCGTTACAAGTCACCATGGAATAATAGAATGGAGGATGACTTAAAGTGTCCATGACAAACCACCATGGAATAGAACGGAAGATGACAAAGTGTCCGTTACAAGTTGTCATGGAATAGATGGAGGATGACTAAAAGTGTCCATTACAAATTGTCCCTGCAAATCCCAACAGGACCAAATTGTGTGCAAGGTTCTAGTACTGGGTGGTGCAGTTTAACAGGCTTGTGTCTGTCTGTTGTTGATTTTGTGACTGCCTTTTCTGGTTTCTCAATCTGCATTGAGAAGATCCATAGGAACATTAGATCCAAACATATACTACCCATCTTGGTTACCAAAATAAATCGGAACTTAGATCCAAACATTGATAATTGCTACCCCTTCTTGGTTACTGAAGTCATTGTCTCCTAAGCTTTAATTGGTTCAGATATGTCTGTGTAGTCTCGACTGGTGTAGGAGTTGTTGCTTTAGCTGAGTGCTACCTTGGCAGCTAAATTGTCCACAGTTTTGATAAGTGAACTGTCATCTTGTCACTGTCACATACCGTTTTTTTCCAGTCACTCTGGATATGAGATAACCATAGAAGAAAAGCTGCCAATACAAATCCTGTTTTAAAGTCACAGTCCATCCCAAAGAACAATTTAATAAATGTAATGTGGCATGGCCATGGCAGGTTTAGGTTTATAAATGGTGAAAACGTTTGACAACTGTTATTTACTTTTTTGTTCGTTTGTTATATTGTTGTTCATAAATTGAATTTAATCGTAACAGTATTGCTTCCAAAGCTGCGGCAGTCTAGCTTTTTTAATTAAATTTTTTTTTTTTCTAAATGACAGGGTGTAAATACGAATAGATTAAAAGTAGTTGGAGTGCGGAGGATGATCGACTGAATACGTTGATCCCAAGTTGCACGCCGTGTTGGTCTACAGTGTTGGTCTACATCGGTATATACAGGACAGGTCCCTGCAGGCCAATAAACGTGTCAGGACAAACGGCCTTTATTGTGGGAATGAACGGCTGATGATGTGATGATCTTCTTGTCGGCTGAATTGTTCTTGTGCCTGACACTTTGAGGGCTGTGGTGTGAGGGAGGAGGAGGAGGGGCGTAGGTAGGCAGGAAGGGGGGGGGGGGGTTGGATGGTGTGGAGGGAAGGTAAAGCAACAACAGCCAGCAGATAGGGGAGGGGGGTGGAGGGTGCCTGGTGGTTTCTGCCGCTAAGAGACAGAATGGGGAGATGTTTATGTTGCTGTCTGAGGAGTTATGCTGGCTGGTGGGGATGGAGACATAAATATGCCAACCTGCCCTCCTGCCACTTGGAATAAACAACAGCTTTATTATTGTAAGCCACCACGGGGGCTCTCACACACTGAAGGCTGGCCCCCTGCTGCTCACACACAGAACACAAGGAGAGGAAGGGGGTGTTTAGTGGAGGTCTCTGCTTTTTGATCAAGTCAAGGAAGGTTTTCAACTTCATAAATGGACACTGAGAGTGAGAGAAGAGCCGGATTTTTTTTCTTCAAAAAAAAAAAAAAGAAAAAAAGAAAAAAAAATTAGGACACCTGTCTCTCCTCTTTTCTCTTCCTCCCTCCCTCTCTCTCTCTCTCTCCTCTCTCTCTCTCTCTCTCTCTCTCTCTCTCTCTCTCTCTCTCTCTCTCTCTCTCTCTCTCTCTCTCTTTATTTCTCTTTCTCTTTTATTTATTCATCAATAGAAACGTTTTTTTTGAAATGTCGAAATGTCCCTGAATTGAATTATTAACAAACTTAGAGTTAGACTGCTGATAACACATAATCAGTACAGTAAAGACATTATCATTGGTCAACAAGAAATATTGTTGCCACTAAGCTCATGGTAACCACGGTGTAACATCTGTAATGTAAAGGCTGTGCTCAACAAAGAACAGCATAATATTTTGCCCTTAATCGTTTGTAATCCTCATCAGCACATACACAGCAGTCTTTTCGCAGAATGAATTTGAATAAGTGTTGTGATCTAGCTGAAAATACTGGGTGATGTTCGATGGCTTAGCTGATTATACTCAGGAAATATTGGAAATCAGGTGGCTAGGCGGTAACCGAAAGCCAGCTTGTTCTGTTACCTTCTTATGAACGCTGTAATTAGAAGAAAGACAGGTTGTTAAAACTTATGTTAGTGGTATGTTTATTTCCAGTTATACTTCCACAGGTGGTAGGGAAGTGGTGGGGGGGGGGGGGGGGGAGAGAGGAAAGGATGGAACAGAGGGAGGGTAGATAGGGGATGGACAGGGAAAAAGTGAGAGAACAGTAGGGAGAGAGGAGAAGGAGGGAAAAGATAAGATAAGATAATGTTGCTTATAGCCCAGCCGACTGCAAAGGGCCACATCAGGGCTGTCAAGGGAGGGAAAAGGGAGATAAAAATGTGGGGGGGGGGGGGGGGGGGCCCTAGTCTAGAAGATGTGTTCATGTTGGTTATGAATCTTGATGGCCACCTGGTCAGAGAAGAAAGAGCAAGATCTGTGTGCTTTAAACACTGCAAACGTTTTTATTTGGTTCATATTATTGATGGACATGAAAGACTGTCTCCGAACTGTATATGAATTAGAAAGACGAGCATTCAGAATAGAGATGTCAACAGAAAGATACTGACAGACAGACAGAGAGTGACAAAGAACGAGAGAGAGAGAAAGAGGGAGAAGGAAATAGATGGTAAGGGAGAAAGAAAGAGGGATGCATATGCAAGTGTGTGTGTGCGCGTTTATGTGTGTGTGTGTGTGGATGTGTGTGTGTGTTCGTGTGTCTGTGTGTGTGTGTGCGTGAATGTGTGCGTGTGCATGTGTTTGTGTGCGTGAATGTGTGCGTGTGCATGCCGTACCCTAACCCTGGCTGACTTCCCAGCTGATGGCACGGTGTTCAGAGTGTGTGGGTGTGGGCAGGCCCAGGCCGGCAGGCTACCCCATCACCACTGGTGCCTTCTCCGGGTCCTTGCCACCCTCCCTGTCCATCTCCCGCTACGGTCACCCCACGCTGCTGCCTCCAGGCCTGCCCCACCCGGGCATGCCCCAGCCCGGCATGCTGCCCGCACACAAGTCGGACATCATGGGCGCCGCTGGGATGCAGGAGAGGTCAGTTGTGGCGCTGAAAAGTGCAGAACCCATCGGTGGACAAGGTTCTTAATGTCAGGCCTGCTGGTAACGGAGAGTTTTAACTAAAACCAAGTGAAACAAACCAGAGAATGGAGGGAGAGAGAGAAAGAGATTAGTTTAATCAATTAAGTTAAGAGAGAGAGAGAGATAAATGTAATTAATGATTAAACGGAGAGAGAGAGATGAGTTTAATTGATGAAGAAAATCGTAGAAAGTATGTGTTATGTGCAGTCTGTTTCTGTGAATTTTACGTTTCTAAAAGAGATGGATCTTTTTCATTTGATCTAACAATGTTTGGAAAAGGGTTAGAGTTTGAAGACGGTTTTAGTATTTGAAGAAAACTAGTTAATTCTTTTTTTTTTACGCAAACATATGTTGTATTGATTTTGAAGGTGTAACGAAGCTGATATGGCTGCCTTCCGTTGGTTGAGCTGTAAACAACATGAATTGAATAGAGCTGGTTTTAGTACAATGGAGAGACACGGAGAATGTATAGATCTGGAATGAAGCTTTATTTTCCATTAGTGAAAATGAAGAAAAAGCAAGGTATATGTAATGAGCCTGACTGTTGGAGAAGATGCACTCTTGTCCATGGTTTTTTTTTTTAGCATGTGTGTGAGCATTTGTAGGTGGCCTTTTATTTGCTTTTTTTTTTAATAGCATATTGGAAGTTTTTTTTGTTAAATCCAATCAGGCTGGATGGTCGTGACGAGCGCAGTGCCAGCAAACGCGAGGCAGAGGAGAAGAAGAAGAACTACGTGAAGAAACCACTGAATGCCTTCATGTTGTTTATGAAGGAGATGAGGCCCAAGGTGATCGCCGAGTGCACGCTCAGGGAGTCCTCTGCCATCAACCAGATCCTGGGCAGAAAGGTGAGTCGCCGTCACACCCCCCCTGGGGAATGAGTGTGTCGTCCATCCTCAGGGTGACCCTGAGTGGCTGGCTTGTACAGGCGGTGATCCTCTTGTCACACAGAAATGCACACAAAGTCACCTGAGGATGGCAGGGGAGAATCCTAATTCTGGGTGATGCCATTTCGGCAGTTCTTCTTCTTCTTCTTCAGCGTTCCAGTATCTGGTAGCGTGTGAACTGGTTTTACCCTGTTGGGATACTCGCACTATTCTCGAGAGTATATTCAGTTCACTCCGACTTTGCTGAGTGCAGAAATTTGTGGGAAGAGGTTGTGGATAAAGAGAGATAAAAGATATGGTAGACAGAAAGGACAGTAGACGACAGTACAGCAAAGGAGGAGACAGAGTTACTGAGAGCGAAAGGAAAAGGGGACGTTACTAGCACAGAATGTCCAGAAGGCGGAACTATTTGTACAAAAGACCCCCCCCCGGTATCCCCACAGGGGCATGTCGGCAGTGTTCCGCATCCTGACAGCAAAATGGACAGGGTGTCTGTCTCCTTGGGCTAAAGGCAAAGGGGAGTGGTGGATACACAAGGAAGCAGGGTCTGCAACTTACGTATAAGGGGAAACAAGAGAGAGAAGAAAGATAACCTCCCATGGATACCAAGAATAGCATTGCTTGTGATGGTCCAGCATATGAAAAACTTGAACCTAGTACCTGCTTGGTGATTCTTCTTTTCTTTTTTTTTTTTAATGGGTATGAGGAGGAGACACTTGACCTTCAGAGGATGAGGAGAACTTTAGTTCTCATATTGTGACTGTAAACAGGGTATGTGTCCATACCTCAGGAGTAATGATAAACAAAAAAAAAGTATGTTTATGCCTGTCTGTGGCATGATTTTAACAGTAAGGGGGACTACACCTCCACAGTTTCACAGGATGTGGAACTTTGCTAAGACACACCACCCAGCTCTAGCATCGAAGCTAGGATTGTCTGTAGCGCGTCATGGAGCGTGCACGTGGCGTTGAAAGAAGGAGCGTTGACATGCTGTTGGTGTGCTTGTTGGAGCTCAGGGAGCCTTCTGTGCCCTTGGACGTTAACCCTCTTGCATTCGCATTTTCCAGCCTAGAACTGCTCCTAGTATTCATATTGTTTTGAGAAATTTAAGCTAAAACTCACCTACTGCCTTTGAAAGGCTGTAGTGGACAAAGTTTCCACTGCAGCGCTGTCAAATTTAGTATACAAAATTCTAATACATCATATTTCATAATGCAGAGATGTCACATGTTTGGGATGCATGTGGGTGTCATTGTCACCCTGTTTGTCACAAAACAATGGGACATCAAACGTTGACAATGTTACTATAATACACCAGACAGACAATAACATTGTCGGCATGCATTTGTTAGTATAAATCATCAAAGGGTGGCCTACCTCAACTTGAAAACAGCAGTGCTGGTTCAGTAAATCCAGTTTGGGGTGTCACTAAGTGTCACATGATTGTCACATACTCAAACATGGGGCCAGGTAACTTTACGGGGTTTTTTTTCGTCCTAAAAGGTGTGTTTGTCAGTACTTAACGACTTTTAACACCGGAATATACACAGTCACAGAAAGAAGTAAAATCCATTCTTTACACTCTAATGTGGTGTCTGGTCACACACGGCAGGAGGGTGTCGCCACTGTCACATGTCACCAATATGGTAAACACTACTCTTGATCCATGGTTTCTACCATGTTTGCTGCATGGCAGAAACCGTGTTTTCGACATCACCCCACTGATCCGTGGCTCGCTAAACCGAAGATAAGTCGACCAGTAGCACCAGAGTCTTGGCTGACGTTTGATCCCCATCATGACGAGCACAGTTACGAATGCGCGCATCTCCGCAGGTGTCGTATCCTGCCAAAGTAGGTCAGGTTGTCCCCACTTTGCCATCTGCTGCCTGGCGTACAGGTTCGTCTGGTCAGCAGCTGTAGTAAAAAACAACTGCAGCAGGAAGAAGAGAAAAATGACCCAGAGGTGTATCTGTGTCTGGCAAATCATGATTTGGCCCAGTCTCTTCCTCAAAAGGCTGAACAACATGTGCGGAAGTCGCCGGTCGCCACGTGGTCACAAACGCAAACAAAGGCGCATCATCATCTTCATCACTTTCTTCGCCTTCTTCTCCCTCTTTTTCCTCTCAAACATCCACATCACTTTTATTTAACTCCTCTCTTTCATATCTTTCTACTTCTTGTAATATATCATCCAACTCCTCTTTCGTATAATCCAAAAAATCGCCGTCAGTAGAAGCGCTAGCAGACGCCATTTTCAGAAACAAGGCGATGCCGTCTGCAGCAATGGAATGCGGTCAGTTCACGACCCTAGTCTTTGTGACTGAATTGCTTCCCACACCCCATACTACTGCTAAGATTTCATTGGACCCTCTCAGGGATGCACGTTTATTTTTGGCCAGCCCTGACTTAAAACAAGGTCGCAGTGTGTGAGGGAAAGTAACGCGGCACATACGGCCGGCTGCGGCCGGAACGAACAGCAGGGGAGACAAACACAGCGGCCGGATACGGGCGAAACGAATGCAAGAGGGTTAAAGGAGCGTTTCTGTGCCCTTGGACGTTAATGCTGAACTACCTTACACCGCACAGCAGTGGTCATGATTTCCATGCATCAAGGTGTGATGATAGTGTTGATGAGAATGATGGGTGCTCCTGTCTAACGTGGTGAGAGGAGTTGATGATAGTGTTAATAACGATGGGCGCTCCTGTCTGACATGGTGGGAGGAGATGATAGTGTTGATGAGAATGATGGGCGCTCCTGTCTAACATGGTGGGAGGAGATGATGATAGTGTTGATGAGAAGGATGGGCGCTCCTGTCTAACATGGTGGGAGGAGATGATGATAGTGTTGATGAGAAGGATGGGCGCTCCTGTCTAACATGGTGGGAGGAGATGATGATAGTGTTGATGAGAAGGATGGGCGCTCCTGTCTAACATGGTGGGAGGAGATGATGATAGTGTTGATGAGAAGGATGGGCGCTCCTGTCTAACATGGTGGGAGGAGATGATGATAGTGTTGATGAGAAGGATGGGCGCTCCTGTCTAACATGGTGGGAGGAGATGATGATAGTGTTGATGAGAAGGATGGGCGCTCCTGTCTAACATGGTGGGAGGAGATGATGATAGTGTTGATGAGAAGGATGGGCGCTCCTGTCTAACATGGTGGGAGGAGATGATGATAGTGTTGATGAGAAGGATGGGCGCTCCTATCTAACATGGTGGGAGGAGATGATGATAGTGTTGATGAGAAGGATGGGCGCTCCTGTCTAACATGGTGGGAGGAGATGATGATAGTGTTGATGAGAAGGATGGGCGCTCCTGTCTAACATGGTGGGAGGAGATGATGATAGTGTTGATGAGAAGGATGGGCGCTCCTGTCTAACATGGTGGGAGGAGATGATGATAGTGTTGATGAGAAGGATGGGCGCTCCTGTCTAACATGGTGGGAGGAGATGATGATAGTGTTGATGAGAAGGATGGGCGCTCCTGTCTAACATGGTGGGAGGAGATGATGATAGTGTTGATGAGAAGGATGGGCGCTCCTGTCTAACATGGTGGGAGGAGATGATGATAGTGTTGATGAGAAGGATGGGCGCTCCTGTCTAACATGGTGGGAGGAGATGATGATAGTGTTGATGAGAAGGATGGGCGCTCCTGTCTAACATGGTGGGAGGAGATGATGATAGTGTTGATGAGAAGGATGGGCGCTCCTGTCTAACATGGTGGGAGGAGATGATGATAGTGTTGATGAGAAGGATGGGCGCTCCTGTCTAACATGGGGGGAGGAGATGATGATAGTGTTGATGAGAAGGATGGGCGCTCCTGTCTAACATGGTGGGAGGAGATGATGATAGTGTTGATGAGAAGGATGGGCGCTCCTGTCTAACATGGTGGGAGGAGATGATGATAGTGTTGATGAGAAGGATGGGCGCTCCTGTCTAACATGGTGGGAGGAGATGATGATAGTGTTGATGAGAAGGATGGGCGCTCCTGTCTAACATGGTGGGAGGAGATGATGATAGTGTTGATGAGAAGGATGGGCGCTCCTGTCTTGGACCAAGAGAGGGGGGTGGGGGAAGGGGGCAGCGCAAAACTGCTCACAGGCTGCCCAAAAAAGACATGGGTTGGGTCACTGTTCAGTGACTCGGAGGGAGGAGGGGGCAGTACAGGTTGGTGTGCTCTTTGACACCTTCTGTCAACGTCGGTGAAACCTGTCCAGGCCGTGGTGCCATATCTGTGCACTTAGATTTGACTCTAATCCTCTTGTTCTTAATTTCTGTTTTAATGCTGAACAATAAAGTAGTGGGGGAAAACAAGTGTAGGCTAACAATTCTTCTGTCATTCTAGTAATGACTTGGCAAAGATTTTAACTTACATGATAAAAAATGGTGGGGGGGGGGGGGGGGTTGAAGCTGAAGAAAGTGGGAACATAAAATTAAGAAAATATATTTTTAAATATGAAAACCCTTCACTAGCTGCGTGAGAGAACCTTCGTAATCCCTCTCAGAGGCAGATCTACATATATTGCCTACTCCTAGGCCTTTCATCCGCTGGATCAGACTCATCAGGGAGACACGGCTTATTGTGTCTGTGCTCTTGGCGTCAAATAGAGACACACCACAGTCCATAATTCTGTAGTGGTCTCACCACCAAGGGTTCAAAAAACAATCCAACAGCACCCCCAAAGCAGCCAGCGAAGGGTAGTAAGTGAAACAAAATGAAAGTGTGGAGAGGAAAAAAGTTGCTGAAAAACTAAAAACATTATGCAGATGGTATAAATGTAGGGGACAATCTTTGAGCCTATGCTTGAGGATTAATTTCTGTTTTAACAGATTATTTTTCATTTCCAGCCAGCGCTTTTGTTTTTGTGCAAGCGGTGAGCATAAAAAGGAAGGGACATTGGATGTCTGACGTAGCGAAGAGGACGAATAGTAGTTACCTTACCCTCACGTTTGTCCTTACCCTCACGTTTGTAGCTCCATCGATGGTGAAGGAAGTGGACTTGATAAGGCAAGGTTCGTACGGTCCTTTCAGGTGCTTTAAAGTGCTGTGAAATTGGGTTTTATTTTAAAGGCCTTTAAAGTACTTTATATCAGCTAGGCAGTCCTTTGAAACAGTCAAAGGTCCTTTTAAAATTGTTGCGGTTAGTTTAAATCCTTTAATTGAGCCAAAAGGCTACACAAAATCAACTACAACAGCATTAAAAAGCAAACCGAATTTAAAATTCCGTTGTCTTCGTTGATTTTGTCAGTAGCAGACGATATATTATCAGTCTAACAGTCACAGTTTTCCTGGAAATCGGCAGATCCCGTACGCGAGATTTAACGCGAGACTTAACATGCGCCATCTTGTTCGCGGCACCAAAGTTTCTATTTGTCTCAGAAAGCAACAGAAAAATGCCTGGGAAGTGCTCCTTTCAAGATCGGTGGTTGCGTGAGGACAGCTACAAAGACTGGGTGCGGAAAGTTATTGACAACAAACATGTGGCTCGTTGTGCTTTCTGTGAGAAAACCCTCAACATAATGTCAATGGGGGAATCCGTCTTGAAGCAACATGCCAAGACTGAACTGCACGAGAGCCGAGAGAAAGCGCCGGGCAGATACCAGATTCCCCACCCCAGTGCTGCTTCTCTTCACCCATTCCCCACCCCAGTGCTGCTTCTCTTCACCCATTCCCCACCCCAGTGCTGCTTCTCTTCACCCATTCCGCACCCCTCCCTCATCACTCATCAAACTAGACTCTGGACTCTGCCTCTCTTAGCCACATTCATGCGACTCGAGTTGTGTTGGTGATGCCTCCTCCTAGTCCTATGTTCCTCTCCCTCTACCCATATTTTGTGACTTAATCAAAATGTACTGTGAATCACCCAGCTGTAGCTTATTTTCTTGGGGCCCACTTACTGACATATTTCATGGTATCAAGACTGTTGTGCAAGACTTGTGCAAGTGAAAGTCCAGGATTGGGTGTTACCCTCATTTAGGAAGAAAGGTATGTTATTGCTTTCTCAGTTATAACTTGGTTAAATTTTGTCCTTTGAAAAAAAATTATGGTCCTTTAAAGGTCCTTTTAAGGTCCTTTTTTTGCAGTCATGTCAAACAGTGGGAACCATGTAAGGGCGTCTGACCCTGATCAAGGTGATGGGACGCAGTTGGACTGCAGTGTGTATGCCCTCAAAAGGTCGCGCCTGCAGGAAACCATCATCACCCACCCACCCCTCCACCCGCACCTCCCCTTTTCTTTCAGCTTTGTCCCTGTGTGTGTGTGTGTGTGTGTGTGTGTTGTGAATGAGAACAAGGGTGTTCTTTGTCACAGTGTTCAGAGCAGCCAGGTGTAGTGGCCAGGGGGGCTGTGCTGAGGCACTGTGACCAGGGAGGGGGGGGGGGGAGATGAGGGATGCTCCAGGTCCGATAAGGTAGAGAGGAGGTGGGGGAGGGAGGGGAGAATCCACCAGATTGGGGGAGGGAGAGCTGTTTGTTGGGGAGGGTAATAAAGGAGGTGTTTTCAGAACCCCAGGCTGTGAGTGGCAGTTTTATAACAGGGGGCAGGGCTTTAGTGCCTGTGGGAAATGTGTGTGTGATTCTATTACGTGTGCATTTGCTATTGGATATATACCAGCTGGTATCGCTTCACCCTGTTCCTATAGGCAGGGTTAGCCCTGCAGGCATACCTGGGTGAAAAGGATCAGATGAACGTGATGTGCCCTCATACCGAAAGGCACACTTCAGACAGTGTTGTACACACATGTTTACAATCCATGGAGGCGGATGGACGGGTAAATAGGTACAGTGTGCTGTTAATGAATATCTTATTTGCAGCTGATGAACACTTTAAAGACAAATCAGTCGGTGTCGGCTTTCACAGCATTATGGTGTTTTTGTCTTCTTTTTTTTTTTCCTTTAATAGTAACACCAGGTGTGTTGTAGTAAAGCGGATTTTTTTTTTCTTTAAAAAAAAATGAAAGTGATTATTCAAGGGTCTGTGCAGTATACTCTTAGGCCTGCCTTTCTTTTAAAGTCAAAGAGAGGATTTACATCTATAGTTTGACCATACAAAAGCATTTGATTGTAGGTGACAAAGGGGACACAAACCACACAGATTGAATGATGTAATGGTAATGATGTGTATGGGCGCACGCACACACACACACACACACACACACACACACACAACACACACACACACACACACACACACACACACACACACACACACACACAGAGAGTAAAATACCTCGTGACATCAGAGAAGAAGAAAAAAAAACCTTTGTGTCTAGTTCATTAATGAGGTGGAAAAGTGGAAGGAGGACCGTTGCAGATAAGAACTTGGCACTAAATATACTTGTTAGTTCTCTGGTCGTGGAGATTGATTCCAAGCGGTAAAACCACTGTCACCATTCCACGACCGGAGACACCGATGGCGAAAAGAGGACGTATGGGATTTCTGGACCCAAACATCTTGTGAACTGGGCCGCCAGTCCAAAGAAACATGGTGTTCCAACAGGGGGGAAGGGGGGGGGGGGTGATGTGTGATGTTGTTGCTAATGATGTGCCCCTTCCTCTGTTGTGCTGTCCCTGCTCTCTTCCTCTCCTTCTGATGTGCAGTGCTGGCTGTCTCCTGTCGGACATCCAGGGAACTGCTGTGTGTGGAAATCCTAAAGCGCACTGCCTTGCTGTCCCTAGGCCTTCCATAGCTTGGACACACAGAGAGAAGGGAAGGAATAGAAAGGGGAGGGATGAAGGACAAAGGGAGGGAGAGAGGAGAATAGAAAGGGTAGGAGGGAGAAAGGGGGGGGGGGGGGAAGAAGAAGGAAGGAAAGAAAGGTTAAAATTCAGAGGAGGAGGAGAATTGGTAGGCCAACAAAAGAAAATAGGAACATCATACCTTGAAGCTGGATAACATTTAATACCATAATAATGATGCAGAAAAGAAGTCTGTGTTCTGATCAAGGCGGTACTGCATTTGAAAACAAGCCTCATGTTCTGACAAGAGCTACTGCATTCAAAATGAAGTTTATGCTCCGACAGAGGTGCTAGTACTAAAGATGAATGCTAATGGTGTGGAGAAATGGTGTGAAGTGCACAACAGGGTTTTTGAAATGCTGTTTTGTCTGTTGGTCTGTGAATCGGTCCCAGGTAAATTCAAAGTGTAGCATATTTCGTGCATAAGGCAGTATATCACTGTTAGGGTCTGCTGTTCTGTTGTAAATGTTTTGTTGTTGTTTTTTTCCACTCTTTCTCAATGTCTTGGTCAGTTTATTGGTTTGTGAAGTGTAGTTCAGGATAAATCTGCTTTCGCTTCTTCCTGCGCAGACCTTGATAGATAAACGGAGGGGAAGATGAGCTTTTTTTTCTCCCTTCAAATCAAATATTGCTAGTTCTTTGTGGTAGTCTGTATAAAGTGAAAAACATCTTGCATCTGAATGGAATCATTGCAGTGAGTCCATGTTCTTCATCGATAGGGGTGGAATAAACAAACTAGTGGTGTCAATGAATCCATGTTCTTCATCGATAGGGGTGGAATAAACGAACTAGTGGCGTCAATGAATCCATGTTCTTCATCGATAGGGGTGGAATAAACAAACTAGTGGCGTCAATGAATCCATGTTCTTCATCGATAGGGGTGGAATAAACGAACTAGTGGTTGTCAATGAACCCATGTTCTTCATCGATAGGGGTGGAATAAACGAACTAGTGGTTGTCAATGAACCCATGTTCTTCATCGATAGGGGTGGAATAAACGAACTAGCCGTGTGTTTTGTCAGTGCAGTGAATCCGTGTTCTGCATTGACAGGGGTGGAGTGAACAAACTGGTCTCAGTTCTACCGGTGCAGTGAATCATTGCAGTGACAGGGTATCAGTACAGTGACAGGGTATCTGTCAGTACAGTGACAGGGTATCAGTACAGTGACAGGGTATCTGTCAGTACAGTCACAGGGTATCAGTACAGTGACAGGGTATCAGTACAGTGACAGGGTATCAGTACAGTGACAGGGTATCTGTCAGTACAGTGACAGGGTATCAGCACAGTGACAGGGTATCAGTACAGTGACAGGGTATCTGTCAGTACAGTGACAGGGTATCAGTACAGTGACAGGGTATCAGTACAGTGATGGGGTATCAATCAGTACAGTGACAGGGTATCAGTACAGTGACAGGGTATCAGTACAGTGACGGGGTATCAGTACAGTGACAGGGTATCAGTACAGTGACAGGGTATCAGTACAGTGACGGGGTATCAGTACAGTGACGGGGTATCAGTACAGTGACGGGGTATCAGTACAGTGACAGAGTATCAGTACAGTGACATGGTATCAGTACAGTGACAGGGTATCAGTACAGTGACAGGGTATCAGTACAGTGACAGGGTCAGTACAGTGACAGGGTATCAGTACAGTGACAGGGTATCAGTACAGTGACAGGGTCAGTACAGTGACAGGGTATCAGTACAGTGACAGGGTATCAGTACAGTGACAGGTATCAGTACAGTGACAGGTATCTGTCAGTACAGTGACAGGGTATCAGTACAGTGACAGGGTATCAGTACAGTGACATGGTATCAGTACAGTGACAGGGTATCTGTCAGTACAGTGACATGGTATCAGTACAGTGACAGGGTATCAGTGATAGGGTATCAGTACAGTGACAGGGTATCTGTCAGTACAGTGACGGGGTATCAGTACAGTGACAGGGTATCAGTACAGTGACAGGGTATCGGTACAGTGACAGGGTATCAGTACAGTGACAGGGTATCTGTCAGTACAGTGACAGGGTATCAGTACAGTGACAGGGTATCAGTACAGTGACATGGTATCAGTACAGTGACAGGGTATCAGTACAGTGACAGGGTATCAGTACAGTGACAGGGTATCAGTACAGTGACAGGGTATCAGTACAGTGACAGGGTATCAGTGATAGGGTATCAGTACAGTGACAGGGTATCTGTCAGTACAGTGACAGGGTATCAGTACAGTGACATGGTATCAGTACAGTGACAGGGTATCAGCACAGTGACAGGGTATCGGTACAGTGACAGGGAATCAGTACAGTGACAGGGTAGCATGAAGACACTGGTCTGTGCTCTGTCACTGCAGTGGATCCGTGTTCTTCAGTGGGGGATTGTGATATAACTCCAGTGAAGTAAACAAACAGGTCTGTGAAGTGTCATTGTAGTGAATCGGTGTTTCTCATTGATAGGAGAGAGGTGAGATGATGGTGGTGGCAATAGTGGTTGTAATATAATTTCAGTAATATAAACAAACAGGCCTGTAACTCCATCATTGTAGCAGATCAGTGTTCTTTTGCGGGGGGAGGAGGGGGGGGGGGGAGGGGTAACTTGTAAAATAAATACACTGAGTATGTGCAGAATTTCACAGTGGCTGCAGGTCACAGAACACTGCATGAAGCTCAGTCCAAAATGCCGTGTTTTCAAAAAAACAAAATGCTGTCGTCCAGCCTAACCTGTGTCCCCTGTTCTGCAGTCTGTTCAGGACATGGGTCTTTGGTGCTAGGCAGATAGAACTCAGAAATGTATACGTTCATTACTACATGTTGGTTGTTGCTGGCAGAAAGGTGATGGTTTATGGTGAAGGGGAGATTTGTGAGTTTACCTGGCATAGATAGACAGAAGATGGTTTCAGCATGAAGACTATTGAAAGAGACAATGAGATTCGAACCATCAGACGTCGCTGATGTACAGACATGCTTACTGGTAGAGATAAACCCAATAGACCACAGGAGTTCTGAACATGATGCATCTTGCCTTGATGTTTAAACAGGCACACCAGGTCGTGAAAAACAAACAAACAAAAAAACCAGTTAAGTAGAAACCAACTGGATGTTTGGATGGGCTGGGTGTGAGTGACCTTGCAGCCAGATAACCAGTGAGACGTGGTGTTTCAGTGGCACGCATTAGACCGGTCCGAGCAGGCCAAGTATTACGAGATGGCGCGTAAAGAGAAGGATCTCCACATGCAGTTGTACCCTGGGTGGTCGGCACGAGACAACTACGCCATGCATCAGAAGAAGAAGAAGCGGAAGAAAACAGAGTCCAGTCTGATGCAGGAGAACAAGACCATGGCAGCAGGTGAGTCACGGGGAGAGGGAGAGAAAGAAAGAAAGAGAGAGAGAGAGAGAGAAAGAAAGAAAGAGAGAGAGAGGCACGTACACACATGCACATATACACACACATGCATGAGACGCAGTCACACACACCTAAAGGTTAAGAGTGACCCTGTTGTTCTGTGCACGTCAGTCTGTTGGGCATGTACATAGATATGTATGCAGCTGGAGCACAGGTAATTTATACACAGTTCAGTTGTCGTAGGAATTTGTACCGATTCAGGTGGGTTTGAATTAAAGAGAGACAAATAGCTGCATCGCTGAGTGCTGCAGCAGTGTCAAAATGCAGTGATGTTCTTTCATACAGAGAGAGGGGGAGGGCAGGAAAGCGGATGGGGTTAGAGGGGAGGGGGGGGGGGGGGGTTCTCATGAACCACATGATCATTAATTGCTTCTGTACTTTTGATGTGGCTGTTTGTTTTTAGGTAGGATAAAAGCTTCCATTTGGGGTGAGGGGGAATGGTTGTAATTGCGCTTTAAAAAGTCTTTCATACTTTTCTCTCTGTTTTGTTGGTTTAATTGTATGATTATGAAACTGAAGCTGTGTGAGACTTTCCTTGTGGCGCACACTGGATAATTTGACCCACTTGGGTGATAATGAAAACGGAGAGTGAGATAAATGAATAATTAAAAGTATTTGAAATCACCACACCTACGGGAGGGGGGGGGGGAGAAAAAAAACCCGAAGTGAGACAACAGCTGCTCTCAAACTCTTGTTTGTTTATGTTGCCGAGCCTGGTTGAAAAAGAACTTGTTAAAGTGACTGGGAGCTTTGAGTTTGTGAACATGCATCATTGAAGTAATTAGGATTGGACAACCCAATGTCTCTTCATCTGAAAGGTGGAATTTATGGCAAGAGACTTGCAAAAACAGCGGCTGTGAAATGTAGGGCTTTATTTTAATGAACTTCACACAGTTTTCTTTTTCACTGAAAAACATCTGCCTCAAAATGGATGATGTTTTTTTTTGTTGTTGTCGTTCAGTTGTTGTGGCAGACGTTTTTTTTTTGTTGGAGTGTGTGTCAGTGTGTTTGTATTTTGTAGAGTATAAGGGCGTGTGTGTGTGTGGCTTGTTTGCTTGCCTCGCAACCTGTGTGCTGTGCGCTTTCTCTTTATTCTTGTCTGTCTTCTCGTTTTTATGTATTGCTCTCTCTCGCTCTCTCTCTCTCTCTCTCTCTCTCTCTCTCTCTCTCTCTCTCTCTCTCTCTCTCTCTCTCTTTCTCAGGCTCTCTCTCCCCAGTCCGCCCCCACCCCCACCCCCACCCCCGGGGCCATCTCTTTTCGTTTCTTTGCATCGTGAAATTATATGTTGGCACATTCTCTTCACTTTACCATCTCATTGTCGCCTGGATTTGGTCTGAATGTCTGTCTTAGCCAGACTCTCGTTTTGATTTTCCCCTCTCAGATTGTATACACAGTACAGCTGAACATTGGATAGATTGAAAGAAAGAAATTTCTCTAGTATTTATCCCCCGAAGTATAAATTGCTGTCAAGAAGAAATGGATAAATACTTCTTTTTTTTTCATATTGAATTACAATTTAAAAGAAATGCACACACACACGCACGCACGCACGCCTTACCCTTGATGTTGAGTTTGATTTTCATGGCCATGACTATATTGGATTAAAAAAAAAAGAAAATCATTGGTAAATTCTTTCCATCCTTCTACCCTGTTTCAAAATGACATGGATCATGATCGTATGGGATGGAGAAAACAATCAGCTATCTGATCATATCCACAGGAATCCTGTTATCACATTCAAGACACTCTTTTTTCCGCATATTCTCACTGTAAGAGCAGGCTGTTGCTATTTTTGTCAGAATGGCTGAAAGCAAAATGATGTTGCATTGTGATGCTGGTTAACAGCAGGACACTGCAGAGTGAAAGTGATGGACAAAAGTGATGGACAAAAGTGATGGACAAAAGTGGGGTGAATAAACGGTCCTGGTAGTGATTTGACTGAAAAGTTGACAGGAACCGAACTGCCTACACCACTCAATGCTCAGACCGGTGTCAGATTACATCATTTGAAAAGTGTCCACAATTTTCAAGGGGGGGGAGGGAGGGGGGGGGCAGGAGTGCAGTAGAGGGGAGAGTGTCCCCTAGCCTGCCGTTGAATGTTCGATTGTTGCTTTTTGATCAGCATGAGCATGGCATGTTGCGGACTATATGTTCTGACAGTGCAGGGTTAAGCACAGACCTGTCTGATTTGATGGGGGTGGGCGTGTGTTTCAGAATGTCCCAACGCCAAAAAGTGCCGAGCGCGCTACGGAATGGAGCAACAGTCTCAGTGGTGCAAGCCTTGCAGGTAAGAGTTGTCTGTCCCTCCCTCACTGCCGTAGGCCCCCACACACACCGCGTGGCCTGCCCGCCCCGCCGTTAGCCTCGTGCCGTTCATCCTGTTCTGTTGCCCTTGGCGCCCTCATCCCCCTCCCCACCCCACCCCACCCCATCCTCCACCACCACCCTGTTGGGCTTTGTGCACCTACCTGTATGTCAGGGACCCCATAGTGGGTTGGGTTGTTTTTTTTTGGGGGGGGGGGGGGGGGGGGGGGGGCGTATCCCACAGTGTGAACAGGTTGCTGCTGGACACAGGAGGATGGCACAGCCATCTCAACCGGTTGCCATGTTGTTCTGGCTGTCTGGAACCGAGACTGAAAGCGAAGAGTCCTGGAGAATGAGTGTGTGTGTGTCTGTGCACTGGATGGAAGGATGCAGACCTCTGCAAGCGTGAGTTCCTGGTGCTGGTGTCCTGGCTGCACGACCAGGGACTGGAGTTGTGGGGGATGGATGGTGTGGGGGGAGGAGGAGGGGGGGGGGGGGTGGAGGTGGATGGCCTGTCCTATGTGTGCCTGTTGGGCGTGTCTCTCTCTGTTCTTTGCACTTGTAACCCTTGTCTTGTTTCAGGTCGTCTCTGCATGAAAACTGTGATCAATCCAGCGTGAAGTTAGAAGTTGCGCAAAACACGAATGCGACGGACGTAAAATAGTAAGGTATTCTGGGTCGCCCTCTTGTGGAGCATGCTGACGGAGCTAACGCTTGCCATGAGTTATCTCCCTGTGGACGTACTGGCCTGGCTTTGCATGTTGGCATGGGGCAGGCGCAGAGTAGTGGCCCTTCCCTTCCACTCACCTCCACCCTCCCCACCCTTCCTCCTCCTGCCTGATCTCCCCATGGTCTTGTCCTCCCCTCCTCCCTCATTGTCACGTGTCATGGGCTTGATGGGAAATGCCGGCTGTTCACTCACTGCACTGTCTTGACTTGCGTACCCTGTTTCCTTGTGGGCATCCTCTTTCCCCACCCCACCCTCCACCCCTTCACTCGTCTGCCTTCCCTTGTATGTACCCTCCTCATCATCCCCTCCCATCCTCATCCACTTTGTTTGGGTAACGGTGACCGCTGTAGCCGATGATGACCTCTGTGACCACGCCGTGTCCATATATATATATATATAGAGTGTTGATGTGGCGCTTAATGTAGGAGGAAGTGTGCAGGCGCGGGTGTTGTGAGGTCCGCCGCAGAAACCCGGGGTTCTGCCTGCTGCCTGGATTGTGTTGTGTGTGTGGTGGGTGTAGCTTGGACCCCTGTCTGGCCTCGTGCTGTGGCGGCTGTGTGTGTTGTCTGCCTGTGGCTTTCACTGTCTCCCTTGGCCATGGAGGGGTGGGGGTGTTCATGGAAAGAGCTGATGCGGGCCTTCAGGTCAGCCGTTTCAGCGACTTTCATTTTTTTTGAGTTTTTTTTCTTTAAGGTCGGGAATATAAGTTTTCTTGTAACTGTAAGAAAACCAGTAGATTTCACTTTAAAGTGGAAAACTGTACGTGATTGGGGTTGTTTCTGTGGAGAATAATTTGACTGCCCACGTCCTGGGCTGTGACAAGGTCAGTGTGAGTGTGTCCTCGCGGCTGGACTGCTTATGAGGAAATGCTGTTGATGGAAAATGCTGCTGTTGCCGGTCTGAGCACAGAAACCTTGTGCGTCTTCCTCTGTTTCCACTGCCTCGGTCTGTGTGCTGTCCAGACAGTCTTTCTGTGAAGTGGTTTTTGGAGGAAGATTGTTTCTCTGAAGACTCGAGACTCCTGAACTGTGTGGAGTCTCTGAGGACAACGGATGTTCTTCTGAGATGCAATGAAATGTTATGTTCATACAGGAAAGATGAGCACTATTTAAGCTTGCCTAAGCTCTCACCATTCCAGTTTTATGGGTTTAAATTTTACACCCAGGTTGGTTTGGTGATATGTTTTTCAGATTGTATCAGCTAATCTTCACAATGAGGCACATCTCAGTGAATCTGAATGGACGCTTTGTGCAGATCACATGCCAAATTTACAGCATGATTGATGAACAACAGTGCCTCCTTTCTGTGTAGTGTCTGCTTTGCTGCTGGCATTATGAGGAAAGTGGCAGTCTGATTGCAGCCGTAACTGTCCGATGAAATATCAGTACAGTAGTAACCTCCGCAGTTGCCTTTTGTTTGTGTTTTATGCATTGATCTATGCAACATCACCTTCTCTTAGCTTCATTTGTTTTCAGCGTTGTGATTCTAAGTGCTTTGTTGTACACATCATCAATCATTCTGATGTCTAATCATCACCTGTCTATCTGTAACGAAACATATATATATATATATATATATCTATATCTCCTACAACTGTCGCATCACTGCCAGTAAGAGTCTCCCTGATGTACACATCAAGTACAGTGTATCTGCTTTGCTTACCTGTAGCCTCTGTATCTCATTGACGAGCCAGCCGTTGTTGGCATGTCACCCAACCAGCTGGTTGTCTTGGGCACTGGGCACCCTGTCAATGAGCTTTCCTTGGGGTTGGGAACAAGGTTCATTTTGTGGGTTTCTTGCTGGTTTGGGTTTTTTTCTCTCCTGTTTTGTTGCTGTTGAAAGCGTAACTGCTGAGCTGTGACTTGACAGCAACCATTTTGAAAGTGCTGCTGCTTCACTTGGAATGGTGAGGACAACCCATGTCATTTTCTTTAGAACATGGTCAGTTCATTACATTTGCGTTTTCAGAAAGACTTGTTATTGTGTAACATGTCTTCATGGTTGTGACCAAATTGATTTGATTTTTTGAGAGGTTTTAGAACAGATGATTTATTTTTCCGGAATCTTGTTCACTCCGTCTCTCAGCTCTTCCATTGCTTGGAATACATTTTTAGTGAATGTTGGGGGGGTTAGCTCCCCTTATCCTCCCCCCTCCCCTCCCCACCCCCATGCCCTTCTAACTGTCCATTCCCTCTCCCCCTTAGCCCCTTCACACACACACACACACACACACACACACACACACACACACACACACACACACTTCTTCCTCTGTCGTCTCACCATGAGTTGTTGCCCTGTTTGTGTCCATCTGTCCCATGCCCTCAGTTCAGCAGGTTTCTCCTGTTGTTTCTAACTCCATGCTGCTGTTGAGGTCAGACCCTTTCACTCATTGACACCCCCCCCCCCCCTCCCCGCCCCTTCAGCTTTTCAGCCACAAAGCATTCGAACTGGGAGTATCCGAATCTTATCACAAAGAACAAGAAACGTAGCCACACACGCAACAAACACCAAGTGATTGTCAGTCCCTGAGAATAGCAAAAATGGAGGTGTGGGGATGATCGGTTTCATTTCAGATTTGTGTCATGCTTCTTCAGCAGGGAAAGGAGCCTGCATGTTTTGTCACAGTCTGTAGGATTGCATGAAGGTGCATTGTGGGAATGCTCTTCCTGTTTCTTGCCTGCTGGCTGTGGTCGTGATCAGTGACCTCAGAAGACTGACCTGTTGTTGAATGTTCTTGATCCGATGTCCCAAAGTTTCTTGTGAGTTTGATGTGATGTAGAGGAGGGGTGAGTTGGGGGGGGGGGGGGGTGTGGAACGCATGAAGGCTGCTGTCCCTTTCTTTGCCGAGCAGGCCGGATGAGTTGCTGTCCTATGTCTAATGTCAGTGTTGTTCTTGCATTCGTGCATTTGCTTTGCGGCAAACCCATTGCTGTGATTTTTTACTTCCGAACTGGAAGAGAAGAGATAGCTCGAGATGATGCAAGAAGTGTCTCAAGAAGTGTCTTTTTTTTTTTTAATGGAACTTTAGGGATATAGTCTGACCAGGTCGATTGACATGCCCTCATTGTCAAACGCATGTTTTGGTCAGAAGCGACTGAATCTGAATGAAATCTGTTCCAGATATTATATAGTGTGTGACTGGAACAGATTGTCAAGTTGTCACTGTGTTGTCTGTGTGATGTGGTCTGCCAGGTTGTCACTGTTGTCTGTGTGATGTGGTCTGCCAGGTTGTCACTGTGTTGTCTGTGTGTTGTGGTCTGCTACGTTGTCACTGTGTTGTGTGTGTGATGTGGTCTGCCAGGTTGTCACTGTGTTGTGTGTGTGATGTGGTCTGCCAGGTTGTCACCGTGTTGTGTGTGATGTGGTCGGCAGAGTTGTCACTGTGTTGTCCGTGTGATGTGGTCTGCCGAGTTGTCACAGTGTGCTTGTTTTTCTGGCGTTGCTTATGGTTGGTTTTGTCTTCGACGGTTGACTCTATTCTGTATCTATCTTTGGGTGGAACCTTAACTCCAGGACTTTGGTGCGGTCAGTATGCCATCTTTATAAAGAGAAGTGCAGTTACACAGTAGTACAGGGCTCTGAGCGCTGTATGAAAACAACTGGCGATATTGTTGGAACACTGGATCTTTCCTTCAGACTGATCCCATGCTTTCCAGACTGTTCTCCATGCCACTAGTGCACAGTGTTGAGATCTGGAGTCAGTCTGTGTGAGGATGGATTGTCGGCTATTTCACTTCTTGTGCGTGGAAATCGTAGGCCCTCCCTATAGAATATACTCAGGATTGTATCATGGTTGGTTTGCAGATTCATTTTTTCAGTGCACACCATCTCTTCTATTGAACTTATTTTGGTGGTGGGGTTGTTTTTTTTTTCCTTTTTTTTTTTTGAAAGGGGGGGGAGTATGGGAGAGGAGGGGGGGGTTGCTGTCCAGTGGTTCCAAATACATCAGATCTCGATTTTCCCGTCGATTTTGTTGTGCTGTTTGTGTGAGTATGCATTGTGTCTGTAATTGTGCATGTGTGTGTGAAGTGGTTTTTTTATTTTGATTATAACCAAACTTTTGTTACTGTCACGGTGAATGTATGCCTGTCTTTGCCTCTGTTCGTGTGTGTGTTTTATAAGGCAGTGTAGGTTGCAATAGAATCTGTATTGTGTGTGTGTGTGTTTATAAGGCAGTGTAGGTTGCAATAGAATCTGTGTGTGTGTGTGTGTGTTTATAAGGCTGTGTAGGTTGCAATGGAATCTGTATGTGTGTGTGTGTTTATAAGGCAGTGTAGGTTGTGTGTGTGTTTATAAGACAGTGTAGGTTGCAATAGAAATGGATGTGTTGTGGCTGTGATGTCTGCACAGCCCACACTGGTTGCGTGGGGTGAGTCAGGGACTGTGGTCACACCGCCTTGTCTAGCTGATCTGATGGCATGATCCATACAGGGGTCCTCTGTCACTCGCCCCCCCCCCCCTTCTCCCCAGTCCCTTCAACTACCAGCAGCTGTGTCCTTTGGCCCTGGTCACACCAGCCAAGAAATTTGGGGGGGAAAAACAGAAGTTGTCATTGAGGCCGTAGACAAGTTTTTAGTTTATCAATACAGGAAGCAAGAGATCCCACTCTTGAAGTTTAGATCCATATGCAGGCTGCCTTTACCTCCCCCCCCCCCCCCCTTCTTCCCTCCCCTCCCCTCACCTCTTCCTCGCCCATCCTCTCCATGATTGGAAGAATGGTCCTTTCAAAGAGGCAATCAGAGTTATGTTCACTGTGCTTGCTGTAGGAAACTCGTGGCAGCTAAAGAGCTGCTCCTGGCCACCATTCATGGGGAAGTGAGTTTTTCTTTGGCAGATAGGATGTCACAGCAAATGAAACTTATTGAGGGAATGAGAGAGAGAGAGAGAGAGGACAGAAGCCAACTTGCATTGGGGCAGTATGAGTTTGGACAGGAAAAATCTGTTGTAACCAGGCGATTGGAGTTACGGAACAGTGCAGTACTAAGTGATGTTTGACCACACATTACAGTGCAGATACTTTGATGTCATAGAATAATATGCCAGACAGGAATAAAATGCAGAATGATGTAGAACAGCACAGAGAGGTGATGGTTCATTTCAGATGTGTTACTAGTATTCAGAAAAGGAAGTCAAAGAACTTAATAAAAAGTTATGTTAGTTTTACATTTTAATTTTTTTTCTTTCTTTTTTTGCCATGTTTTGGTCATGATTATGTTAATATTCAAATTATTCAACAAGTTATTTACATATTTATTTGTTTTAGAGGGGGGAAGGGGGGGGGGAGAGAGAGAACAGGGTGCCAGCCACCTGGCAATATTTGCTCTCCTGATGGGTTCCAGTGTGCTTGTTGTGCTTGCTGTCTGCCCTCACTGCTTTGTGGCCGTGGCCATAGCTTTCTCTTGGGCTTCTCGTGGCTTTGAGCTGTGTGGTATGCTCCGCAAGTGGCCAGATATACCTGCCCCTCTGTGTCTGTGACCCTCTCTTGCCCCTCCTGGTCAGTGACCAGAATAGATGGAATTGTGAAGGAAAACCTATCTCTTCTTTGTCTCCATGTTGGATTGGGTGGTTTTCTAAGAAAGCAACATTGTGTGTTCATCTTGGTGTGTGCGTGATGTGCAGGGCTCCCACTTGTCCACAAACGCGCGCATTTCAGCCAAACGTAAAACTGAACTCGGGGGGGAAAGACAAGTAACAAAAAAAAGCCAACCAAAAAATCGGAAAAAATCCCAGGTGAGAGAAGAAAAGAAGAAAAAAAAAGGGACAAACTGGCAGTGGAACCAGTTTCAGGTTCAGAGGTCATAGTTTCCCAATGCTAACAGATGACATTGACCTAATGAAACCTCAGGTAAACTTCGTGAGGGTTGGCAGTGGCCATTTTATCTGCCAGTTTGAAGGGTTTTAAGATAAGGTCACGCTATAGCGTGCGTCAGCAAGGTGACTCAAGAGGTGACAGAGATTGACGGATGCTGTACCAACAGGTCATGGTTGGACTGAGCAATGGATGATATACGACTCGTGTTCAATTTTCTGTCAGAATGCAAGTTTCAAAATGTTTAAGGGGAGGTGTGTGTGTGTGTGTGTGTGTGTGTGTGGTGTGTGTGTGTGTGTGTGTGTGTGTTTGTGTGTGTGTGAACAGAGGGCATTTTCCCTAGACCTACTAGAATTTCAGGATTTTTGTGTTTTTCTTCAGTGGGGGCCCTGGATGTGGCTCATTTTGTCTCAGCTCGTTTGTCTCAGCTGTGTCGAGAATATAATGATAGCGATCTTTTTGCTGTAAAGCACAAATGCAAGAACCTGTGTTGTATGGAACTGGATGTTTCGTGTGTGTTGCTATGGTGTATGTCTGTTCTATGGTGTGTTTTGCTTTGGTTGGTTGAAACACAGCAGTGACTGTTAAACTGTGAAACATGATGACTTTTTAATTGTAAAATTAGAAAGAAAAGAAATGTGTGCCTGCGTGGTTTGTTTGTCACAACTGTTTAAAGATATGTGAGGATTTAGTATTAGTCATTCTTTAAGATTAAAGGTTGAAAGTCCCATCGCTTAATGGCCACAAACGCAGAGAATTGTCAGATGTTCACCTCATCTGGGACACGACGTGAAGGAAGGCATTGCCCATTCTTATTTTTCTGCTGCCTTCATCTTCACCTGACACGAGTCAGGTACCCATTGTCTACTGGGTGGACAGAGAGGTTTTCAAGCTGGCAAAATCCGGCTGCACGAGTGATTCAAACTCACGTCCAGAGGATTCACAGACAAACGTTCTTATGTTTTGACTATGAGCCCCACTGTTTTGTTGTTGTTGTTGTCGTACCCTGGCTAAAAGACTCCAAGGATCATCCGAACAGCCAAAGTACTTGAACACTATGGTACAAATGCATCAGCTGGGGATGAGAACATTACGCGTATGACCGTTTTTGATTACCCTGCCACGTGGGCAGCCACACTCCGACTTTGGGGGATTTTGCAGACTGATAATATTATGCTAGGAACTTGTCACGACTGAAGACAATCCCCACATAACTATGCAGAGCATGACAACATTTTGATGTAGCTTTGGTGTTCTAGCCTATGTCAGTTGGCCTGACACAGCCTTTAGCCAAGGCGGGCCCCACTGTTTTGGTGTCCTGTTAAACATTCAGGCCATGTCATTTGGATATGCCATGAAAACATACTGACTGTCTGTAGCTGTTATGTTAATGGAGCATCAGTTGGCCAAGTGGAGCTAGCAAACTGGTGATAACCTGCAAAGATGTTGGTAGAGCACGTAATGTACGCACTAACCCAGACAGGGAGCACGAATCAAAAGTCTCCCAGATTGCTGTGATGTGGAACAGTGATGACAGTGTAAAGTTGTTCTTGTGCTGTGAGGATTGAGCCTGCTCCAGAAATGTCTTCTTTGTGGTGGCGTCTGCTTTCAAGGCTATGATGTGATTTCTTCAATCTGTTCTTACTGTTCTCCTTTCGGATCCCCAGGAATTCTGGGATGGTTCTGTCATTTTTGTTTTCTTCAGAATCTCCTGTGTTATCTAGATCCTCTCCCCCTGTCCCCTCTGTCTTTGCCCTCTCCCACGCCTTCTTGTGTTAATGAAAGGCTAGTGTAAGGATTTCATTCTGTGTTCTGAGACTTTCTGGGTGTGGTCTTTCCCATGCAGTGTGTTGATTTCAGGATGAGACCTTCCAGACTTGTGCTCCCACACCCATTCACATGACAGACACTTGGTACTGTAGTAATTTCATACTAGAAAACACACCTCATAAAGGTAGGTTAGAGTGTATTCACATATGAAATTAATATCAAGTTCTCGTGTATTTTTGTGTCGAAAGTCTTGGCATGGTTACATGGAATGCAGCAGCTTCATTTGAAGTATATTAATTAATGATGGCAGAATTTTTCTTTTTGAATGGTAGACCTTGAAAGCCCTAGAAAATTGTATCAGTGATGGCAGAGTTTTTTTCTCTTTGAATGGTAGACCTTGAAAGCCCTAGAAATTGTATCAGTGATGGCAGAGTTTTTTTTTTGAACTGTAGACCTTGAAAGCCCTAGAAATTGTATCAGTGATGGCAGAGTTTTTTTCCCTTTGAACTGTAGACATTGAAAGCCCTAAAAGTTGTATCAGTGATGGCAGAGTTTTTTCCTTAGAACTGTAGACATTGAAAGCCCTAGAAATTGTATCAGTGATGGCAGAGTTTTTTTTTCCCTTTGAACTGTAGACATTGAAAGCCCTAGAAATTGTATCAGTGATGGCAGAGTTTTTTTTCCCTTAGAACTGTAGTCATTGAAAGCCCTAGAAATTGTATCAGTGATGGCAGAGTTTTTTCCCTTTGAACTGTAGACATTGAAAGCCCTAGAAATTGTATCAGTGATGGCAGAGTTTTTTCCCTTAGAACTGTAGACATTGAAAGCCCTAGAAATTGTATCAGTGATGGCAGAGTTTTTTCCCTTAGAACTGTAGACATTGAAAGCCCTAGAAATTGTATCGGTGATGGCAGAGTTTTTTTCCCTTAGAACTGTAGACATTGGAAGCCCTAGAAATTGTATCAGTGATGGCAGAGTTTTTCCCCTTAGAACTGTAGACATTGAAAGCCCTAGAAATTGTATCAGTGATGGCAGAGTTTTTTTCCTTAGAACTGTAGACATTGAAAGCCCTAGAAATTGTATCAGTGATGGCAGAGGTTTTTTTCCCTTTGAACTGTGGACATTGAAAGCCTTAGAAATTGTATCGGTGATGGCAGAGTTTTTTCCCTTTGAACTGTGGACATTGAAAGCCCTAGAAATTGGAAGCCTCATGTAAAGTTTTTGAGATTTGAACCTCGGATTTGTAAACCTTGAAATTCCTTGATTTGAAAACCCTCATTTGTAGACTGTCAAACAAAGTCCTTGAGATTTGACATCCACCCATCCCCACCATCCCATGCCCATTAAACATCCTTTAAAATCATGAGATCTGAAACCTGTATTGAAGTCCATGAAAATCCTTGAGATAAAAGGTCTTGTGATTTGATACCTCTGTTTGAAGACCTTGAAAGTTCTTGTGAACACACACACACACACACACACACACACACACGCACACACACACACACACACACACACACACACATTCCAAGACCTCTAATGCCCTTCAGTTTTAACCCCCCCCCCCCCCATTTGAAGTCTTTTACAGTTCTTGAGGTTTAAAACCTTCATTTGAAAATCATGAAAATCTTTATTAAGGGGGGGGGGGGGGAGGAGGAGAAAAGAAAAAAAAACCACTGGAATTTTGTAATTAGGGGTATTTGAAATTTGTTGTTGCCCCCCCCCCCCCCCCCCCCCCCCCCCCCCCCCCCCCCGCACAAATCAGAGCAACGGGTACATTTATGGCAGTCCCAAGAAATACCATTTGAATCTCAAATGCCTGTTTTCATAGCTAATGATTACTGTATACAAGTCTTATTGTTTGCTAGAGATATGTTTTCCCAAGAAATGCCATTTGAATGTACATTATCTATTTCCAGTGTGAATGATTACAAGTCTTATTGTTTGTGCATAAGTGACATGTTTTCTAAAGAAATACCATTTTGAACGTACAATATCTGTTTCCAGTGCTGATGATTACAAGTCTCATTGTCTGTCTGCTTGGTGACATATTTTTTCTCAAGAAATACCACTTGAATGTTGAATACCCGTTTCCATCCCTGTTGATCAGAAGTCTCCTTGTTTGTCTGTCGGTGGCATGTTTCACTAGTGTGGCTGCGTCATCGCAGATATAATAGCGTTTCTTTCCTTCAGATCAGTTTGAAAATCTTTGAGGATGGAACTAGGAAGGAGTCAGGAAGGTGCCAGAGACGTCCTTGAAATGTGTAGTGAAGGAACTGTGCGAAGGCTGCCTTTGTCATGAAACCCATGTGTCTTTGTTTCTTTCCAGCCTTTCGTTGTAGTAATCACAGACGGGGTTGGGAGAGAGACCAGGTCAGTTTTGTGCAGTCTGTGTGGACCGGGTAATGGGTGTAGGGAGAAGGCATTCGGAGGTGTTGGTGTCGCAGACAGGATTCCTCTGGGATTGTAGAGGAGAAGGTGTTGGTGGTATCAAGTTATGCTGGCAAACTGGTTTATAGTCTATTTTTTGTGTGTCATTTATTTTGTACATATTGATGTTTTCATTAGAGGGGAATGGTGTTTTTCTTTTTTTCTTTTTTCTTTTTTTTTTTTTACTCGGTGTGTATTCATTTATTTCTGTTCTGTTCATTGGAGTTGGTTTCCAAATTGTTATATTCAGTATTGTGTTTACTCAATCTGTTTCCGTTGCTTCTTTTATCGTTTACTTCTTCAAGGTCTTTAAAAAAGAAAAATTTTCCCTTGTGGGTGTTGACCATCGAACATAAATTGAAGTATTGTTCCAGATGCATGTTGGGCCTCCGGCTGTTAGGTGAGGGATGGTCAGGGAAGTGGTGAGGTCTGTCTGTAGGTGTTTAAGGACTACATATACATGAAGTGGTGAGGTCTGTCTTTAGGTGTTTAAGGACTACAGATACATGAAGTGGTGAGGTCTGTCTTTAGATGTTTAAGGACTACAGATAATGAAGTGATGAGGTTTGTCTGTAGGTGTTAAGGACTACAGATAAATAAAGTGGTGAGGTCTGTCTTTAGGTGTTTAAGGACTACATATAAAATGAAGTAGTGAGGTCTATATGTAGGTTTTTAAGGACCATGCATAAATGAAGTGGTGAGGTCTATGTGTAGGTTTTTAAGGACCACACATAAATGAAGTGATGAGGTCTGTCTTTAGGTTTTTAAGGACCACACAAAAATGAAGTGGTGAGGTCTGTCTTCAGGTTTTTAAGGACCACACATAAATGAAGTGGTGAGGTCTGTCTTTAGGTTTTTAAGGACCACACATAAATGAAGTGGTGAGGTCTGTCTAAGGCTACGTTCATACTGCCACTCACGACTGTCGTGCGGACCGGACATGAAAAAATCTTGCGCACATGAGAAAAGGCGTTCATACTGATTCGCACGTTCTCTGTCTGCGAGGCTGCTTGGAGGCTAGACAATTTTTTTTCTTCTGTGCATCCAATAAACAGATCACGAAAGGTGCATGGAGAGTATCATCGTTTAATGCGTGAACTGCTGGCAGATGAAAAAAATTTGTGGAGTATCTGAGAATGACACCTGAGATGTACAATCATTTGCTGGAGCTGTGTGCTACAGACCTGGAGAAAAAAAACAGACCAATTTTTATTAACCGATTTCACCGAATGAACAATTGGTTTTGAAGTATACCAGTGAAATGAAAAATCTGTGTACAGTTCCTTGATGCACGCTCGCACAAAACCGTGTCAGAATGAACGCCCAGAGCACTGCCAGTGATAAAAGGGAAGGGTCTGCCTCATCTGCACAACTGTTTTCTGTCTGCATGTGCGTTTGAATTGTGGCAATCACACACGACTTTTTTCTGCGGGAGTGGTCGTGCATATGTGTGTGTGGTGGTATGAACACCGTCCACTCTGTAAGTTGTTGTTGTTGTCATACCTGGCTAAAAGACTCCAGGGATCATCCAAACAGCCAAAGCACATGAACACTATGGTACAAATGCATCAGCTTGGGATGAGAACATTACGTGTGTGACCATACTTGATTACCCCGCCACATGGGCAGCCACACTCTGACTTCAGGGTATTTTTTAGACTGATAATGTTATGCTAGGAGCTTGTCACAACTGAAGACAATCCCCACATAACTGTGCAGAGCATAACAACATTTTGATGCAGCCATGGTGTTCTACCCTATGTCAATTGGCCTGATACAGCCTAAGCCAAAGCGACACTCTGTAAGTGAAAATGAAGAAGGGAGTGCCGCATCTGCACGATTTTTGTCTGTCTGCGTGACTGACATGCATGCCAGTATGAAGGTACCATATAGGTGTTCAAGGACTAAGGTCTGTCTGTAGGTGGTAAAGGCTAGAGGAGATGGAGAAAGACATGCAAATTGATGGCGATGGGAATGGCTGGTGGAAAAGGATGCAAACGGCCGAACATTGTGGCCTGTGGCTACAGAAGATGGACATGCCAGAGGTGGCTTTCTGTTCCGTTTGTTTGAAGACTTCAGATTTCAGAACATTTCATTACATTGAATTGATTTTGTACATCAGTGATTTGCTGAAGTTATCGGAACATAATCATTGACGGAAATGATCAGTATTTAAATGAACGACTGAAATGAAAATGAAATGATCAGTACATTAATGGCCGACTGACATGATCAGTACATTAACCCTTTCATTACTGTAAAGTGATCAGGACATAATTGACTGACTGTGAAGTGATCAGGACATAATTGACTGACTGCGAAGTGATCAGGACATAATTGACTGACTGTGAAGGGATCAAGACATAATTGACTGACTGTGAAGTGATCAGGACATAATTGACTGACTGCGAAGTGATCAGGACATAATTGACTGACTGTGAAGGGATCAAGATATAATTGACTGACTGTGAAGTGATCAGGACATAATTGACTGACTGTGAAGGGATCAAGACATAATTGACTGACTGTGAAGGGATCAGGACATAATTGACTGACTGTGAAGGGATCGGACATAATTGACTGACTGTGAAGTGATCAGGACGTAATTGACTGAATGTGAAGAGATCAAGACATAATTGACTGACTGTGAAGTGATCAGGACATAATTGATTGACTGTGAAGAGATCAAGACATAATTGACTGACTGTGAAGAGATCAGGACGTTAATGACTGACTGTAAAGGGATCAGGGCATAACTGACTGACTGTGAAGGGATCAGGACGTAATTGACTGACTGTGAAGGGATCAGGACATTAATAACTGACTGTGAAGGGATCAGGACATAATTGACTGACTGTGAAGGGATCAGGACATAACTGACTGACTGTGAAGGGATCAGGACATAATTGACTGACTGTGAAGGGATCAGGACATAATTGACCGACTGTGAAGGGATCAGGACATAACTGACTGACTGTGAAGGGATCAGGACATAATTGACTGACTGTGAGGGATGAGGACATAATTGACTGACTGTGAAGGGATCAGGACATAATTGACTGACTGTGAAGAGATCAGGACATAATTGACTGACTGTAAAGGGATCAGGACATAATTGACTGACTGTGAAGGGATCAGGACATAAATGACTGACTGTGAAGGGGTGAGGACATAATTGACTGACTGTGAAGGGATCAGGACATAATTGACTGACTGTGAAGGGATCAGGACATAACTGACTGACTGTGAAGGGATCAGGACATTAATGACTGACTGTGAAGAGATCAGGACATTAATGACTGACTGTGAAGGGATCAGGACAATTGACTGACTGTGAAGAGATCAGGACATAATTGACTGACTGTGAAGGGATCAGGACATTAATGACTGACTGTGAAGGGATCAAGACATAATTGACTGACTGTGAAGGGATCAGGACATAATTGACTAACTGTGAAGAGATCAGGACATTAATGACTGACTGTGAAGGGATCAGGACATAATTGACTGACTGTGAAGGGATGAGGACATAATTGACTGACTGTGAAGAGATCAGGACATTAATGACTGACTGTGAAGGGATCAGGACATAATTGACTGACTGTGAAGGGATGAGGACATAATTGACTAACTGTGAAGAGATCAGGACATTAATGACTGACTGTGAAGGGATCAGGACATAATTGACTGACTGTGAAGGGATGAGGACATAATTGACTGACTGTGAAGAGATCAGGACATTAATGACTGACTGTGAAGGGATCAGGACATAAATTGACTGACTGTGAAGGGATGAGGACATAATTGACTGACTGTGAAGAGATCAGGACATTGACTGACTGTGAAGGGATCAGGACATAATTGACTGACTGTGAAGGGATCAGGACATAATTGACTAACTGTGAAGAGATCAGGACATTGACTGACTGTGAAGAGATCAGGACATAATTGACTGACTGTGAAGTGATTCAACATTTGTGACTGCCTGAAGTGATCAGGACATAAATGGCTATATGAAAAGATTTGCATATTAAAGAATGGCTGAAATGATCAGTACCTTGAATTCATTTGCACATCAGTGATTCGGTGAAATTATCAGAACTCATTGACTAAAATGATCAGTATTTAAATGAACGACTGAAATTAAAATGAAATGATCAGTAATCAGTGACTGAAATGATGAATACATCAGTGACTGACTGGTTTGATCAGTACATTAACCCTTTCATTGCTATCTCCAACCGGTGAGCAGCTGAAAACCAGCTGTGCAGAAGAGCAACTGTGGGGTACTAGACTTACAAGGATGTGACTTTTGAATCAGTTGACTGATTGTTACCACTTACATGCATCTTTGTACAGACGATGCATCACAAATTTATTCCGTGTGCTATTCAAACACAATGGAAAACCCACATTAGCTGAATCACAGCATGTTTGTGGTGGCTGTGGTGTCCTGACTGCTTTAGCCATGCAGGTGATGTGGCAGTGAAGGGGGTTAACATCTGACCGAAATGATCATAACATTAACATAGGTGAAAGTACTCTAGAATTAAAATTTTTGATTAGGGGGTTGTCAGAAATGGTTAGGACGATCCAGCTTTTTAAGAAGGAAGAAAAAAAAAAAGAAAGAAAGAAAACAGAGAAAAGCCATACCAACTGTTCACATAACATAATATGTCAACTGGCCTGAATTTTCTCATCAACAGTCAAGCGGACATCAGTTGAATCAGTGAGGTCTTGTGCTTGCTAACGCACAGCTGTCCCTGGCTGGCATCGGTTGTTCCCCTGGCAAGCACCCATGTTCACATCGTTGTCAGTGTGGTGTTGTTCCATTCTGATATCTCTTTTCTTTCCTTTTTTTTTCCCCCTTCAGGTTCTTATCTATGTTACTTTTGCTGGTGGGTCTTTTAGCATGAAGAGGTCGTAATTAAAAGAAGTTCTTAAAATGTATCAAAAGATCTAGTGTGCATGTGTGTGTGTCCAAGCCATCTGGAACGTGGTTGTATGAAGCAAGGATGTTGGTTGGTGGCTGACAAGGGTTGTTGTGCCGTGGCTGTGCTGGCGCTGCAGGAATGGGCCTTGCTGTGAAGAGAATGCCAGTGCTGCGCTTGTGTGCATCTCCGCATGTGGGTGTGGGACATCGCCGTGCCGTGTTTGTGTTTGGGCATTGCATTGCCATGTTTATGCTGGGGCATCGCCGTGCCGTGTTTATGTTTGAGCATTGCATTGCCATGTTTATGTTGGGCATTGCCGTGCCATGTTTATGTTTGGGCATTACATTGCCATGTTTATGTTGGGCATTGTCGTGCTGTGTTTATGTTTGGGCATTGCATTGCCATGTTTATGTTGGGCATTGCATTGCCATGTTTATGTTGGGCATTGCCGTGCCGTGTTTATGTTTGGGCATTGCCGTGCCGTGTTTATGTTGGGCATTGCATTGCCATGTTTATGTTGGGCATTGCATTGCCATGTTTATGTTGGGCATTGCCTTGTTTGTGTTGGGCATTGCCGTGCCATGTTTATGTTGGGCATTGCATTGCCTTGTTTGTGTTGGGCATTGCCGTGCCATGTTTATGTTTGGGCATTGCATTGCCATGTTTATGTTGGGCATTGTTGTGCTGTGTTTATGTTTGGGCATTGCATTGCCATGTTTATGTTGGGCATTGCATTGCCATGTTTATGTTGGGCATTGCCGTGCCATGTTTATGTTTGGGCATTGCCGTGTCGTGTTTATGTTGGGCATTGCATTGCCGTGTTTATGTTGGGCATTGCATTGCCATGTTTATGTTGGGCATTGCATTGCCATGTTTATGTTTGGGCATTGCATTGCCATGTTTATGTTTGGGCATTGCATTGCCATGTTTATGTTTGGGCATTGCATTGCCATGTTTATGTTGGGCATTGCATTGCCATGTTTATGTTGGGCATTGCCGTGCTGTGTCTATGTTTGGGCATTGCATTGTCATGTATATGTTGGGCATTGCCTTTCCACATTTATTTCGGGCTTTGCCTGTCGGTGTTTATGTTGGGCGTAGCCTTCCTGTGTTCATATTGGGCTTTACTTTTAAATGTTTTAGTTTAGTGTCGCCTTCACTTGTTCATATTTGGCATTGCCTTTCTACCTTGGGCATTACTGTACCATTGTTATGTTTGGTAGTGCCTTCCCACATTTATGATAAGCATTACCACTTAGTATTTATGATTGATGTTGCCTTTGGAGACTGGGCATTACCTTGTTATTTTGTTTATGTTGGGCATTGCCTCTCCATGCTTAGGATTAGCATTACCTGTGTACGGTGGATTGGTATTGCCTTTCTAGGGTGGGCATTACCTCTCCATGCGTAGGATTAGCATTACCTGTGTACGGTGGATTGGCATTGCCTTTCTAGGGTGGGCATTGCCTCTCCATGCTTAGGATTAGCATTACCTGTGTACGGTGGATTGGCATTGCCTTTCTAGGGTGGGCATTACCTCTCCATGCGTAGGATTAGCATTACCTGTGTACGGTGGATTGGCATTGCCTTTCTAGGGTGGGCATTGCCTCTCCATGCTTAGGATTAGCATTACCTGTGTACGGTGGATTGGCATTGCCTTTCTAGGGTGGGCATTGCCTCTCCATGCTTAGGATTAGCATTACCTGTGTACGGTGGATTGGTATTGCCTTTCTAGGGTGGGCATTACCTTTTTATGTCGATATCTGTTGCATATTATTGTGAGATTTTGACGAAGAATATTCATACTGCTGCGTCGAATCACAGTTGTACCGTCCGCCCTCTCACTCTTTGTCTCTCTCTCTCTCTCTCTCTCTCTCTCTCTCTCTCTCTCTCTCTCTCAGTAAAACACACACACATACACACAAACATGTACACGCACACATACAAACACACACAGGCACACACGCAGGCACGCGCTCAAGCACAATTTTTGTGCACTTTGTGACATGATTTAAGATGATGCACAACGCATGGGGAAAAAAATTTAACTAAAAGCAGAATTGAACACTGTTAATGCTGAAAGCAGGAGTGAGGAAGTTAGGAGGAATGTAGTGTCCTCTCTCACATAGCTGTCATACAGCCCATGCACGTTAGGGGAGAAAATGACCTTCCTGTTGTGGTAGTTCAGAAGGTAGCTCACCTTGTGGTGAGATGCCTTGCTCAGGCAGCAGAAGGTGAAGGGAACCAATGGGACCTGCCGATGCAAATGACATGACCTGTCGATGGTGTCAAGCTAACTCTTGTGCTGTACATGTTCTGCAGACGAAAGAAGAAGTGTATCCGGTATCTTCGGGAAGATGGGGCGAGCTCGGACGGGGAGGACTACGACGATGGCTCGTCACGGTTAGGGTCCCAGAGGTCCAACTGCGACACGGACTCCACCCACGACATGGACGTGGACAGCCCCTGCAACGACGGGCCTCTGTCCTTCAGCCAGCAGCACTCTCCCCTGTCCCCCCTCATCCAGAGGGAGGAAGAGGAGGAAGAGGAGGGGGAAGTGGTGGTGGACACGACGGGCACACTGGACCTGAGCTTTCCTGGCACCTCTCCCACCCCCGCCTACCTCTCCTCCACCCGCCCCTTGGACCCACCCGCCCCCTCTCTCCCTCCCCCAGCTACGCAGCCCTCTACGCCGGTGAAAAGAGAGCCAGTGACTCCGATGATGGCCTCCCCTAGTCTGGCTGCCACTTAGCACCCCTGGTGGGCAGGGAAGGGGGAGGGAGGGGAGGTAGTGCCTGGGCAGGTAACAGAAGGGAGGGAAAATGGGGTGGGGAGGGGGGGGGGGGAGAATTCTGTGTATCCAGGGAGACGTATGTGAGAGTTTGTGATGATGATGATGATGATGAACAGACGCGCTGCTATCTAGCATAATATGCAGTCCCTTCGGGTCCTGGGCTACTGGTGGCGTGTGACCTTGTGACCCTCAGAGCCAGCATTTGTGACGTCACCCTCCTCGCTGCAGACCGGGCCTTCACTGAACTCCTTTCCTGGGAACACAGGCAGTTTGTTGGTGCTTGACATGTGGTGGGGAGAGGGTGTGCGTTGTGGGGGGGGGCGGGGGGGGCCATGAAAAGCAATTCTCTGCAGAGCCAAGTTGACGCTGCAAGTGTCGTGGACTCTGTGAGTTCAGCTCACCATGTGCTGAGCGTACCATTCAGGAATCTTAGCCGTGTGCTGACGTCTGCTCATCTCAAATGAACTGCATTGACGGATGATTATGTGTGATGCAGATAAAAAACCAAAACCGAAAGAGTGTGAATCCCGGTATGGACGTATGTGTGTGCGGACTAATGGTGGGCGTGGCATTGTACAGTTAGCACTGAAGAACCGTCTGCTCCCAGAGTAGGCAATCCACTTGTTAATATGGACACCTCCTGACCAGGGTGAACCACCTGGCTTAGCAATCAACATTCACAAACACCAAAGGTGTTGCTTTGTTTTTATATCAGGATGACATTTTAGATTTAGGACACTTGCAATGTGCCCATAGTTTTGGTTTCTTGTTTGGTTTTTTTTTTGTTTTTTTTTATTTTTTTTTAAACGTCTTCTATTTTTCAGCAATTTGTTTTTGTGTGTGTGTTTTTAACGGGTGGAATTTGTTTTTATCGCCTGTGTTTTGGTCTGTGCCTGGTTGACTGTGCTGCAGGGATAGAACAGTAAGGTTTGTGCCTGTCGCAGCCCATCGTACACACTGCCTGGAGAGGCCCTTCCTGTGGCGTCTGTCCTGGGTTCATGGGTCAGATGGTAGGTCAACTTGCCTCCCTTCGTTGTGTGCAGGCAGGGTGGTGAGGCTGGAGAGAAGTCAGTAGGGGATCTTTTTTTTTTTTTACTTTCCTGTTGGGAGTCAATGGCTTTTGTTGAGTTTGTTTCTCTGGGTGTTGTTTGTGTTTTCTGTTGGATTCTCTGCACTGTCTGTGAGAAGAAAAGTGTGTTGTTTTGTGAGGTATTTGTGTTATGTGTATGTTTGTGGTTGAAAATGATGTTTTAAAATGGCAAAATTGGATTGAGAAAGTTGCAACATAGTTTTGTTGGTGTGCGTGCGTTTTTGGGATGGGATGGGTGAGGGTCTTTGTAGCCTTTCATTTTCTCCCTTCACCAGGACTTTTCGACAGATTTCCCCATAACTTGATGCGGACTAGGAGCCATGTGGGTGGATCAAATGACCGCATAGAAATGTTAGAATTAATGGAAACTCCTCACCTGAAGAATCGATTGCAGTGAAGACTACTGTGCACATGAATACACATGCGCACACACAGGCACACATACATGCACACACACAACACACACGCGCGCACACACGTGCGCATGCTTATATGCCCATGTGCACATATTCACAGATACATGAGCTCACACGCACACACTCACTGGCACACCCACACAACAATTTTTTAAGGCAAGGAGGAATAAGGCCGCAGGTCAGTCAAAAGTGTTATTTTTTGAGTGATGATTTACGAAGGGGATCAGAACAGGCGAAAGACTGGGGGGGGGGGGGGGCGGATGATTTGCTCAATTTGTACCTACCAAAGCTAATAGTCCATATATTTCACTTGGTGACATGAGAAAACTGAGTTCACCTATTTCACCTGGTTTTAAGGTTTGTAGTGTGACATACCAATCGAGATTCATCTTCTAGTTCAGCTATGTATTTCACCCTTTGTGAAGGTCTGTAGTGTGACAGTTTAGTGTGAAGAGCTGTAGTGTGACATAGTGTGAAGGTCTGTTGTGTTACATGCCTTTGAAGATTCACTGATTAGCTAAGGTATTCATCTCATTGCAAAGGTCTGTAGTGTCCAATTCAGGTATTTTACCCCGGTGTGAAGGTCTGTAGTGTAACATGCAGGATCTGTCAAAACTGATAGTCAGTTCAGGTATTTCACCCAGGGTGAAATCTGTGGCATGACATACCAATTGAGACTCCTAGACCACCACTCTGTGTGTGTGGAGCAGTTGGCAGTCATCTAAACCAAGGAACTCTCAAGGACTGATACACTTTGGTGGAATGAGCTGTGCCTGGGGCTCTGTGTGTGTGTGTGATGTGTACTGAGATGTGTGCTGAGACCTCCATGCGGATGTGTTTGATGTGCGCTGCCATGGTTCTGTGTGTGGATGTGTTATGCACACTGACATGTTTGTGTAGGTTGTGTGTGTGTAGGTATGTGTGTAGGTATGTTCTGGTTCATGTGGATGGGTAGGTGCATGGACGAAGTGAGGCTAGCCATGTGGTCACTGCTGATGCCTTGTTGACCTTGTAGTCGTTGTGGGTTACCTGCCTTCAGTGCAGCGCATGTTGTCTGTGGGTACCAATGGACGTGGATCAAACCACCTCCCCTGCAGTGGCCGCCCGTACAGAGCAACGCTGCAACAGTTCAAGGATTTAGCCACTGGCACACAGCTGTAGTTTACAAACAACAGATGAATTCATTGCTGTTGTTGACTGAATTGCGTTGGTTTTCTTTTTCCTCATTTGAAATAGGACTGATTGATGGTGTAGCTTAGAATCTAATAGAGGGCATAATAGTCGATACCTTTAACCCCAAAACAATGTATTTTTTGTGTGATAATGAACTCTGCATGTAAACCGAAACCATTCAAGAAACAGACCATTATGAGTGTGGTTTTTCTGTTTGACCCAACTACAGCAAGCAGTACTGCTTGAAGTAATCCAGATTTGTTTTGTTGGTGGCTATGAACTCCCTGTTTCTGATTTGTTTTTTTGCCCTACTAGCTCCAAGCTTCTCTGTGTTGGGCTTTGGAAGGGTTACCTAGTAATTCATTCATAGGGTTGTTAAAGGACAGCAGTGGGTTGATAAATTCTGAGAGTGAGATTGAGCCAGAAAGTCTGGTTTAGGAGCTGACAGAAAGACAGAAAGCCTGGTGAGAAAGACGGAAAGCCTGGTGAGAAAGACGGAAAGCCTGGTGAGAAAGACGGAAAGCCTGGTGAGAAAGACGGAAAGCCTGGTGAGACTGAGAAAGCCTGGTGAGAAAGACGGAAAGCCTGGTGAGAAAGACGGAAAGCCTGGTGAGAAAGACGGAAAGCCTGGTGAGAAAGACGGAAAGCCTGGTGAGAAAGACGGAAAGCCTGGTGAGACTGAGAAAGCCTGGTGAGAAAGACGGAAAGCCTGGTGAGAAAGACGGAAAGCCTGGTGAGAAAGACGGAAAGCCTGGTGAGAAAGGGGAGAGAGCCTTGTGTGAAAGGGGAAGGGGGTGTCTTAAGCCTGATTAGAAAGGGGAAGAGAGAGAGAGCTGGTGTGAGAGGGGGAGGGAGAAAGCCTGGTGAGACGGGGGGGGGGGGGGGGGGGGGGACAGAAAGAGAGAGCCTAGTGCGAGAAGGGGAGGGAGAAAAGCCTGGTGAGAGAGAGCGAGCCTGGTGTGAGAGGGGGAGGGAGAAAGTCTGGTAAGACGGGAGAAAATGTGTCGAGAAAGGGAGGGAAGGCTGTGAAGATGTCTGACGCTGTGTTATTTTCCAGTTTGTCTGTTGGGATTTTCTGTGCAAGACCTGTGCTGTGTAGCATGCCAGCCTTAGCACTGTAGCAGGCCAGCAGTGTGGACATCATATTGTACTACTGTCTGATCCTTGGGCAGGGGCGTGAGTGGCAGTGGTGTGAATGGTGCTGCTGACAGTGGAGCGATGGAAGTGACTGTTGGCCCAGGACATCTGTGGCCATGCATTCCTTTTCCTCCCACCTTCTCTTGCCTTCCATGCACACAGACGGGGAGGGGGAGGGTTGTCTTGTGAAGGACTAGCACACAGGTCACAGTCGGGTGACGTGAAGACTGGGGGTGGGGGGGCCGGGGGGATGATCTCTGACTGCCTCTTTGACAGAGGATTTCAGCAGGGAGTGACTGGCTGTGTGCACATTATCATCATCATATTGCTCAGTTATATGTTTGTGGAGGTGTGTTTGTCCATGTGAAATTGCATGAACGTGGATACAAATGCATGCTAATGTAAAGAAAATATATACATGAATACCCATGAAAACTCTTACTACTTTTTTCTCCTCTCTGTTGTGTGTGTTATATGTGTGTGTGTGTGTGTGTGTGTGTGTGTGTGTGTGTATGTGTTGTGTGTGTGTGTTATGTGTGTGTGTGTGTGCGTGTATGAGCGTGTAGCTGTAGTGGGGAACCAGAGAATAGAGGACTATGAGCAGACTTTAAATGGAGCATAAAGGAAAAGAGCTTTAAAGAGTTCAGTAAAAGTTTTGAAGCTGTTGTGTCAAATGTATTAGAATAAAGTATTAGTAAGTGGAATAGTTTTAAAACTGTCATTATTATTGATCAGCATTTTTCACCAAAATGTTGCCAGTGGACAAAGAAATAGAGGAGACAGATGAATTAAACCACTGTGCAGCAAAGCATGTGGCCATTGAGTGATGGGGAAGCAGGAGCCACCCTGCGCTGTCTGATTGAGACAGAAGACGGTGAATGAGGCGTCTAATTCACTACATCAGCCACAAAAATGTATCCAGAGTTGACCAGCTGCCGTCACTTGCAAGAGTTTGACTTGGTGCAGTACACAGCTGTTGGCTTTCTGCTTGATAGTGGAACAGGGAATAGGGAACAGTCTGAAGCACTCCAAGTGTAGAACGTTGAAATTGTAAATGTAAAGAGATTGGATTAACATGTTGCTGTTTGTGCCAAAGTTCTTCACACACACACAGTCACAAATTGCAAGTTGTAATGTCCATAGGCGCTTGAAAACTTGTTTTTCACATCCCAACCAAGCTCTGCAATAGAACTGATTCTTCTTCTTGGAGAAAATCTAAACAAACACTACTATAGTGTCTTGGCAGTGAGGAAGAAAATATGATCACAATGAAACTGGAATATGGGAGACCGGTATGCTGATGATGGTAGTGCAGCAAAATGAACACAAAACATTCATACTAACTGATCAATGATAATGCAATGAACACAACAAGTTATATTGCCTGATACATAATTATGCAGTGAAGACAGCCAGTTATATTGATGATACATAATCATGCAGTGAAGCCGACCAGTTATATTGACTGATAGATAATAGAGCAGTGCAGACAACCAGTTATATTGCAGACAGATGAGATAAGATAATGTTGCTTATAGCCCAGCCGACCGCAAAGGGCCACATCAGGGCTGTCACCCCGTTAAAATCAACTCACCAGTATATTGCAGACAACCAGTTATATTAACTGATAGATAATAGAGCAGTGCAGACAACCAGTTATATTAACTGATAGATAATAGAACAGTGCAGACAACCAGTTATACTGACTGATAGATAATAGAGCAGTGCAGACAACCAGTTATACTGACTGATACATGATAATGCAGTGAAAACAATCTGTAATACTGATACGTGATGGTAAAGACAACCAGTTAGCTGACTGACAGATAATAGTGAAGTGAAGTGATTACAACCAGTATACTGACTGACAGATAATAGTGAAGTGAAATGATTACAACCAGTTATACTGACTGACAGATAATACAGCAGTGAAGAGAAAACAGTCAGTTGCACTGAATGACAGAGGACAGTGCAGTGAAGATAAAAATGCAGCAAAGTGAAGACGAATCGGTTATCTTGGTCTCCATCAGGAGGGAAAACCTCTGCACGGAGACCTAGGGGAAGAAACTCTAGACGAACAAAAGTGGCTGCCTCTACAATCAATACATGTTTAGCTCCCTTAGAAGCATCCGCTTGACCAAGATGTCCTTGAGGTTGAAACAAAGCATTGCGTCTTATTTTGCGGCATAAAGGAACTACACAGGGATAACTGCTTATGTTCACTGCTTCCAATCATGTTCACTTCTTCCACTTACATTCACTTCTTCTACTCGCGTTCACTTCCACTTGCGTTCACTTCTTCCACTTACGTGTTCACTTCTTCCCAGAATGTGAGATCAGCCCTGGTCAGCTGTCGGCTTTATCATAAACATCAGAGATCACAACTGGTCATTTTTCAGTTTTATTTTACACATTTTAGATCAGTCCTGGGAAATGGTCAGTTTCTGTTTCGATATCTGACACTGACCGTGCAGTGTAAGAGTAACTGACCGCGAGCCTGATGGGCTGTCATCACAGCTTTCCCAGGATTGTGACTGTGTGTGTGTGAGTTGAGGCTGATACCATCTGGCCATCCCAGCAATCATAGTAATTCAGCATCGTTTTCATTCAGTAATTGCTGTTCTTTTTCAAGGCTCGTTAAGTTGTTTACGTTTTCAAAACCTGGAAGTACATCTGTGGTGACTGATGTGGAGGCGAATGAGAGATGCACAGTCAGAGTTGGTTGCTGAAAGTGACGGTGACAAAAGCTGTGACAACGTGTGAAGTGAGTTTGGCCTGTACAGATCCTAGTACCTGGTGGTTTAGTTTGTTACTCATTCTGTGTTTATGTCTGCCACCACAAAAGAGGGGGAGATGGGGGTAGGATTAATTTATTGGTTATTCTGGTTGTTTCTGTTGATTTTAAGCAAGATTTCACTATACAAATTATAACATAAACAGCACAGTGCACGTGTCATTTTTCAGTTAAATATCTGATGTCAGCTCTGAATGAATTGTGAACCTGAATTTTCAACATCTGCCACAATGTCCTGATAAAATAATCAACTTGGATTCTAAGCATCTTACATCATATGAGCCTTGAATAAATTGTCAACTTGAGCTCTGAGCATGTGATGTGAACTCTGAATGAATTGTCCATTTGAATTTTAAAACATCTGGAGATTTGCAGTTATGTTTCAGAATGAAAACATGTTGAGTGGCTTTCAAAATCCATAGTTGCCAACTTAGATGGTTTTCAAGACCGATAGTTGCCAACTTGCGTAACTAAGGTTGTTTTCAAGACCCATAGTTGTCAACCCTCATGAACTTTTTTGGAATTTTGCTGTGTAAGAAATTCCCAAATCTCAGATTTAACTGGAAGATCCAGAATTTCAGTATTTTGTCTAAAACATCTGGGATTTTGAGGGTCATTTTTGGATTAGGCTAATGAAATATTACAGAATGAATCTGCAAAAGATTTCATACGAGTGTTTACAATGGCATAAAGTGGAAATGCATTTTCTATTGAAATTCCACATCAACGGAATTGGTAAAGGGTTAGGAATGCTTGAAGTCAAAAGCCCAACTGCCCTCTCCACCCCACCTCAGCTTCTTCAGCCTGTGGTTCCCAAAATATTGACGCCAGAAGGTTGACAGCTATGAAGATCATACTGCTCTGGTCACCTGTCTAGCAATGAGCTGGACTGTCATCACTTGATCATGAGCCCTGTGAAACAATCGAACATAGTGTAAGAGCCCAGTTAAATAAGACGGCATTTAAAGAATTTTTCTGGAATTCCCCTTATTGTATGATTAATTAAGAAATTATTCCTGAAAACCTGAATTTAGCAGGAAAAAAAAATCCAGAATTTCAAAATTTTGTGGAAAAAAAAAAGGGGGATGGGGCACTTTTAATAGGGATGATTGTAGAGTGAAGCCTGAATGATGTTATGTGAATGTTGGCAGTTGTATGTATGGAAAGTGCATTGTCTTTTTAATCCCCACTTTTTAAAAGCTAAAACTCAATGGGCCTCCGTTTTTAGAAAAAGTTTCAGTCAAAAGTTGAACTGTTCCCTCCTCAACCTCCCTGCCCTGGTTCCCAGATTGACTCTCCAGATGGTGGGCAGCTATGTATAGTCATCATTTGATAATGAACCATCTTGATTGATATCATATAGTTTGTAATCTTCATGGGATGATGAGCTGTGTTCAATAACGAGCTACAGCATGCAGCCATCGCTTTGTAATAAGCTGAATGAAATAATGAGCTGCAATCCATTCTAGAGACAACAGGCTTGGGTGCAGCGGCACCAGTCATGCGGAAGGATAAGGGCCGCCTTTCCACTGACTTGGTTGTGACAGGCAGAAAGCAGTCACACAGACATCATCACTCGCTTGTTTCGGGTGGGGAAGATTCTTCTGAAGTGACGTCATCGTGCACACACCTCTTCAGCTGTACACTGTTAATGGGGTGCAGGGGGGGAAGAAGGAAAGAAAAAAAAATGACTCATGAAGAGTGTGGTTTTGCAACCTGGCCAAATAATAGTATAGTATGATCAGTGCAACGTAGTGTTTTTCCTTTCTGTTGTAGTTGAAGGACCTCCATGATTTCACCGAGGTTTGTGGCCTTAAGATGGATTGTACCTGTTTAGATATGTAATATATGCACATGTTGGCTATCCAACTTGTTGAATGCTTCAGTTAATATTGTTACTTTTTTACTTGAACATCAACTGTCATATGACTGCGTATTAAGCGCACATGTATAAACACCTGCACTTAGACCTGTTTTAAAGCTTATGTTGAACAATGAATTGACGATAAAGATACAAAAGTGTGACAAGTATGATTTGTTTTGTAGATGTACCATTAGTCTTTTTTGTTGTTGACATTTATGAAAGTTACATACCAAAACATCCATGTCATCAGGCTAACACCACTGATGTGATCGCTGACGATGTTACCCCTGATCGTTGAAGTGACAAGCATTTCAGCATTGTTGACTCCTGTACATAAACCAGTTGTGGAGTAGACTCTGCTATGAGAAATTGATGATGGCGCAAGGTAGAGAACTGCCAAATCCTCATGGGTGGGAGGGGTGGAGAGGGCCGATGAAAACCTGATGTAGATGAAAACTCGATATAGACAGAAACCAGATACAGATGGTTTCCTTTGCACTGCTGGTGCTGACGGCAGCAGAACAAGTCTGGATGCGGCAATGTGAGGGAAGATGGGGAAAGAGCAACAGAAGAGTATTGCCATGAAAAAGATGAATGAGAGAGGTGAAAACTCCGTCTGTTTCTGCATCAACCACCCAGCTAAGAAAACACTGCATGTGGGGGAGGGGGCACCAGGCAAGCCCTGAACATCCTGATGGAGAAAATCGCCGTTGCAGCCCCAACTTGGCATCCTTCCGTAGGTTTTGCAACTTCTCTGAATGTTTGAAATAGAATGCGTGTGCGAATGGGGAAGGTTTGGGTGAGAGGGAGCGAAATAAACACCAAGTCCTGGATGATAGGAATGTATGGAAATGTCAACAACATTGAAAAGCACAGACTGTGTGGGTCTTGGTGCCAGGAGGCTGATGGCTGACAGATAGTGTTGATGCTTTACTCAGAATGGTTCCAGTATATACAGCAATTGTATATCATTGATGAAGTGTGATGCAAATTGTTATCCCATATCGAAGGCTTTACTTTTTCTCCGTGTGGCTCACTTGCCTTGGACATTTGAATAGCGCAGTGTAAACTGTGACAGGTTTCGCAGGCTTGTCTGAGAGGGATGACTTGATGGAGGGGGAAGGGGGTGGGAGGATTGTGCGACTTAGCATGCAGAAATGTTTTCAGGAGCTGCAAGGGAACAGAGTGATTGACTCAGTTCATTGAGAACAATGCAAGTTTGCAAGAACCCTTTTCAATACTCAGCCAGAACGTGGAATTGATGTCACCAACGTGTTCCCATGACTTTTCATTTCCGAGAAATGAGGTGTGGGCAGATCAACAACAAGCAGGTTTCAGTCATGGCCAAACTTTGAAAGACACCTTCAGACCCTTTTGTTCAGCGAGCGACAGTTAAGGAATACTCTTGGCCAAGGTCAGGTGAGAAAGGGGGGAGGGTGCAGAGAGGTGGGGGTGGCAGGTGGGGATGGGTGTACCTCTTGTCGTCTTCAGAAGGTTGACGAAAACCAGTTAGCAGTGAACCCTGTTCTCTCCACAACTCAATGGCTACAATCTCCTCGATGTTAGACATATACTGTTCATCATCACTTATGGCATCAACCGTTCCATTATATGTACACTCTGTTACATGTTCCTTGAGTGTTGACACCTAATGGTTTTGTTTGTTTTCCTATGTATATTTTTTAACTCTCATCTTTTTGTTTTTTGTTTTACTTAATGAATATCGACCATACTTTGTGTAATGTGACAGAAGAGAAGAGAGATGCCCAGCTCTGACTGGGCTGACACTTGTTGGGGCACTGTTCACATAAAAAGATCTTTCTTTGGCGGTCAGTACAATCCAGCACGGAGGGAGAGGATAGGGATGATTGTCTGTGGGTTCTGCAGGTCTGGGATGTTCACACTGCCATTCCACCCACAGACAGGGGGGAGACTGAACATTACTTTGGTTATCACCACAACAACAACAAAAAAATCAATTTGTAGAATGATAGGCCGAAGCATCCTACATATTAACAGAATATCATGAAGGTTAGCTGTGTCTCCCAATTCTTTTTTTTTTTTTTTTAAACGTGGCTGGTCGGGATTTGTAATCTTCACAGGCCAACCCATCCAAAGATCATGCTGGTGTGGTGTGTATTGGCATGGTGTGTACAGGTATGTATTCACCAAGTTCGTTACCCTGCATGCCAACTACATGGTCATCTTCACTCCACTTCTCATGTCTGGGGCGAGGGACCTGGTGCTTTGGCTCTGGATTTCTTCTTTTTTTTTTAAAAAGATTTGCGAGTGGATTTTGACTGGAATGATGACAATCTTGTCAAATCTTTGCTGTTTGGCTAAAAAGTTTGGTTTGTCCTTATTGAAGATGGATAATATATATTGTGATGTTATGTATTATGATGTTTCATGTTTGACTATGTATGTTTTATGTATGATGATGTACATGTTATGTTTTGAACACTGCCTCTGTTTACAAGTCAATACAGGAGTGTGTGTGTGTGTGGATGAGTTTGTGTACTTCTGAAATGCTGGAGGCTTTTTTCACATTGTTCTTACCTGCTAGACTATTAACCTGAACTCAAAAGTTTTACATATCTGCACACATGAATGTGAAGATTGACTAAATTTCCAATCAACTTTATGCCAGATGAAGAAAAACACACTTTTTTTTTTCAGTCTTAACTATTACTAAGCTTTTATTATAGTTTACTTTTTAGACACATGAAGCTACTTATGCTGACAATGGGCATGAAACTTTATGCCAAAGTGTTCTTCAGCCTGTACTTGGCTTTTATTATAGTCAACTTCTTTTATACATGTCGTGACTATGCTTGCAGTGGGTGCCCAATGCTTCACAACATGTCTTGAGCATTATCACAGCACGCTTGGACACATCGCAGTTAAGATTTGTTTACCAACTTGAAGCTGGAAGAGATGAATCAGTGGAATAATTCAAAATAAATGGTAAAACTTACCCACTTTGTTTAGTAGCTGTCAGAAGAAAAACAGGTGTCCTGTAAAAGAGTGCTGTGACTGTATTGTTTGCCTTGGAACGGGGGGGGGGGGGGGGGGGGGGGGGGGGGGGGGGGGGAATAGCAGGTTGTGTTTACAGTCTTGAACAGATCTTTTGGGGGGTTCTGTCTTTTCCTTGTAAATGCGAGCGAGTGCCTCCTGAGAAGCTCTGAAACAAGTCATGTTCATTCTCCACATGGGAGTCAAAAACTAAACAAGTCGTTCTTTGTCTGCAGTAGGTACTTTGTGTGGACATGTGCCTTTGGGGACTTGATGTGGACGAGTATGATTCTGTTACCAGGGTCAGTTGGGTTGGACTTGCTGTGGACGAGTATGATTCTATTGCCAGGGTCAGTTGGGGTGGACTTGCTGTAGATGAGTATGATTGTTGCCAGGGTCAGTTGGGGTGGACTTGATGTGGATGAGTATGATTGTTGCCAGGGTCAGTTGGGGTGGACTTGCTGTGGATGTGTATGATTGTTGCCAGGGTCAGGTAGGGTGGACTTGATGTGGACGAGTATGATTCTGTTGCCAGGGTCAGTTGGGGTGGACTTGCTGTGGATGAGTATGATTGTTGCCAGGGTCAGTTGGGGTGGACTTGCTGTGGATGAGTATGATTGTTGCCAGGGTCAGTTGGGGTGGACTTGATGTGGACGAGTATGATTCTGTTGCCAGGGTCAGTTGGGGTGGACTTGATGTGGACGAGTATGATTCTGTTGCCAGGGTCAGTTGGGGTGGACTTGCTGTGGATGTGTATGATTGTTGCCAGGGTCAGTTGGGGTGGACTTGCTGTGGATGTGTATGATTGTTGCCAGGGTCAGTTGGGGTGGACTTGCTGTGGATGTGTATGATTCTGTTGCCAGGGTCAGTTGGGGTGGACTTGCTGTGGATGTGTATGATTCTGTTGCCAGGGTCAGTTGGGGTGGACTTGCTGTGGATGTGTATGATTCTGTTGCCAGGGTCAGTTGGGGTGGACTTGCTGTGGATGTGTATGATTCTGTTGCCAGGGTCAGTTGTCGTCCGACTGCAGCAAGCAGAGGCACATTGTCACCACCATTTTGAGTGATCTTGTTTTGGTCTCAGCTAGTCCATTCTGGCACACAGTTTTTCTGAAGCCATACACTTGTACTGAAGGGATTGTTTTGTCCTCATGTCAAGATCAGAAACATAGGTGAGCAACACCCCCCCATTGACCTCTCCAGATGTTTAGTATGGGAGTTATAAAGGAGCAACGAGTAGTCCAGCCGATTGTGTTAATGGTCCTCCATCAAAATAAAAACAATTCTTGCTCATCACTTTGATCTTTTATGGAACACCAGTTGTGATAATCCTTTTTCTCAATGTGTGTCAGCTGGACAGCTTTACGTGCTGGGACACTCATCTTGCCCCGACAGTTTGTTGAACACCGTAAACAGAGCGATAAATTTAGTGTGTGATGGAGAGGAGTTCTGATCCCAATGACTAGGGAATAACAACTGTACAGACATCCAGGTAAGCACCAGCATGGGTGAATCCACTCCAGTGTCTGTGCTTCACTCCCATACTGAAAGTTGCATCAGGCGTGGGATTCAAAGCAATGATGCCTGGGAATGCGCATCAAGATAAGATGATTAAAAAAAGAGAAGGAAAAAAAAGGGGGGAGGGGGGTACTTGGTTTGTGAAATGTTACTGCCTATCGCTGTGTCAGTCTTGAGGCCTTTCCACGCCTATCATCCCACTTTATGGCATATCGTAAACGGAGCAAGCGTGTCCTATACCTGGCTTTCCAAAGGTTCCCCACCATGAAGCATTTTATTTTCATGATTTCATTTCATAATCCTTCAGGGCAGGGAGAGAAAAGGTGTGAAGCATTTCATTTTCATATTTGATCATCCTGGGTGGTTTGGGGGGAGGGGGGAGGATGGGGGGGGGGGGTGTCTGCCTTTTTCTTTGTCCTTTTCATATGATCACACCACCATTTGAAGCGGACAAAACACCTTTTCTGATTGTGCAGCTGGTGCTTCAATCATACTGTTTGGCTGTAACAATTTTTGCTGGCGACTCAGAATGTTGAGCTGGCCAGTGAAAATGTTGCAGCATTCACAAGGCTGGTAAGGAAATGGGGCAACTTGAACGGCTGCTTGAGCACTTCATTTCCAACTGGATTAGCCCTTCCTGCATGGGGAGCCTGGAAACGGAATCCAACACGGTCACTTCAGGCAAGTCTATTTGGAGCACCAACAGTTTGCACTAGGCCATAGACAAGATCTGTAATTGATTTCCAGGTGTCCACTTCCTCTAACAGCTGTCGGGATTAAATCACTTGAAAAAGTGTGTGTGTGTGCTCGCTTGTTCCCTGTCTTTTTGTAAACTGAGTGTGGTAGGAATGGTGTGTGACGGTGTCAGCTGGGCTGTGACTTGTTCTCCTTGTTCTGTGTGGCTTGTAAACATTGGCTGTCTCTGGATGATGTATTCAAACTTCTCTCCTTCAAATCATGTGTACTTGAAGAAAATTTTCAAAGAAAAAAAAAAGAAAGTATCAAATAAATATTCAAAGTAAAAATGTTCAAAGTTTTTGTGAAGTGTGTGTGTGCCTGTTTGAACATGCATGATGTTTAGGTATACATTCCTGATTCTACGCATGCCTTGCTTCATGAAGATGCACGTTGTTTAGGTATACATTCCAAGGGTTGCATCTAGAGCGCGGCATTGCGGGATTCCCGCAAAATTATCGGCATGCCCGCAAAAATCCAAACACGCTGCGGGAAAAAAACCCAAATTCTGAGAAATGCCGCAAACGAAAAGATCGCTCGAAACTGAAAGTAACAGAGCTGCGTTGTAAGCAGCGAGTCGAGCGAGATGCATTACTTTCCGAAAACAGAGAACAACAAGTATTTTGATTGGGTCTTTTCAGTCTTTTCAGCCAATCAACGGGCTCCGCTTAAATTTACCAACTTCCGGCCGGTTGTATTTGCAGCGTGTACTGCGAAATCATGGCGTCGATTCTGGATTATTTCAAGCGTTCATCGGAAAAGAAAAACGACAACAGTGATACCGAGATAGAGGCGTTGGAAATCGACGAAGCAACCTGCGAACAACCTTGTTCCTCTTCGGCTGTTGGCGATATAGATCGTGTCAACAGTGATTTTGAAGATTCGAGTGATCAAGACTGTGAAGTTGCCGAAGATCAAAACTTGAACTGTGCTAGCAGTGTCTCCGAACCACCGTGCAAACAGCGCAAACATGATTTTATGGACAGTTGGACGAAGAGTAGGCCTTGGCTTCGTTACGATAAATTTTAATGAAGCAAAAGTGATGTTCTGTGACTGGTGCTTACAAAGCAAAAAGAAGAATGTGTTCAGTGTGACAGTATTGACTTTTGGAGAAAAGGAGTGTGCAATGGGACAGTTATTTTTTCAAGAAAAAGGAGTGAACATTATGACAGTATTATTTTTCTCAAGAAAAGGAGTAAACATTGTTACAGAAGAAAAGGAGTGCAGAAATTTTGCAAGGTAAGAAACCTTTTTCATTGAAAATGTGATTTTATGTGAAAAGTTAATTTAAAACTAAATATGTGTTCCTTTACTCAAGCCCCCTTATTGGTTCCAGATCCCCCAAATTTTCATACCAATGGGGGCAAAGCCCCCATTTTAGAAATTTCTAGATGCAACCCTGCATTCCTGATTCTACACATGCCTTGCTTCAATTACTATTGCTCATCGCCCAGCCAGCAGCAAAGAACCATGTCAGGACTATCACACTGTTGAAGCCAACTCTCAACTAACATTTACAAAACACAGTCTTTCTATAAGCATGCTGTAATTGCTTTGAAATCTTTCTTCTGTAAAATCTTCAATCACCGAGAAAAAAAGAATTCTTCCAGAAGCTAAAAAAAATCCCACCACGAAATGCATATTTGAAGACAGTTTCCATGGAGTCTGCTGTAAAGTGTCTCTGTCTGACGTCATGGAAGTCCCAACACACTTTATAGCGAGTGGATTGTCACATGGAATGCAGCTTCTGAGTAGGTGTCAACAGAAACACTGTCACCATGCAGCTTCTGAGTGGGTGTAGACAGAAACATTGTCACATGGAATGCAGCTTCTGAGTGGGTGTCAACAGAAACATTGCCACATGGAATGCACCATGCAGCTTCTGAGTGGGTGTCAACAGGAACATTGTCACATGGAATGCACCATGCAGCTTCTGAGTGGGTGTCGACAGAAATACTGTCTCATGGAATGCACCATGCAGCTTTTGTGTGGGTGTAGACAGAAACATTGTCACACGGAATGCAGCTTCTGAGTGGGTATCAACAGAAACACTATCACATGGAATGCACCATGCAGCTTCTGAGTGGGTGTCAACAGAAACACTGTCACATGGAATGCAGCTTCTGAGTGGGTGTCAACAGAAACACTATCACATGGAATGCACCATGCAGCTTCTGAGTGGGTGTCAACAGAAACACTGTCACATGGAATGCACCATGCAGCTTCTGAGTGGGTGTCAACAGAAACAGCCTGTGTGCAATCAGCACAAACTTACCCTTCTTCACAGTCACCTGTGGACCATGGTTAAAAACTTTCAGGTCTGGACTGATATGGAAGAGTTCTTGTCCGTCTGTGATTTCCATTCCCCTTGCCAGAGGTCTTTGACTGAGAATCGGTTTCATTCTTTACTTGTGGCATACTTGGCAAGTTTGTCAAACACTTCATTGCCTCAAAGTGGACATGACCAAGAACCTAAGCAAAGGCTAGGTTGCAACCACCAGATTCTCTGCATGTGTTTGTACACTACAAGTACATCCCTCAAAGAGAATAGGTAGGTCAATTACTTTTTATTGATATGATTAACAAGACAGTGATTATTAACTACAGTGTTTAAACATGATTTTTTTTTTTTTTTGTTAAATCACTTCATCAATCATTATTGACCACTTTTTCAATGCACTTGAAACATCCACATCTGACAACACTGGTTAGATGAACATAATCAAATCAAGTTTAAAATGCAATGCATGGTCTGTTTAAAAAGCAGTAACATTTCAAATCATATAACTATTAAAGCCACAATTCCTGGACCATCATGACAACAAAGCCGCAACATACTGTACACGTTCATTACACAAACTGCTCATGCCATATACCAATTTTCCCCCATTCATCTAATACAAGTGTTTTAGAGAGAGACTGACTAAGCACCAAACCCATACAGTCACTGTAGACCTGTCCATGCTGACAACACACTCTGTGTGACCAGGGTGAGGACAGTTCCAGGGGCAGAAAAAAGCAATCCTACAGTTCCACCACCGAGTTCTTTTGATCTGTAGAAGTTGGCTGGTTGTCCTGGTCAGCAGTGTGTGGATCAGACTGTGCTCTTCCAGGATTTAACTTCTCCACCCTGTCATTGGAGCCATCATGTTCAGGGTACTGGGAAAGCTGTCCTCTTGGGGAACACGACGGTGTCCCTGAACTAAGATCCACATACCTACGTACGGTATCATGGGCACATATTACACACGTTAGTCCATCAAATTACATTCGTATCTTCTGACCCAAATCAAGATCACTATCAAAATGAAAAAAACTAATCAAAATGACAAAGGGAACATTTGTAGAACAAACTTTAGTCCACAGAAGAAAAGGTGAACCTATCCACCTGTCCCAGTCTGCAGCAGAGTCGGTGCAGTCTGTGGCCAGCAAGTTTGACAATTGTCCCCACATCGCTCACACCCACACGTGCATGGCAAGGCTCCTCACATGAACATTAAAAAACTAAAGCTGCAGGCATGGAAACGTGAATCGACCAACAGTGCCCAACATCACAATCAATTTTGGCGGTTTTGAAACTACTGCAGGTCATACTAGTAAGACTACAAACTGGTTAGTCACTTAGTGAGAGAAAGGGGTCACACACTAGGCACAAGTCCACTCGCATCAAAGCTAGCTACTGATCTGGATGGATCTGTTCCACGTCTGTTGCAATCGAAGAATCCTCTGATCTTTGGACTATCAAAGACACAGCTGGATCCTTAGAAGATATACAAGGGAGCAAAATGTTTTCAGCTCTTATTTCCTTAGCACTGGATGCTTCCAACACTTGCTCCCTTGTACACCTTTCCAAGACCCCCAACTTCTGTCTTTTTCCACAACACCTGTCATTTCTGATCTTGCAATCCCCACACTCCTGTTTCTTTCTTTGTAGGGCCACTACAAAAGGTCAATGCACGGAGATGACTCGAAGAAGTGGCTTCAGATCAGACAGTGGAAGAGATTCGTCAAACACAGAAACATGAGTGGTTAGTTTCATCCCCTGGTAAGACCAGTCAACTTGCATGCGCTTCATTCCAGACGCTGCACATTAACTCGGGCGATCATTAGGTGTTGGGTTAAAATGGTTCTATCAATTAAAATCTGAAGTTTTACACTGGCCAGCATTTTTCTTTTTTTCACAGAGAGTCAAACTGATTGAAACCACCAGTAATGCAAAGCACCACATAGAACACACAGCAAAACCTACTCTCGGCAAAACAGTGCTATAACTGTAATAAACAGGGCACCTTGACCTCTGACTTTGCAATGCCATCTTTCAGAATGGCCACACAGAATGGTATCACATACACAAGAAAACGGCCACCATGAATCATCTTATCCGTCACAAGACCACCCACAGCTTACATTTACCTCAAACTACTATTGGTGTGATTTTCTACAAAGAGTGCGTAGAAAATTCCAAATTTCTGCAAAAGCAGGGAGGGGTGGGAGTGGGGGGGCATTTATTTTGTTTCCACCTGCCAGAACACTGCAGAAGCATCTTCTGGGTGGTAACACCTTATCTTGCATCAACTCTGGTAGAAATAGGTTCTTTCTAGCTAAAATTATTTTCAAAGTTGATTCATCAGCATACTTTGACACAAACGCATGCTTTCCTGCTGCTTTTTTTTTTCCCTCACATTTTTGGGCATTTCTCCCAGAAACAGACCAATGCGATTTTGTGAGCAGATACTAGCTAGAGTTGTCACTCTTTGGTCAAAGACCCGGCTGTGGTTACACTCTGCGAGTGCAATTACAACTCAAGAACTTTGTCTCTATTGTTTGTTGGGGGGTTAGGTTTGTTTTGTTTTTTTAAGTTTGTCATATTATCGCCAAACGTGTACAAAACACACCGACATCTTCTTGGTAAACAGGTCTTCCTACTCCATCCACTACATACAGTTCAAAGTGTTAAGACTGCACTCTTTTCATTGTCACAAACCGTTCAAATCTGTGAAACAACAACACTGAATCAGCTGGACAAAACAACGAACCTAACCCCAGGGTTAACAGGCAAGGTGAGCGTATAGCACTGCAACATCTGGAAAATATGCTGAAAAGCACCATTCACAAAGCAGAACACTTTCCATATCAGAAGATGGCTTCAAAAACCTGGGAAAAATCCAATCCCAGCTCAAAAAAAGGCTACTACAGTTAACACCTCGCTGGGAGAGATCACTGGATGTGTGAAAACTGTTCTCAACTCGGTGGAATACCACTACTGTACTTCCACAAGGCATAAAATGGTGATCATGTGGATCACAATCATCTGACCATTTGGAAAGACTGGAGACAGGGGGGGGCAGTGTGAATTACGTCGCTTGCTGCCTACAACAATGAAGATCAACTGCTTCACAACATGGTACATTACACAATAAACATAATATCTGTCATATTTAACACACTAAATTCCTTCCTTTCCACCACTTTTGCTCTTGCTTACAGACATGTTTATATGGATTTCTCTGTATAGCATACCCCTGTTCTCCACAGGAGGGCAAATCATAAGAGCGAGGTAGTCTTTTCAAGAGCTCACAGCAGTGTCGTGTTTACACAAAACCCAGACAGCTGTCACCGTGGACACCTGCAGCCTAGACAGCAGTCGCTACGGACACTTGCAGCCAACACAGCTGTCACCATGGACACCTGCAGCCTAGACAGCTGTCGCTCTGGACACCTACTGAGCACTGATGTGGTTCACACACAACGCTGCCCACTACTCTGCAGAACTGCCTTCCCCGTGTCGATTTTGCCGTCTCCCGCCTGGGCTGGCTGGGTGTGGGATGTATACAGCGTGATGCTGGGCAGCACTGAAAGTGCCACATACATCAGAATGATTTGATCTCGGTAACACACCATTGGTATCACGCAAAAAATGGCTATCATTGTAACACACGATTGGTATCATGGAAAAAAATGGCTATCATTGAAACACACGATTGGTATCATGGAAAAAATCATAGTTGTCCACAACTGGTATCATGAAAAAATGGCTATCATCAGGTGCTCCTGGGTCTGATGGTTGTTATTAGTCATCCCATCACAGCAGACTTCTTCACTAAGGTGGCACTGTGTGCATCACTACAAACAGGTTGACAACACGAACCAACCAGCATGTGCAGACTCCAAAATCACCTCTATCAAGTCAGCCAAGGCACTGGTATTGGTAAGTTATAAATGGCCTTCCATTACAGTTGGAAACAAGAACGAAAAAAAGAAAGAAAAAAAATGCCTGACCTCAACTTACGTACCATGACTAAAACCATCATGGACTCATCCCAGTTGACAGCCAGTACTTTTCATGTATGCATGTGAGACATGGACCCTCACAGTGGATCTGGTGAGGAGAATCAAAGCCATGGAACCCAGATATTTCCCAAAGATACTAAACATCAGATACACTGATCATTTTACCAATGAACATGTGCAGCAAATCATCAAGCAGCAAATCTAAAGAGCTACCAACATCAGTCAAAACCGAAGGAAACTACGTTGGTATGGCCAAGCATGGACAAGATCCTATGTCATTGGTAAAGACAATCCTCCAGAAAACTTGTAGAAGAAAGATTGGAGGGGAGACAGTAAATACGATGGACCGACAACACTGTACAGTGGGCGGGGAACACATCTGCAGAGACCCAGCTCTGGCACACAGCCGACAGGACTGAAGGAACCTGGTGAACTGTTCTTCAGTGTGGCCACCCCACTCATCACAGGGTTCAAGAAGAAGAAGACAATGATGAGGAAACAGATGAAAAAAAAAAGAGGACCTGGTCGAACTATGGGCATCCTCTTCCTGCCATGGGGACTTTTCTTTCTGCAGTTGATTCTTTTGGCTGCGTCAGATCTTCAATCCTGTCGCCATGATGAAACCCACAGTCTTCTCGAGGTCTTGATGGCTGCCCCAAAGTTCTGCTCCCTCTGGCCAGGTTTGACGCCGTAGAACATCATGGGCTGGACAGTACTGGAAGGATGTGTTCTGGCTTCTGAGATCCAGTGCTGTGCGTACTTTCGTCTATGTGGGCAATCTTAATTCGGCTATGGCTCAGCAGTCGGCAGTGGCCAGTTCTCAGTCTGAAGAAGATCGTTTGCTGGTATCTCTGGAGCTGATGGATTGGATCAGCACCACTGTCTGCACCCAGCCTTCTCTTCCACTGGTTTTGATATTGGTGGATGATAGTTTTGGTCTCCCTGCGGGTCACCGGGTAGCTGAACTGCTCTATACTGACCATGGGGCATTTGATGCATTCCTTTTCTCAGGCGCTGCAGCTGATCGGCAGTCCCTGTCCCCACACAGGGCGGCAACACCATCCTGGACTCCTTTCAGTCTCCGCCCCGCTTACAATTATCTCCCCCTCCTCCCCCTAACCCATCTCCTCTTCCTCAGTCCCTAAAGTGAGACACTCAAGGACAAGAGGGAGGCCTGCACCTGACCTCAAATGATTCCGATGGTAAATGACATTGACCCCAGACCAAGAGACTTAAACATCAACACAGAGTATCTTAGGACATGGCCAAAGACTTAAAAATCAAACACAGAATCATTGTTACCACCACTAAAATGGCCTCTGGCAGGCCCACTGATACCAATAAATTGTGCATGAAAAAAAAACAACACATGGTGCCAGTGCCTTGGCTGTCTGTGAATTCCTGGCATTCTAGAGAGGTGTGCTTCTGCCTGTTTGTGTGGCAAGCTGCTACTGGTACAGCTAGACGATGACAATGACTTGGGCAAGGGGAACATTATCCAAACTAAATCCTTCCACACTTACTGAACACACACAACTGTTCACATGGGATATGATGCTGCTCTTGTTGACGGGACTTATACGTGCATGACACAACACCCTAAGAAATTCAACACTGTGTCTTAAAATTTTCAAACGAAAAAAAAAAAAAAAAAAAGTATTCATCTCTATTGAAGGCATACATTTGACATCATTAAGGCTTCTGACAATCAAAGGGTAATTCTATGATTCACTATCTTGTAGGACTGAAGTAAAAGATCCACCAATATTTCAGGCCAGGGGAGACGACTTCCAGTGACTGGCAGACTGTTGGAAGACTCTTGGCTGACTCCCTGGTTGATGTTCCCTTAGGATATCACATAGTACCACTTGTTCACTGAAACAGACATAGCACCACTTGTTCACTGAAACAGACATAGCACCACTTGTTCACTGAAACAGACATAGTACCACTTGTTCACTGAAACAGACATAGTCCCACTTGTTCACTGAAACAGACATAGCACTATTTGTTCACTGAAACAGACATAGCACCACTTGTTCACTGAAACAGACATAGCACCACTTGTTCACTGAAACAGACATAGCACCACTTGTTCACTGAAACAGACATAGCACCACTTGTTCACTGAAACAGACATAGCACTATTTGTTCACTGAAACAGACATAGTACCACTTGTTCACTGAAACAGACATAGTACCACTTGTTCACTGAAACAGACATAGCACCACTTGTTCACTGAAACAGACATAGCACCACTTGTTCACTGAAACAGACATAGCACCACTTGTTCACTGAAACAGACATAGCACCACTTGTTCACTGAAACAGACATAGCACCACTTGTTCATGAAACAGACATAGCACTATTTGTTCACTGAAACAGACATAGCACCACTTGTTCATGAAACAGACATAGCACTATTTGTTCACTGAAACAGACATAGCACCACTTGTTCACTGAAACAGACATAGCACCACTTGTTCACTGAAACAGACATAGCACTATTTGTTCACTGAAACAGACATAGCACCACTTGTTCACTGAAACAGACATAGCACTATTTGTTCATGAAACAGACATAGCACTATTTGTTCACTGAAACAGACATAGCACTATTTGTTCACTGAAACAGACATAGCACCACTTGTTCACTGAAACAGACATAGCACCATTTGTTCACTGAAACAGACATAGCACTATTTGTTCATGAAACAGACATAGCACTATTTGTTCACTGAAACAGACATAGCACCACTTGTTCACTGAAACAGACATAGCACCACTTGTTCACTGAAACAGACATAGCACCACTTGTTCACTGAAACAGACATAGCACCACTTGTTCACTGAAACAGACATAGCACTATTTGTTCACTGAAACAGACATAGTACCACTTGTTCACTGAAACAGACATAGTACCACTTGTTCACTGAAACAGACATAGCACCACTTGTTCACTGAAACAGACATAGCACTATTTGTTCACTGAAACAGACATAGTACCACTTGTTCACTGAAACAGACATAGCACCACTTGTTCACTGAAACAGACATAGCACCACTTGTTCACTGAAACAGACATAGCACCACTTGTTCACTGAAACAGACATAGCACCACTTGTTCACTGAAACAGACATAGCACTATTTGTTCATGAAACAGACATAGCACTATTTGTTCATGAAACAGATATAGCACTATTTGTTCATGAAACAGACAGCACCACTTTGTTCACTGAAACACAGTACCACTTTGTTCACTGAAACACAGTACCACTTTGTTCACTGAAACACAGTACCACTTTGTTCACTGAAACACAGTACCACTTTGTTCACTGAAATCTAGTACCACTTTGCTCACTGAAACACAGTACCACTTTGTTCACTGAAATCTAGTACCACTTTGTTCACCGAAACACAGTACCACTTTGTACACTGAAACACAGTACCACTTTGTTCACTGAAACACAGTACCACTTTGCTCACTGAAACACAGTACCACTTTGCTCACTGAAACACAGTACCACTTTGCTCACTGAAACACAGTACCACTTTGCTCACTGAAACACAGTACCACTTTGTTCACTGAAACACATACTACTACTTGCACTGCTGCCTGCGTGCAGCGTTTACCAGCACACGCACCAACTTGTGTGCGCTTCAAACACAATAGTTTGACATTATCAGCCTTGAAGTTTGATAAATATATATAGCCAACCTATCAACAGAACTACAAACAGCCAAACTGATCAACAGGTAGTGCTGAATGCAGGGGGGAAAGTTGGGAATCCTGAAAATAAGGAAAATGTATGCCGGGGGTCCAGGGGGCCGCAGAGGCCCCCTGGCGGGGTCAAGGGGCAGCGCCCCCTTGTGGGGGTTCAGGGGGTGCAAAGCTGAAGCAAATTTTAAAATTGTACTACCATTTGGAGCAATTTCATGCTATTTCCAGCTAAAAAATACCAATAATATGAGTACCAATTATTTTAGGTAAAAGGTTAACTTCACTTGACCATACAGTAAGTCTTAAGATTTCCATATTTCCATAATTTCAATACTGCATTATTAACACAAATAAACCCTTACACTCGAGTCAACAGTCACACACACACACACTGATCCAACATGGATGACATAACCAATATTCACTTAAATTTTAATCCTCACACAGCCTATAAATGTGATTCCACAGAGTTGACTGATTAATTTGATTTCTCTGTAGAATAAAATTTACAAGATGTATAAGGATTGAGACATGTGAATCACTTTCTCCTCCCTTTTCATGCTCATAAAAAACTTTCAGCAATATACAAATAACCTTTCTATTAGTATTACCAAATCATTTATTCATAAAAATATGACAAAATTAATATTAAAAAAAAATAAAAAAAATAAAAATTAATGATTTACATGCTATGAGTTCATGCACAAATGATCAAGATATATCTCCACATAAAACTAGACATCTACAGTATATGATTATAGAACACACCAAGATCCAACTCTTTAGAGTACAGTTTCTTAACTAAAAGCATACATCAATGATCAGTAACAAAAGTAGCTTGATTTTTAATACAGGTTCACATACAGTAACAAATTATAATTATAACTTGTACCTGAGCAGATACAGCATTTGTGACCTGTGAAGGTTTGGCTACTTGTCCATTCATTCCAATCTCAGACTCAGAGCTTGAACTACTTGAATGAAAGTCATAATAAAAAAAAAAGTCTCAGAGCTAGAACTTTAACTTAAATGAAAGTCAAAATACAGAATAATTAATCAAGAAATGCATCAATTAATAAAGATGCTTTGTGGGCTTAGCTGACAAACATCATGAATAATAAAGCATCTGCACAACATTATTCAGTTTTGCTACGTTTTTTGGAAAAGAAACTTCTTATATCAGACTCTTTTGTGACTGATTTTCTTTTACAGATTCCTTTTCTCTCAAGGTTGACCTTAGGTACCTGCTTCGGCAGACAAACCACAAAGTGGTTTGGTCCCCATCCTGTCTCAGGGACACGAGGGAGACCTGGCGGTTTTTGACGTGCTGGGGATGCTTGGAATGGTCCAAAAGCAGCCTTTTTCCAGTGCTGCTGTATTTGATAACCTTCCCGCACGCGACGCAAAAACACTCTCCGGGCCTTTCCGTTTTCCGACACCACACACGATGTTCCTGCCCTTTCCCGATTTCGCCGTCTTTGTTTGGGCCTCTCTCGTCCAGCCAATTCCACCTCCATTTGTTTTTTACGCCGCTATCCACTTCACTGGCTCGCTTGTCGCCTTCATTTATGTAAGGCATCGCGATTTTTCCGCGAAAGCATCCAACACATAGAAGAAACAGGCGAAGGAACACGTGTGGTGGTCACAGGCACTGGCGAAAACAAAACGGAAACCAACTTCCGGTCGGTCGATCGGATAATACGGAACGGCGCGAAGTCGAAACTTTGATTCGGTAGTGGAGTTGCTGGTCGGAAAACGGAACGGAATAAAAAATTTTTTTCGAAATTAAGGAAATTCCGATTTGTAAATTTCCAAAATAAGGATTTTCCGATTTCCGAGCGGTAACTTTCCCCCCTGTGAATGCCTTTGACGCACCTAGTTTCTCTCCAAGTAGCAAATGAAGATGACACTGATCCTATCCACTATACATCTTTGGTTCAGGCAAACCTCACGGGTGGAGTCTGTTGATTGGGTTGTTCACTAACAATATCAGACATGCTACTCAGTGATGGATCTATATCCCTGGTTGATGTTCCCTTAGGATATCACATAGTACCACTTGTTCACTGAAACAGACATAGTACCACTTGTTCACTGAAACAGACATAGTACCACTTGTTCACTGAAACAGACATAGCACTATTTGTTCACTGAAACAGACATAGCACCACTTGTTCATGAAACAGACATAGCACTATTTGTTCACTGAAACAGACATAGCACCACTTGTTCATGAAACAGACATAGCACTATTTGTTCACTGAAACAGACATAGCACCACTTGTTCACTGAAACAGACATAGCACCACTTGTTCACTGAAACAGACATAGCACTATTTGTTCACTGAAACAGACATAGCACCACTTGTTCACTGAAACAGACATAGCACTATTTGTTCATGAAACAGACATAGCACTATTTGTTCACTGAAACAGACATAGCACTATTTGTTCACTGAAACAGACATAGCACCACTTGTTCACTGAAACAGACATAGCACCATTTGTTCACTGAAACAGACATAGCACTATTTGTTCATGAAACAGACATAGCACTATTTGTTCACTGAAACAGACATAGCACCATTAGTTAACTGAAACAGACATAGCACTATTTGTTCATGAAACAGACAGAGCACTATTTGTTCATGAAACAGACAGCACCATTTGTTCACTGAAACAGACATAGCACTATTTGTTCATGAAACAGACATAGCACTATTTGTTCATGAAACAGACAGCACTATTTGTTCATGAAACAGACATAGCACTATTTGTTCATGAAACAGACATAGCACTATTTGTTCATGAAACAGACAGCACAATTTGTTCACTGAAACAGACATAGCACTATTTGTTCATGAAACAGACATAGCTCTATTTGTTCATGAAACAGACATAGCACCATTTGTTCACTGAAACAGACATAGCACTATTTGTTCATGAAACAGACAGCACCATTTGTTCACTGAAACAGACATAGCACTATTTGTTCATGAAACAGACATAGCACTATTTGTTCATGAAACAGATATAGCACTATTTGTTCATGAAACAGACAGCACCACTTTGTTCACTGAAACACAGTACCACTTTGTTCACTGAAACACAGTACCACTTTGTTCACTGAAATCTAGTACCACTTTGCTCACTGAAACACAGTACCACTTTGTTCACTGAAATCTAGTACCACTTTGTTCACCGAAACACAGTACCACTTTGTACACTGAAACACAGTACCACTTTGTTCACTGAAACACAGTACCACTTTGCTCACTGAAACACAGTACCACTTTGCTCACTGAAACACAGTACCACTTTGCTCACTGAAACACAGTACCACTTTGTTCACTGAAACACAGTACCACTTTGTTCACTGAAACACATACTACTACTTGCACTGCTGCCTGCGTGCAGCGTTTACCAGCACACGCACCAACTTGTGTGCGCTTCAAACACAATAGTTTGACATTATCAGCCTTGAAGTTTGATAAATATATATAGCCAACCTATCAACAGAACTACAAACAGCCAAACTGATCAACAGGTAGTGCTGAATGCCTTTGACGCACCTAGTTTCTCTCCAAGTAGCAAATGAAGATGACACTGATCCTATCCACTATACATCTTTGGTTCAGGCAAACCTCACGGGTGGAGTCTGTTGATTGGGTTGTTCACTAACAATATCAGACATGCTACTCAGTGATGGATCTATATTAAAGCTAACAATATCACACTACTCTGTGACAGATCTTCATTAAAGCTAACAATATCACACATACTAGTCAGTGATGGATCTTCATTAAAGCTAACAACATCAGACACACTACTCGGTGACGGATCTTCATTAAGAATCAACATTTAGGTCATGGCTTGTTCTGTACAACTCTTTAAAAAAAAAACTTAAGCACTGTATCTGCCAAACATGAACAAACGAATCACAAGACAAAACACCACACGATTTGACCTCTTTAAGTCTTCTTCAGACCCAAGTGTTGTTCTGTACAATTTTCTGCCATGGCTCAGCCTCAATTCCCATCCAACTCATTTATTGGTGGGATTTTTCTGCCCCGACTGGCTCCAACCCAGAGTTCAGTTTGTTATGGGCTCAACTGGGAACACTAGGACACTTGACACAGTCAAGCTTCATCCACTTAATTAACGGATGCATATGTGAGTGTTGCTCAAAATTCCTGACCGACTCTGCTGGTATCTGTATTTCTCAGGCCTGCATGGTGCCGGGAGTTATCATGAAAGCAAGTGTTACGAGTACAGCCCTGTCATGCAGTCTCAAGAGTAGAATGGAAATCCACAGCACCATCCTCATCTTCATCAATCAGCATACAAAATAAACATCTCAAATTCTGTGGCCATTCCTATCCTGCTCATATGGTGATTTAGTTTCTACTCCCTCTCAGTGTCAGTACCCTTGGTCTGGTTATGTCGGTACAACCGGTGTATGCAAACTCATGTGGACTGTCACTGGACGGATATGGTGGCACTCCCCAAAATGACAGCGCACTGATTCTGACTCCATGACTAAGCAATCATTGTTGTCAGCACAGGGCTTAGTAGACAGTGTTCTGCATACGCTGGATCAGAACAGGCACTGAACACCACAGAAGTGAATCGGCAGCAGCCAAGCGTCTCCCCTGGTGGGTTGCCTCACAATGACTTGACAAAGATTGATCCCTGTGGATTGCTGGCGCTGGGCAGTGGTGGACGGGGCAGTCACTGGCTGTGGACGGAGAAGGTCGGGTGCGGAATGTATGGCACTGTTGCCATGGCATTGAAGTGGCATGGATGATGAGACACAAAAACAAAAACAAAAAACAGGAAAAGAAAAAATTCTATCAATACCGTTTTATGGCAACAGTAAGAATCTATCACTTTCTCAAAACCTATTTCCAACAACACCAAGACCTGTAGCGATTCGAACTTCTGACCATGGTAGCAGAAAAACAGAGGGCCACGTAAGCCAAGTGGTTACCTTCTTGATCCACTTGAGCTGGGTCACTGGCGTCCGTCGCCTGCTGCAAACAAAAACAGGCACATCAGACTGACTGACTGACTGACACACACACACACACACACACACACACACACACACACACACACACACAGAGAGACAGAGACACACACACACACACATGCACACACACACAGACACACACATGCACCAGGGTTCATACAGATTTCCTGACAAAAAATTCAAGGACTTTTTAAGGACTTTTCACCTCTTTTTTTTTTTTTGAATTAGAACTTATTTAAAGGATAAGTTTAATAACAATAATCATGAAATACTGAGACAAGTCAAATGTTCACTGTCTAGGACATTTTTGCATATGCGGCAAAAGGTCTTGTTTTAGTTTCCCATGGGTATGCCTGCAACCATTCTTCGTACTCTTTTTTTTCTTTTTCTACCCAAACAATGAATACTTACCCAGCATGCTGGCTTCTCAATTTCAAGACAGTGGATCATTCTATCACATGCACCATTTTTACCTGTAGCAGACGACTTATCAGTGAGATTGTCTGTCATCTCCTACTCGGATTTCTTTTACATTCATACATTTTTCTTACCATCTTAATTTCAGATTTTTTTTAATAGACACAAGATTTTACACAAACCTTATTCAAAATCATTGGCAATGACAAAATCTAAGCACCTTTTATGACCTAAGAGCAAAAGCCTGATTTTTAAGGACCTTCGAGGCCTTGAAAAGGGGACCCCCAAAATTATGGACTTTTAAGGACTGTACGAAACCTGTGCATGCACAAGCACACACACAGACCAGACATATACGCACATGCACACGCACACACACACGCGCACACACATGCATTTTCAGCATGGAAAGGCATTTTCAGCCCCGCTGATTATTGTCATCAGTAAAGGGATCAACAGGTACTGTCCTGCACACAGTTCATCATAATGGGCACCGTCTGCAGAGCAGTGTCTCCACTACTGGGTGGTCTTCTGATGTCTTAACACTAACAGCCCCACTGAACTGCTGGCACTTCCATACAATGCTGCTGGGCGTGTTCTGCACTGTGGTGCTGGAGGGAAAAAAAGTCATTGTGCACTCACCGGTGACATGACAATGGCCTGGGCTTCATCCCCGCTCATCACACTTGGGGACTCCGCCTGAGTGGTGTTCTCACTGTGGAAGATAAATCAGAGATGGTGGTCACTGTGAAAGATACATGGGTTGTGGTCACTGTGAAACATTAACATGAGGTGGTCGTCACACCAAAAGATAAAACTTGGATTAGTTGTCGAGGGAGAGAAATCCACATGAGTTGCTTGTCACTGTACAAAAAAAAATAAACAGGAGTCAGTTGTTAACTGTGAAAGATGAGCATGAGTTCGTTGTCACTGTCAAAGGTAAAGTGCGCTGGCTGCCACTGTGAAAGATCAGTAAGCTGGTTGTCTCTGTCAAAGATTAACATCAGCTGCCTGTCTGTAAAAAATAAACAAGTTGGCTGTCACTGTACAATATATAAACAACATGAGTTTGTTGTCTCTGTAGAAAACAAACATTGCTACAGTGAAAGATAAACATGAGCTGGTTGTCTGAGCTGGTTGTCACAGTGAAAGATAAACATGAGTTGGTTATCACTGTTAAAAATAAACATGAACTATTGTCACAGTAAAGGATAAACATAAGTTGGTCGTCACTGTAAAAATTAAATATGAGATGGTTGTTGCTGTGAAAGATGAACATGAGTTGGTTGTCGCTGTAAAAGATAAACCTGAGTTGATGGTCGCTGTGAAGGATAAACATGAGTTGGTTGTCACTGTGAAAGATAAAACACAATTTGGATGTCATTGTGAAAGATAAACCCGAGTTGATGGTCGCTGTGAAGGATAAACATGAGTTGGCTGTCACTGTGAAAGATAAACACGACTTAACTGTCACTATGAAAGATAAACATGAGCTGGTTATGACAGTGAACGATAAACATGAGTTCTTCCTAGAATATTTCATATTTTCATACTAGTATGAGAGAGACAGAAAGAAAGAGACAGAGAAAGAGGAAGAGAGAAAGAGAATGTGTGAGAGAGCAAGTGTGTATGAGGCTTGAGCAAAGGAAAGAGACAGAGACAGCAAGGGATGGTGTGTGTGTGTGTGTGTGTGTGTGTGTTTGTGCGACTGTGCAAATGTGTGTGAGCGCACGCGTGCCTGTTTGCACGCATGCATGTGAACTAAAGCATTTTTCACTCTGGAAAGTTAAAAAGCAATATTTTTCATTGACCATGTGTACATGTGATTTAATCAATTTCATACTGAAGGTCTGAATACTTTTTATCACAGGTAAATCTCTCTCTCTGCGTTACCTTTAAACTTGATCAAATGAACTGAAAATCATAATAAGCAAATCTCTTTCTGCCAGACCTTCAACACACGGTTACAGGAATCGAAAATCTTGATCAGCAAATTCTCTTAGGGCGTCACACAAAGGTTACAAGATCTGAACATTTTGTTCAGCATATCTCCTTTTCTCTCACACCTTTAAACAAAAGGTTACTAGCCAACTAATCTAGCATAAACGTAGAGAAAACAAGCAAACAAAAAAGAAAAAGGAGAAGTGGAGAGCAAAACATGGGAGCTAACCAGGCTATGTCTGATCCGGAGGAAGGATTGGACACCAGCTGTCTCCAGTGGCCGTAAGCCTGCTCCACGATCTCCAGAGCAAACGCCTGAAACCCATCGAACATACCGCATGCTATTTCAGTACAATGACTACACATTCACAACTGTCTTAATCATCCATAACATAAAAAAAACCAACACAGAACTAGCACACTGTGTACAAAACTGATTGGACGGATCATAGGTTCCTCTCTCTCCTTGCCTTATCTGACTCATGTGTGTAAACAATGCCATAAACACAGTCCTCAGAGTTATATCACTCGACGAAAGAAATCACTTTGAGAGAAATTACCTTGTTCTTGCATTCTCCTTTCCAGTGAACCTGGTTTTCTGGCTTGCCGTCTGGCTTCTTGTAGAATCGGAACCACTCGTACGTCGCCTGGTAACATGAAACATTCACAGAATATACAGTCACCCCCCTCATTTTGTAAATAAAATAATAAATCTGCTTACCTATATGAATAAATTAATAATTCAATTCAATTCAACTTACTCTCCTCTTATAAAAAGAAATATGTTTTGCAGTGATGATTAAATTTACAACAACATTCAAACACATTCATATATAAAATGGGTGATGGCAATAATATATACACAAACACACACACAAAGTCACACAGCACCACAACATCCAAACACAATGGTAGAACCACACACACACACAAACTCACACGCCTTTGGATACATGCATGCTTGCTTGCTTGCATGCACACATGCACACACACACACACACACCACACACACACACACACACACACACACACACACACACGCGCAGAGTTAACAAACTGACACAAAAGAGGCCTAATAGTAGCAAGATTACAGCTGCTGGTCCCATTCCACCAGCTCAACAAGCCCATGACGAAATAAAAACAAACAAAAAAAGGAAACGCTTGAAATATAAAAATGCAATGAAATGTGGAAACGCTTGAAATATAAAAATGCAATGAAATGTAAAAATTAGGGAAGAAAAACAGAAATTCTGCACTGAACACTGAGGCAGAAGCTGACAAACTAAAAATAAAATTTACAAACACAGCATGGTGAACATGTGCACTTCTGTCCGCCTCCACCTGTCTCCCCCTCCCCAAACCTAGTTCTGCATTTATCATGCACACAATGATTAAAAAAAAAAAGCCCTAACCTAGTTCTGCATTAGTCATGCACGCAATGATCAAGAAAAAATATTATGCATCACACATATGCATATGAACCAACACCACACACACACACACACACAAATGCATGCACCTGCAACGCACGCGTACTCACACACACTCCATTCCCACACACACAACCAACACAGCCACATGCAAACACACACAAGCACACACACAATTATCACCTAAATTTGTTCAGAGGCATTCTTGCAGTTTCTGATATAAGCTGACAAAGCTGATTTTCACCGTGAGAGGATCGAACTTCGTCTGATTCACATCCCCCAGCCCCAGCCCACCTCAAATTATCCCTCCACTCTCACTTATACACCAGCTGAACAGACCTCAAGACACATATAAAACATTCCCCGCCCCCACAACTCTCCCTTTTTGTTTTTAGCTGTGTGTGTGAGTATGCATGTGTTTGGGGCGGCACTGTAAATTTAAGGCAAGGTTTTTCCAAACTTTGCCGGTAAGTCGTGCAGATACCTACTGTCAAAAATCCTGGCATTTCTCTCTGAACATCTTCAATATCTGCAACAGACAGAAAAGTTATAAAACAAAATTGGATGGATTGATGGACGGACGATACCTGAATAAAAGAACATCATCACAGAATCTGATCAACAAACAACAGCATTTCTATCTTAAACACACAAAGTGGAGAGAGAAAAAGGCAACTATACCATTTGACATGTCTTCTGCTCACTACATTCTCATGAATTATGAGACAAAAAAAAAAGAAAAAACTATTATTCATAAACTAGCTAATCTAAAGCTGTAAAGGAAGCAAATTTATTACACTTCCATTATCAGGGATGAAAACATTTTTTTTTAAAAAAGAGGAGATTGGCGGGGATCTGGGGGTTCACCATGGGCCCCCAGTGGGGTACATGGGCAACAGCCCAGCGGGGGTCAGGGGGCAGCGCCCCCTGAAGCTGAAGCATATTTTGTATTAAATATGGCATAAAAATCTTTAGAAATCACTTTCTTGCTTCTAAACAACTCATTCTATAGATCAGCTTTCAACACCATGAAGACTGAGACTGATGTGGAAAGAAACTATGTCAATTGAGACAAACATTTAGTATGATGAATCCTCAGAACTCTAGCTAAAGAAAATTTGACAAACAGTGCTTTCAGGACATAAAAGAAAAAGGCCTGTAGATAAGTAAATCAAGAGTGGGAAATCAAACTAAGTAAATCAGATGTATGAAAACGACTGCTGGACTTCAATAAACACAATATGAAAAATGATTACTTTGAAGTCCTTTAAAAAAAAAACTGAAGCTTTTGGGCCTTAGACCCTTCGTCAGGAAACACTAAACACAAAAAAAGAACATAAAAGAACAAATGACATAAAAACAAACTGATGTCACAACAGTACACCCCCCCCCCCCCAAACTTCCCTCTTACAACTAATCATATCCCCCCCCCCCCTCTTGACAAGTGTGTGTGTGTGTGTGTGTGTGGGGGGGGGTGATTGTGTGTGTGTGTGGGGGGGGGGGGGGGGTTGTTTGTGTGTGTGTGTGAGGTGGGGACGGGGGTGGGGGGGAGGGGGCGAAGTGTGTGGGGTATGTGTGTTGTAGGGTGAGGGTGGGGGTTGGGGGAGGAGGAGGAGTAGAGGAAGTATATAGGTAGTGGGGGGAGTGGGCTGGTGGAAAAGGATTTCATAGGGGGGGGGGGGGGGGCGGGGCTGTTAGCAGACACCTAACAAATGTAGCAAACGTTTGCATTATACCAGGGGAAAAGTGTTACACAATACTGTTGTGACATCAGTTTATTTTGATGTCATTTGTTCTTTTATATTCTTTTCGTCACTTTGACGTTTTTCCCTTGCTTTGAAGACTCTACGAGTGGAAGTACTTAGAGTAGGAGTCAAACTATCTTTGGAAATTAAACGTAGATTGTTGCATACCCAATGATCTGAAAACATGCTGTAATGGTGTGGGAAGCACACACATTTTCTGTTGGTGACTGGGACGCTCAATGTGATCTCTGATTGCCACAAAGCCACGACTACCAAAGTAGACACGTTTTAGGCAAGGCTCGCAAAACACGTCAAATTCGCCGTCTTTGTCATGTTTTCTTGTTGCATCCGCGACTCCTCTGCTGCCACTCGGTCTTCTAGTGGTTCACATACTTCTTTCTTCTTTTTTTTTTTCGTTTTGTTTGCACTCACTAGCGGCAAACTCTCACTGTCAATCGACGCCATGATGATAAATGATACTGGAAGGAAACAGAATGAGAACTACGCCGTTTGAGAACATTACCGACAGAGAAGAAATTCGCTGTGCAGACAAGTTGAGATCGTTTCTGAGCATCATTCTTCGAATAATTTTTCGGCGGAGACTTTTTCTTTCGGCGGAGATGCGAAAAAATAACGGCGGAAACGGCGGAGGAGTTTTCATCCCTGATTATAAATCTTTGGTAATGCTATTTTCAGACTTGGCTACCCGAAACGTGCAGTACCACTTTTTCCAGAGATGCCAACCCTCTGACCTACAAAGATGAGGAACAGTTTGGAAGTTTTTTTCCCCACAAGATATTCTGAACTGTATCGGGGTGCTCAGACCCTCATCCATATCAGCATTCATACAGCATTTACCTGCAACACCATCAAATCCTGTGACCGATACAACAGGTGTGCCATTTTCTTCAGCAGGAGGGACAATGTGCGGACACTTTCCGGTATAACCTGGCCAAAGCTTCTGCTCCAGCTGCCGCATCTTTCATAGTTACAACTAGATCCACAGCATCAGGTCGTTTTGTTGATTAAGAGCAACCTCCTTCATCGCCATCAATGATACAGTCATACAGTGTAGTAGACGCCAGAGATAAATGACTGAGAAAACAAATACTCGCCGCCATTTTCTGTTTAGGCCAACGAATCAGGTGACTGTTCTGTTTAACCCAGGTTCAGTGTCTATGCATACATGGCCAGCTTTGACTCAACTTCACCACCTCAGACTAGCGGAGGGACTCACACTCCCAAGTAATGTGCATCACAGAACTACCAGGTGCATGCCTCTGGCCACTAAAGAGGAACTGCAAGGAAAAATGTTGCCTCTGGAACAACCTGCGACTGCTAATAACAAAATGCGACTAATTCAGGACTGCTGGCCTCTGTGTTTCCCTCCGAAGACTGGAGTACTTTAGTGAAAAATGAGATACCATGGAAACTGGTTATCTGAGCACGTTCTTCACTGTCAGGATGCTTCATCTTCAGCTGTCCTGGGAATTACTTCAAAAGAACTTGATGCTAACTTCACAATAGTCACGTTTTGGTTTGCCGGATAGTACCTATAACTGTATAAGAGGGCGATTTTCTTGCTGGGAAGGTGTTGTTGTTGTTTTTTCTCCCCTCTTTAGGAACATCACAATCTTTTTAAATTTCACCAAGCTTTTCCTTTTTCTTCCTTAATCTAAACTGAATGACTCCCAGCAATGTCATGAATGATTCTCCAGCTCTGTAGTCCAACCAGTGTAAAGCATAGCCAATGACTTTTCACACACACACACACACACAAAAGACCACATGTCCAGAACAGATCCCTCCCCCTGTTTCCCACAGTGTTATCCAGCCCATGAACACCACAGACATCCAACAATCCTAACGCCTTGAGTAAACTCTTGAGGGATGATATTAGCAGAAAGTGGGGCAGACAGCTCACTGGGTGTAACATGGTGACCTGAGGAGGTGGGGAAATTAGGGGACAAGGTGTACAGGCTTTTCCCTTCCTGTCCTTAGACCAGCTCCAAATGACCTCAGTACATATAGAACTAAAACAGAGACAAAGTGACGGGACATGTGGGGTGGGGTGGGGGAGTTACAGAGACCTTTGAAAATATACACAACTTGACTGATCTTTACAGCACACATGCACTTATACAAAAGGAGCAGGAGGGTGACGTGGGAGGCTTTGGGAGGAGGGGGAGGGGTATAAGAGGGAGAGAGAAGGATAGAGAGGAGACCTCCGACAAAACAACACAATTACCTCTGCTACACTAATCTCGCAAAAGAATCCGACTCTCCCACTCCCTTTTCATAGAGACATGCATTCTTGCATTCTTCGCAACTTTTCATTAACTCTTCACTGCTATGAGACATTCCTGTCGGCCAGTACTTCCTGACAGTTATAACTGATTTCATTCACAGCCTTTCCCTCTGTTCCTGGATTTCCAAAAGCACAGAACCTAAAGAGGAGTAACTGTATTACATATTCCCTGCATTTCTGCACTGAACACACACACACACACACAAAGTGTGATACACTGTTGTGAGCAGTCACGGTTCAAACAGCATGCTCTGATGAGCTGGTGCGCATGTGATGTCACCAAATGTTATATTACATGGAAGCAACGTTGACAGCTGCAGCACACACAGCAACATGCGTGACAGAACACAGACACGCATGTACTCACTCACAAGCCCACTTTGTCTCATCAGCCACTTTCGCGGGAAAAGGTTTCCGTTTACAAACAAGAAAAAAAGTTTCCACATCCAAACAAAACACACAGAGAACAGATCAAATTGTTCAGATCATAAAGTCTTCTCTGCACAGCCTACAATATGATTCTGTTTGTGGTGTTCAGACAACAGAAAATGATAAATGCAAGAGGAATGAAATGTTTTCAATCTTAATACGCATGTTATGTGAGTGAATGCAACACACATTACACAATGTAACACAAAGCCATTTTCTGGTGCAACTGATCCTTCTACTGCACACACCAGACCTGCCTTCCTTCTCTGCTGCTGTTGATCTGTCATCTGTTAGCAGGTGGCACAACGTCATTCTCACCTGTTTGTTGAAAAGGCTGGACTTTTCTTACACACAGACCATGAAGTTTCATCTCTAGCTGATATCCACGGTCACAGTCACTGTCTTGTGAATCAGCACTCAAAACACTGTTGCTCTCTTCTTTTGACGAGTCAGCAGCCAATCAAACTCACCTCCAACACTGACTAGCAAATTGTCCTCAGAGAACTGATCTGGTTTTTCATCCACTGTTTCGCAGTGTGAAAGTGAAAGGAAATGAAAATTGAAAGTCTTACATCATGTCCTGGAAATGCTAAGTTAAACCATGAGGAAATAATACGCAGGGAGGATAACTATGTATAAATTACTTTCAAGTTGAAGTGACTGAGGGCGAAAAATGAAGCAAAATTTAGAAAGAGAAGGGGTTAGTTACCAAGGACACAGACAAACATTTGTCTGTGTCTGGGCGGAAACTAACCCCTTCTCTTTCTAAATTAGGAATAAACTGATACAGACTCCAACACCCTGGTATCTCTAAACACCAAATAAACAGCAACCCACAAAAATGCATTCTGTGACTAATTGCTGACACATACCAAACCGCACCATCACACAACCTGGCATTCCATCTCCCCTCTCCACCACCTCTCACACAAAATGACGACTAACAAGTTCCCTTCAAACAAAAATGAGCGACCAAACTCATTCAAACACACAGACACGTACACACATACACACACGACACACTACAGCAGCTCACCGTTCAGTTTCTCTGCCAGCGGATCCGTGACGTCGATGGCGATGATCTTCCAGTCCGTCTCCCCTTCGTCAATCAGCAGCATGGTGCCCAGGACTTTGACCTGGATCACCGCCCCACGTTTGTGCACCTGCCAGACACACACCTCCAGCTTGCAGGCATCACGTGTTGACATGATCATCACACAGTGAAACATCACAGATCTGCCTGCGTACTATCCACACACTGCTGAGAAATCACAAACTTGAAAAGAAAACTGAACTCTTCCTGACTGCTGTGGGATGCACTACACAATGTACACATAAATGTACACACACACACACACACATGTGAACCTATATACAAGCAGAAATTTACACTTAAATTTCTTACACACCCACACACACATTCAATTACATACACATATTCAAAACGCACACACACTATAATCCAAACATCATTCAAACAGTGTGTACCTTGTGTCCGATCTCGCACACATCCAGCGGATCATTGTCACCAGCAGTGTCCGTCTCCCCAAATTTGTGTTTGGGGTCTTCCCAGGTCTGTAAGAATGACACAGGGAAAACAACATCATCTCTGATGCATCAGCCAAATTTCGTCATGGAAGAACCCACAACCTCTTCAACCATTCGCACAGCTAGCAAACTATCGTCCAGATATTCTGGATTATCCATTTACTTCTTTGTCTTGTATTCACATTCATTTTTAACTCTAACTCACTCACTTCCACACACACATGCACACGCACACACACACACACACACACACACACTTGTTCTCATTCCTTCTTTTCAAATTACAAGAAGTTAAATAAAGATTTTTGTATTTTTGTTTTCCTAAACCACAACAATGCTATCAGTTGCACATGAGTATTATTTTCCTACTTTAGAAAAGATAATGTTTTAGTTTTGATAAGGAGTGCCAGCTGTTTTCATAACCAGACCAGTTTTCTAAACATAAGCATTTTCTGAGGAGTGCATGAATTTGTGACACACAATTTCATTAAAATGTCTTCTGGAGGGAAACTTAAAAAAAGATTAATTACCATCACTGCTCTGAGGTACAGCTGTAGCCCATTTTAAGCAGTTATAAATTTCAATTACTGCTGTTGAACGAAAGCACCCACTTATACAACAACAACAAAAACCCTTTAACACCTCTTCTGCTGAAGATTAGAGGATTCTAAGATCTTTGTGCAACATTTGTTTTTGTACCGAGACAGAAGCCAGAATATTCAGGCCCATCCAAAGAGTGAATCAGAGAAAGAAAGAAGGCATTATTCAGCCAATCTGACCACCAACTCAGTGCATGTGTGTGAAGGCATTGTTCAGGCCATCTGACCACTAACTCACTGCATGTGTGTGAAGGCACTGTTCAGCCCATCTGACCACTAACTCACTGCATGTGTGTGAAGGCATTGTTCAGCCCATCTGACCACTAACTCACTGCATGTGTGTGAAGGCATTGTTCAACCCATCTGCCTACCAACTCACTGCATGTGTGCCATAGCTGCCAAGGCTTCAAATACACAAAGTGTAAGAGTTTGGTGCAGAAAAAGTTTACATTCCAAATTTCAGCGGAATGCCTGTATGCAACATCACAAGTCAGACTCAACAGCACTTTCAGTCGCACTTTGCTTCGAACACGACATAGCGGCGATCTAAGGCCATGGAAATCTTGCTAGTTATCGCATGGTTTTGACTTTGTCTAAAAACAATCACAATGGCGAACAAAACCAATCAATAAGATTCTTTTTTTTAAATCGCTCCTGATTGAATCTGGCCATTTTTTTGACAGAACAAGTCTACAGTGTAAAGATCTTGGTTAATGCAGTTCTGTTTTAACATGAACTTTTTTTTCCTCCATTTTTTTTATTTTTGGGTATGTAGCAGCATGGCACTGTCAAACATGACCACAGACAGCATGATATGCCAAAAGCTTAGCACTTAGCAGCTCTAGTGGGCATGTACATGTGTGTGTGTGTGTGTGTGTGTGTGTGTGTGTGTGTGTGTGTGTGTGCATGTGCGAGTGTGTATGTAAGTGTGCGTGCACGTGTGTGTGTAAGTCAGTTTGTAAAATGGTTTTCAATAGCAACAATGATGACGGCCTGCAAAATGTCTTAATGGGGAATCAGAAACAAAACGCACTTTATGTGTGAATCGGTTTTAGTTTGTTTTAACCGGTTTGTTACATGATTTAGACTGTCAGATAAAATCAGTAATAATAAAAATGATCTACCACATTTTTTCCCCACTCCTAGTCATACTTTGGATCTTGTCTGCTTACAGGTGAAACGGCCCAACATGTGGAAGGGCACTGTCTGTGGAAACGCCCATCTCTGAAAATTCTCCACCGGGGGAATGGCCTGTGTGTGTGTGAACTCTTACCTGCGGGAAGGCCCCATAGTTCCAGATGTAGCCATGGTGGGGGAAGTGTTTTTGACAAAGCGCAGTTTGCCTTTCTTCACGTCCTGCTGATGGGGTTCAGCTTGTCCTCCTTGCAGATCTGTCGTCACACAAATCAAAGCATGTCCCCTTTCAAAGGTCCACACTATCCACTTTGCCAATTTGCCATCCACACAACAAAACATCCATCTCTAAGGGATCAACCTTTCCTTGTTGCTGCTCTGCAGTTAGAACAAACCATTTCCCCTCCATCCCTTGATGCCATTCTTACCTGACATTTCCCAAAGATGGAGTATGGCTGCTTTAATGGCGGGATAAAAAAGGGTCATACACACAAAACTCCACTCCCTTTGTTGGGTACATGGGATTAATCCTTGCTGTCTCTACAGGGAGTGTCCGCAGGAGTGTCAGCCTGCATACGCAAAAAAAGAAAAAGAAAAAAAAGAAACAACTTTTAGATTGTAATCCTAGATCACCTAGTAATGTCATCCTAGTAATCTTAATACTATCCAGCCGAGAGCAGCACGGACGGCACGATTCCCTGCTGCCGCACGCTCGCGCACAGCGCTCATTCCCTGCTGACGCACATATTTGGCCACTTTTAAATTTATTTTTATGGTAGCTAGACAACAACTGACAGTCTTGTGTTAGGTGTCACAGGAAAGAACAAACACTCAACTAATTGAACATAGTAATTTCAAATAATTTATTTTCAATGTGTACACACGACTGTGCGTTGAAAAACATGTCTGACAAGTGGAAAAAATGCTTTGTTTGCATTCTATTCCATTCTTTTACAACACCAAATCGGAAGATGAAGGGATGGCTGCATCTTCACACAATTCACTTTCCTATTCTCTTTCAAAGTTTTCTATCTCTCTATCACTCCCCTCATCACCAGATCCACTTTGTAATATTATTACAAAGTGGATCTGGTGATGAGGGGAGTGATTTTTATATGATTTCAAGCGCTTCATTGAGCGAGAAATCGCTACCACCCCTTCACCTGACCGACATTTCTTCTGGCACAGGAAATACATGCCGCGCGCCGCGTGCCGGTGCCGCCAGTTTCTTTGTTTCAAAGCTCCTGGGGTCAGCCAAGTTCACAATAGGCCACTGAAAGTATCGTCTACAACTTGTTCCAACATCCCCAAGACTAGTTACAGAGCTTATTTCCCTTGGATCATTTCATGGAAAGTGTAGGAATTTTTTATGTTCCCATCATCTGATAGTGGACGACACAGCAGACTGTACTGCTGTCTGTCGTCATCCGGACTTGGATGACTCGGCTCAAGGGAGAGAAATCCAGTCGTCCACTACTGGACGACTCGGCTGGTAAAGGTTAAAAAGATCCTTTTCTTTGTTCATAACTGTCAAGATCAAATTGAAGATCAAAATGAAGATCAAATTGAAGAAAAGTACCAACCTGCGCAGCCATGCATCAAGTTTGACCTGGAGAAGCTAAAAGACCCAGAGATAGAAGAGCATTCCAGGCACAGCTCGGGGGGCGGTTCGCAGCACTCAACCTCCTGGACAATGACATCAACGACCTCACAAACAGCTTCAATGAGGCAGTCTGCGAAACAGCAGAGGAGGTACTTGGGCGACAGAGGAAGAAACACCAAGCATGGATCTCAAACAACATCCTTGACCTCTGCGACAAAAGAAGATCACTGAAGAATACGAAAAATTCCAGCCCTGAACAAGCCGCACAGTATCGAAAAATCAACAACCTTGTAAAGAAGGAAATGATTGAAGCCAAAGAAAAATGGATCAATAATCAGTGCGAGAACATCGAGAAAGGCATGGAAAAGGGAAACAGCAAACATGCCTTCACCACACTGAAAAACCTCACCAAGACGCAGCAAAACAGATCGTCAGTCATCGAGGATACCTCAGGCGAGCTGCTGACAGAAAGCTCCGCTGTTTTGAACAGATGGACACAGTACTGCCAAGAACTTTACAACTGCCCTATACAGCCAGACGACAGTCTGTTTGAGGGGGACTCAACACCATCACGGGAATCCTCACCACTACCAGTGATGAGAGAAGAAGTGGAAGAAGCATCGGCAGCCTTCCGGCAGGGAAATCACCTGGAGCAGACAATAATCCAGCAGAGCTGCTCAAACATGGAGGGAAGGAATTGGTCACTCTAGTAACATCGATTTGTCAGAAGATCTGGGAGACAAAACAGTGGCCCACAGAATGGACTCAATCACTCATCATCCCCTGCCCAAAAAGGGAAATCACGCCAATGCCAGAACTACAGAACAATAAGTCTCATTAGCCACACCAGTAAAATCATGCTCAGAGTCATCTTGAAACGACTGAAGAAAGAGGCGGAAGAACACCTGGCGGAAGAACAAGCTGGATTCAGGGCAGGCAGGAAGCACAGTAGAACAGATCTTCACCTGCCGGATACTGATGGAGAAACACTGCAACATCAGAGAGACCTGTTCCACAACTTCATTGACTTTAGGAAAGCGTTTGACAGGGTGGGCACAAGGGTCTGTGGCAAGTGCTCAGAAAGTTTGGCATAGAGGAGGGTCTCGTCCAAACCATCCAGGCGCTGTATAACACCGCCAGCAGCGCAGTCCGGCCTCAACAACCAGATAGGGGACTACTTCAAGACCACAGTTGGAGTCCGTCAAGGCTGCCTGCTATCTCCCGTACTGTTCAATCTCTTCTGGAAAATATCATGCGTGAAACCCTCCATGACTTCCACTCCAATGTCTCCATCGGAGGAAGAATCATCAATAATCTGAGGTTGCAGATGACATCGACTTGATGGGAGGCAGCAACGAAGAACTACAAGACTGACAAAGAGACTGGAAGAAAGGGCAGGTGCATATGGAATGGAAGTGAGCACAGAAAAAAAGCAAAGTCCTGGTCAACAGCACAACCAACACCCATGCTGAAATCTACATGAACGGACAACAGCTTGAAGAAGTGGGCGCTTTCAAATACCTTGGCGCCACTCTCACAAAGACGGTCGCTCTACAACAGAAATCAAGACCAGACTAGCGATCGCAACAGCAGCAATGGCAAAAGCTAAACAAGATCTGGAAGAGCAGGGAGATCAGCTTTCCTACACAGATGAAGCTGTACAAGTCCTGGTGCTGTCCATCCTGCTGTATGGCTGCGAAAGCTGGACCATGACAGCAGAGACCACTAAAAAGAATCCAGACGTTTGAAACTAAATGCTTCAGGCGCTTGCTCGGGATCTCTTGACAAGACCGGAAGACAAACGACCTTGTGAGGAGCCAAATAACATCACTTGCAGGCCCCCAAGAACCCCTCTTGGCAACAGTCAAGAAGAGGAAGCTGTCGTGGTTCGGGCATGTCATACGCCACAATTCACTGCCCAAAACAGTCATCCAGGGCACGCTGGAAGGCGGCAGACGAAGGGGACGACAAGCCAAATGCTGGATGGACAACATCAAAGAATGGACCAGGATGGATGGCCCTACGCTGATGCGACAGGCAGAGGACAGGGCCGGATGGCGGTGCCTGGCTTCGAGAGTGTCTCTCATCTCTCCTCTACGCCCATCATGGGCAAGAGAATGATGATGAACTGTGCTATGTTTCAGTTCACAAGCTAAGATCATTGAGCTAATTGTATCTTGGCATCGTACATTCGCATAGGAAAAAACTTTTGCTCAACATGTTCTGTTTCAGGGCTGAAGGAAATCAACCAAATGAAAGCTCTCCTGTATTAGGAATCAATCTGTGACCGCTTTACAAACTCTCCTTTGACGGAGATATATAATGTAACAGATTGACATAAATTTGTACTATCAATTTTTTACGTAAACAATTAATCTACTATGGTCACAATATTCAAGTTTAAAATGCTCCAGATTTTTCTTTTTTTTGAGTGAAAAAAGTTTGGACAAAGAGATTGCTAAATCGATCCCACAGCATATCTAAAACAGTACTAAGCTCAGAAGGAGTAGCAGTCTATTTAAATCGATCAACAAAAAACTTCTCTCTTCAGTGGAAAAGTTGATCAAACTGTAAAAATCATAGGTCATGGAAGAGAACTAGGATTCAATTTCAACAGCAGTGTGCAATCTATTTTTGTGAATTAATGGTTTGTTCACATAAGAACAGCCTTCAGGCTTCAACTTCTTTTCTCTGCTGGTCTTTGATGAACGCTACAAAGCATTCCCCCAAGGCTCCAAGGTCTCCTTTTAGCTGAGCAGCAATCAATACAACAAGCCTGCATTCCTCCAGGCAGCCTTCAGATTCAAGCAGTGAGCGACAAAGTTTCAATACTGACGAAGTTTCAATACTGAGTTTCAATACTGACAAAGTTTCAATACTGACGAAGTTTCAATACTGACCGTACACACCCTGTTCCACACATGCAACAACTGGCAACAGGCCAGGCTTCCCTGTGGACACCCCATTCCACCCAGCAGACAGCCCAGCTCCACAAACAATTCACATAATCTGAAACCGTCACCTTTGTGCCCAACTCCAGCCCTAACCCCTTTGTTTACAATTGTCATTATCACAGGCCAGCTGACCGCAAAGGATTTTATTCAGGACTGTCAACATGGAGAGAAAAAAGGTCTAAAGCTGAGAAAGGAAAGGAAAACAGACACATTATGAAAAAGTAGCGAATAACAAAGACATTACTTAAAAACAGCAAACAAAAGGTAGCCAATATACTGAATAGGTCCTGTTGAGAACACCTGCCATTCCACTTTCATTACCTGCCAATGTTCTGAACTCTAAATAAGGGAACCAGGTGATGAAAAACATTAGGTGTGCTGAAGAAGGAGCAGTTCCAACTTTTGACTGAACACCAGTGAAAGTATTTCTAGCGCCCTTATGCTTCATTTGAGAAATATGAAGTTAAAAAAGAAAATCATTTTCATGTGTACAACTGCCAACATCCAGTTAATATCACTTGGGCTTTACACTGCAATACTGTACCATCCTTTTTCAAAACATACCTCCTACACCCCACTATTTTACAACAAAATTTGGATCGGGAGGGTTGGCAGTTATGCACTAAATAGCTCACACTCACAATGGAAAAAACACACACACACACACACACACACACACCCCACACAGAGCTATGCACAGTGATTACCATCATGGATTCCCAGCTGGAAGGGTGTGGATTCAATTCCCATCAGACCCATTTATTTGTGACATTTTTGTGCCCTGTCCTACCCAGAGCTGAGTTTGCAATGGGGGCTCAAATGGGACAGCTGGGACCAAACAATCAAGTTTTGAGAGTACTGTTCAAAGTTCTTGACCAATGCTGCAGGTGTCTGTATCTCTTGGGCCGGGGTGATGCCAAGAGATAAAAGCAAAGCACTGAGAACAGCCCTGTCATGCATTCTCCGACTGGAATGGAATTCCATAGTGTAATGTTACAAGGAATAAAGAGTCCATATACAGGCAAAACCAACACTCCAGAATAAGTAGCTGGTGACCACTCCAGACAATGTGTACAGTCTTAGTACCTAGTCACCAGATCATAACACAAATGCTGGCTGGCATATTAAAAAAATATATTGTAACGAGATAAAAAAAAAAAAGATATCAGACCTTTTAGAACAAAGATGAGAATGGACCACAAGGCAGAAAGACAGGGAAAACACACGCACACACACGCGAGAGAGAGAGAGAGAGAGAGAGAGAGAGAGAGGAGAGAGAGAGAGAGAGAGAGAGAGAGAGAGAGAGAGGAGAAAGAGAGAGAATCACAGGTGGAGAACATGAAATGAGGAAACTGCCAGTGCAGAATTGAAGTTAAAGGCTGGAAAGCAGTTTGTGAGCACACCTTCCACCAACATTCTCATAACTGTGCTCAAGTACAGTCTTTTTCTTCTTCTTTTTTTTTTATAACACCTTCACTTAGAAATAGTTACAAGCCAAATGATATAATACATTAATAGCCACTGGTTCCAGTGGACAAATGAAACATATTGTCAGTTACATTCCCCTTCCCACCTACCCCCCCCCCCCCCCCCCCCCACCCACAGTCCAAGGAAGCAGTCATTTCTCTCAAGTCACCATGATGCAACCCATCAGAGGAGATACTGCACTACTGCCCAGTCACTTGACGGTGGTGTCAAACAGTGCCTCCTAATATGATAAATAGCATGCAGGACACCACCTTCTATACCCCCTAATTAACAACAATAACTGCGTAGTCACAGCACCAGCATGAGCAAGTTCTTCTTCCATTTATAAGGCCCACAACACCGCACCCTAGTTGTTCTGACAAAGTCAACTAATCTGGTAATTTTGTAAGAGCTGAGAAAGATGCTGTGGAGAAGAAAACAAAGGATGGCATTTTATGTGGCACAAACACTGACATGAGAATACTGCAGCCTAACTAAGCCAGAGATTTCTAGTTCATGGACTGACGAACTATACGCCAAGTAATACCCTCTTTCTTGATTCAATCCTCTGTACATAACAGACAGACCCACTATATGAAACAGGACGTCTTCTCCTCTGACTCTACTGTGCACACAGTTCTCCCAGTGCACCACAAATCAGACAGGTCCGGTTGCCCGCAACCAACGATGATGCAAACAAGACGACAAGACCAAGACGCACTCCCCCAAATCAGCACTGTATGAAAAAAATAATTGATTCTCTCTGTGGTCCAGGCATCAGCTTGGGGCCATTGATTAGGGGATGGCCCTCATTATCCCGGCCGACTAGACCTGGATAAGAGGACACCAAGCACCGGACAGACGTACAGAGACTGTTTGGACAGGAAAAGACAACTGTGGGGGAGGATGGAAGTGGGGATGCACTTGGAGGTAAAGTGGTTGTCAAGGAAACAGAGAGAGACAAGGAGAGACACAAAGAGGGGGATGTGGGGACAGAGAGAGAGACAGACAGACAGACGGATGGACAAGAGAGAGGAGAGGGGGGGGGGGAGAGAGAAAGAGAAAGAGAGAGGAGGGAGGGAGAGTGAGAAGATTGGAGAGGGAGAGGGTGACAGAGAGAGAGAGGAGGGAGGGGGGAAACAGACAGAGACACCCAGGCAAACAGACAAGACAGACAGACAGAGACAGACACAGTCAGACACAAAGAGCATAGAAAGATCACAGAATTCATCTCTTCTCCAAGTATGCCCACTAACGACTACTTTATTCATAGAGATCTGAAAGACATCTTTTTATCTCCCTCATACCACCTAACAAAAACTACTTTCATGTGATCATTCTTTCGTTTGACAACTTCTGAAGGGTTTTTAAAAAGAGTTGTTTTTTTTCAGAGATGAATAACTTTGTCCTTATTCAAGGGGATTAAAGGGAGCTCACAGAGGTGTCAAAATACTGGGAGGTTTTAAGAGCACAAATAAGAACACAGCTTTTGCTGAACTGAATATGCGGGTTTTTTTTTTAACCAACTTCTTGCCTTGAATTAGTTGTAAATGTAGCATTAACAAAACAAAACAAAACCTCTTGTGTGCCTTAAGGCAAGTTCGTTACACATACGACCCCCCCCCCCCCCCCTTCCCCTACTCACAGTACACCATCTATTTCATCTCCTACTGCTGCTAACTACAGCTGTTCATGAAACAGCCATGCTGGTCAACCAGTGTTAAATCAAGCCTGGTGTGCACATGAAACTCTGCAAATTGTTTCTGCCACACCCTTTCCTCCCCTCCCACTGATTAGGGTGCACGCTGAAGGATCACTCAATACATAGGCCTGAAACACAGCTGTGACCAGACAGGTGTGCCACCTCTTGCTGTTGTCAGTAGAGTCGAGCCACAGCCAACTGCAAGCAGTCACTCCTCACCATGCACTTCACACCGCGTGAATTTGTGCTGACTATGCTGTGCAGAAAGAGAAAATGTATACATGTGCAAACCTTGCACTTTCCCTGGCTCTCTTTGTACTTGTTTGTACCAGATGCCTGACTGTTGTCTCTGGAATTTTCTCATTCTTGCCTGAATCATGCACCAGTAACAATTAAATGCTAGTGGAAACTCTGAACCCCGGTATTTCGTCCTGATCTGCCAACAAATCATTGACAGAGCCCTGGTATTTCGTCTGAATCTGCCAACAGATCAATAACAGAGCCCTGGTATGTTTGTTCTCATCTGCCAACGGATCAATAACAGAGCCTGGTGTTTTGTCCTCATCTGCCAACAGATCAATAACAGAGCCCTGTATTTTGTCCTCATCTGCCAACAGATCAATAACAGAGCCCTGGTATTTTGTCCTAATCTGCCAACTGATCAATAACAGAGCCCTGGTATTTTGTCCTATTCTGCCAACTGATCAATAACAGAGCCCTGGTATTTTTGTCCTAATCTGCCAACTGATCAATAACACTACAGAGCCCTGTATTTTGTCCTAATCTGCCAACTGATCAATAACAGAGCCCTGGTATTTTGTCCTAATCTGCCAACTGATCATGGACAAACTGACCTCCATCTTGGCGTGGTCCATCGGGAATCTCCACCACCATATTGCAGATTTTGGATTCACTGTTGGCGTACAAGGAATGTCGTGGAACGGAGACACAATGTTGTTACGGCATCCTCTGCAATACATAAGGCAAAGTACTGAGCCAACAAGATTTTACCATGGACATCACCAGTTAACCACTTTCACTAGATTACTCTCAACATCAGATGCAAATGGAGGCATGTGAGTTTGGTGACTGCCGAGGACAGCTGACTGCAAATCAAAGACACTAGTTTGCTATTCCCCTCACTCCAAATCCAATGGTGGGTTTTACTAAATTTCAGGTTAAATCAGATAATGGTGTTGGAATCAATCAAAAGTTTGGATTTTGTTATCTGTTACAGGTCACATTCGTAAGACTGTTTTGTCTGTTTAGTTCTAATTGTCTCTATCATTTAGGTTGAGACTGGGGCAGGGGGGGGGGGGGGGGGGGGAGAGAAGGGCGGGACATTGGGGGATAAAGAGAAGGAGAGGGGTGAGAGATTAATGAACCGACTTTGATAATCTTTAGTCCCAAGATAAGCAAGAAGATGCTTTTTTTCCCATCTGCTGCTTACCAGCCAACATGTACAGCAACTGGAGACAGTGGGCTGAACTTCCATTACATAGGCATTTATTGATGGGGGATTTTTCGACCCTGAGTGGTTTCTGTCCGGAGCTGGATTTGCTTTGGGCTAAACTGACAAGACTGGACCACACAGGCGAGTGTCGTCCACTTAATGGCTGTGTGAGGTGTCTCTGAGAGTGTTGCTCAAATTTCCTGAACAACACTGCAGGTTCCTGTATCAGTGTATGTCTCAGGCCTAGCTGATGCCTGGACATATGATGATACTAAGTGTAGATACAGCCCTGTCATGCATCTATGACTGATACAGAGTGTAGAGAACAGCCCTGTCATGCAGTCTAAGACCGAAAAAAAAAAATCCATAACATCATCCTCATTACTTTCTCCTCATCAATCAGCATGAAAAAAAAAAAAATCCTGCTAAACCAATACCTGAAATCACATCGTTGTGACAAAGTATTTCTGGAAAATTCCATTCATGCAACTCAGACCCAATTGATTGATTCTAAGCATTATAACTGATTTGGCTTGTATGTCGTTTTGCTTCTATTTTTTTTTTTTCTTTCTGTGTAACGCAGAGACTTCATTGCATATCAGCAGAGTTTTCAGCACAATTTGTGAATCACAATGAGTTAGATCGCCTTTCATGTGACAGATTTATAAATTAATTATTTCTTTTATCATTATTGCACATAATTCTTTTAATTCTGAAGAGCATGTGAACATAAACAAGATCCACAGGAGATAGAAAACAAGCATGTTAATTGTTATACTCTGAGGGGAACCGCCATTAATGTGTTTGTTTCCATTGTAGATGAAAGTAACATTTGATGATCAATATTATTACTGGAGTTTTCTTTAGGCGGTGCACACTATTCATCACATTGCTTATCTTGTGCTTATGTTTTGGACATTTTGCTTAGTGTAAAACCAGCAGAACAACTTTTCATGACTAAATTCAGATCTACAAAGAAACCATGCTGAGCCGATCGATTATTTCCTGTGTCCCAAAGCCAATTCCCAGTATCATAGGCATCCACCAGGAATACTGTCCTCTCTACTGCAAGCACTTAACAACTCAAACATTGTCTGTCACTAGTGTCAGTGTCCGTTAGCAGTGGGGGAAAAGCACAGCAGATAATAATTCAGGGCTTACTGACAATGACTCAATAATCATGATACAGGCTTTGCCGTCCAATTCTACCACCCAGGCTTTCTAAGAGTTTAGATGACAACCAGCAGACGTTTTCTCTTTTTTTTTTTCTTTTTCTTTTTTTTTTGAAAGTGGTGACCTTAAACATAAAACTCGGTACCTATGAAACATCAAGATCAAGTCTAAGACTGTGTAGCAAAAGGAAAGCAGAAACATGTCTCACACACACACACACATACACACAGAGGAGATCGGTAAAACAATGTTCATGGTCACTGTACAATTAAGTTTTTAAAAAAACAAACCAATGCTTCCATGCCAGCTGGTTAAAATTTAACCCGTAACCTATACTGCCAGCTTGATTTTTTTTTTAATTTTACAGATTTCTAAATATTTGGCTATAGGCTAAAAGCCTTTTGCCCTCATATTAGCGTCCATTTATGTGCTTTTGGATCACTATATAGTGAACTGTCCCATGGTTTTAATCCGGCTTAGTGTATACTTATTTATCACCATCTCAATAAAGATAATTTAAATCAATGGAAAAGACATGGTCCTTAATCGGTGTACAACACCCTCATCGTTCAGTCACATGACCAGGGTTCGACCCGTGGTCGTGTGCACTGAACGCCAGTTCACCCAGTAGCCACACCACCACTGAAGATGACAAGACGGAGGTCTGTCGAAAGCTCCAAGTAAATGTGCTATTCCTAGCTGAGTGACCTGTGTAAATCCGGTAGTCGTTATGGTCCTTAATAGTTTTGTCAATTTGATTTTTGAAGGTGTTTACTGATGATGCGTTAATGGTGTCAGGGAAAGGTTATTCTACTGATTAATAATACGAGTAAATTTACTTGTTTAGAAATGGTGCTGCTGTATTTCATTTCTGCTTCACTGGAAGATACACAAAGATGGTGAGTCAGAGCAGACCCACAGAAATGAACCATAACATGTGCTCATCACCTTGATAATGGCAGTAGCCACTTCATACATCAATGAAGTAAACAAGCCATTTAAAAAAAAACAACTAAACTTTTATATATTTTCAGATTCATTTACAGAATTGATAAATCTTTGTAAATCTTGCAGTAAAAGTCAAGTTTTAAAAATGAACTCGAATACTGGGAAAATGTAGCGATTTTAATTAAGATCCCCTGATTTTCCAACAAAATTGATCCTGGAAGTTAGCCATTAAATGTGTGAGTTATATGCTCTCTAAAAAAAAAAAAGGTTGTTGGTACCTAAAATAACAGTAAAACAATCATGACAATAAATAAATTATAAATTGATGGGTCTTAATGTTCTTTAATTTTAGTTGTAGGGCCCTAAACAAGCTGTGAAGCCAGTATGATTTGCACTCGTCAAAGTTTACTTGAATCCAGTCTGAAATTTCTGTATGCTCTCACACTCACATAGTTGTTGTTGTTTTCGTACCCTGGCTAAGACTCCAGGGATCATCCAAACAGCCGAAGTACTTGAACACTATGGTACAAATGCATCAGCTGGGGATGAGAACATTACGTGTGTGACCGTTTTTGATTACCCCGCCACATGGGCAGCCACACTCCGACTTCTGGGGATTTTAGAGACTGATAATGTTATGCTAGGAGCTTGTCACAATTGACATAGTCACAATCATACTCGTAGTCCAGTGATCTAAATGGTCAGAGATAAGGGTCAACTCGAACTACTCCCTCGCCTGTCCCTCTTTGTCCAAACAAGTCGAACTCTTAGTGACGACGCTCGCTCTCACTGTTAAAATCTTATCGTTTCAAGGTAGAACTGAGAACGGAAAGTTCATTCAGTTCGGTCCGACAAAATCTTAAAACGTATTTACTAGACTATTACTAATAATATACTGGACAACTGGTCTATTCAATCCACACAATTTCGCTCGGCCAAATATTACAATGAAATAAATCCCGAAAGGTCTACTGTAATCGGCATTACTTACTTAAGTAAATACGGTAGTCAAGGGTATTGGGTTGTCCACGTTCTAAAACAGAGTATGACATCTTGCGAGCTGAAGCACTACAGAGTCGCAGGTGACTGAACACAACAGAGACCCGTCTGCCTGCCGGAATGCCTCCCCACTGGACCGCCCGGCAGATCAATCGCGGCAAAAACCCACGTTGCATGGATGAATGTGTACACTTGTCGAAGCGAGTCAAGAGCGCATGCGCGTACTTCAGCGAGTCAATGCGAGGCTTTGGCGGTGTCATGTGTTAGAGTGCCCCTCTCCGAGGCATGTATCAACTGCTCCATGCATAAAAAATATCCCCAATCACCAAGACCCAATCAAAATGAAAATGTCATGCGGAACCACTGGAAAACGATGTCTTATGCAGAAATGTGAGAAGAACGCATTCTTGCGAAGAACTCTTGCGAGGTCTTCACTCTGTTGCCACCTGCAGTCACCCCATTTTCAAATCAAATAAATAAACACAGAGAGAAAAGAAAGAAAGCCAAAGAAAAAAGGAAGAAAGAGAGAAAGAAAAAGGAATGAAAAAGGAGGGGAAAACGAAAAGACACAAAGGAAGAGATAACAAAAAAATGATATAAAGAACTCAAAAACAAGATAAAGAAATAAAGAACAAAAGGGAAAAAGCAGAGAAGGAAAGAATAAAATACAAGAATAAAAGTAAGATCCAAAGTAAAGTAGAAAAACTAAAAGAGAAACAGGGAAGAAAGAACGATGGAAAGGAAAATAAAGAAGAAAACGATATGACAAAAGAAAGACATAAAGAAACAACGAAACTCAGAAAAGAAGAAAGAAAACGACAGATCCAAAGTTTTTTGTTTGTTTGTTTTTTGTTTGTTTTTGTTTTAACGTAACAAAAAACGAAAGAAAGAAACAACAACAAAAAAGTAAATCAAAGCAATAATTAGACAAAGAAACACATTAAAAGAAATGAAGGGGAAAAAAGAGGGGGGGGGGGGGGGATCAGGAAAGAGCCAAAGAAAGAAAGAATTATGATTGAAAACAACAAACAAAAACTGAAATGAAGACAAACAAAATAATAAAACAGTAGTAGTAGTAGTGGTGGTGGTGGTGGTGGTGGTGGTGGTGGTACGCACACGGGTTCCCTCCCTTCCATTTCTCTTCCCTCCCATATTCCCTGGCCCGCGCACTGAGCGTCAGAATAGCCTCCTTCCTTTATTTGGCCTAATTACAACAAAACAGTCATTTCCTGTACCAAAGGTCAGGCAACTGTTCGGCGAATAGCAAACCGTACAGGCACTGACAGCAGCACGAATTCAGACAGAAGAAAACGAAGAGCTGTCACATCCAAACTTGTTTGAGAATAATGGTTTTCCACAGTCAGCTTGCAAGGTGGTGGGATTTACAAAACGTACAGCACTGGGAGAGAGAAAAAAAAAAAAAGAAGAAGAAGAAGAAGAAAGAAAAGCAAAACAATACCATCACTGCCTCTTGAAACATCCACTTAGTGGTAGTACTATTTGTGGAATAAGTTCTCTATGTTTGCAGACAGTAAATCTTTGTGTTTGCATCCGAATGGTTGTAATGACTTTAAAACTCTTGAAAGGAAATCTGTGAATGAAGCAGACAGTATTAGTAAAGACTAAGTAACGAACCAGCAGTGTAACTCTTGATGAAACTAATTTCACGCCCATGGCTCCAAATAGGCCTAAATACTACTCATGGGACCAAACTGCTCAGCAGAAATGCAGTCTCCACAATCATCCCCACAAAAACAATTCAGCTCCAAGCCTGCTCATATAATCATGGCCTGGATTAGCTGCGAGATCAAGAGCATGGAAGCAGGAAATACTGGATGGAGCAGGTGACTGGGAATGCACAGTAGACCTTCTTGAATGGGAGAACCATCCGGCAATCATCAGGGAGAGTAGCGTGAAACCAGATATTGTTCTCCTCTCAAGTTCATCAAAACAAATTATTCTGATCGAACTCACCGTACCATACGAAAGCATAATGGAGCAAGCGCACCTTCACAAGACTGAGAAGTATGCCAGTCTAGCGAGCAGCTTGAGGAATCCGGCTTCCAGGCCCAGGTTCTTGCCATTGAAGTTGGAGCAAGGGGATTTGTAGACGCATCAGCCTATGTCCTCCTGAACAGCCCAGAAGTTCAGATAAGAAGAGGAAAAGAACCCTGAAGGCAATGGCAGAGACACCGAAAAGAGTTCCAGCTGGATCTGATCGAGGAACAACAAAAGTGAACTTCGTAACGCTTAACTTTCCCAAGTCAGGACAGGTGTTCCATTAGCAGTGGGGTGCGTCTTGAGACACCCACACATCCCAGGTGTTCCATTAGCAGTGGGGTGCGTCTTGAGACACCCACACATCCCAGGTGTTCCATTAGCAGTGGGGTGCGTCTTGAGACACCCACACATCCCAGGTGTTCCATTAGCAGTGGGGTGCGTCTTGAGACACCCACACATCCCAGGTGTTCCATTAGCAGTGGGGTGCGTCTTGAGACACCCACACATCCCAGGTGTTCCATTAGCAGTGGGGTGCGTCTTGAGACACCCACACATCCCAGGTGTTCCATTAGCAGTGGGGTGCGTCTTGAGACACCCAGACATCCCAGGTGTTCCATTAGCAGTGGGGTGCGTCTTGAGACACCCACACATCCCAGGTGTTCCATTAGCAGTGGGGTGCGTCTTGAGACACCCACACATCCCAGGTGTTCCATTAGCAGTGGGGTGCGTCTTGAGACACCCACACATCCAAAAGTTGCGGGTTCGAATCCCGGCAGCGCCAGGGGAAAAAAAAGGTTGGCAGTAGAAGGGCGTCTGGGAATCATAAGCTGATACATAAATGACGCGGCCAGCTGCTGTCAAGCTCTTCTTCTTTCTTTCCAGATGGGGATGTTTAACCTGCCCCGTGCTCGCAGTCTTCAAGTAGACTATTATTAGATTTTCTTGCTACTGCACCTGACACATACACACAGCAACAACTCCTGGACAAATGAACAAACACAACATTCATTCAAGACTGGCACAGCCTTTTTGACCTTGTATCTAGTCAAACACACGCAGCGACACATCGTAACAAATAGGCCTACAGGTAACTTCCGTTTGATTGGTGTAAAATGAAATTTTAAATAAAGCAGGAAATAGCAAACCGTTTCAGTTTCATCAAGAAAGTGTCACTGCGTGCGGACTGGTCCACATACGTTTCACCAATCAGCTAAGTTTCGAGACGACACTGCGCATGATTTAAATGACTAAGATGAGAGAAGTTTCAAAATGGGGTGACTGAAGGCGGAAAATCTAGCAAAATTTAGAAAGAGAGGGGGTTAGTTACCTACCGCCATAGACAAACAAAGTACAGGACAAGACACGATGCATTTCGACCTCTTGGTCTTCTTCAGGCAAAAACAAATAACATTCAGGACAGTGAACACGAAGAACAAGAAACCACTTATCTTCTCCTGCTGGGCACAATGGGAATAAGAAGTGGCTCACAGCGTTCACAAGTACACACAGCGAGTCGTGGTAACTAACCCCTCTCTTTCTAAATTTTGCTTCATTTTCCGCCCTCAGTCACTCCGTTTTGAAACTTAACTTTTACTGATACTGACTGATACCCTTTGTCGTGTTGTATTTCACGTCACGTCTTTGACTTTCTGTGTGTACTTGTGAACGTTGTAAGCCACTCCTCATTCTCACTGTGCCAGCATGAGAAGATAAGTGGTTTTCGCATTCTTCGTTTTCACTGTCCGAAATGTTGTTTTTGTTGTTGTTGTTGTTGTTGTTTTAAGCCTAAAGAAGGCCCAAGAGGCTGGAATGTGTTGTGTCTTGCCCTGTACTTTGTTTGTCTATGTCCTTGGCGGTAACTAACCCCCTCTCTTTCTAAATTAAGATGGGAGAATTTCAGAAGAGCGTATCGTGGCTACGACTTAGCAGAAGTCTGACCTACTCATTTAGCAAACCATAAATAATGAACAAGTAGCATAACTCTTTCTCCGGTGATGGAATTAATTACACACCCTAAACTCCAAACGAATGGTACTTATAGCACCAAATCGCATCGTAGAAATGCGAAACAAAGCACACAGAACAAACGAGAAGTTTTCCACACAAAACACACACACACACACACACACACACACACACACACACACACATGTTCCAAGTTTGCCCATAGTCTCTGTGCCTTGCACACAGACACAGCGACAACAACTGGAGAAATGAACAAATAAACTGATATTTATTCAAGACTGACACAGTCGGACGGTGATTGTGTCCCCGCGGTTGTGACAGTGTCACAGAGGTATACCCGAGTGGTGTGGTATGTAACGTATGGATGGACTAGCACAACCAGCCGAGTTCGTGGTGGTGACAGTGTCACAGAGGTATACCCGAGTGGTGTGGTATGTAACGTATCAGTAGACTAGCACAACCAGCCGAGTTCCAAAGAGACTATAGTCAGCTCCAAAATGGTGTAACAAATGATTTTGACCACAATATGATTTCAGTAGTCCCATATGGCTGCCATTTAAGGTTTAATATTTACACATTAAAATCTCCCCCCCCCCCCCCCACCCCCCCCCCCCCCCCCCCCCCCCCCCCTGTTTTTTGTTTTTGTTTTTTGTTATTCAACCCATGTCTTCCACCGAAAGGCAAATATCACCCCCTGACTCCTCCCCTTCCCATTTCTGCACCCGTTCTCCCGCACTGCTCAGTTCCCTGTGAGGTGGCAGGCATAGCAGCGAACACCAAGGGAGAGGTGGCAGCTCTCCTCTGAGGGACACTGATGTGAGAGGTCAGTGTCAGGCGGTGCAGCGAACCATCCAGCCGTATGGGTGACGGCGGGTCTAGCCTGTGTCGCCGGAGGACAACCCCTGGAGATGTGGGGCGATCGGCGATGGAGCGCTGCCTGACTACGACTACCTGGGATACCATGCTCTGAGCCAGGCACTCGGATATTCCTCACGGGGTTGGGCTTGAAAAATTGCTCTCTCAGCCGTAGTGTGCGTGGACAACAGACTGGAAGGGGCTTGTGCAGCACTCCAGCAACTTTCGTCCTGCTCCTTTTTTAAGGCGACCCTACGCACCACAGGACCATTGTCACCCGAGCATGAAGGCCTCCTGGTGGCCCTGAAGACAGGCCTTTCGATTGAGCGGGGAAAGAGGCGAAGTATACCTTCGCCGACCAACACCTCAATGTGAACCAAAGTTCACAAGGATCCAGAGCTGAGAGAGCGACAGACGACGGCCCTCACTCTGAACCAGACCCACTATTGCCAACGACAACAACTGCCACAAAGTGTGCAGACTTGGCAGTCAGTGACTACATCCTGTCCTGAAGGACCTCCGGCCAACCAGGTGTTAATCTCCCACAGACCGACCCACCCCACTGCTGAATTATCTTCACAGTTTGTTTTATGCTCGTCTAGACCGAAGAATTCCAATACGTCGATCGAGACTCGCCCTCTCCATGTTATGATTTGTTTGTTCACTTTATTTGGACAGCCATTTACTTGACTGATTCTATGCATTATCATCTTGCCTACGGATTCTGTTCTTGGCATGCACTCTCAAACAAAGCGGTATTAGTGGATATAATGATATTTATTCTACAGTCGAGTGAGAAGCCGAGTTCGAATTTTCAATTTAAATCTCAGAATGGTGTGTGCATGTGCGTGCGTGTGTGCGTGCGTGTGTGTGTGTGTGTGTGTGTGTGTGTGTTGTGTGCGTATGTGAGATAGAGAGAGAGAGAGAGAGAGAGAGAGAGAGAGAGAGAGAGAGAGAGAGAATGTGTGTGTGAGTGTGTGTGTGTGTGTGTGTGTGTGTGTGTGTGTGTGTCTTGGTACAGCTTCCAGTCCTTCTACACAGGGAAATGCAGCCTTTCCCTGTTCCTGACACCAGACAAAGCCCAGTCTGAGAACATATACTTGGTAGGGGAATAGTGGTCACTTCATCAGCCGGGTTTTCTTCAGTTCACCTAACGTCGATTTGGCCTCAGTCTTTGAGAAGTAGCCATCACAGTGTCTTGAACATGTCTCCTGTGTGCTTCACTCCAGACATCATTGGGCAGTTACATGTTGGGCGTTTTAGGTTTTTGATTGAAGTCCCAACATCTGTAAGCTCTTACAAGTGTTTGTATGTGTGTGTGTGTGTGCGTGTGCATGCATTTCACGAGATAATGGCAATGATAAGGTCCTTTACGACAGGTGTTGCTTATAAATTGTGTGCAAGCAAGCTTGCATACGTGTGTGTGTGCGTACATGTATTTGTGTGTGTGTGTATGCGTGTGTGTGTGTGTGTGTGTGTGTGCGCGTGCGTGTGAGTGATTCAAAGCTGATGGATAGATATACTAATGACTAAGATGAGAGAATTTAAGGAGAGGGTCTCGCGGCTACCACTTAGCGGATGCCTGACCTAAACATAAGTCCAACATGCTGGTCAGACCTCGAGTACCTACCTAACATTCACTGTGCCATTATTATCATTTATGTGTGTGTGATGAGTGTACGTGTGTGTGTATGTGGGTGTCTGGAGATGGGGCCATGCATGTGTGCCAATGAGCATATGCATGTTTGTGCATGTATGCATGCGTGCTTATGTGTGTGTGCACGCATGTATATATGTGTGGGAGTGTGCAAAGGTGCATGGGCATGTGTGATTTGTGGGCTTGTGTGAGCATGCTCTTGCATGCACACATCTGCACATATATGTGTACTGTGTGTGTGTGTGCCTGTGTGTGTATGGGTGTATACATAAGTGCGTGTTTGTGCGCATGTGCATGCATGTATGTGCACATATGGTATGTATATGCGCCTTTGATTACTTGTGGGGAATTAATTTTCAGATGATGACTTTGTAACAATAACAACCACAACCAGGAACACATACACACAACAATAACAACCACACACACATGCGCACACACATATTCACCGCATATAGCTGGTTTTTGACTTACCTTTGGTGACAGAACCATCAGTGTATATAACAATATCATCTTTTGTGCCAAGGTTTTCCCTGCTGGCCATTCTCGGCAGAGTCTTTCAAATTTTGAGCGATGGCAATTTGGTGGAGGTGTTTGAAGTGGTCTGGATACTTTTCCCATTCCCTTATTTCTTCGAGTTCTGCTTCACCTATCAATAGCAGTTCTTTCTTCCCCTTCCCTTGCTCATCAAATTGATTCTGTGAGTAATGTGTGTGCGAGTGTGTGTGTTTGTGTGTGTGTGTGTGTGGGGGGGGGGGGGGGGATGCGCGCATGTGTGTGTGTCAGTGTGCACGCATGCTGAGTCCGTTGTGCAACAGTGTGTGTGATCATGTGTTTTGTGTGCGAGTGTGTGTGTGTGTTTCTGTGCGTGTGTGGGCGCGTGTCAATATGCACCCTTGTTTGTAGATGCATGGTACTTATTGCAATATTCAGCTTCCTATTGGTTTTATTTATGTTTCCTTTAAACTTTTATGTATTTTTAAGTGTTTTGGGCTTACGATGTAAGATTCCTATTATTATAAAGATGTGCTGGGTTTTAGGCAAAATGTTTATGTTAAATCACACCCACAATCATACATGAACGTACACCGAGCTTGTAGGAGAGGGCAGGATGGCAAGGGATGGTGGGAAAACAAAGAGAGAAAAAAGAGAGAGAGAGAGAGAGAGGAGAGAGAGAGAGAGAGAGAGAGAGAGAGAGGAGAGAGAGAGAGAGAGAGAGAGACAGACAGGGACGGAGAGTTTGGTAAATAAAGGAACAAACTACACTTCCTAAATTGTTTTTTGCCTAAAATGATTATATATTAATAGTATTCTCAGGCTTTCATTTACTGCTTCTGTCATGATGAATTGAGTGCAACCATTTTTTTTTCCTTCAGGAAAACATGGCAACAAAAAAAAATATTGTATTGAATATGATATGATTGTCTGTTCTAACTGAGACTGGATGCTTTATCAGTCTGAAGTAGTTTGTCATAATATTCTTAATTTCCCTTTTACTTTAAACCAACCTCAATATATAAACAAATCTGCTTGTCGTTAAATGAACGTTCGCTCCTCCAGTTTGATCATTATTATTACAGGTATTATTATTAATACTTATTAGCGCCTTTCCTCGGCTAGACACCAAGCTCTAAGCATTTACAATCCACACTCGTTTACACAATGATGGGCTGCCTACCTGGGTAGTGCTGACTGAAGAGCTGCCAGCTGGCGCTTCATTCAGTCATTTCCCGTGTCATCCAGACAATATCCATCACCCAATTTTCTTGCTTCCTTCATTCTTTCCATTTCTCACGCAGGGTGCATGCTATGTGTAACATGTCATCCATACCAACAGCCAAACTGGCCTTCTCTTCCGAAAGTTGGTGATGGGATTTTACATGTGTGCAAGATGTTATGCGTGCGTTCACACACCGAACCTCGGTTCATAGTCTCATTCGAAGGACTGTATGAAAAATGGAGTCAGAACCAGTGTTAACTCTCAGGGATAAATCCCCATGTTCCGAAACGGCCTGGCAGAGATTCGAACCTGCAACCCCAGGATCACTAAGATTACGAGTCTCACACTCTACCACTGAGCTATTTTCGGCCCCCAGTGTGCTATCAGTGTGCTAAATACCAACAAATCAAGAAAGAGTTTACGCTTTCTATGTAGCCAAAATTCCAGCTAATCTTTAACACACACACACACACACACACACACACACACACACACACACACACACACACACCATGGATGCACATCCATAATGCACTGCAAAGTAATAGTGTCATTCTGATGACAACCATCTGGAAACAAATACACCTGGTAACAAAAACAAGAAAAAATGGAAAAAACAACCCAACATATAATACCTGGTACATGAACTTCACTTTATTCTGTACACTCCATAAACTTCTTTCCAAATCCTTCATTAACAACAGGGAATAATTTAAATGCAATGAACACAATTCTGACTCCAAAAAGGGACAATTTCAATCTGATATGATTCACATTTTCAGTCTGTTTATTCACAAAAAGGATGGGTTTCTAAAATACTGTACAATATTCACACATCATATACCATTTCTAGTTCCACAATCATTTATCAACCTGTACAACCGTTCCAAATATATAAGTTTGCAAACCTGATGTCAACCAGTAGCAATGTCTGAGTACTTGGTGTATATAGTTTCAAGCACTTCATGTATGATCACGCAATCTTTTCACTGGCTAACAATAACTGGCGATACACAAATTTGCGTAATTAAGCAGTGAGTTCTTAAATCATCATCTTACAATATACTTCAAGCAATTCTAAGGTTGTAAAAAAAAAGTATAAATACATATTACTGGGCATGTTTAAAAATGCCTATATTTTCAGGTGTAGGCACTTGGAAAACCCGAATAATTTTAGCTTTTCAAACAGGAATCACACTTAGTATCTCTTTTGATATATCCTTGCTGATCAGATTTCTCTCTTTTTTTTACATGCATATGTCAGGGTTTGAAAAAATGCTGAACGAAAACAGTTATTTCCTTTAAATGTGTGGTTTCCTCATTTATACGAGTTTGATTTTTACAGCATCTCAGAACAAAAAAAATATTAGATTTGAGAGAGAATCTTAACTAACTATATAAATTTTAAAGCTTATGGTACAAGTTCAGCTAACCAATACCAAGCACTTTGAATCTTGACTTTCGGCAGCTCAATAACAGGGACTTCATGTGGTGCAGCAAACTGGAGAAAGATAAGTTGTGCACACCGAAGTGCACTTTTTTTTGTGCTGAACCCAGTTTAAAGCATTACGCTGGTAACATGTGACAAACACTTTTTGAATTCATGCAAGAGAACGACCTGATGTGAGCAAAATTTACCCAGCTTCACTGATCCTGAAAGCGGTGCCTTTTTTTTTTGTTTCTTTTTTTTTTTTCCAGAACAATTTTTTTTTCAGAACGAATATGGCATGTCAGTAATCTGTTTGGAAGGATATAATCACTGCAAAAACATGGCAATATTCTCTAATATTCCGATCCTTGGCTTTACTTTTGAACCACACATGTGTTTTAACAAGATGTATCATCCATGATATATTATGAAAGGTGACAGTCACAGAAAACTGACAGAATGAAAAAAAAAAAACTGTGAAAAATATTTGATATGTTTTACGTACCATAAGGCACATGGAACCATACTAGTCAATATCCATGATTATTCATATGAACATCGATCAAATCAATTTAAAAAAAAAAGAATTTGTCCTTTCAAAATCAGTCAATTTATGTTGTAATATTAGATATCACAGGCATTGCACAAACAAATCTGAAAAAAAAAGTTGTAACAGATATTTCTGATTTATCTTAAATTCAAGTAAAGAAAACAAGTTTATTAGCAGAACGGATTAAAATCATTAAAGATAAAAACTAAAATCCTATGATTGCATATACATGAAAAAAGGGCCCCCCCCCCCCCCACCCCCACAAGTGTAATCATTTCACATTGTTTTCTAACCATTGTTTGCAAGTTTATTGCAGTTTAATGAGTTGCTGTCATTTACAAAACTTGTGCTAATTCTGAGTTAACAGTTCCAGAGGCGTCCCAGATCATTTCTGTAATAAAGTCATCATTCTTGTTTTCGAGATCATTCCAGGATCATGGAAAATAATCAACAACTTTCACCCTTACATAACACTCTATAGACGACTTTGTTACGTGATACTTCTACTGTCGCTGTTCTGACTACCGGAGCACTGGTCTTATAGGTACGGTATACTTGTCTTGGAAAAGTGATAACCCTCTTCACACATGACATGTCTCCTCCCCCTTCCTCCCCAGTAAACTGTAAGTGCTGATCATTTGGACGAGACAATAAGCCAAGGTCCTAAGATCGTTGCAAAACATTCAATGTTGGGCCATTTAGCATAAAGCCTCACAATGCTTCAGCCATTTTCAGCACTTCTAGGCGCTCATCGGAGACATCTTTCCAAGTCTCTGGCAGTCAACAGAAAGGAACTGACACAAAACACAGAGCTGATACACCATCCAACACTCGTTTCCATGTTTGACACCAATGACAGCACACCCATATCCATCACACATCATATCGATCATTCACGGTTCGTTTGGTTTCCAATACATCTTTTCTCCCTATCCATCTTTTCTGCTGAAACTGAAAACCAGAAATGACTGCACAGACAAGAATCTGATTTCTTTGGTTTGGTGGCATTCCCAGACTCCTGAGCAGTGTTGGTCGACAGGGTTGTCAAAAGGCAAGAATCAAAACAAAAATGCGGGAAACAGGCCATGGAATGCTGGAAATTTGGCATGAGCAGCCACTCCCATAAGCCTTTCATTGCCGATAAATCCACAGTTCAGAGGTCCTAGAAGAAGATAGGAAACCAGAAACAGATGCATGTCAGGAACAATTTCTATGCATGATTTTACACAGAAGTGATTGGAGTATTTCACAAACATGGATCAAAACATAAATCACTATAAATAAGAGAGAGACACCACATGAAACAGAAAAGTTTCAAAAGAGATCAAGGGAGCAAAAGGATTAACACAACAACGCCTCTCGCTCGGTTTACGGTTGTGCTATTCATCATGTCATGAACCCTAACCTTGTGAACCTGATTCCTATCTTTAAATCTGATTATTTCTAAATTGAACAAATACACATGTGGTGAGCTGACTTGGCTAACAGGCTGACATGACAAAAAACTATTTGTAAGCCATTTGAAAATGTTATTACTGATTTGTAGAGGACCAAGACCTAAGTATATGATGTAATATCCCTGCTTTCTGTGGAATCGTGGCCTTATGAAACTAGACAATCCCTGATCAGTGATTTGAGTCTTGCACATGTCCCCCCCTCCCCCCCCTTCCCATTGACCTCCATCTCTTGCCCCTCCTTTCTCCCATCCCCATCTCCTCAACAGACTGCATGGGGAGACTGCATGTGGTGATCTCAATGGCAGTTATGAAGATCAAACAACAACTCAAAGTCCTATGTGCAATTGTCACTCCCTGCAAATGAAAGAACCCACAAAACAACAAATCTGCTGTTCTGAAAAAAACAAAAACAAAAAAAAAAACAAGAAGGCAAACAAGGAATAAAAAGTAGATAAGATAAGATAAGATAATGTTGCTTATAGCCCAGCGGACCGCAAAGGGCCACATCAGGGCTGTCACCACGTTAAAATCAACTCACCAGTCATTGAAAAAAAAAAAAAAAAAAAAAAAAAAAAACCAACCTTTCATACATCTCAGTAAATGACATCGTCTAGAAACGTACGTACCAGAAACTTCGTTAAAAATCTTTCTTCCGTAAAATCTTATATCAGATGAAAAATGTTAATCTCTCTCAAAAACTCAAGGATCACGTCTGGCGGGACATCCCTGAACAGGATCTTCATGGACTCCGCTGTAAAATGTTTGTGTCTGGCACCCTGTCTGCTGAACCACTCTTTCTGGGACATCTAATCATCTGCATTTCACACAAAGACGTCTCATGCTGTTGTAAAGTATTGCAATGGAACACAAGTCAAAAACCAAACAGTGACACGCAATATTCCTTCCGTCTGCTAAAAATGAAGCCTGGGAGTTATAGAGTTATCAAAAAGAGCAACAGCATCAACAACTGAACAAGAGAACAAGACTACAGTCAGTGGAAAGAGGAGAAACGTGAAGGTCATAGCTTTTGAAACAAATCCAAGAAGAAAACAATCTCCACCAATGCCAACATCGCCTCAGCAACAACAAACCCACCAGTCCATCCTCCATATAAAGTATCAGTAAAAAAAAAAACGAAAACAAAAACAACAACAACAAAAACCCTACACCACCAACAACCATTCCCACAGCCCTCCCTGCCACCCCGCCCCTTCCCTTCCCTTCACACTCTATCTCCTTGATAGTGCAGATCATTTGACATTATTTCCAAAAGTATAAACAGTACACATCAGTAGAAGACAAGATCTTTTTTTGTGTGAAAATATGACATACATGATTTGTGACATGCTGCACTGTTTTCGTAGCATGTAAACAAAATCATATATATATCTGTGTGTGTGTGTGTGTGTGTGTGTGCGCGCGCTCGCACGCGTGCGTGCATGCGTGCGTGTGTGTGTGCGTTTTATGCATGTGTCTGTGCGTGCGCGCACATGTGTGAAAATTCTTGTAATTGTTGTATAAGTCTTTTCGTTTCATGATCAAGCTGCCTTCAAGTCATGATCATTCTGTTTACATGTAGCACGGCAAGAACTCTGCTGCAAGAGAATTCATATGGTTGTATCAAATGCCTTCTTTTCGTTTGTTTGTTATTGTCTTTTACTTCCAGCAGGAAATCTATCCACAGTTCAGACATCACTGCAATGAGATCTGTTCCCAACTGCAATTCTGTTGCAAACCATGTGACTTCTGGTCATGTGACATTCAAACTTTGCTGCAAGATGGCAGCATTTTGCTTTGTAAATTTTGGTTAACTGATTTTTCTGCAGTTTTTTTCTGTTAGACCTGGGATCTGCTTTTTTTCTGCTTTTTAAAAAAAATTTTTTTTTTACAAGAATCAAATGAAGACAGTGATAGTTTCCATTAATGAAAGTGCTGTTGAAGGTACTGAGTGCAAAAAGATAGGTCACAGTAGCACAGATACTGCTAGCCAGGTCAAGTTTGTGAACAGGAAGAGGCTATTGTCAAGCACAAGGGGAGCAGGTGGGGGGAATAGTAGTCAACACACTTGAGCAAAAAACAAACAAACAAACCACGAGATGTATAGAAGAATGGAGTTGAAGTTCACGTAATAATCATTGTAAAAATTGTCTTGTACCCACATTGTAGTAAATCGTTCAATTTTTTTTTGTTTTTTGGGAGCCTCCATGTTTTGCAAGCTAAGTTCACATCCAGTACAAATGCACTCATGTGTATATACAGGTACACCGGAAATGTTTCAGCTGCAAGTTTAAAAGGTTTTCTTTGATTTAAAAAAATGAAATGATCATTGTTGTATCCCTCGAGATAATGGTTACATGCATGTGAAAAATGAAAAAAAATTAACATGAATAAACTGTCCATTTTTCATTTTAAATATTACTTGTTATGTGCCCCATTTGCCTCTTTGTGTGTGTGTGGTGTGTGTGTGTGTGTGTGTGTGTGTGTGTCTGTGCGTGTGTGTGTGTGATTTTTGTCAAATACCCACCCCCACCCTCTTTTTTCTTTTCCAAATAATAAAACAATTCTAGGTCTCCAATTAATGGCAAAAATCAACAAAATTATACAAAACAGAAATTTCGAAGATTTCTTTTTTTTTTCTTTCTTTTTTTTTTTTTACATTTCTTATAAAATTTATACAAAGTTGGAACTTTTCACTCAATTACTCTGGATTACGTTTTCTTTTTACAGAACTACAAAGCAAGAAGTAGACTGTGCATAGCGGGTTCCGTGGTGCTCTAGTTGGAAAATGCCCGGACTTGCTCCTCGCTGTAGACTGGCACGTGCTGGCCCTGGGTCATGATGAAGTAAGCCGGAACCGGGGCGCCGGCGCCGGGGCATCCTGCCCGCCTGCTGCAGCTCTCTCTGAACACCCGGCACCATCTGACCCAGCACGGTCACGTAGTAGACAGGCACCGAAGACACCACGGGGTTTCCAGTCACCACCGCTTCCATCCCCGCAGGGAGGTGCTGTCCGGTGCGCTAGGTTCCGCAGGCATGTTTTCTGAGCTGAGCTGAGCGGGTTCCGAGTTAGTTTGACCGTTCCCCTCCGGGAAAACAGGCACGACCCAGTCTGCGCAGGACGTTCTGGGCCTGGCTGATCGAACGACAGCGTGGGTGGCGGAACAATGGTGTAGGGAGGGGGGGCTTGGAACTGCCCACTGGGGGGTGGGGGATAATACATGGGGGGGCGGCCTGAGCGTCGATCGGTGAAGGGGGCTTGACGTAGGCCAAGTGAGGTGGATTGCCAGCCCTGGCGGCCACCTTGTCCTCCCCCTGCTGGGTGATTCACCACCTCGTTGTAATCCGGAGGACCGAGGTCCATGCCGTTGAAGCCTGAGGATCCACGTCCCGTCCGATGCCCGGTAGCGTACGGCGTTGGAGGCACCGTAACTGCCACATCCAGCCCCTTTCCACGGAAAATAGGCAATGATGGAGGCAAAGGCGATGAGTAAACAGGAGGAGGCTGTGGCCAGACCAAAGCCCCAGCTCAGGTACACTTGTAATGTGGTTCTGGGTGCCCCTGATGGGGGTGTAGACAGCGAAGATGATGCAGCCGATTAAACCGCTGGTGCCTGTACACATCATGTCAGTTGCTTTAAGAATGAAAGATATGGCAAAACAAAACACCAATCAGATACTGGATCCAGAAAATTTACAATGAATTCACTGTTCAAACATGAACATGGTTGTCAAACGAGACAAATTAACTACTAACAAATGGAACAAAAGATAAAAACATTGTCTGACATTTTCAGTGTTTTCAAATAATCCAATTATGTGATGATGGAAAAAAAAAAAAAGGTATATGTGATGAAATTTTTTCAACATAAACATTTTTGTGACTAAAATCTTATGTTTATGGGATGCAACCAAATACGAATGCAGTTAGTCTATCCCAATAACTCAGTCATAAAGACAAAATAAAATCTACATTTGTGTTCTTGATCAAACCTATAGCATGTTCACAGTAGGCGTTCACAGTAGGCAAGTCTCTTTTGTTTTTCACAGAGATGACAACTCTGAATATGCTAAACCTATTCTTTTGGAGAGTTATTTTGTGCATGTATTAGAAATATTCCCTCTCCTCTTCCCATTTCTTTACATAACTTACACATACACACATGCATTCACTTACATTCTCTCTCTCTCTCTCTCTCTCTCTCTCTCAAAGTTTAGAAGGATCAAAGGATATCTATAAAATCCCTTCTTTGTTAAAAAAAAAAATTGATTAGATTCTTTCTATGTTGCAGATCTTTACATGGTTAATGTCATTACTAATTTAGAAAATAACATGAAAAGTCAAATCTTAAATAAATGTTAGCGAACCGCCCAGAGAAACGTGGACAAACGAGTCACAAGACAAAACACAATGCGTTTCGACCTCTTAGATCTTCTTCAGGTGAGACACAAATGAATAAAATAACGAAAATTCACTTAGCTTTGATCGCTTCAGATCGCTTCAGAGTTCAGCGCAAGGAAGAAGGCAAGGAAGAAGGCGTGGAACTCTGAAGCGATCAAAGCTAAGTGAATTTTCGTTATTTTATTCGTTTGTGTCTCACCTGAAGAAGACCTAAGAAGATGAAACGTGTTGTGTTTTGTCTTGTGACTCGTTTGTCCACGTTTCTCTGGGCGGTTCGCTAACATTTATTTAAGATTTGTTTAGATTTCCGCCTGCAGTCGTCTCACTTTGCAATTAGATCTATGAAATTGAAAAGTCAGTCAAACTTTCTTTTTCCTCCCACTGTGTTTACAAACTTTTCTTCATTGCACAACAGTAATCATGTTAAGGATCAACAGTTACAGTTGATCTGTCTGCACACAAAGAGACATTAATTGTGTGCCATTGGTTAGATTCAGAATATAGGCTTTTTTTTTAGTGGATAAAAAGAAATGAATTATTGTTTTACAGTTGTCACATACCCATCCACTGCTTTTTGGGCCAATGAGTAGAGGCAAAGGCAGCAGGAGGGGAGACAACTTAAAGCTCAAGTTACAGTTCAGCATTATAAAGCTCAAGTTACAGTTTATAACAGGAAGAACTAGCAACTTCAGCTTTTTAATTCCATTATTCTTAGAGCCAATCATGCCATCTATTTGTTCACAACACTTGTATCATTTCAGGGGCTTTCAAATTTGTGAAAACACTGAAGAATCAACCTTGTCAAATGTATTCAATTACATAATTCAATACATTTTCATACATGTATCTGAGATTATGATTATCTATTGAACTGTCATTAGTTGTTTGTTTGATTTGTGGTATCAATCAGTCTTACTTCTGTCTGTTCATTTTCAATCTTAGTTGAGTTCTACAATCTATTTTCTTTCTTGGTACAGACCTGTTTGTCTGTTGAATCTTAACTGATAACCTGAATTCATTTCACTGAAAATATATTACTCAGTTTCCAGAAATCCGAATGACAAAACTGAGCACATCATACTGGCTCACCAATATACAAAATACCTTCAAATTTGAAATATAAAGCACATGTAAATGTACAGAAATTTCGCTTCAGCAGATAAACATTTTCAAATTCTAGCAGACAAAGACTTTCACATTCTCCATACTATGCCAAACCTACAAAACCCAAATGCATGAACATTCACCCAGCACAGAGGGGTCCTCATCGTGACTTACCAGCTATCAGTGCCAAGAGCTCCACCAGCCTCCTATCCGGAGAAGGCTGGGACAGGAAATCCATGTAGACCTCAGCCGCCACACTCAGCACAACGGCAATCAGGGACAGGCATTCCAGTGCTCGCACAGCATCAAACCAGGCTGCCACACAGAAAAAAAAAGTCATGCTTTAAACAAAAATTCTTGCTTTACTTCTTTTTTTCCCCCCAGTGGAATGCCTACTATGGACTGCTATATATATATGGCAAAGCTTCCATCCTTCTGGAGTCCAACTTCAGGAACCAGGTGTTGAAGGGAGCTGGGTGGGCTGAAAACTGATAATGCCCAGAATCATATGAAGAGAGATACCTGAGAAGCCAGGACAGGTCCATGATGTGGTGTCCCATTTGTCCTAATGTCAGACACCAGAGGAAACCACTGGGTTGACTCCTTGCTTCTCAACTCTCCTAAAACTGTGACAGTCGGCTGTGGAATCGCCTGGCTCAGTGACATCTCTTGAGCTGTAACCAGGGGTGATCTCCACCCATGTCATCCAAACAGACTGATCTCCATCCATGTCATCCAAACAGACCACTCGCCTTCCACCAAGACCGAGTTAAGGCAGTGTGGTAACCTCCAGTCTGTACTCGTAAAATGAAAAGTAGCTGAATCTGAAAGAAAACTGAGCTGAGATTGAAGAGCTGACATTTTTTTTTTTTATAATTAAAAAATAATTCTTCAAATTGGAATGAAAGGAAAATAATCTGTCCCTTGTGTTATTTGTATTTTGAGATAAATCAAATGCAAACAAACAAACAAACAAAACCGTTGACAATGTTTAAGCTATTTGATTTAATA
>CM031596.1:30867122-30874622 GCA_018398815.1 Conus ventricosus | reverse complement strand
AATCTCCATTTCTGACTCTGTTATATTTGTGTATTTGTTGGCAAATTTCAAAGCTTTGGTGAGTAGTTCTTCGTCTATGGATGGGTAGAAATCTACTATGTCGAATGTGATAAACACTGTTTTTCTCTGTTTTTTGAGTTCCTTAAACCATTGGATGACTTCATAGCTGTTTTTCCAAAGGTTGTATTCGGTGTTTGATTTTACATCTTCTATAGCCTTTTCCAAAATTCTCTTATTTGGCCCAGTTCGGATTTGGTGGGTTTATTAGTCTACATGTTGGGTTGTTTTGGAAGTTGGGTTTGTGGTCTTTAAGCGTTATGAAGGCTTCTTTTGTTGCTGTTGCCTCTACCCTGTCGCTTAACTCCATGCAGTGTGCAAGCTCTTTTTCTTTTTTGCGGATGTTGTTGTATGTGGTTTTATCAGCTTTCTTGTAATTTTTCTGAATGTTTTTGTTCAGGAGTTGGGAGTATTCGTTTAATTCCATTTTGTAAAATTGCTAGTTTTATCAGCTTTTACGAATATCTTTTTATCATTTTGAATTTGTTTTATTTCATTTGCTAGTGATGTTGGAAGTTGTTATTTGGTTTCTTGAATTTTATGTTGGCTATCAGTCCCTTCATTTTGTCTTCAAAGGTTTCATTTCATCTATTGTCGGAGGTGATCGCCATGATTTGAAGCCACATGTGTTTTTGTCTTCATTCTTTGTATTTGGGTTTAGGAAGAAGAACGCCTTCCATCTCATGTTGCGTACAAATTTCTCGGTTTGTTCTATCAGTTTTTTAGTGTAGGTTTGTGGGTTTGAAAACGGTATGTTTTTAGTAGATTGCCTAAAGTTGATTTTCTCCATTTAGATTTTGTCAGGTCACAGTGCTCAACGTGAGGAGCAATTATCATAAACAGTATAAAAACGTCCTTAAAAAATCTGAAAAAGCTCAACCCCTTGGGAGCAACATTTGTTAAAAATATTATTAAAATGAAGTGCTAAAATTCATCTACAAGCTTGTTTCAAGATATGTCTCTCTCCTCAGGATGACTTTTTTGTGGCACGCCAATGGTCTCTTATGGCGTGCGGGACCTGATCTTGTCTCTGTGTGTGCGGGTTTCGTTTGCTGCACGTGGGGCCTGTGTGTGTGTGTGTGTGTGTGTGTGTGTGTGTGTGGGGTTGGGTTTTTTTTGTTTGTTTGTTTTTTGTTTTTTTTGTTTTGTTAGGGCCTTGTCAACCTCGGGGTATGTCAGTGGAGGAAGGACTAGCGCACAGCCCAAACACACTCACAGCTTGCTTACAATCTCATTCATATATCATGCATTCGTCACATCAATCCACTAGTAAAGTCTATAACTTTACTACACTTAATCATGGAAGAAAACATCAATGCGCATGGAGTCAACAAAATAAAACATTCTCTCTTTTCTTGAACTTCACAAAACCATTTGTCTAAATCATCATAACTAACCCGGGTATAAATAGATTTTTACTTTACCTGGCCAGGTGATCTTAAACTATTCACGAATCACTGTCCTTCCTTTTCTTCTTTTTTTTTTTCTTTTCTTTTCACTGTCACTTTCACAAACACCAGTCACGACACAACTGCTGGCACTGGTCAGGTTGGACTGCTGGCACTGGTCAGGTTGGACTGCCGGCACTGGTCAGGTTAGACCGCTGGCGTTGGTCAGGTTGGACTGCTGATGAAAGTGGCGCTGCCAGGTATGAGGTCGAACCCCGGTTCAGATCGGACAGTGACTACCAGACATCGATCTGTTCCTTTCTTTCTTCCTGCATTAACGCATTGCACTCTCTCTCTCTCTCTTCTAGTCTGCTCTATCAAATGGACATGGTTGCTTTTCTTTTCCTTTTCTTTTTCTTTATTTTTCTCTTCATCAGTTAGCAACTCTCTCTCACATCTCTCCTTAGTCCTCCCTCTGCAGACTCTATCTGGTGCTAATGCTACAGCTCAGTTCTCTTCACTCCTCCTCTCATCTCTCTGCCCTTCTCCCGTGCAGAGCCTACACCCAGAACCTCTTCCTCTCTGTCTGTTTTTCATTCCCTCCCTCGTTCATGCATCGCTTTCTTATTATCATCCCATGTGTCCAAGGGTGAGTACCATTGGTCAGTATTTTCCCGCCTTCTACTGAGGTTACCTCCCTCTAATTCCATTGGACATTCAAATCGTCAAGTCACATCTACTAGCCTTGCTCTCTGTGGTGGTCAATGGGTCATTTAATTAATTAGCTTGATTTTACCCCCACCACACGATACCTTCCCCCCTCCTACTTCAACTGGCGACGTCCGACTTAACTTGTGGGCGCTGGTCCTGCAAATTAACCGGATCAGTCTGACCCAGGCGCCGAGACCCGTCTGGCCAGACCTATCGAGACGTCGGCGAGCTACTTAGTCTGTCCGCTGGACAGTGCTGTCTCCGTGGAGCCTCTCCGCTATGCCTAATTGGCTGACGCGACACCTTAAGTCGACTGCCTGGACACCAGGATATTTGAGTTGGAGCTTATGTCCAAACAAACTGGCTGGCGACTGACCACGACTTCGGTTTTTCTTTTTCTGTCCGTGACAATTTCCCCTTGCAAAAGACTATGCTCAGCATTGTCTCTAAACAACGGAACAAAAAAGACAACAACCGAATTTGCTGACACACAGCTACACGTGCAAAGTTTGGAAAATACTTTACAACAACCGGTTTATAAATTATAAGATATATCATTAGTGAATACCACCCCAATGAGTTATCATTGACGTGTGCTCTTGCCTTATTTCAACTCATTTTATAACAAACCTCTGTGCGCACCTATGCAATTCCCCTACCTGCGGATTTGCCACATCTTCTCTTCACAACTATTATGATCACGATCCATGACACCTCACTGAGGAATCTCCATCCTCACTTATCGCAAACAGTGCATTACTAACACAAGCGACTGTATGCTCCAAACATAACTACATTTACATAAACAAGTCTCACAAAGAAAATATGAACCATAGCCAAATGGGAATGAACTCATATCCACTCAATCTCACTGTAATCAACACATGTTATTTACAAAGTAGCTATGCACCCCGGATATGACTGACTTCCTCTGAGTTGCAGCTTGCTAGACTACACGGCTTAAATAGTCAGCTCCTACATTCTGTCGACCTGGATGTACTGAACTCGATACCTGTAGGGCTGCAATGCCATTGCCCAGCGCAGCACCCTGCTGTTTTTCAGCTGCGCCTTTGTGCTGAGTCTCACGCTGAATATATTTGCGGAGAAAATTCGCATGGAAAAGTTTTAGTTTCCCATTCACATCAATTCGGTAATCCCGATCGACCTTTTCAGTGATGGTGAATGGTCCTTTCCAATGCATCAGCAGCTTGTTGTGATCCGTGGGAAGCAGTAACAGGACTTGATCTCCCACCTTGAGGGATTGCGTCCTCACCTTCTGTCACATTGCTTCTTCTGAACGACCTAGCCTCCTGCAAACTTTCCTTTGCAACCTTACATGTCTCATACCCGTGCCCACCTTTGGAACAGGGCGAGATTGGGCCAATCAGATCAACAGCCACCCTCCTGAATGGTGTGTCAATTAAAGGGGGCTGTTTAAGAGGCGCCTTCTCTTCACCCCTCTTGTGGCTGACCTTTGACACACGTCACATGACATGCAGAAACGCTTTATGTCTGCCATTGCCCCTGGCCAGTGAAAGTCATCAAAGATTCGGTCAGCTGTTTTGCCGGTGCCGAGATGACCCGCCATGAGCGACTCGTGACCCACTGACATGACAGTGTCACGATAACCTGCTGGTACCTCTAACTGAGTTGTCACCTTACCTGTCTTCCCCTTGGTGAACACTCGGTACAACATCCCGCCTTTCACCAGAAATTCTGTCTCACCTCCTCTAACCACCTGTTTCTCTCCACCTCTTGCCAACTCCCAAGACTTCACGAGCGAAGGGTCTTGTTCCTGCGCTGCCCTAAACTCATCAGGCGACACATCTATGCCTGACTTCCTTGCTGGAACGACTAACGGTTTATCAACCTTTTCCTCCTTCTTGCTCCGTGTTTGAACTGCTGCCCCTGTAGCAGTCAACAACTCAGGATCCCCTGGATCCCTTGCACCTGGAATATTTCCAATGATCAAATCATAAAGGGTTTCTCCATCACCAGCGCAGACAACTCGCCTGAGAAGTAAGGGGTACGTACTTCTATCTTAGCAACTGGGAACTCCCTCACAGTGCCATCGATTAGAGTACAGGTCTGGATTTGCCCTGTCAAATCCCCTTTCTCGACCAGCGTTGTTCTTACTACACCACATGAACAACCATTGTCCCGTAACACTTTCACCCTCTGCTGGCCAATCCACCCTTCTTCCACTGGTAATGAACCACTCAGCCTAGTGCCCTCCATCCCTGACACTGACTGCTGTCCAGTGCTAGCCATAGGCCGCACTCCACCCTCTTCGGATCGGATCCCTTTTGGTTCCACTGCAGGTCGTTTCCCTGGCGACCCTTATCAACCTCTTGCAAGGCTGCTGCCTTCTGGAACCTCATGCGACAATCCCTCGCCACATGTCCCTTCTTGTGACAAATGAAACACCTATTGTCCCTTTGTCTCCTTTCTGCTCCACCACTGGGTTTGCAGACTTTGCAGAAAACTCCCCTAGTCTCCTTGCACTCTTCTCACCTGTGCCTGGCACCTGTTTCTCCTGCACCTTAGTGCCCAAACGTGCCTCCCTGTACACCTCTGCTAACTTCAGCAACTCCCCTGCTGTCTCTGGCTGTCTCTCTTTCAAATGTATAGTTAACTCAGGGCTGCAACCTGACAAAATCTGTTCTTTCATAACAGCTCTTTCAATTCAGCGAACTCCTTTTTCGTACCACTCAACTCTAACCACTTCTCAAAATAGTGATCTAAACGTGCACCAAACTGAGTGTACGTTTCACCTGCTTGTAGTCTAGCTGACCGAAATTTCTTTCTAAACCCCTCCTCTGTGAGGTCAAATCCCTTCATCAAAGACTCCTTCACAGCACCAAAATCAGATTGTTGGTCTGCTGGTAATGCAGTGAAAATCTGTAATGCCTTACCCGTCAATAGCGCTGACAAAATGACTGCCCACTCTTCTGAAGGCCAACCTGACTAGTAGCAAACGTTTCAAACGACTGATGTACGCATCAATCGAATTGATCCTTCCGAGAATTTGGCAACTTTGGTCGGGGGGCATAACTGCGCACAGGGTCACTGGAAACTGAGCTACCATCATCGGTGGTCTCCCTTTGTATTTTCACTCTCTCTAACTCTAATTGAATCCTTAATCTTTCTGTTTCCTGCGTTTCCTGAATCCTTAATCTTTCTGTTTCTTCCTTTTCTACTGCAACACGGCATCTTCCGCTCGCTCATCTCTTTCCATCTTTTGTTGGGTTTCAACAAATGCTCGCAACTCTTCTCCCGAGTAGCCTAAATCACGAGCGACGCTCACAAGTTGTTCAATAGGGGTTGTTCTTTTCGTCCGCCATTATATCTTCTTTTCTTTTTTTTTTGAACAAGATTTTATTACTACGACAGCCAAACTGGTGGTTACCGACACGAGTGACGTAATAGCACAATCCTATGAATGATAATATTAGCTTGGGACAACGTAATTAGTTTTTATAAGACCTAGCGCCTGACCCAACTATGAGAGCGAATTATAGGCAATCTGTGCGAAATAAGTACTCTGGGGCTGAAATGCCAAGCCTAGTGTTAACTATCTTGGAAGCAATGCCAAGCCTAGTATTTAACTATCTTTGGAAACATACAGTAAGACACTACCTTGTCTTAGGATTACAATACTTGAATCCCACCCAGCTTCCTCTCTGGAAAGTTGAACAATTATAATAAATGGGCCAGAATATCCTGGCAGGCTCGCCAATAAATTGTCAAACCTCGGGGTATGTCAGTGGAGGAAGGACTAGCGCACAGCCCAAACACACTCACAGCTTGCTTACAATCTCATTCATATATCATGCATTCGTCACATCAATCACTAGCAAAGTCTATAACTTTACTACACATAATCATGGAAGAAAACATCAATGCGCATGGAGTCAACAAAATAAAACATTCTCATCTTTCTTGAACTTCACAAAACCATTTGTCTAAATAGATTTTTACTTTACCTGGCCAGGTGATCTTAAACTATTCACGAATCACTGTCCTTCCTTTTCTTCTTTTTTTTTTCTTTTCTTTTCACTGTCACTTTCACAAACACCAGTCACGACACAACTGCTGGCACTGGTCAGGTTGGACTGCTGGCACTGGTCAGGTTGGACTGCGGCACTGGTCAGGTTAGACCGCTGGCGTTGGTCAGGTTGACTGCTGATGAAAGTGGCGCTGCCAGGTATGAGGTCGAACCCCGGTTCAGATCGGACAGTGACTACCAGACATCGATCTGTTCTCTTTCTTTCTTCCTGCATTAACGCATTGCACTCTCTCTCTCTCTCTTCTAGTCTGCTCTATCAATGGACATGGTTGCTTTTCTTTTCCTTTTCTTTTCTTTATTTTCTCTTCATCAGTTAGCAACTCTCTCTCTCACATCTCTCCTTAGTCCTCCCTCTGCAGACTCTATCTGGTTGCTAATGCTACAGCTCGGTTCTCTTCACTCCTCCTCTCATCTCTCTGCCCTTCTCCCGTGCAGAGCCTACACCCAGAACCTCTTCCTCTCTGTCTGTTTTCGTTCCCTCCTCGTTCATGCATCGCTTTCTTATTATCATCCCATGTGTCCAAGGGTGAGTACCATTGGTCAGTATTTTCCCGCCTTCTACTGAGGTTACCTCCTCTTAATTCCATTGGACATTCAAATCGTCAGTCACATCACTAGCCTTGCTCTCTGTGGTGGTCAATGGGTCATTTAATTAATTAGCTTGATTTTACCCCACCACATGATACCTTCCCCCCTCCTACTTCAACTGGCGACGTCCGACTTAACTTGTGGGCGCTGGTCCTGCAAATTACCGGATCAGTCTGACCCAGGCGCCGAGACCCGTCTGGCCAGACCTATCGAGACGTCGGCCGAGCTACTTAGTCTGTCCGCTGGACAGTGCTGTCTCCGTGGAGCCTCTCCGCTATGCCTAATTGGCTGACGCGGCACCTTAGTCGACTGCCTGGACACCAGGATATTTGAGTTGGAGCTTATGTCCAAAACAAACTGGCTGGCGACTGACCACGACTTCGGTTTTTCTTTTTCTGTCCGTGACAGGCCTGTTCAGGTGGAATGTGTAGCAAAGATTTCCACTTGTGCCTGCAATTATTCACTATTTCTACTTTTGTGTTCAGAGTTGCTAAGTATGGTTTGCATAATATGTATACGTATATGTATATAGATAGATAGATAGATAGATAGATAGATAGATAGATAGATAGATAGATAGATAGATAGATGACTCATCCAACCCTTTAAAAAAACACCTTCTTAAAACACACCGGAAATGTTGTTAAAAAATCTTTCCTCCTTAAAATCTTAGATCAGATGCAAAAT
>CM031596.1:30847122-30859622 GCA_018398815.1 Conus ventricosus | reverse complement strand
TCCATAGTCTATGTATAATTGAATATGAGACTGGAAAAAGAGCTTGCGTGAATGCAGGTCGAGGAAGCGTTTGATTTTGGAGAGTTGATAAACTTTCTGTGAAACTTTTTTGCATAGTGAGGTTATGTGAGCTTGCCAACTCATATTGTTATCAATTGTTATTCCTAGCACTTTGAGGCATGTAACCTGTTCAACGGGTTCATTTTTAAGAGAGAGAGAGAGAGAGAAGAGAGAGAGAGGAGAGAGAGAGAGAGGAGAGAGAGAGAGAGAGAGAGAGAAGAGAGAGGAGAGAGAGAGGAGAGGAGAGAGCTGCGATTCGGAATCTGTTGAGAAAACATCTTACAATTATTGTCTGCCCCAGAGAGAGAGGAGAGAGAGAGATGAACTGAAACTGGCGCGCTGTTGACACGGACGGAATGGAGACGGGGGGGGGGGGGGTGGGGGTGGGGCGATGTATGGATCGAAGGGAGAGGCATGGGGAGGTGGACAAGAGGGGGGGGGGGGGGGGGGGGGGAGAGGGGGGGGGAGAGAACAGGGGGAGGAGTGGGGGGTGAGGTGGAATTTCAATCTTATCCACAAATTGTTTATTTGTTTATTAAGAAAAACGGCAAATTCTCAGCACTTGCCCGGGCGGTTCCATTTTGCCATTGCCTCGTACCACCTGTCCATTGTAACATATAGATAGGTGCGTGTTGGGGGGGGGGGGGGGGGGGGGGGGTGGAGACGACAAGATGAATGAGGAAAGCGACACAGGAAAGGGCCAAAACGGTATGTCCTCCCTCCCCCCCCTCTCCCTCCCGTCGTCGCCTAGCGACCTTACCGCATCACTCTCCCACACCCCCACCTTCCCTTTTCTCTGCATCTCATCCCCACTCTTTCCCTCCACTCTAAATTTCAAAGTGGAGGCAATATGGAATTTCAATAATAGCTGTGGAAACCTGTGTCAGAGTAACTTTCTCTCTCTGTGTAGGGCGAACTATCTTTGGTCTGAGTCTGCCTCTCTGTCTGTCTGTCTCTCTCTCTTACACACACACACACACACACACACACACACAAACACGTGCGCACGCGCGCGTGCGCGCACACACACACAGAGCTGATGCACAAAGACACACACAGCATACAGCCACACACACAGCCCACTCCCCGCACAGCCACACACACAGCCATACACAAAGACACACAGACACACAGCCATACACAAACACACACACATACACACACGCGCGCGCGCATACACACACACACACACACACACACACACACACACACACATCATGCACGCGCGCGCATGCACACACAGACACACAGAACACACACACACACACACACACACACACACACACACACACTCATCCATGTGCGCGCACGTGCGCGCACGCGCACACACACACACACACACACACACACACACACACACACAACACAACACACACACTATTCACCTCACTCACTCTATCACTCACTCTAATCACACACTACCACGCAACACACACACGCTCGCCACACACTCAGCCTCACAGCCAGGTATCCACATCTGATAGTGGTGATAAGGGATACACGGGGTATGCTACTGGGTGTCGCCAACCTTGCCTGACGCTACAGTGGCAGCTTGCAAAGTTTCAGAGTCAGGTCAGACTACACACAGCAGCCAGCACACCACTCGTTGGCCAATGTCTCACTTTCACGTCACAGTAACAACACCAACACCACAAGAAGAAGAAGAAGAAGACTCAGATAGTAGTAGGGAAGGCTCAGAAGAAGATCAGACGAAGAGAAGAAGAAGAACAGACGAAGAAGAAGACAGTAGAAGAAGAAAAGAAGAAGAAGTAGAGGAGAGAAGGAAAAAGAAGAAGCAGAAGAAGAAGGAAGGAGATCAGGAAGAAGAAGAAGAAGAAGGGACGGAGGAGGAGAGGCGAAGGAGCAGAAGTAGGAGAAGAAAGGAGGGGATGGAGGAGGAGGAGGAGGAGAAGAAGAGGAGGAGGAAGAAGAAGGAGACAGTAGACGAGGCAACACAAAACAACAAGAAGCGAGCGGTCGTGTGTGTGTGAGTGTGTGTGTGTGTGTGTGTGTGTGTGTGGTGTGTGTGTTGTGTGTGTGTGTTCGTTCGTTCTTCTGTTAACGTCTGATTCACCTGTGAGTGGATATTAGGACGTGAAAATGAATGAAGAGAATGACTGAAGGAATGAATGATTGAGGATTAAGCCTATATGTTATATAAGCGTGTATGTAGGCCTTTGTTTGTGAGTGTATACGTGTATATATCTGCTATATGTATCTCCCCCACCCTCAACAACAACAAAGCCCAACCACACAAAACAGAAAAACACCCCAAACCCCCCCACCCCAGGTGCTTAATACAACCAATAAAATTAATGGGTAAAATTAACATGAGATATTGATCTAACATATTATAACCAATAAAACCAAAAATCCTTTCACTATCTAAACTTACGAGCTTGAAGGGTAAAATGCAGGCCTTCATTATATTAACGCACTATGAACTAGCACATAAACAGTTTAAAGAAAAAACCCACAATCGGATATGAAATTGTATCAGCAATTTCGAGCAAAGGTGGTCCGAAAGTATATCTATGACAAGTTTTTTCAGAAAAATTATTAGACCTTAATGATGTGGTAAGAATAGTAGATACTTTGCGACAATTAAATAAAATTGGCTCAATGTTATTTCTTTACCAAAATTACAATTTGCATTTTTACTAAACTTTGTTTTTAAAGCGTTTAGCTTTATCGAATCACAAGGAATTATTGTCTGGAATAATAAACTGGATGATCAGACATTTTTCTTAGAACAAGGTCAATAATTCCAAGCTTCCCATGTGTGGATGAATATTTCAACATTTATTTGGAGCTCTCTTCCGTGCAGTTGATTTTCAAGGATACGATAACAATCTACGACTGATGGTTTTATTTTATTTTTCAGCTCGGACGATGACCCTGCTGTTTTTAGCACCATTTTTTGCAGCCCTATCAGCCAATTCATTCCCAAGTATACCAATATGCGATGGAATCCTCAGCAAAATTCTATAAATAGTGCCTTTAGACGCCAGCCAGTACAAAAGATATATAATTTCAAAACACAAGGTCGGGTGCGGTGTCTGATAAGATTTGATGAATCAAGGGCAAGTAAGACTGATTTTCTGAATCTACAAATTAAAAACTATCTGAACAATATTACTGGAAGAATCTGTTAGAATTCCATTGCTAGCATAATCGCTACTAATTCAGCTAGTGACTATAGATAGGATAACTACCAGAAAGAACGATCGTTGAGTTTTTAAGCGAAGGAATAAACAAATGCTGCACCAACATTTCCATCATCTGATCACAGAACCATCAGTAAAACTGAAGATGATTTTGATATTTTTTGTATCATGTGATTTTGCTAAATTAGCTATTATATTGATATTTCCCCTTTTGCTGTCAATGTAACCAATATCAAGAAAAGGTTTTGGTATTTCCCATGATGGATGATGAAGAAGATGGATTTTAGCCACCATCTTTGATATGAATTTTTGAACATTCCAATCAAATCAGATGTATATGTACCTATAGTTTCTTGCGATGTAATCAAATTGCCCTTTTTGGAAGTCAGTGTTCGATCTAAGTTTAAGTTGTTGAATGTAATTATCATTAACAACTTCATTTTATTGAAAAATTTGATGCGGCTAGTTCACGATAATCATCAAGGGGGCAAAATGCAGCTTCTCATTGTTTTTGCATTTGAGGCATGAACAGGGATACAAGAGCCCCCATGTTTACATGCTTTGCAATTCCAAACTTTGAGAACTTTTTCAGAAGACATTTTGGAGCACTAAAAATATACTTCTTGGACCATAAGTAAGTTTTGATCTAACAAGAGCTATGGAGAGATGAAGTAGTAAAGTTTTGAATCCATTCCCCAGGGTAGTCTGCTTATGATTCTTTAATAAATTCAACTTTTCTAGCCTTTTGTTAATATATATTCAAAATGAATATTCCAGCATAATTTTGGTGTAAAGAAATCTCCTAAAAATTTAACAAATTTGTTTAGATTTCTAAAGATTCACCTAGAAGTTTGGAAGACTGGTACATTTTCTGGATAGCTTCTGCAATAAACACCCCCTACATCATATTTGTTTTTCAGGTGGACAAAGATAGACCATTTTGTGTCTTATAGTTGCCTGGCTGTCTAGATCTCTTTGATATAGTCTTCTACATAATTCTTTGCTCTCTTTGTGGAGTTTTGACTTTTTCAGAGTTACTTCATCACATGCAGATATCTATCTGCGTTATTGCACGAGAAACAACATTTTTGGAGGATGCTTTTGGGAGATCTTGATATAAGGATATTAAGAGGAATAGGCGCTATTACTGAACCTTGCGGGATTCCCATGTTCTAGTTTTACTGAGTGTTGAGAGTGTACCTCCTACTTGGCTAACATAGTTCTATTATCTAAAAACGATTTGATATAATTTTATATGTTTCTGATAATCCACCAGTTTTCAGTTATTTGTTATAAACAGCGCTTATGCCAGACTTGGTCTCATAGGTTTTTTTAACATCAAAAGTAGCGTGTATACTTTTCCTTACGTGCAACTGACGCTTATGTGAGTTAGATAATTTAACCAAGTGCTCAACTGTAGATCTTCCTTCATAAATCCAGCTTGATTGAATGGTATTACAGTGTTCTTTTCACATAAGTGTGTGAGCCTATTTAAGACGATTTCTTTCTACAAGTTGGCCACTATGAGATAGTGAGAGCTATAGGGCAGTAGGCTTGGGGGTTTTTTTTGTCTTTTATAGTTTTTCTTGTTTTAAAACTGGAACAACTTGAATCTTTCCATTTTTGAGGGAACAACACCATTTTCCCAGGCAATTCTGCATTTCTGATGCAGTAAAATAATGCAGTGTTTAGGGAGAAGTTTTTTTTTAAACATTCATTACACACTCATGTCAAGACCAGCAGAGCATTTTTTGTTGCTGATATCAGATATTGCACTTTCCAACTTCTCTGAGAGTGATCGGATCATTATAGGGATATATTATCAGAATTGGGGGTTCTGATAGAAAAGACTGTGATTGTGCTTTTTCTCTGTATATTTGACAATTTGAGGACTGCCTCTGAACTACTATTCTAGAAAAATATATCCAAAAAATGTCCGCCTTTCTCCATCAGAAGGAAATATATTTCATTTGATTCTATTGGAGAGCTTGGGGAGTCTGATTCCTTTTTTCATGCATTTCACTTTGCTCAATCCTTATTAAAGTCTTTTTCATATGAATTCCTTTGTACCATAATGAATTACAGTATAGCACCGTTTTTGCTTGGGCTTTTACATTTATTTACTGTGTATAGTGCTTTCTGCATTTCTATAGGGCTTTCTTCTATTGACTCTTTAAGCAAATTTTTCGTCTAGATTGTTTCACGCCGTTTTCGACTTGATGTACAGCTTATATTTTTCTTTTGTGTAATTAACCGCTTGTTCACATTCATAGTCCACAGACATTCCCCACATGTTAGACCTGTTTTGTGGTTTGTAATCTCTGGGATTGATGAAATGGCTGCCACAAGAACTGCATCCTTGAAACTGATATTGCGTGTCAATATGCTCTTGCGACTTTTTATCAACGTTTTGGACAAGCTTGATAGTTCGAAATTTATCCCAGTCTGCACGCTTACAGTCATAATTTTATTGGAGTGTCATGTACGTCTTTATTACCTGGATGCTTTCTTTCACCATAAGTTTTACTATAGGCAGGTGATCGCTAACATAAAAGTATCTTTACCTGTTTCCCATGAACTTGATGGCGCAAGTTCTGAGTGAATATGAAAATAAGGGAAAGGTCTATAGCTGTAGCTCTATGTTTACGACACATCCGGTATCGGGTTATGCTGCCATCGTTTTTAAAGATTGCAATGAACTATCTTCGATGTTTACAAGAAAACGGTTACTGGTTACAGTGTCATTCTTTTTCCAGAAGGGCGAGTGTGCATTAAGTCACCGCTATATTAACCACTTATTACACTGTTGTGATCTTGATAGCGCGTAATCAGTCAGAATTTTGATCATTCGGCCCTTTAGGAAGATTATACTGACATGACATTCATTGTGAAAGAAATTACCAAATTTTATATTAGTACGCATGCCATGTACATCACCGACAGTACTTTGGGATTGCGATGCACTTAGCGTTTTTACGGAAGCCTTCACGGATATATATTGCAGTATTTACTCGCCCATTGAATTCCTTGTCATGTACTGGGAGGGTAATTATTAGTAAGGCAAAACTGGGTAATTTCGGAAGGGCTAACATTTAACATTGTATATCATGACTTCGTGAGGATTTGTAGATAGATGATGTCGTTAATTATGCTTGGTTGGTGTTATAGAATCTACATATTCACTGAAAAGACGACAGATTGTACTTTCGATGACTATGTGAGTCATATTTAGAATTATATGGCATTCAGCAGAAGGACACAAAGTATATACTCAATTGTACTAATGGATACAACGCGTGATTCTACAAGAAATCACACAAACAATAACATCAGGAAAAGACTCAAGCACAAATAGGACATTAAGAAAAAGAAAAGTTAATAAAAAATCTTAGTGTTAATCACGTCTTCAAATGTTACGGATGTATGCCTAAGGTGGCACTATCCAAACAGACTTTGGTTCTGTCAGAGATTATGCTGTGCTACACTGACTTCGATGTAGCGGACCCGCGAGAAAGAAGTAGGTTGGACATTTTCTCTCAGCAGTATCATACAACAGTTCAAATGGGATTCCACCACGGATCGGGAAAGTCAGCATAGTGCAGGTGACGAAGTTGTGAAGGATGCCACTCCTGTTGGAAGGCCTGGTGTTGGCACGCGGTTCTGGCTGTGCGCCGTGGGGATGCCAGTAATATCGTTTCGAAGATTGCCTGCGATATTGCCAGCAAGGTTGCTTGTTCCTCTTTTGATGGGGGTGGAGTTTGTCTCTCATGTAATCCTGGTGGTGTTTCAAGTTCTGGTGAGACTCGATGGATACTTTTTGTGTTCAGGACAAATCCTCACATAGAATGGCATTGAAAGATACGTTTGGTTCCATCTTTGAGTCTCGGTTGGAGCTTTATTGGCTAACAATGACTTTTGTCTTCAGGATGTTTTGTTCGAGACTTCTTGACACACGCGAGGAAAGATCTGCAGGCTGGGTTGGCATCAGTGTTTTTGATGTAGTTACCCCAGTTGTGTATTAGTTGCATCAGGTGCGGTGACTCACTGCGAATGGCAGTTGCAAGAGTCTTTTCTATATTCTTCTGTGGTGTGTGCTTTGCTTGGTAATGCTTTCATACCGTATTGATCGACGAACCTGTCAGGCCGGATTCGTTCATTACACTTTACAGAGTCGTGTTCGATTACAGCAAAGGGAGATTTTGATCTTCATATATTTTTTTGACGTTTGTGTGGTTGACAGTCATGTGTTTTGGATTGTCATGCGTATTGCCCAGAGTTTGTTCCATGTTGGGTTTTTCTTGATTTGTTTGTCTTTCTTTCATTTTCACAGGAAAGAACGGATTGGGAGTGTTTCGCTTTGTGTTTGACAGCATCGGTACGACGTGAATGTTTGTCCTTGATGTCTGTCTGCAGTTTGGAGCGTCACTGACCTGTTTTGTTTTGGGAAGATCGTGCCTTTGTCCATATGATCTAGTGATCTAAACGCTCCATTTCAGCGTAGCGATTGTGCTTGTTCTCGTAGGGCTGCTTTCTAGAGACGAAACTCTCTCACAGAGGTGACGCGATTCAAGAGCTACAGATCTTTCAGTGTGGAGAAATGTCAGACCTGTCACTGTTGGACTGGGAGATTCGCTGTTGTTCCATCCTGTGACTCGTCAACCATGCCAGGTCAGATTCTGTTGGCGCCCGGTGCTCTTCACCAGTCCTGCGCATGGTTCTTCTCTGGCTGGGGTTTCTTGGTGCTGGTGCTTCCGATTTTGTCGGAATTCCGTCTGAGGTGTATTAATATCCCATACTTCTGGTCCTCGTCGTTATTGTGCGCTCTTCGATAATCCTGACAGTTGATTTTGGTGCTGCGCTCTCCGCATCTTGATGACGTGTGTGTTTGTGTGTGTGAGTGCTAGTGTGTTTGGCGCTGCTTGAGGGGGGGATCGGGCGGAGGCGGCGGGGGGGGGCACAGCAGGGCAGGGGGGCACGGGGATGGTCTCGGGGGCCCGGGGTAGGGGGGTCGGCACGGGAGGGTCGGGGGGTGTTGTTTTTTGTAGGCCGGGGGTGCAGCGGGGGGGCCCCGGGTGTTTTGGCGTTTTGTTGTTGCAAACCCGACCCCCCCACACCTGCCGCTCGTCCCCGGAGGCCGGGGGGTGGGGGGGGGGGGGGGCCGGGGGGGGGGGAAGGGGGGGGGGCCTCCGTTTGTGGGTGTTTTGTTTTCTCTGAGTTTCTTTTCTTTTTTTCTTCCTTTTTTTTTGTTGGACGGGGACCGGGGCCGGTCCGCGGGGGCACGGGGGGGGGTGGGGGGAGCGGCGGCCAAGGAGCGAGGGGAGCTGGGGCCGGCCGGCGGGCAGCCAGGGGGGGGGGGCGACCCCCGGGGGGGATGGGGGGCAGCCCCGGCTAGCACTCGACGGCCACCCGCGGCGGAGTCCCGCTTGGAGGGACGACGGCGGTCGGCACCGTCCCCCATACACCTGGGGGGGGGGGGGACCGGACGGGGGTGGGCGTGGGGGCTGGTGCCGGGGGTGGGAGGTGGCGCCCCAGAGGGGCGGGGATCAGGTCCCTGTGGGTGGCCTAGCCTGGGGCCGAGGGGGCGGCAATGTGAGGGGGGTGGGGAGGGCGGGGGGGGGGGGGGGAACTAAGTCGGGGGCCACCAGCCGACGTTTTGGGTGGCGGTTGTGTGTGGGTTCCTTGTGTTTTTTGGTGGAGGGGCGTTCTGTGGTGCTGGTTGTTTTGTTTTTTTTGTTTGTTCGTTGAGCTTGTGTGTTTTCGCTTATTTTGTTCTTTTGTTTGTTTTCATTTTTCCTTTTGTCTTTTTGTTTTTTTTTTGTTTTTTTTATTTTTTTTCCGTCCGGGACATGGGCGGAGCACTGCGTGGAATCGGCGCCCGGGGGGGGGCGGTGGCGCGAGAATCCGGGGGTGGGACGGGGGGAGGGGGGGCGTCCCGGTGGGTTGCGCGTTTGTGTGGTCTTGTTTTTGTCCGGGAGCACGGGCAAAGGTGGGGGACCGGGGGGGTGGAGGGGGGGCGGGAGGAGGTGAGGAGGGCAAGCTCGCGGGGGTGGCTGCCGGAGGGGAGGGCGGGGGGGGGGGGTTTTTTTTTTTGTTTTTTGTTTTGGGGGGGGGGGAGGACGGGGGGGGGGGAGGCGGGGGCGAGGGGGGCCCGACCGGGCGGGGTCCCAGGCGCGGGCGGGGTGGAGGGGGGGGAACCCGGCACCGTGGTGCTCGGGGTTGCCGGCAGCTGCGACGCGGGCGGAGGGCGAACCCCCTCCGCAGACCGGAAAGGCGAGGCCAGAACCTCGGGGGGGAGGGTCGCGGGCGCGCCCGGGGGTGGCTCCCCGCGGGGGGTGCCCCGGGGGAGGCGGCCGGGGGGGTTGTGCGGGGTGGGGGGGGGGGGGGGTGGCGGTTGGGGGGGAGGACGCGTGGGGGGGGGGCTGGGGCCTGGGGGGGGCTGGGGTTGGGGGGGCCGATTTTGTGGGGGGGGTGGTGTGGCCGTGGCTGGGGGGGGGGGGGTGGGGGGGGGGGTGGGTGGTGTGGTGGGTGGTGCTGTGGGGGGGGGGGGCGGGGGGTCGTGGGGGTGGGGGGGGGGGGGGGTCCGGGTGTGGGGGGGGGGGTGGGGGGGTGAGGGGGGGGGGGGGGGCGGGGGGGGGGGCGAGGGGGTGGGTTGCGGGGGGGGGGGTGGGGTGGGGGGGTGGGGGCGTGTGGGGGTGGTGCTGTGGGGTGTCGTGGTGTATCGCGGACCGCGGGGGGGAAAGGGGTTTTGGGGTCGCCTGCTGTCCGCGCGGCGCCCCGGGACACCCCCCCCGGGGGTTGGGTTGTTTTGGAGTGTTGTTGCTTGTTGTTTGTTGCCGTGCGTGGTGTTGGGGTGCGTGCGGCGGACTCGGGCCCCGGGCCGTCCCGGCCGGGGAGGGGCTTGGGGTGGGGGGGGTGTCGCGTTGGTGGGGGTCGGGGGGGGGGCGTGGTAGGTGGGGGTGTAGCGCGTGTGGTGTTGTTGGGGTTGGTGTTGTTGCAGTGCTGTGGGTGGTGTTGGTTTGTTGGTGGGTTTCTTTTTTTTTGGCGGACATGGGGGTGGGGCCACCTTAGCGCTGCCTACTCCAACAACCACCCGAGGGCAGTGGGGGGTGGGGGTGTTTGGCGTTGTGGAGTGGGGGGGGTGGCGGTGGGTTGGTGGTTAGGGGGCGGGGTGGGGGATGATGTTTTGTGTTTGTTTTTTTCTGCGTTTGGGTTGATTTTTGAAGGGGGAAAGCGCACCAGGGAAGGCGTCGGCGCCCGGGGCCGACCATTGCGCGCGATGGGGCGGGCGGAAGAGGCGGGCGCGCCAGAGGCGGAACTCGGGCCGGTGACCGACGCATCGTTGTGCTTTGTGTTGGTTGTGTCGGTGGCTCGTGCTTTGTTAACGCGAGGGGGGGCGTGGGACCCGCGTCCGGACTATCACCTGCTGGTTTTGTGTTCTTCCCCCCGGGCACGTGGGGGCGGCGGCAAGGGGGGTTGGGCGCGGGTCCCGGCAAGGGGCCGGGGGTCCGCCCCGGTGGCGGGGCGGGGGTTGGTTTGTTTTTTGTGTGCTTTTTTGTTTGTTGGCCGCCTAGGGTCCCACGTGTTCGGGGGATAGAATTCAACGGACCTGGCAGCGGGGGGCGGGCGGCTGGCAACAACGTCCGGGGGGCACCGGGGGGCACGGGCACGAGACGGGTTTGGAGGGGGGGACGGAGATTTGTAGCCCCGGGGGGGGGACGGGCTGGGACGGGGGGAGGGCGGAACGGGAAGGCGGTAACTGGGGGCGGCGCCTGCGGCGGGAATTGGACTAGGGCCAGTGACGGGGGTGGGGGAGGCCCCCTGCCCATGGGGCGGGAAGAAATCGGCCGGGGGAGAGAGGAGGACGTTGTTGTTCGGTTTAGTGCCAGGGGGTGGGGGCGTACTGAGGGGGCTCCGCGCTTCTTTTTTTTGTATTCTGTTCTTTGTTTTTGTTTTTTTTTTTTTTTTGTTTTTTCTTGTTTTTGGCCGGGTTCCGCGCGGGGCGGAGCGCATTAGGACCGGGCGCGGTTTTTTTTATTTTTTTTGGTTTTTTTTTTAGTTTTTGTGTGTTTTTTTTTTTTTTTGTTTGCTATTTTTTGTTTTTTTTTAGATGGGGGCGAGGATGTGGGGAGAAAGTACAGGAGTGATAAGGCGGTTATAAACACGGGGGCCGGACGTGGTAAGGGGGAATCTGGGAGTAAGAAAAACGAGGGGCACAATACACACAGAAAACACAAGCCGGGACCTAACGTTTTTTTGTTTGTTTTTTTGTTTTTTTTTTTGTTTTTTTATTTTTTTTTTTTTTTTATGCTGTTTTTTTTTTTTGTTTCATGTCGGGGGGAAAACGTAGGACCACCGGGGGAACCTGGAAAGCGGTTTTGGTGTTTTATTTTTTTTTTTGGTGTTTTTTTTATGTGGGGGTGGGGCAGGGGGGAATGGGGGAGTTTTTTGTTTTGTTTTTTTTTTTTTTTATTTGTTTTTTTTTATTTTATTTTTTGTTGATTATTTTTTTTTTTCTTTTTTTTTTTTTTTTTTCGTGTTTTTTAGGGATTTTTTTTTTTTGTTTTTTTGTTTTTTTTTTTTTTTATTTTTTTTTTTTTTTTGGTTTTTTTTTTTTTTTTTTTTTTTTTTTCTTTTTGTTGGTTTTTGTTGTTTTGTGGTTGGGGTTTTTTTTTTTTTTTTTTTTTTTTGTTGTTGTTTTTTTTTTTTTTTTTGTTTTTTGCTGCGTGCCTGCGTGGTGCGTACATGTGTGGGTGCATGTGTGGGTGCATGGCGTATGCATGTGGGGGTGCACTGTGTGTGTGTGTGTGTGTTTTTGGGGCGTGTGTGGAGTGTGTGTGTGTGTGTGTGTGTGTGTTGTGTGTCGGGGTGGGGGGGGGGGGGGGGGTGCGTGGGAGGGGGGAAGGATATTGCGGGAATGGGTTGGTGTATTATCCTGACGTGCAAAAGGACTGAGTTCTATACAAAAAAACCGAACTACTACAGATGGTTTATCTTGAAAAAGAAGAAAGGCAAAAGTAAAGAAAATGGAGGTCTCGGAAAAAAAGGTATCATTTATCTTGCTTTCATGGACGTGACTCTTCACCATCAAAGCCAGCAGCGTGTATGCTGTTTTGTACATTATTTACAATGTTGACTTCGCTATCGTGACAGCGCTTCGTGCTCAAGAAAGACTCCCCAACGAGTCTATTTTCAAAAACCATGCGTCAAAGAGAGAGAGAGAGAGAGATAGGAGGAGAGAGAGATGAGAAAAGAGAGTGAAAGAAGTAGAGAGAG
>CM031596.1:30837122-30842122 GCA_018398815.1 Conus ventricosus | reverse complement strand
CAGGCAGCGCTAGCTGTTCGTAGCCACCCTGTACTTACTGTGGGCCAGGAACGACGGACAGACATTAAACATGGATCCGTTCTTCTTGCGTTCATTAGCAATCAGTGAAACTCCCAGTCAAGCTTAGTCAAGTAATAATGGGATCAGATGCGTTTTTTGTACAAAATAAAAATGAATTCATAAGCAGCGAGTATTGAGTCATGTGCACACTTATCCTCCTCCTTCTCCTCCTCTCCCTCCTCCTCCTCCTCCTTATTCTCATTATCATGATTATTATTAGGTTATTATTATAATCATCATCATCATCATCATTATCATCACTAGTAGTAGTAGTGTAGCAGCAGCAGCAGCAGCTGCAGCTGCAGCAGTAGTAGTGGTGGTAGTAGTAGTAGAGTATGTAGTAGAGTAGTAGTAGTAGTAGTAGTAGTAGTAGTAGTAGTAGTATGATGTAGTAGTAGTAGTAGCAGCAGTAGTAAATTAGCTCATTAATCTGTTCAATCGTTTTCATATTTCACTCGTTTTTAAAATGTATAAGTCATATAAGATCTGTTGCCACGCCAACAAAGTCTTTTTCAAAACATGTTTTTAGCAAAAGACATGGGGAAAGACATTTCTCCGTTTCTGTGCCATTTTAGCGGTTATTAAATTCGGTACAATACATAGATTTAAAAAATGATATTATCTTTAATGAACACCACAAAAAATATTGTAAATAACATGCCATCCTCACAAATACTATCATCAGTACAACTGACGGTTTTTCTTCTTCTTTTTAGAACCTTAAAACTATCTTAAGCAAATAACTTTCTTCTGTAGAACGATTTATAAAACAACATTTAACCAGTTTTGACATTTCATGTTGTCTTCAACATATTTTTTGGCCAAAGCAAATTACGAAGGCAGTCATTTTGCTTTCACCCCAATGCACCAATCTCACAATCATTTACAAAACGAACATGCCACTGGTTCTAAACCAAAAATGGATGTTGTGTATCAGGCTTTACGAAATACCATTGGATTTCAGTCAGCAAGTCAGCTTTTCCTCGTCAGTTTTCCTATCATGCTTGCAAAGCACTATCAAAGTCATAGTCAACCAGTGAAGTAAACCTTCAGTCAGTCGAGCTCATCACTGGCTTAAATTCAACCAATCACTTTTGTCTGTCAGACAATCCAGCAGGTCATTAGGTCAAAGCCAGCCAATAACCATTATCCTTCAGGCAATGAATGAACACGCCACTGGCTTAGTCAACCAGTCACTGTTCTCAATCAGGCGGTCCAACACACCATCGGGGTCAAAGTCAGTCAGTCAACGTTGCCCTCTAGGAAAGTGGACTATACCATTGATTCTAAATCAACCCATCGCTGTTGCCATTCAAACAACAGAGCACACCATTGGCTCTAAGTCCACCAATCACTGCGTCCCTTCAGGCTGCACTCTAGGTGGTCAGGGCGTGGCTCGTACGGAGGTGGCCGCTCATTCATGGCCATCTCGTACGACGGCGGAGGGGACAGACTGAGCTCATACATTGGGGAAGAAGCTTCACCTGAGTGGCAATTGTGCCTCAGACTGTCCATCCCAGCGTCTGGACCCCGGCGGCTCACCGCTGGCCCAGTAAGGAGGTGGTGGAGGCCCCACCAGCTCCACCAGGCGTGAGTGGGGAGTCCTGAATCCAGAGTTCAAGCTTCCGCCGCCGTTAGGGTTCCGTGTGTAAGACACCACGTTGAATATATCAGTGACGTCTTCGTGTCTCCTGGGCTCCCCCCTTGTCCACCGTGGTTCCTGGGACTCTGCCTGTTCGCTGGTTCCCACCACGGTCGGGGAGTTGAGGGGTCTGATGGATCGGGTGCAGGTTTGGGAGCCAGGTGGGTGGAGTTTCGGGTGCCTGCAACGATGACTCCGCCCACTGTGCAGGCCGAGGCGCCACCTACCACCAGCCACAGGGACCAGCCCAGAGAGAAGTGGGTCAGAATGCTGTCCCTTGCGGAGCCCGTGGCGAAGATGCCCACAGAGAACAACGCCACACAGCCTGGAAAAAAATGGTATCACACGATTCCAAAATCATTCCATGACACAGATTTATCACATGGGCATATAATCATACTACAAGAAAAGGTTATCACCAGCCACTTCAGATCATACTACGATAAAGTATTAGTAAAGATCTTAAAAGTCACGCTCAAATAAAGCTTATTACGGGACCTGAAATCATTTGTGTGACAATAGATTATCACACACACTAAAAATCACACCATCATGAAATAGAACCAACTAATTCTGCAATCACAGAATGAGCAATTGTCATCATACGTACTCCAGAATAACCCTATGATAAAGAATATCACAAGACTTCAAGCGTTTATACTAGATAAAACATTACCTTAGGATCTGAAGAAAATCACAGTATGATTAAATATTAATTAAAAAAACAAAACAACACACAAACCTTCTAATCTAGTATAGTCAAGCATCACTGTGTGACCCCAAAAACATACAATCATAAAGGTATTACACAAACCTAAACTACATTATGATAAAGCATTATAACATAATATACTAAAATCATACAGTTGGCAAGTATTACAACTCGACCCTAAAATCACGTAATGATAATGTTATGACATGACCCTAAAAATCCACAATCATTACTGTAATTACTTCACGACCTTAAATTACGCAACGAAGACAGAATTATCATACGACCCTAAAATCACACTATGATAAGATATCAGCAACAACTAAAGATCACGCTCTGATAAAGAAATTTATCACCTGAGCGAAAAACGTAGAGTACAATGCCATAAAAGTAATTCTGTGATAAAGAATTACAACACGTCATCTCACGTCATTTGTAATCTTTGAATAGATCAACACATGGAAACGCGGTCACCATCCTCCCCCCCCCCCCCTCCATCACACCTTCTTCCCAACATCCTACCCTCATCCCTGTATTCCCTGTTTTTTTTTCCCCACTCGTTCCCCTCCCCCTCCCTAACCTCTCTCTCTCTCTCCCTCTCTCCTCCCCCTCATCCATCTCTCTCTCTCTCTCTCTCTCTCTTCATCTCTCTCTCTCTCTCTCCTCTCTCTCTCAATGCTATTTTCTGCTGGAATGACGTTTGATTTGTTATCTATATGACATAACCCCCCCCCCCCCCCCATCCCTTCCCCAGTCCATGGTGACTGGGCTATCATCATTCATTTTGTCTTCTCCAATTGAGCTGTATTTCTATTCTTTTTCCTTGTGCTTTAAAATTGATTGTCTTGCATTTCCTCGGTATTTTTTGTTTGTTTGTTCGATTGTTCTCTAAACATGCATAACTGTGTTCTCTTTACCGCACCCCACTCTCGCCTCTCCCTCCCTCCTCTCTCCCTCCCCCCCCCCCCCTCTCTCTCTCTCTTCTCTGCACTCTTTCCATCCACCCCTCTCTTTCCCTCTCTCTCTGTCTCTCTCTGTGTCTCTCTGTCTCCCTTTCTCTGTCTGTCTGTCTGTCTTTCTGTCTTTCTGTCTGTCTGTCTGTCTGTCTGTCTCTCTTCTCTGTACTCTTTTCCATCCCCACCTCTCTCTGCCTCTCTCATTTATGTATGTATACATGTGTGTGTGTGTGTGTGTGTGTGTGTGTGTGTGGTGTGTGTTGTGTGTGTGTGTGTGAGAGATCCCTTACTTCGATTTCATTTTTACTGCTTTTTGCATGCTTCTACATTTATTGTCTCGCCTTATTTTGCATTGTTGACCCTACTCAGGACGAGGACTGGGTGTAGAAAAAAAAAGTAAACCAGTACTCGTCTATTATCCTCGTAAATAGAGACTTTTGTCGTGGTTATCTTGTCTTGTCTTGTCTTGTTTTGCTCGTGTTGTCTTGTCCCCCACGTTCCCTCCCGTCCACCTCCTCCCCCCTCCACCCCCGTCCCCACCCTTGCATGCCGACCTGAGGAGATAGCCAGAAGCTCTTCCAGACGAAGCAGCCACTTGTGACGTTGCTGACGGGAGCGGAGGCACTTGCACTGCAGCCCACCATCAGCCACAGGGTCAGCAGCACCACGCCCACACTGCTCAGCACCCGACTGGCCAGGAACCACCCTGGCAGGCCACACGCCACAATTAGAATTGGGCACTACAACACTGTAAGTATAATGCGTTGTAAGTGTTTTCAGGCCTGCCATAAAAGTTGCGCCAGCATTTAATGTTAAAATGATTATTGATCACGAGAAAGCTCCCCAGCAATATTTCCTTTTTTTTCTCTTTCTTTCTTCGTTTTTTCTTCTTCATTTCATTCTATTTATTTATTTGTTTATTTGGTTTATTTTATTTATTTGTTTATTTTATTTATTTATTTATATTTTTTTGGGGGGGGGGGGGGGGGGGGGGGAGGGGGAGGTTCTTCGACGAGATCACAAACAATCTTCAAAGACCATGACCTTCCCCTTCATTGACGTCACATTTCAGACAGGCCTTTTACATTCACCGTGACCCTATCTTTTCGCCAGCTGGAGCGCCCAAACAGTCCCATTCCTTTGAGTTTAATCCGTCTGCTTGGAACCCACCTTGGCTTGCGCCTTGATGGCCATGTGAAAACAAACAACAACAACAACCCCGAGGAGAATCAACTTTCAGATCATCCAATGAAAAGTCTCAAAACAATCTACTTGCTCCGGTCTATAAATACTCGACTCCTTATGCAAGGCCTTGGCGTATTAAATTTTGGTGGGCAACCACAAGCAGGACAGACAGACAGACAGACAGACAAGTAAGGCATGCACTAGAAGCTAGTTAGGAGTTATTATTGCTATGGCTAGGCTGAACACGTAGGGTTCTTTTCAGGGCTGTCAGACTCGTACAGGAGAAGAGTTCCTTATCCTGAAAAAAAAGACATCTTCGAAATAAATATACAAACAAATAAATGAAAATAAATGTTTGAAAGAAGGTTAAAGCACCCATAGCCTGTTGTCCGGAAGGGGCTTTAATTTCAATTCACACAGTCTAAAGTATGGCAGGAAGGAAGCG
>CM031596.1:30829622-30834622 GCA_018398815.1 Conus ventricosus | reverse complement strand
AGTCCAGCATGTACTGACACTTTTGGGCAGTGGGAATTGCGGGTATATTTCATTTTATCTTCGCCTGGAACTAAATCGTTGAACCATCCAACCTTAATCTTCTTAACACATTGTTCTACATGGCGCATGTTTTCATCGCTGGGATCCGATCACAAATTCAAGGGCAACCAGGAACTCTGAGTATTGAATACTATTTATCGACGAACCCGGGAACTGCCGATGAGCTAACGTTAAGTGTAGTATCGACAGCTGAATAGAATGAAAACAAGAAAAAGGCCTAGCGCTGAACATGTGTGCGAGACACACGCTGGCACAGTCCCGCAAAATTAAGAGATGGAGTCAGGCAGGTGGCGAGGTTCAATACGATGTGAAGACAGACAGTACGTATGCGCAGGATAGGGTCTCCAACGTCAGTTTGGGAACATCAGTTTGGTGATTCCATTCAAGGCGCGCTGGAAGTGTGTAAACACTAGAAATGACGGGGCCTATGTTCTGGCACAGGAAGTGTGTAAACACTAGAAATGACGGGGTCTATGTTCTGGCACAGGAAGTGTGTAAAGACTAGAAATGACGGGGCCTATGTTCTGGCACAGGAAGTGTGTAAAGACTAGAAATGACGGGGCCTATATCTTGGCGCTGGAAGTGTGTAAAGACTAGAAATGACGGGGCCTATATCTTGGCGCTGGAAGTGTGTAAACACTAGAAATGACGGGGCCTATATCTTGGCGCTGGAAGTGTGTAAACACTAGAAATGACGGGGCCTATATCTTGGCGCTGGAAGTGTGTAAACACTAGGAATGACGGGGCCTATGTTCTGGCGCTGGAAGTGTGAAAACACTAGAAATGACGGGGCCTATATCTTGGCGCTGGAGGCATGTAGACACCAAAAGTCACAGTGACCAGGTCCTGGCGAACATTGAAGGTGGCCTAGGTGCTTATTTGTGGTAGAGGACGCACTTTTTTTTTTTTTTTTTTGGGGGGGGGGGGGGGGGGGATGGCGAATTGAGTAAAACGGCATGGAAAAACAAAAAACAAAAACAAACAAACAAACAAAAACTTTAACAACAGCTATGGCAACAGCAGCTTCTTCGTTCTTTGAAGTATAGTTCTTGTAGTTCCTTTCCCTGTCGTTGTAGTCTGTCGATGCTTGTGTCTGTATCTGTATGGACTGCTTGTCGTTGCCCGCTCAGTCAGCGCGCCGGTAATGCGCGCTGTCCTCTTTGGTTTGTATTGTGGCACTGCAGACTGGGGACATCCTCGTCCATCAGGACCATTAGCGGAAGCCTGCAGTTGCGGTCAGTCATCATTGACCAAGGGGTGGGGGGAGAGACATGACCTTTGTGCCAGTGTCCAGGTCATTCCACAAGGCACTGCAACAGGGAGACAATGGAATGTAAGAAGTCAACTGAGGGAATTCCAGACTGCATTTCACTGGACTGAAATACGATGCATGAAAAGAACGTTGAATATCCTGCAGTGAGCGCTCTGCCGTCATCGTAAGCGAACATTCCAGCTGAACAACAGAGAACAACAATAGATAACCATCTGAACAGGAATAGATCTTCTAATGGACACCGATAGAGAACTGTACGAACAACGAGAGAGAACCAACGAACCAAATAAACAGCATCACACGAAAAATAATAGAGAACGAAACGAACCAAACATACAGCATTTCATGAATGACAATAGAGAACGAAACGAACCAAACATACAGCATTTCATGAATAACAATAGAGAACGAAACGAACCAACACACAGCATTTCGTGAATAGCAAAAGAGAACGAAACGAACCAAACATACAGCATTTCATGAATAACAATAGAGAACAAAACAAACCAAACGTACAGCATGTCGTGAATAGCAAAAGAGAACGAAACGAACCAACACACAGCATTTCGTGAATAACAATAGAGAACGAATCGAACCAAACATACAGCATTTCGTAAATAGCAGTAAAAAACGAAACGAACCAAACATACAGCATTTCGTGAATAGCAATAGAGAACAAAACGAACCAAACATACAGCATTTCGTGAATAGCAATAAAGAACGAAACGAACCAAACACACAGCACTTCGTGAATAGCAATGGAGAACAAAACGGACCAAATATACAGCATTTCGTGACTAGCAATAGAGAACGAAACGAACCAAACATACAGCACTTCGTGAATAGCAATGGAGAACAAAACGAACCAAATATACAGCATTTCGTGACTAGCAATAGAGAACGAAACGAACCAAACATACAGCATTTCATGAATAGAAGTAGAGAACTGCATGGCCAACAAAAAAGACCACATACACAAGAATGTATTTAAAAGAAAATCAGCAAGAAGAGAGAGCCGCATGAACATCAACAGAAAGCCACAAGAACATCAAATGAGCAACAACAGAGAGCCGCATGAACATCAACAGAAAGCCACAAGAATCATCAAATGAGCAACAACAGAGAGCCGCATGAACATCAACAGAAAGCCACAGGAACAAGAGGAGAACATCAAATGAACAACAACAGAGAGCCGCATGAACATCAACAGAAAGCCACAGGAACCAGAGGAGAACATCAAATGAACAACAACAGAGAGACGCATGAACATCAACAGAAAGCCACAGGAACCAGCCGCCGTGGCGAAGTGGTTAGCGTCGCGGACTCCCGGCTGGGAGGTCGTGGGTTCGAATCCCATCAGAGTCATGTGGGTTTTTCTGCCCCGACCGGCTCCTACCCAGAGTTGAGTTTGCTGCGGACTCAGTTGGGAAGACAGGGACCACACAGTCGAGTTTCATCCACTTAACGGATGCGTCTCTGAGAGTGTTGCTCAAATTTCCTGACCAACACTGCACGTGTCTGTATCTCTCGGGCCTGGTTGACGCCGGGATATATTATGAAAGGAAGCGTAGAGTACAGCCCTGTCATGTAGTCTCAGACCGAAATGGAAATCCGTAGCATCATCTTAATCATCCTCATTCTCATCGATCAGCATAAAAAAAAGTCTCAAATTCTGTGGCCCTTCATGCCCTGCTCTCATGGTGACCTCAATTTCGATGTCCTCTCAGCGTCTGTGGCCTTGGTTTGGTTCCGTCGGAGTCACCGGTTTCGGCGAGTCCATGGGGGCTGTCGTTGGACGGACGTGGTGGCGCCCTCCGGAGGGAGAGCTCACTCACGCCGGCTCCGCAACTAAGCAATTATTGTCGTCAGTAGGGGCTTAGTAGGTGGTGTCCTGCGTATGTTAGATCAGAACAGGCGCCACTGAACACCACCGAAGTGACTCGGCAGCAGTGCAGTGTCTCTTCCGGTGGGTTGCCTCTTGACGACTTGACATTGACTGCTCCCTGTGGATTGCCGGTGCCGGGGCTGCGGCGGGGCCGACCGGGCTGTGGCTGTGGACGGGGTGTCGGAATGAGCGGCGTGGGTGCACTGCCTCTGAGGTGGCGCAGAGGTTGGGACAGCAAAAAAAAAAAAAAAGAAAGCCACAGGAACAAGAGGAGAACATCAAATGAACAACAACAGAGAGCCGCATGAACATCAACAGAAAGCCACAGGAACATCAACAGAAAGCCACAGGAACATCAACAGAAAGCCACAGGAACAAGAGGAGAACATCAAATGAGCAACAACAGAGAGCCGCATGAACATCGACAGAAAGCCACAGGAACAAGAGGAGAACATCAAATGAACAACAACAGAGAGCCGCATGAACATCGACAGAAAGCCACAGGAACAAGAGAACATCAAATGAACAACAACAGAGAGCCGCATGAACATCAACAGAAAGCCACAGGAACATCAACAGAAAGCCACAGGAACAAGAGGAGAACATCAAATGAGCAACAACAGAGAGCCGCATGAACATCAACAGAAAGCCACAGGAACCAGAGGAGAACATCAAATGAACAACAACAGAGAGCAGCATGAACATCAACAGAAAGCCACAGGAGCAAGAGGAGAACATCAAATGAGCAACAACAGAGAGCCGCATGAACATCAACAAAAAGCCACAGGAACAAGAGGAGAACATCAAATGAACAACAGAGAGCCGCATGAACATCAACAGACAGCCACAGGAACAAGAGAACATCAAATGAACAACAACAGAGAGCCGCATGAACATCAACAGAAAGCCACAGGAACATCAACAGAAAGCCACAGGAACATCAACAGAAAGCCACAGGAACAAGAGGAGAACATCAAATGACCAACAACAGAGAGCGCATGAACATCAACAGAAAGCCACAGGAACCAGAGGAGAACATCAAATGACCAACAACAGAGAGCCGCATGAACATCAACAGAAAGCCACAGGAATCAGAGGAGAACATCAAATGAACAACAACAGAGAGCCGCATGATCATCAACAGAAAGCCACAGGAACAAGAGGAGAACATCAAATGACCAACAACAGAGAGCCGCATGAACATCAACAGAAAGCCACAGGAACAAGAGGAGAACATCAAATGAACAACAACAGAGAGGTGCATTGGTAAGAACAGAACACTGCGTGGACAACAATACAGAGCTGCATGAACAATAGAACACTGGATGAATCTCCGTCTGTCTGTCTGTCTGTCTGTCTGTCTGTCTGTCTGTCTGTCTGTCTGTCTCTGTGATCAATCAAATCATTGCTTATTCATCAAATTTGCAGCTTAAATACACACACACACACACACACACACACACACACACACACACACACACACACACACACACACACACACACACACACACACACACACACACACACACACACACACACACACACACACACTTGCAACTAATATTGCTGCTTCTGACGCATAATTTGTCCCCCTATATATCACGTTGAATTGAACGTGACTGTTCGGAGTTACGTGATTTTCCCTTTGATTTAATGCCATACTATTATGAAATTTTTCCTTCCTCTTTCATATTTCACTCTGCTTTTATAATTTCAAAATATATTTCAATTTCATTTTATGATATTTCATATAATTTTATCTCATGAACATTTTTCATTTTG
>CM031596.1:30814622-30817122 GCA_018398815.1 Conus ventricosus | reverse complement strand
CCTTCTTCAGGCAAAATAAACAACATTCAGAATGAAAACGAAAACACAATCACCATTTCTCATAATTTTTTCGGCGCAAATGGGGTTTTACGGCTAAATTCATAGATCACCCGTTTTGGAATGTTTACCTCTGTGTTTATTTTTGTATTTTTATTTTTGAAAAATTTCCAAACCATTTGTATACCCCAATGGTTTTTTTTCCAGTTTCAAAACCGACTTGGCCTTTTTTTCTTTCTTTTTTTTTTTTTTTTAAAGAAGATCAATTTACCCATCGTCAAAGACCCCCCTTTTGCTGGGTGCCTTCCCTGGGGAAAGGAATTCCCTTCTTTTTTTCTCCCTTTTTACAAACCCCCTTTTTTCCCCTCCCGGGGTGAAGGGCCCGATCGGGGAACACCGAAAGATTTTTCCCCTGTCAAACCTGTGTAAAATTGCCCCCTTTTTTTTTTTCAAAATTTAAAAACCAAAAAACACAAAAGAGGCAAACATAAATTAACCCTAAAACAATCTTTAAATTTAGGAAATTTAGAACCAACACCTCTTGCCCGATTAAAAAAGGGGGGGCCCCCTTTTTTTCCATTTTTTTCCTTTTTGGGTTGGCCAAAAAACCCATGGGGTCGAATGTTTTTTTTTTGCCAATTTTCTTTGCTTTTGGGAACTCCCCCCCTTTTTTTCCGATTTGTTATTTTTGCCTCCATCTTTGGGAAAGATTTTTCCCCTTAAAACAAATTTAAAAGAGATTTTAAAAAATTTTACAAAAAATTTTTACAAAAAATCTTTCGTACAATTTTGGGTTTCAAAAATTTTCGTTTTTTGGCCCTTTTAAAAGAAATTTTTTCCTTTTTTGCTTGAAAAAGGGGAAAATAAAACCTGCTCAAAAAACCAAAATAAAACTCATCAAAATAAAATGCTTTTTTTTTTAAACAAAAGTTTTTTTTTAAATCCACTTAATTTTAAATAAAAAAACCCTTTTTTTTTTAAATTTTTAAATAAAATTTTTTTAGTAGTAGTATAGTGTATGTAGTTTTTTGTATTATATTAATCATCACAATTTTTAGATTTTTTAAATATATTTTTTTTAAAAATAAAAAAGGGGGATTTTTTCCCCAAGGAAAAACCCCAAACTTTTAAACGAAATTTTAAAAAAAAAAAGCAACAAAATAATAGGAAAAAAAAAAAAAAAAACAAGCCACCCAAAAATAACTGTCCATAAATACTTGGGAAAAATTTGGAACCCCCCGGGGGGGGGGGGGGGGGGGGGGGGGGTTTGAATGGAGAAACTGGGGAAAAGAAAAAAAAAGTTTAAAATTTAAAAATTTCATACCTGGGAACCCTAACCCCTTTTTTTTGCATTATTTTGTATTTTCCCTTTTTTTATTATCATTTTATTTTTATTCATTTTTATTTCTTATGTCTTATTTTTTTATTTTATAAAAACCCCAAAATTTTTTATTATTAAAAAAACCCCCAAATTACCGAATAAAAAAAAAAATTCCCGCCTTCGTCCCCCCACTCGTCCCACCCTTGCCCCCCCCTTCCCTCCCCTTCTCCTCTCCCTTCCTCCCCCCCCCCCTTTTTTCTTTTCCTCTCTCTTTCTCTTTTTTTTTTTTTTTTTTTTTTTTTGTTGTGTGTGTGGTTGGGTTTTTGGGGGTTTTTTTTTTTTTTTTTATCCAAAATTTTGGGATTTTATCATTTTAATGTTTTTAACACATTTTTCTTTTCTTTTTATTTCCCCCCCCCCCCCCCCCCTCTTCCTTTTCTTTTTTTTATTTTTTTTTTTTTTCTATTTTTCAATTTTATTTGTGTTCCTATAGCTTCCCTTTTTTTTTTCTTAATTTTTTTTATATTTTTCCCTTTTTGGGGGGGCTGGTGGCCTAGTCACTTTACCTCTTAAAATTTTTTTTCCCCTTCCCCCCCCCCCTTTTTTTGGCCCCCCCCCCCTCTCCCCCCGTCCCCCCCTACCCACCCCCACCCCCCAAAAAACCAAAATTTTTTGACCCTTTTACCCCCTTTTTTACCTCCCCAAAACCCCCCAAAAAATCCAAATATTTTTTTGGCGCTTTCGTTTCTTTTGTCTACTTCTTCTTTTTTTTTTTTTTTTTCTTCTCTTCTTCGGGCTTTCTATATTATTCATTTTTTCATTTTTTAAATTCCTACTTCAGAAGGGAAAATTTTTAAAAAATTTTTTTCCCCCCCCCCCCCCCCCCCCCCCCCCCCCCCCCCCCCCCCCCCCCCCCCCCCCCCCCCCCCCCCCCCCACCCCCCCCCCCCCCCCCCCCCCCCCCCCCCCCCCCAAAAACCCCCCCCCCCCCCCCCCCCCCCCCCCCCCCCCCCCCCCCCCCCCCCCCCTTTTTTTTTTCCTTTAAAAATTTTTCTTTTTTTTTAAATTTTTTTGGCCGGGATTAAATTTTCTTCACTTTTTTAATGGTCCATGAAATTTCTTCCCTTAATTAATTTTTAACTGGTTTTGATTTTTCCCTTTTTTTTTTTCTTTTTGATTTGGG
>CM031596.1:30777122-30797122 GCA_018398815.1 Conus ventricosus | reverse complement strand
TGTTGCCGGGTCAGCGTTTTTGGCACGAGGAGTGCATTTGCCATGTGGACTACCTACGCCACGTGCATCAATGTGAATTGCAACTCAATGTGGCCCCCATTGTGGGGCTATAAATTTCCAAACCCCAAAAAGTTCAAATCATCCCTTCCAGAGGCGCCAACATAATGCCGAGACTTTCTCGTCAAGATCGTTGCATAGCAATGGGGAAACTGCAGGCCGGGGTTCCAATAGGGCAGGTCGCTATCGCATTCGGAGTCCACATTTCCACCGTCTACGCCTTCTGGACCGCTTTCAAGCAAGAAACACCACTGATGACAGACTGAGGAGCGGCAGACCGAGGTCACCACAGCAGCCCAAGACCGCCATCTTCTTCGTCAGCATCGACGGGAGCCTTACCAAACCGCTGCAACCAGCCAGGAACACCGTCGGCAACCATGGCAGGCCAATCAGCAACAGGACCGTGCGTCGCCGACTGAACACAGTTGGTCTCCAATGCAGGCGTCCAGCCCGGGACCTATCCTGACACTCCAGCATCGCCAAAACCCGTCTGCAGTGGGCACAGATCCACGTGCATTGGCGCCATCGGGACTGGGGCCGAGTCCTCTTCAGTGATGAAAGCCGGTTCTGCGTCGACCCCAGGCGATGGCCGCATCCGGATCTGGAGAAGAGGGGGGAACGCTTCACGGATGCCAACATCACCGAAAGGGACCCATGGGGTGGTGAAAGCATCATGATCTGGGGGGCTATCGGCATAAATCGCCGTATTGGGCCAGTCATCTTCCAGAATGTGGGTCCAGGACGTGGTAACGGGGTCACTGCTGTTCATTACATCGACCAAGTTCTGAGGCCCCACATCCTGCCGCATTTCCAGCGGCATCCACAGAACCTGTTTCAGCAGGACAACGCAAGGCCGCACACTGCCCGTGCTACGCAGAACTTCCTGAGGCAGAACAACATCAATCTGCTGCCTCACCCAGCCCGTTCTCCCGACCTTAACCCAATAGAGCATTTCTGGGATGCCCTTCAGAGGCAGTTGAACCAGCTCAACCCCAGACCCAGACAGCAGCTCAGCTTGCTGTTGCTGTGGGCCAGGTGTGGTGGCAAGTCCCCCAGAGGCAGACCAACACTCTGGTGCGCTCGATGTACCGCAGGTGCACAGCTGTGATCAATGCTCGAGGTGGTCACACCAGATACTGACATTCTGCTGTTAACACAGGGTCAAGGTCAAGTTCATGTGACCTTATTTTCTACCAGAATGAACTTTGAAAGGACACTTTTGCGGTGTTCGATTGCTTTTTCTCACTTTCTATTACCAGTTCAAAGGAATCGGTAGCCAAATTACATCAAAATTTCTATACAGTTTGTTTTCGCGTTTTTTATGCCTCTGAGTATATATATATAATATATATATTATATATATATATATATATATATATATATATATATATAATATATATATATATATATATATATATATATGATTCGTGACATTAGGTAATATTTAAAAAAAAAAAAAAAGGAATAACACGGAAAATTTTCCAGTCATCTACCAACACCGATTTGCCTAGGGTTGTAAGAACCACAGTGGAACTCAACTGGAGACAAATGTCTCAAACAGATTTTTTCTGAGTACTGGTTTCGTTTTATACTGATGACAATCTTACGCTTGAAAATAGTCGTTCCTCTTAAGCCAACCTGACAAATGTACGGGAAATGATGGTAGTAATATTAACAGACCACAATAGGCGGTTATATGTCCACTTCGATTAAAACAACAGGCACACAAGAGGCGACCAAAGCAGATAGCAGTGTTGTTGGAAGCGTTTGCGATGCTCAAAGCTCTGACACAATCTACTAGGCAGCGCAGGAATATGAAACCAGCGTAATGGGCAGACACACAGGTCAGACTCTGTATTGTACACTTTGGTTACCATGACACAAATGACGGTCAAGAAACAAGTCTATGTCGTGTCAATTCTGGTTCTCAGGCAAGAAAGAACTCCAATTCCAGAAGCGTGCTTCATTCTGGATACAATTAACGGAGATAGCAAGTCAAACGTTAAACCACATCGCAAGAAACGTAACAAGCCAACCAAGTAATGAGTGAAGGGTAACAACACGATCCTACTCAGAAAACACTCACATGGACGCATCCACGTTCATGACAGAGTGAATGACGACGATCGTATGAATTTATAATATGAATTTATAATATGAATTTATAATGATGATGTCCTCGTAATCGATTCCTGTGTCCTGTCATCTGTTTTCGGTGGTTTGATTTCGTCCGATTAAAAAAAAAGGAAACAACAATGCTAAAAACGAAAACCTTTTCATAGTCAACCATACATGAGGAAGAACATTTTGAATTTTTTTTTCAAGCAAGCAATTATTTTTTTACGATCCTTAAGGAGACCACACACGCTTTTGTGACAAAACTCTGACCGACATAGCCAGTGGGGTACACAGAAACCAGGAAATCCAACATTTCCAGCAAACACACCAACATGGAGGATCGACTTTGGGGGTGGAAGTGATCTCTGTTTGGTAAGACATGGTTACAAGAGCAGACAGAGAGACCGTGGAATCTGGTCTTTCTAACCAGTACTACATCAACATGCCGACTTTGAAGTTGGTGCAAGAGTGAACAAAGAGACCACAAAATCCAGTCTTTCCTACAACGGTATACCACCAAAGCCAAACTTTGTGACGCATCACTATAAGCGCGAACAAAGAGACCGTAATATAATCAGTATTTTCAAGGGGAGGGGGAGGGGGGGGGGGGGGAGAAAAAACACTAACATGGCCAGCCTTCAAGAATGGAGGCTGGAGTCTCATCAACATTTTAAGACATTGTTAAAAGAGTGAAACCACCCCCCCCTCCACCCCCCCCCCCCCCCCCCCCCCCCCGCTCCCCCGAAGATTCAGTATTCCTACGAATACACTAACACGATCGATCTCGAAGACAGAGGGAACGGGGAAGGAGGCATGTAAGAGTGAATAGTTCTGTTTTCTTTCATTTCTTTCCCTTTTTTGTGGTTAAATTAACAACAGAAATAACTCCTTCACTCAGTGTGCCATTTCTTAATTGACTGCTGCAGCAACATCTCATAGACTGGTCTTGTTATAAATGGAGAAAAAAAGGTATGAAGCAGACACAGACGACAGGGCTGTTCAGCAGTGCTTTGGCTACAAGATGCAGTGTCAGTGCTCGATCAGACCAGAGACCTAAAGACACATTGTGAGATCATGTTCCAAATCGTCGAAGGAAGGGCAAGGCGTAAGCAGAAAGGGGTGCACATATCTGAAGTTCTGGAACAAAGTATACGAGACTTGGTCTCTGACATTTCATCTTCAGCAGCAGTAAAAATTTTCACCCTATCATTAAAGCTGTAGAAGGTTTTGAATCATTCAGATCGGAAGAACGAAGCGAAGTACTAGCCCTCTGCAACAAGGATAGTGCCATCTTGCCCTCTTTATTTATTTATTTTTTTTCGCTATAACATTCCTTAAATATTCAACATTGCCTTGACAGTATATTGTGAAAACGAGGTAGGCCTCAGCCCTAAAGCGAGTCAACATCAAGTTGTGACAATTAGAGTTACACGCCCATTGTGCACCCAATTTACAAGGCCGCAGAAAACTAATTCTTGCCCCCCTCGCCCCCCTCCCCCCCCCCCCCCCCCCCCCCCGCTCTTGAACTTGTCAGAGATTCGGGTCAAAATGACAGAGAATTTCCAACAGATTTTCTGTATTAAAAAAACAAACAAACAAGAAACCCAGTTCCTTGCAATAAAGTACTGTATATTGACATGCCACACATCCAGAAACGCAGACAGTAAAAAGAAAAAAAGAAAAAAAAAGTGATCGTATTTTTTTCTTTCCTTTTTTGCTGTTGTTTGTTTTCGTTTTTGTTTTGTTTTTGTTCTCTCCACATCCGAAGAAACGGAGAAGTATAACATAAGAAAAAAACAACAACAAAAGTCTGCCATATCAACTGAGACAGAGAATAAAAGGCACACCATCCACGTTCCAAGCATCGACGTCAATCAATGAAGCATATCATACACTGCTGCCGTCTCGATCTATAAACGAAAACAACAACAGCAACAACAACAACAACAACAACAACAACAACAGAACAAGTCGAACTGTCAAAACATTGCACGTGCTTGGCCTTGTGTCATTCAGAATATATTGTTTAGGGGGAGGGGAAAGGGAGGGGAGTTGGAATATAAGATAACTGTTGGTTACGGTGGGGGGTGGGGGTGGGGGGGGGGGGTGGCGTTAAACAACGTACTCGTGTTTTGACATGAAATGACATATGTAAAGGAGAATGTCAGGGGGGTTTACAATTAAAGACCTCACCCACACTCTGTCCCCTCCTATTCCACAAAGATGCACATAGACAAATGGAAGTTTTCTCGCTGAAATTTTAAACTGGGGCTGATGGTCCTAATTTTTGTTACGTTTTGTTTTGCTTAAAAAAAAAAAAAAATCTTTATTGTGCCTCGATCGTTATGAAATAGAAAAGAGGAGGAGGAGGAGGAGGAGGAGGAGGAGGAGGAAGATCACGACGAAGAAGAGGAAGCAAAGAATACGTATACGAGATCCATTAAATGTAAACTGGACAGAGAGAGAGAGAGAGAAAGAGAGAGAGAGAGAGAGAGAGAGAGAGAGAGAGAGAGAGAGAGAGAGAGAGAGAGAGAGAGAGAGAGAGAGGAGGGGAGTCATTCAAACTCTTCATTATAGGCCATGGACCCGTATGAAGGGGAAGGATAGAATGCTGACAAATAATAAGCATAAAAGTATATTGATTACAAACTGTAAATGTGTGTGTGTGTGTGTGTGTGTGTGTGTGTGTGTGTGTGTGGTGTGTGTGTGTGTGTGTGTGTATGTGTCTCTATGTCTGTGTGTCTCTGCGTCTGTATGAAGAAACGTGTGCGTGCGTAGGTGCCTGCGTGCATGCGTGTGTGTGTGCGTATGTGTGTGAGTGTGCGAGCGCGAGCACGTATGCACGCATACACACACACACACACACACACACACACACACACACACACACACACACACACACACACACACACACACACACACACAACACACACACACACACACACACACACACACACACACACACACACACACACACACACGCGCGCGCGCGCGCGCGCGCGCGCGCGCGCACGCACACACTCACACCCCACACACACTCACACACTCACTGACACGTGCTTTAAGAATCGTTATGCCAATTTGATCATATCAAAGCTATCCCAAGGATAGAGATAGTGAATAACGTCCATTTGAAAACACACATGACTGGTGTAAAATGGTGGCATTTGGAGAAAATAGCTGTATCACAGCCTATATAACAATTTCAGTAATTTCTATATAATCACTCGACATATTCTGTGTGAACTAGAAAGGTCGTTTCATAAAATGTTTGAATGGGAGACAGACAGAGAGAGAGAGAGAGAGAGGAGAGAGAGAGAGAGAGAGAGAGAGAGAGAGAAGAGAGAGAGAGAGAGAGAGGAGAGAGAGGAAGAGAGAGAGAGAGACAGAGAGAGACAGAAAACAGAGACAGAGATAGAGACAGAGACAGAGACAGATAGACAGACAGACAGACAGATAGACAGACAGACAGCGAGAGAGGCAGATAGATACACAAAAGGAGAGATCGAGAGACGGATAGAGGGAAAGAGAGAAAGATAGGGGAGGGTACAGACATACAGACAGACAGACAGACCAACAGACAGGCAGACAGACAAACCAACAGACAGACACACAGACAGGGAACGAGAGGACTTTCTCCGTCTGTCTGTCTTTCTGTTTGTCTGGTTGCCTGTCTGTCTGTTGGTCTGTCTGTCTGTCTGTCTGTCTGTCTGTCTGTCTGTCTGTCTCTATTCTGTGCGTGCGCGCGCGCGCGGCGCGCGTGTGTATGTGTGTGTGCGCGCGCGCGTGCACACGCGCGTGGTTTCTTTTCATTTATTTATTTGTTTAAATATATATATATATATATTCATTCATTTATCAACTTATTTCTTTACTTGTTTCTTATTCATTTATTTTTGCTTTTTCTGGTTTTGACCTTAAAGTGATGACATATCTAGTGTTCAGAGGATGATAAAATGATTGCACACCCATTAGAAGCGCAGTTTGAGCAAATGCTTTCAATAGAACCGGAAATCACTTGCGATTTGGCCTGACAACCTACCCCTTCCCCCTCCCACCCCCACGCCCTCCTCACCCCTCCCCTCCCTTCCCCTTTGGCTTGAAAAAACAAACTGACTTTGAAACTTTTCCGTTCAAATCATTCGTTCCACCCACAAAACTAAGAAAGCTGTGCCAAGTTCCACTCAGAGCTGTCGGATGCAATCAGTCCAACACACAGCCCAGCTATGCCGTTGACCAACATGATCATGAAGAAGATGCCGAATGGATTCAAAAGAATTCTTGGTGGGGGGAGGAAATTGGGGGGGGGGGGGGGGGGGGGGGGGGAGGGGATGGACCGCCACATATCTTTCTACTTAAAAAGGACTTGCTTTTACAACAACAACAAAATCGGAATCAGATTGTAAACGACCGAAAGATGCCAACCGGGCTTCTCCTAGATGGTTTACGTGTGGCAAACAGTTCGCAATAATTGCGAGACCACCATATAAAATTTAAGAAAAAGAAAGAAAGAAAAAGAGGAGCATGTATAGGGTGAAACACGTGACAGCAACGAGGTTACAGGTTAGATATTCTGTACTGATGTAGAAGCGGGGTTGGATGGAAATGGGGGGTTTGGAGAAGCAGGGTGTGTGTGTGTGTGGGGGGGGGGGGGGAAAGGGAAGGGGGGAAAGGGAAGGGGGAGAGAAGGGGGCAAGGGGGAGGGCGCAGAGACGCAGGGAAGGGAGAGGAGGCGGGGGGGGGGGGGGGGGGGGGGGTAGCAGGGTCATGACTGAGACCACACAATGTGATCCGTTGGACTGATCTGACTAGATGCCTTTACAGCACTGAACTAATTCAACAAAAGGTGAAAGTACAGGTCAGGGCTTTCTCCGTCACCACTGCAGGTTTTGTCTGGTTAGCGACGAAACGCACAACCGCCTGAATTTGTCAACCTGTCACTAGTTGCTATCACGTAGGAGGTGTGTGTGTGTGTGGGGGGGGGGGGGGGGGGGGGGGGATGAGGGATGAGGGGGGTGAGGAATGAGGGGGGGGGGAACTGCGTTCTCTCCGTAAGGAATTCAACCAACGCGCTAAACAGAACAGTTTGAGCAACACACACACACACACACACACACACACACACACACACACACACACACACACCACACACACACAAAGCCAAGGAAAACACTACATTGCACCTTGGACCATACACAATATATCACGGGTTCACAAGGCTTCACATCCAAATAAGATTTTGTTGTTGGTTGTTGATGTTGTTGTTGTTGGAGGAGGAGGAAGAGGAGGAGGAGGAGGAGGCGAAAGAAGGTTAGTGGAAAGGTGGGTGGGGGTGGGGGGGTGGGGGGTGGGGTGGGGGAGGGGGGCACTGACGATCAGCAAGATGATGTGCAAGACATGTCCAGCCATCACTAAGAACTCAAACAGTTCTTGTTTTCTTCCAAACTGGACGTTTTCCAAACCATGACGACACAGTCCAGACAGTAATGATCGTTTCTGTGGGCACGTGAGACCGGACACCAGGACTATTGGCCAAACTGCTTGTCATAGCCGCTGAAAAAGTGTGTGTGTGTGTGTGTGTGTGTGTGTGTGTGTGTGTGTGTGTGTGTGTGTGTGTGTGTGTGTGTGTGTGTGTGCGTGCGTGCGTACGTGCATATGTGTGTGTGTGTGTGTGTGTGTGTGTGTGTGTGTGTGTGTGTGTGTGTGTGTGTGTGTGTATGTAAGAAGCAACAACAAAGGAAGAGCACCACGATGGTCGTCAACTGAAACAGACTGTCTGCACCAAGTGTGATGAGACCAGGTGACATAAATAAGGAAACTGTGGTGATTAGGACACATCGGCAGGACCACACGTGCGCGCCCCATTCTGGACTCCCCTCACAGGAAGTGACGTTGCTTTGCAAGTCAAATTCCATGCGCGCCCACATTCACTCGATAGGAAGTTTGCATGCCCGGAAGTACGCACACACTGCTTCGGGCGAACTGTATGCAGTTTTGACTAAGTACCAGAAACGCACCGAAAAAAAAAAAAAAAAACACCTTACGAAAACAAGAGTTCTTTGCTCTCGTAGAGCGGTTGAAGCGCGCAAGAGTGTGACAAAGAACGACAACTCTTTTGTCTGCAGACCGGAGCACTGGTATCCATTGAGGTGTTCTCTCTGTATGCTCTCAAAGGAATTTTCACAGGCGTTTTCTTTCAACGTGTCTGGCAAAATGCACAGCCTCTACAGAGCTTTTCTTTCTGTGTTAGTGTTTATGCTATTCAGAAAATTATTCACAGGAGGTTTACGTGTCTTGCAAAATATACACAGACACAAAACAGAGATCAAGAGAAAATCAAACACTGGCTGTTTTTTTCTGTCATTTTCTTCATTCATTTCTGTCTTTTTTCAGGTGAAAGAATCGTGTCGATAACTCTTCTTCTCCTCATGTCTTCCCTCATGGCTCTGTATGCAGCATGTTTTGGCAAAGAGTTTCATTCTGCAGGGTTGATTTCTTTAAGTGCATACTTGTAGTAAAACAAATGAAAGCAAACAACAAGACGCGTTTCAACTAGAACTGTATTCTCATTTTGTAGCACGACAACCGTTCCGCTCAGACTCCAACCACGTCATCAGATGCACTGTATCCAGCATCGTGTCGTCTGTTCTTCTTCGGCAATGAAGAAAAGGGGGTCACTTTCGCAGATATCCACTGCCAGTCGCATAGATACACAAAAAAGAAAGAAAGAAAGATAACCCTATGTAAACTGAACAGTGTCCGTAGTTGTGGTCGTCCTTGGCAGCATAAGGCTGAAACATGGCGAGGGAAACACGGAATGTTTCAATGAGCAAATGAACAGAATACAAGAACAGCGTTGGTTGGCGTTTTGGCTGTAAAACGTGTCTTTTGATTGGCCGTTTGGATGCGTCCTGTTTTCTCAAAGAATATTCTTTGTGGAAGAAAAGTGTGAATGAGATGCAGAAGAATGTGTCGAACATGTCGAATATCCCCCATCACGTAGATTCTTTTTCTTTGCCTTGTTAAAGGAAAAGACCCACGACAAAGCTGATGTGATGTCACTTGTGCGTCGGTGTGTTGTGTAGCGGAGTGGCAAGGGCTTGTCGGTGACGTTTCTTTCCGTGTGTGTGAGGTGCTTTAGTGGCAAGAGTTTGCCTGAGACAGTTCTTCCCGCGCGTGTGCGATACTTCAGTGGCAAGGACTTGTCGACGACATTTCTTCCACGTGCATGTAGCGCTTTATTAAGTTGCAAGGATTTGCAGATGAAAGTTCGTCCTACGTGGGTTAGCATCTTTAGTGGCAGGAATTGTCGCTGGACACTTCATTCCCCGGACCAGAGAAAGAGGAACATTTCTATACATCATGGACACGTTGAAACGAAATGAATCTGATGGCGACTGAGGGTTGTAAACAACGTGATAAAGTGTGGACTAAAGCTACTTTCACACTGTCTGGCACCCGACAGTTCAGTGCACAACTAACAACTGTCGACGACACTCGCATAGAACAATATGAAAAACAGGCCAGAGTCACACGGACTTCCTCAAGGACTATCAAACAGCTATGGCATTAAGGGCATTTTTGGGCCCGTCTTCTCTGTGTTATTGTCTACGTGACGTAACAAACATCATACGAAGTGTAACCCCGTGGTCAATAAAAACTCGGCCACTGTAGGGTGTGTTGCGGGCAGTTTGCAGTCAACACTGGTCTCCTGAGTCAAAGCCAGAACGCGCCGACTCTGTTCTGGAATCACCAGTCTGCGGACCAGTGCGGATCTTCAAAGGGTTTCAGAGAAGCAAACTGGTTGTCATCCAGACTGTCTCCAGATTGCACGAGAAAACCCGAAGCAGTATGACTGTATCTCTTGCAGGTTCATGATCAGAACAACAACTAACCCACACTGAATCGGAGTCTGGATGTGGAATCAAGTCAGTTCCTCTTGTTCTTTTTTTTAGCTCTACCAACAATGAAGACTATATCAAAATTGGTTGCAAGCGTCAAAGAGAAAGCAAGAACGCCCCACGTCTGTCTACCAGCACTACGTTCACATCTGTTAGGCAGATAGCTACGACGTAAGGAGAAATTAAAAAAACAAAAAAACGTTAGCTGTGGTGCCATCCGAAATTCGCCACGGACATGGCGCTGGCATCATCGACTTATCGGCCAAAGGTGGAGTAGGCGTGGGGGTTGATGGGTGGGTGGGCGGCCTGTTGCCTGGGGAATGTCTGATGAGGCTGCTGGTACTGGGGGTGCTGGTGGTGGTGCTGGTGCTGCTGGTACTGGTGGTGCTGGTGAGGGTTGTGTGTTCTGACGGCGGGGGAGGCGTGCGGCGAGTTGGGGCAGGAGTTGTGGGCCTGGAAGTGGTCCTGGGAGGAGCGGATGGCCACCGTCTCCGTCACCGAGCTCTGCCCGGGGTGGGAGGGGCGCCCGGTACAGCACCACGGGCTGCATGTGCCCCGGGGGAGGAGGCAGCACCTCCCAGGAATGGGGTTCGGGAAGCCGTGGTAGGACATGGTCTCCGTGGATCGCTCCTCCTCGTAACACAGCAGCTGCTCAGGAGGAGGGGGATCCGGGAAGTTGCCAGAATCAGGGCGTGGGTGGGGGGGCTGGGGCAGGTACAGCTGACCGGGGGGTGCGCCCATTGCCCTTCAACATAGCCTGGCCCCGGGTACTGGTAGCCGCTCTGCACCAGTCGCCCATCCGGCGGGGCCGGAGGGTAATCCTGGTACCTTCTCTCGCGTGAGTGCCGAAGTCGGCAGGAGCGACCGTGGATGGGGGTGCCGGGGGAGGAGGCATCTTGGGGTGGGGGTAGGTGTAGTGTTCCATGGTGCTGGTGGCCCTCCAGTCCCTGTCGTAGTGGTGCTGCTCGGTGTGCTCGCTGCGGGCCCAGGTCCTCTCCCGCTCGTTGGCGGCGCTCCAGGTGTTGGCGTGGTGCCTCATGGCCTGCTCCTGCTCCATCTGGCTCTTCAGCGCCCTCTGCTGCTTCACGCCCGGCTCCTCCACGCGCATGCTCTCGCTCCACGTGTTGCTCTGCTGCGCGCGCCACTCCTCCTGCACGTGCTCGCTGGAGAAGACGGGCGGGTGCTTGCCCTGGTTGTGCAGGCCGGCGAACTGCTTCTCCGGCCCCGTGGACGACTTGCGGCGTCTGGCAGGGGAGGAGCAGTGGTTGTGGTCCAGAGCAGGGTAGGGGGCGGGCGAGGACAGCTTCCGGGGCTGCGGTCCGTTCATGGTGGAGGCCGCTCGCTGCTGCTTGGGGCTGACGGCGGCGTTGACGGCGGCGATGGCGGCCGGGGAGGGGAAGGGCCCGGAGATGTGAGGCGTGGTGCGCGGGGAAGCCTGCGTGCAGTGCGTGGAGCGACTCTGCATGGACGCGGAGCGGTTGTTGTTGGCCAGACTCTCGTAGCCCGGCTTGGCCACGATGCGGCCGGCGGCGGCCTTGGCGGCGGGGAGAGAGTGCTGGGCGCAGGCCATCATGATGGAGCCGATCAGGGACACGGCCAGGCCGAAGTCACACAGCGCGTGAGCCCAGGACAGGCGGCTGAAGTCGCCCATGGTTTCGTATTCCGTCACGCTGTATAGCAGCACCCCGGCGATGCCCAGGAGTTCTGGAACAATGGATGGGGAAAAGACATAAACCGTTTGCACGTGCAGTGTGTGTCACTGTTGATGTGAGTTAGTGAAATGCGGTTTCACCGTTGTGTATAAGTTACGGGTGAATCGCTTTCCTTTCCGAAGGCGTGCGAGTGGTGGAGGGCTGAGTGTGTATTTTTCGGGTGTCTTGTACGCTTGATCATCTTAGCTAAAACAACAAAGGAACAAAACAAAACACGGAGTGCCAAAACTTCACTTTTACCCCATCTCCTCTGATCTGACCAATGATCTGGTGAAACAGCTCGGGATTTCTGCTGAAGAGAGAACCAGAACTCTGAAGACAATGGCAGTGGCAGCTGAAAAGACTTTCAGCTGGATCTGGTCCAGAAGGAATAAAAGTGAACTTCATGAAGCTTGAATTTCCCAAATTCGAACAGGTGTCCATTTGCAATGTGGGTAAGACATCCATCTAAAAACGCACGCCTTGAAACGCCCACTCATCCAAAAGTTGTGGGTTCGAATCCCGGCACCGCCAGGAAAAAGGAGAAACAAAGGCGAGCAGGAAAAGGGGCACCTGGGAGTCATGACCTTGATGGGACCCGGCCCGTTTAGAGTGTAAGGACTTCAGGACCGAAACACTTGTCTGAGGGGATTTCTTCCCCGAAAACCTCTGTCAAGTTCTCCCTAGAATTTCTTCCTGCTGACCCAGATTAATGTTCATTCCTGTTTGCTGCTGTTACTGTCGGTGTGTTGAAAGTGTTCCCTTCAGACTGCAAGTGGACGGGGAGCACGATCCTTGTTTTTAAAAGATGGAACAATAGAAACGTTTGTAACCTATCCAGTACAACAACGTTCGAAACATCTTACGGCCAGTCTCTTTAGAAGAAGGAACCAGGACACTGTCCACTTGCAAGGCTATTCCAGGTGTCGTCTCCCAATAGAACATTACGTAGCAGGATTGCGCTCTATCTTGGCAAAGGCACGTTTGCTGCGAGTGCTGGAAACATTCTGTGGCGCCCCTCAGAGATTGTTCTCAGAGGGAGGGAAGATGACGACGATGTTAGCACCAGATTATTTTAAGATTCGTTTTCATCGTGTCATCGTGTTAGGTCTTCAATAAGGAATTAACTGACAGAACACGAGTCACCTCTCTTTTTGAAAGCTCTTTGCTGTAACAAATTCCTGGATTAAACAGGCAGGGCACTCTTGGCAAAATTCAGTGAAGTATTTTGTCCGGGCAGCCCGCAACGGAATCCTGCGGTCACCAAAAGGCTTCTAGAACCAGTGCTGGTATTCTCCAGAAGAGGAAAACTGTCCAGATCATCAGGAAGAGAAGCATGAGCCTGGGTAATGTATTCCACTCAGCGTCATCACAACAGCTGATTCTGGTTCAATTCGCCGTGCCTATGAAAGCAGAACGGAACAATGTAAGCAGAACGGAACAATGTCAGCAGAACGGAACAATGTCAGCAGAACGGAACAATGTCAGCAGAACGGAACAATGTCAGCAGAACAGAACAATTTCAACTCTACAAGGCTTAAAAGTATGCTGGTCTAGCCTGCAGCTTAAGCGAATATCTGGCTTCCAAAGGCAAAGTCCTTGTAACAGAAGTTGGAGCAAGGGGGGGGGGGGGGGGGGGGGGGGGGGTAGGGGGGTGGGGAGGGGGGTTCATCATAGGCTCATCAGCCTTTGATCTCACGAACCAACTCAGGAGAGAAAAGGACTGGAACATTAAGGGCCATGGCAGAGCAAGCTCAAAAGAGTTCCAGCAAATATGGTCGAAGACAAACAAAAGCTAACTTCTTAAGGCTTAAATCTCCCAACTTAGATCATGAGTCCAATAGAAATAGCGATAACGAATTCGACTGAAAAGGAATCGTCTTGAGACGTCCAGCCGTTCAGTAGTAGCTGTTCGAATCCCGACAGCGACAGAAAAAACAGTTCTGACAGGAAAGGAGCATCTTGGAGTCATGAGTTGAATGCGGTCTTTCAGTTCTGACAGGAAAGGAGCATCTTGGGGTCATGAGTTGAATGCGGTCTTTCACTTCTGACAGGAAAAGAGCATCTTGGGGTCATGAGTTGAATGCGGTCTTTCACTTCTGACAGGAAAGGAGCATCTTGGGGTCATGAGTTGAATGCGGTCTTTCAGTTCTGACAGGAAAGGAGCATCTTGGGGTCATGAGTTGAATGCGGTCTTTCAGTTCTGACAGGAAAAGAGCATCTTGGGGTCATGAGTTGAATGCGGTCTTTCAGTTCTGACAGGAAAGGAGCATCTTGGGGTCATGAGTTGAATGCGGTCTTTCAGTTCTGACAGGAAAAGAGCATCTTGGGGTCATGAGTTGAATGCGGTCTTTCAGTTCTGACAGGAAAGGAGCATCTTGGGGTCATGAGTTGAATGCGGTCTTTCAGTTCTGACAGGAAAGGAGCATCTTGGGGTCATGAGTTGAATGCGGTCTTTCGGAATGGTAGGAGCTCAGAGCCGAACCTTTTTTTTTTTTTGAAGTTATTATGATTCATTCCGTAAAAGAGTGATTCTGTTAATAGATTAAACATCTTCTTTGGCTCGTACGGCTACATTCAATAATTACCTTATCTGCGCTGATAATTTCAAGAATTCATGTGCGTTCAAGTCATTAAAACATTTGGAAGCAAGAAAAAATTCACAAAAACACGCATACACTCACACACACGCACGCACGCACGCCCTCAGACGCAAACATACCCACGTACAATTGCATACATTTATGTAGGCACACACACACACACCACACCACACACACACACACACACACACACACACACACACACACACACACACACACACACACGTACACACACACACACACGTACACACACACACACACACACGTACACACACACACGTACCACACACACACACACACACACACACACACACACACACACACACACACACACACACACGTACACACACACACACACACACACACACACAACACACACACACACACACACACACACACACACACACCCCACACACACACTATTTACCTGCCAGAAAGGCGAACACCTCTGTCTTCCTGCCCCCAGGCAGCAGGTGTAGAACTGGGCCCCACAGCAGTTCTCCTTGATGGCCATGCCAAAGGTGGCCAGGTACATGACGAGACAGGCCGCCAGCACGCCCCTCACCACCCAGTCCAACACTGCAACAGCCAGGCATTCAACGTTAGCTACAGCACCAGGTCTTCACTGTAATAATAGTCTGATGGTAACAATGGAACAGCCAGGCATTCAACGTTAGCTACAGCACCAGGTCCTCACTGTAATAATAGTCTGATAGTAACAATGTCCAACACCTCAACAGCCAGGCATCCAACGTTAGCTACAGAACCAGGTCCTCAGTGTCATAGTCTGATAGTAACAGTCAACGCAGTGAAGATAACGATGACTTTCTTCGTTTCTTTCTTTTGTTTTTCTTCGTGTTTTGTGTCATAGAAATCAAATAACACATTGACACAAACAAATCATAGCGCATCTGTTGAGATCAGTCAGTGTTTCAAGTTTCACAGACTTTAGAAGCATATATACGCTCTCTCTCTCTCTCTCTCTCTCTCTCCTCTCTCTCTCTCTCTCTCTCTCTCTCTCTCTCTCTCTCTCTCTCTCACACACACACGCACACACACGCACACACGCACACACACACACCACACACACACACACACACACACACACACACACACACACACACCACACACACACACACACACACACAGAGAGACTTGCAGGCTCGACTGGCTAGTACACGGTCAACCAGTAGCAGAGTCAGCATGGACAGAACGGACAACCCCTCAAGTGGCACTTCCAGTGAAGCAGCAAGCCAGCCTACTCTCTCTGACATTGTTGGCATGCTCAACTCCTTGGGCTTGAAGCTAGATACCAAGATGGAGAGGTCAAAGAAGAAATCCGCATCCTGCACGAAGACTACGTGGCCATGAAGGACGAGCTGAGGGCGCTGAGGGAGGAGGTCGTCACGCTCGTGAAGAGAACGTGGATCTGCAGAGGAGGAACGACGATCTCAACCGGAGGATTGCTGACCTGGAGACGAAGACGGACGACTCGAGGGACGGTCCAGACGGAATAACCTTATTTTCTACGGCTTACCGAGGAGTGAGAACGAGACACCGGCCGAGTGTGAAGGTAGGGTAAACGATCTTCTCACTGACAAACTTGGACTGTCACATGATGTGGAATTTGACAGGGTTCACCGGATAAGTTCTAAGTCTGACTCCCCTGTGATTGCCAGATGTGTTTTCTATAAACAGAAGGTAGAAGTGCTAAAGGCAAAGGGCAAGCTCAGGGGAAGTTAGGTTTTCATTGGTGAAGACTTTTCTACCCGTGTAAGAGAAGTCAGGAAAAGGTTGATGCCACACTTAAAGAAAGCTCGTTAATGATGGGAAAAGAGCTACAATGACATTCAACAACCTCCTGATAGACGGCAAGAAATATTCTGTCGACTCTAGTGACATGCTAGTGGAAAATAAAATAGGACAGTGGCCGGCCCATAGACATTGTGTGTGGTGTTTCAACAGAGGGAACAGACCTTCATGGTGCACCGGTTTTGCTGTCACCCGGTGACGGGTATGACACAGAGCTGGCACGTGCTGATCGTGGAACGGTTGACCTGGTTTGTTGTGCTAGCGATTCAACCACCAAACCTGAACATGAGTGTGTAAACAGTGAGCGTGTGTTGGTTGAATCCCTATCTGTGTATGACGCGCGTCATGACGGCCGTGCAATGCTTCTCCGGGTTTGCTGACAGTGACAATTCAGATTGTTTCTTTGTAAATAAAAATTCTAAATCTTTCTCTTTTCTCCATTGGAATGTGAATGGTTTACTGTCTAAATTGCATGATAAAGAATTTGTCTCTTTTGTTTGTTCTTTTGACTTCATATGTTTTGATGAAACATTCCTGGAAGACTTTCATTCATCTGTGTTTGTAGGTTATAAATCGTTTTGCAAACCTGCCATTAACTGACAGCTCGTGGAAGGCGTTCTGGTGGTCTTTTATGTCTTTTTAAACACGAGCTTTGCTCGTTCATTAAGTTATTAGATATTAAATCTGATAACTGTGTTGCTTTTGTCATTGATAAATCTCTATTTTGCGCAAAGAAAGATATCCTTTACATATGTGCTTACGTACCACGATTGATTCACCGTACTATACACATTCTGACATTGAAAATGGAATATGTATGCTTGAAGAATTTGTGAGTGACTGTATACTTGCTCTTGATGATGTTTACGTTTTATTAAGTGGTGATTTGAACAGTCGAACGTCAAACTTTTCACATGATTTAGAAGATGATGGTTTGCTATTGATGATCAGTATGTAAGTACTCCTTTATGTACAAACAGAAATTCTGAAGATAATGTATGTAATAATTATGGTAAAATGCTAATCAATATGTGCACTGCTTTGAATTTGTGTATCATGAATGGTATGTGTCAGGGCGAGCTGAATGGTCGCTACACATATATATCTGATAGAGGTAATAGTGTAATTGATTATTTTTTAATGTCACGAGATATGTTTTTGAGTTTCTCGAATGATTGTAAATTACAAGTGCTAGAAAGAATCGAGTCAGACCATATGCCTTTGTTGATGAACCTCAGTGTTCCAAATGACTGCATGAATAACACAAAAAGAAATGTTTCTAACTTTGCATTGAAAAGTATGTTTGGAATGAGACGTATACTAATGTATTTAGTGATATAGTTTGCTCCCCTGAAATTCAACAGAGAGTTGAAATGGCGATCAGTGTAATTGATGTGGATATAAATGAAGCTCTGATATATTTAACTGTTGCTTGAAAGAAGCAGCTGAGAGCATGAAAAAACAGAGCAATGTAAATGTAAAACATAGTTATGATGATGACTGGTATGATGTGGAGTGTAAGTCTGGTAAGAGAAAGGCCCGTAATTTGTTAAATAGATATCGTCGTACTTTACTGCCACCAGATCATGTTTCTTATAGTAATGCCAGACGTGACTATAAACAGCTTCTGAAAACAAAACATAAACAGTTTAATCGAGCTATGTTAGAAAAAACTGGTATCCTCTGTAAATAACCAGAAGGAATTCTGGAATTCAATGCGGAGAATCCACATAAAAGTAAACAACCATCTAACAATATTAGTTTAGAAAACTGGTTTCAGCACTTTAAGAAATTGCTTGAAAAGAAGTAGATACCTGTAATATTACTGACGATGAAGGCGGTAGTGATGACAATGGTAACAATGATACTAGTTTATAACAATAATACCAGTGATGATACATTAAATCGTCCAATTTCAAGAGATGAGATTCTGCTGGCTTTAAAGAAATTAAAGAATCGTAAAGCTAGTGGCCCTGATGGAATCATTGGTGAGATGTTAAAAAATTGCATGTAAATCTGATTTGTTGTTAGATTTTGTCACAAAATTTTTTAATGCTCTGTTTGACAGAGGTGTGTTTCCTGAACTGTGGACTGAATCTATTGTTCTTCCTTTATACAACAAAGGTGATGTTGATGACCCAAGCAATTACAGAGGCATTTCTTTGTGTAACATTTGTAGTAAACTATACAGTGCCGTTATCAACAGAAGGCTGCAGGACTGGGTAGAAGAAAGAACCTCACTGGTGAATTTCAAGCTGGATTTAAGCGGAACTATTCTACAATAGATCATATGTTTACTTTAATGGCATTTGTGCAAAAAACAATTTTGTTTGAATCGCAAATTATATGTTGCTTTTATTGATTTCGAAAAAGCCTTTGATTCTGTTAATAGAAGTATTTTGTGGCATATTTTGTTTAAAAATGGAATCAGAGGGAAATTATATCGAAGTGTCATGAGCATGTATGACTCTGTCAAAGCTAGAGTGAGAAGTGGTGGGTCTTTGACTGACTGCATAAATTGCACGACTGGTGTTAAGCAAGGTGATGTGTGCAGTCCTAATTGTTTTCCTTATTTATTAATGAACTGACATTAGAAGTTACCAATTCTGGACGACATGGAGCAAAGTTTATAAATGATTTTTTGGAAATTTTCATTCTTCTGTTAGCAGACGATATTGTATTAATGTCTGAAACTATAATTGGTTTACAAACCCAGTTGAACAGTTTAGAAAGGGCTTCTTTTGCATTGCAGCTAAAATAAACATGACGAAAAGTAATATAATTGTGTTTAGAAAGGGCGGTTATCTTGCCGCCAGAGAAAGGCGGACATATAATGGAGTCGAAATGCCCGTAGTGAATGCTTATAAATATCTTGGTATTTATTTTTCTACACGCTTAAGCTTTACCTTTGCTTGTAAAGATCTTGCAAGTAGAGCTAAATACGCTTTATTGTGTATTTTGAGGAAATTGGCACAGTTAGATAATGAATCTCTATCTTTGTTGTTGAAATTATTTGATATTCAAATTCAACCAATGTTACAGTATAGTGCTGAGCTATGGGGCTTTGATTCTGCTGCTATACATGTTGAGAAAATTCATTTGTACGCTCTGAAGAAATTTCTTGGTGTTTCGATGAGACACCAAATGATTTGGTATATGGAGAGACTAACCGATATCCTATCTATTTACTATCTGTGATTAAATGTATTCGTTACTGGTTAAGAATAACACAAATGGAACCACACAGTTACCTTATAAAGCCTATACGATGCTCGTGGAGTTAGATGCAAGGAGTAAGAAAAATTGGGTCTCGAATGTAAGGCTAAAGTTGTATGAATATGGATTTGGTTTTGTATGGGAAAATCAAGGTGTTTGGCGACATAAATGCTTTTGTCCGTGTTTTTCGGCAAACATTGATTGATTGTAGATGGCAGAGGTGGAACGCTCATGTTGAAGACAGTAATAGATTTGATTTTTATAGAATGCTAAATCCTGTGCATGGTGTTCCGAGGTATTTGTCAATGGTTATTGATAGACATTTGAAATATATGATAACCAGGTTCAGTTTGAGTATATCAGATATCTATGCACATTCACAGCGTTACAGACATTTAAATGATCGAGTGACTGTTTGTCCATTATGTCAGGATTCTCAAGAAAATGAAGTTCATTTTGTTCTTTCATGCCCAGAACTAAGTGATCTTAGACAACAGTGTATTCCATCCAAATACTATATGCGTCCTTCACTATTCAGGTTAATTTTGTTAATGTCATCGACAAATGATAATATAGTGAAGCAGCTTGCTGTGTATTTTTAC
>CM031596.1:30767122-30772122 GCA_018398815.1 Conus ventricosus | reverse complement strand
GCGCCCGGAAAGATCTATCACAGTACGGACAGGGGATGGTGGCAGCAGCTGGAGATCTGCTGACTGAAGGCCTTCAACATCAGCCACACAACATGGGAGCAGACTGCCCAGGACAGAGACAGGTGGCGATCAGCTGTCCGCAAAAGTGCAGAGACCTGTGATAGCAACAGCAACAGAATTGCTGCAGCTGAGCAGCGCAGGATGATCAGGAAGACCAGTGTCAACACATGTCAGGTGGTTCCAAGCTGACAGATGAAAGGAAGGGGACTATGATAATTGTGGAAGGCATCTGCCAGCAGAAGATGGGCATCACGGATGTGTGTGCGAAGACCTGAATTATAAGTTCAGTTACGGGGTAGCTCATGTATTTCTACACTGTCAATAATTTCATTGGTAGAAATCCCTAAAAAGCAAGTGAAATGATTGATGGGGCGGTTTATTCATTTGATTTAATATCAGTGGAATATAAGCATTTGACTCAACTTAATGCCACGCCTCCACAGATGGTATCAGTGATATGATGCAAAACTGTCATTGTGGCGTGTGGCCACATGACCCTGATCGTCCCTGGCAACGCTGTACTGGCACCAGCAGAGGACCAGGCAGGCAGGCAGGCAGGCTCTGGTCTGAGCACAGCTCTGGCCGCATGGAAATGAGAATCACATCAAAAGGGTGGGGGAGGGGGTGGGGGTGGGGGTGGGGGGAGGGGCGAGAAGACCAAGCAGTGGGATGCAGAGATCGGGAAGGGTGGGGGTGGGGGTGTGAGGCTGGGGTGGGGGGTGGGGAAGGGGTGTTCTATTGCCTCTCATCTGGCAGCACATATTCTGATGTTTGCTTATGTCTGGCAGACATGGAAGCGTTCGACGGGGAATCAATAACGTATTAACAATATTATTGTAGGAGGATGAAGGAGAGAGAGAGAGGGGAGAGAGAGAGAGAGAGAGAGAGAGAGAGAGAGAGAGAGAGAGAGAGAGGGGGGTGGGGGGTGGGGGGTGGGGCTGGGGGGGTGGATGGGGATGGGGGCGAGAGGGTGGGGGCGCATGCGCACGTGCACGCTCGAATACATACATACATACATACATACATACATACATACATACATACACAAATGCGCGCGCGCACACACACACACCACACACACACACACACACACACACACACACACACACACACACACACACACACAGAGAGAGAGAGAGAGAGAGAGAGAGAGAGAGAGAGAGACAGACAGACAGACAGACAGACAGACAGACAGACAGACAGAGTAACAGAGCGAAACAGAGAGAGACAGAGGGAGCAAACTGTCTACAAACGGGATGGAAACCAAAAAAAAAGAGTATGGTAGGGATTACAATCACTGGAAAACTTTACAGGGGTATTGGGAGTAGACAAACGTTACTATAAAGGATTACAATCACTGGAAAACGTACAGGGGTATTGGGAGTAGACAAACGTTACTATAAAGGATTACAATCACTGGAAAACGTACAGGGGTATTGGGATAGACAAACGTTACTATAAAGGATTACAATCACTGGAAAACGTACAGGGGTATTGGGAGTAGACAAACGTTACTATAAAGGATTACAATCACTGGAAAACGTACAGGGGTATTGGGAGTAGACAAACGTTTACTATAAAGGATTACAATCACTGGAAAACGTACAGGGGTATTGGGAGTAGACAAACGTTACTATAAAGGATTACAATCACTGGAAAACGTACAGGGGTATTGGGAGTAGACAAACGTTACTATAAAGGATTACAATCACTGGAAAACGTACAGGGGTATTGGGAGTAGACAAAAACGTTACTATTAAAGGATTACAATCACTGGAAAACGTACAGGGGTATTGGGAGTAGACAAACGTTACTATAAAGGATTGCAATCACTGGAAAACGTACAGGGGTATTGGGAGTAGACAAACGTTACTATAAAGGATTACAATCACTGGAAAACGGATAGGGTATTGGGAGTAGACAAACGTTACTATAAAGGATTACAATCACTGGAAAACGGATAGGGGTATTGGGAGTAGACAAACGTTACTATAAAGGATTACAATCACTAGAAAACGGATAGGGGTATTGGAGTAGACAAACGTTGCTATAAAGGATTACAAATCACTGGAAAACGGATAGGGGTATTGGGAGTAGACAGACGTTAGTTACTATGAAGTGCAAGTATCACATCCAAAGACAACCCTGCCCATGTGACATGCTGCAGGCAGAATACTACTTAGAGCACGTGAAACTCAGCCACCAGTCCAGATGTTCCGAGACATGTCTGTATCCTTGTACTGTTGATGCCAGCAAGTATACTGCGTTGTATTCTATTGTAATCTACTGTATTGTATTGTATTGTATTGTATTGCATGCATTGTATTGCATTGCATTGCATTGTATTGTATTGTATTGTATTGTATTGTATTGTATTGTGCTGTGCTGTGCTGTGTTCTGCTGTTGTGTTCTGTTGTACTGTACTGTGCTGTGTTGTGATGTGCTGTGTTTTGCTGGTGCTGTGTTCTGCTGTTGTGTTGTGTTGTGCTGTGCTGTGCTGTGTTGTGCTGTGCTGTGTTTGCTGTTGTGTTCTGTTGTACTGTGCTGTGCTGTGTTGTGATGTGCTGGGGTTTTGCTGTGCTGTGTATTGCTGTTGTGTTGTGTTGTGCTGTGCTGTGTTGCGCTGTGTTTGTGTTGCGATGTGCTGTGCTGTGTATTGCTGTGTTGTGTTTGTGTTGTGTTGTGTTGTGCTCTGTTTTGCTGTGTTGTGTTGTGTTGTGTTATGTTGTGTTGTGTTGTTACTGTGCTGTGTTGCACTGTGCTGTGCTGTACTGTGCTGTGCTGTGTTGTACTGTGCTGTGCAGTGCAGTGCTGTGCTGTGCTGTTTGCTGTGTTGGGGTTTGTGTTGTGTTATGTCGTATTGTGTTGTGTTGTGTTGCGTCGAGCTCCATTGCCTAGTGTTCTCATGGCTTGTAGTGAATGTGCTGCTCTGCATTGTATATTGCATTGCAATGTACTGTACCATAATGTAAAGTTCTGGTGTGTGGTTTAGAAGGTGTAATCCAAAGGGTTGTGTAAACGAGGTTTTTATTTATTTATCTGTTATTGAATGACTGGTGAGTTGACTTCAACGTGGTGACAGCCCTGATATGACCCTTTGCGGCGGCTAGGCTATAAGCAACCTTACGTTACCTTACCGTATTGTACATTTATTGTATTAAATTTTGTGAATATCATAAAATACCCGATCGTATTTTTTTCATGAATCGAGGTAAAAGAGCTTTTAAGTCTTTTTAATGTGATACACACTAAAGGCTTTGGAAACATTTTCTAGTCATCACTCCAAACGTGTCCCCCCCCCCCCCCTCCCCCTTTTGCTGTGCAGTATCATAAGTAACTAGACGGACACTTGGTGGAGTGCTATTTCTGAAAAGGTCAAACAGATTGTGGAACAATCCTTTGGTCAATTCATAAGTAAAATAGCAAAGCCTTTTTTTTTTCAATCAAGGGAAGTAATTGTTGGTACAATCTATAACGGATTACTGATTGTGTCCTTTTCTGCCCCCCCCCCCCCCCCCCCCCCAATTATTAATATGGAACAATCAAAACACGAAAACTATAACGTATATATTACAAGTAAGTTTTAATATTCCATGAAAATGTATCACTTCATCGATACTTGTCGGTTCATAACAGTAAGTTTGGAGAGCTCGTGTTGGGTAGAAAGTTCGTGATAATCTTATCAATAATGATCACAGAACCTACACCCGCCGGTGAGGAAAAAGTAACTGTTCATATGAACTGAAAGAGTTATCTCCAATGTACTTTTAATCTTACTAGAAAGACCCTTGACCTTTCGTTTGATCAGAATGCGGTCCATGGCTCCTCGCTCAAATTTAATGCCTTCGTTCCTGGATCACATTCCATTTCTTGACAAAGTTTGTTTGTGTTTGCTTTTGGTGTTGATCGATGAAAATGAGCGTGATGATGCTATGGATTTCCATTCTGGTCTGATGCTGCAGCATAGCAGCACTGTACGCCACGCTTACTTCCATCATAGATCCAGGCCTGAGAGACACAGACACCGCAGTGCTGCTCAGAAAAAAAAAGAAACACTCCCACAAACGCATCCTTTGAGTGGATGAAATTCGACTATGTGGTTCCAGCCATCCCAGTAGATCCTATCGCAAACTCAGCTCTAGGTAGGAGCCGGTTATAAGAAAGAAAAAAAATCCCACGTATGGGTATTTACTGTTGTTTATGATGTTGTCAGCTGTCACTTTGTTTAAAACGTTATTGAATTGATGTTCAACGTCACTTATAAACTGACACACAAATGCACGATGCGCAAACATAAACGCATCCGCGCGCGCGTCCTATTTGTTCCAGTTCCTGATCCTTTATCTCTCCCTCCATCCCCCACCCTCCATCCTTTTCTTCCTCCGCCCTTTTCTTTCTGTCTTAATTCTTTCCTTTTTTTTCTGCTTTGGTTTTCGTTTTCGTTTTGTCTCACAAGAAACTTGCTGAAAAGATGTCAAACGAAACGACAGCAGTGTCATATCGTATTATTTTACTATAGTGCATTGCCTAACTCCATCGTCACAACAGATTCTTCGCTGTGAAATTTGGACTTTGGACTCCCGTCCCTGAAAGAGCGCAGCCGTGTGTACAGCGCCATAGTGTGATCTTTCTGTCTCCCTGTGGTTTGGTTTCACCCATCTCAGCGGATTTTCCGGCACAGTTGTGCCAGGCACAGCTTCCTCGTTGCCGGGGATGTTTGTGTACGAGTGTGGGCGCCCTACGCTAACAACAGAACCTTATCCTTACAGCAGTCTCAACTACAGTACTTCGTGTCGATTTTCAGCGCTTTTTGTCGATTAGTCACAAATATGTGTATTGTAGTTAATGCACTTAGGATGGAATCCACCGCAAAGAAAGGATGTTTTCAAAGAAAATGCGATTTCTGTAATGAAATACGGCAATGCACCTCCTATGATAAT
>CM031596.1:30759622-30762122 GCA_018398815.1 Conus ventricosus | reverse complement strand
GGGACAACGAGGAATCTGATTATGTGTGTGAGTGTACTTGAGCGTGCTATTTGGTATCTGTATATGTGTCTGTTTGTCTATGTCTGTGTGTGCATGCGTACGCATGCGCGGGCTGCTCATGTGAATGTGTGCATGTATGTGGGACGGTTGGGTGGTGGTGGGTGTGGGTGTGGGTGGGTGTAGGTGTAGGTGGGTGTGAGTGCGCTTGTGATTTAGACATCAAGATCATAACATACCAGTGGCCAGAACATTTTCCAGATAAACATACTGACAATCCCTCCGACTCGCGTTATTCCTCTTCTGTTGTCTCTTATCGCTCCCGTTCTCTCATTGCTCTTCTTCTTTCCGTAGAGTGTCCACAATCATCAAGTTGATTTTTCTGATACTTGCGGTTGTATGACCGTTTTTTTTTATCCCACCATTAAGGCAGCCATACTCCAACTTCGGGGAAGGTGCATGCTATGTGTAACGTGTCATCCATACCAACGGCCAAAACTGGCCTTCTCTTCCCAAAGTTGGTGATGGGATTTTACGTGTGTGCAAGATGTTGTGCGTGCATTCACACACAGAACCTCGGTTTATAGTTTCATTCGAAGGACTGAATGGGAAATGGATTCAGAACCAATGTTAACTTCGTGGGAAAAATTCCCCCTGTGCCGAAACGGCCCGGCGGAGCTGCGAACCCGCAACCCCACGATTACGAGTCCGATGCTTTACCAACTGAGTTATTCCGGACCCCGTGTTGTCTTTTGCTGTCGTCTTTTCTCTTCTTTTCTTTCTATTCCTCCTCGTTCCTTGTGTCATATCTTTCACGCTCTCCACTCTTGCTTCTTCCACCCGTCCCTTCTTGAAATCTCCCCGTATATTGTCTGTTCTTGGACAAGAGCTCCTCAAGTTCCTCCTCATCATTATCATCATCTTTTTCGTTTCGATTCTCTTCCCTTTGGTTTTGTTTTTCTTTGCTTTTTTTATGTTGTTCTTGCTCTTCTTTCTTCCTGTTTTTTCTCCCTTTGTTCCTTTCTTTCGTCCTTTCGTTGCTCGTTTCTTTCTTTCTTTTTTTTTTTCCTTTTCTTTCTGTCTCTTCTTCTTCGCCTCCTTCTTTTCTCCTCTTCCTCTTAATCTTCCTTCTCCTCTTTCTCTTCCTCCTCCTTCTCCTCTTTCTCCTCTTCTTCTCCATCTCTCTCTCTCTCTCTCTCTCTCTCTCTCTCTCTCTCTCTCTTCTCTCTTTTGAATTCCTCTTGTACATCATCTCATCATCATCATCATCATCATCATCATCATCATCATCATCATCATCATCATCATCATCATCATCATCATCATCATCTTCTTCTTCTTTTCTTCTTCTTCTTCTTCTTCTTCTTCTTCTTCTTCTTCTTCTTCTTCTTCTTCTTCTTCTTCTTCTTCTCCTCCTCCTCCTCCTCCTCCTCCTCCTCCTCAAATAACCTGTTGGAGTTGTACTGGAGCCTGGACACGGCGTCAAACTCCATTTAACGAACGAACGCGTGTCGTGCCAGCGGGCTTTCTGAAGCTGACAGCGATGTATCACTCCGCCTTCCGGCATAGGACGCAGGCCAAACAAGGGCCCGGGAGGAGGAGGAGGAGGAGGAGGAGGAGGAGGAGGACGAGGAAGACGAGGAGGAGAATGAAATGTCACACACACACACACACACACACACACACACACACACACACCACACACACACACACAACACACACACACACACACACACACACACACACACACACACACACACACACACACACACACACACACACACACACACACACACACACACACACAGACTGGTGTACATCCAGTCCATTCTCTCTGGCAGCATCGCCGTCAAGCCCTGATCCTCTCTCTCAGATGGTGCTGCCCTTGCTGCTGCCGTCACCGCCGCCGCCGCTGCCGCTGTTGCTGCTGCTGCCACTGCTGCAGCTGTTGTTGATGATGTTTATAATAAAATGGACGATGTCGCCGTTTGTCGTTCTGTTGTTGCTTGTTGTTGTTGTTGGTCTCTATGATGACCCAGTTGCTGTTGCTGCTTTTGTTGTCCATTATGTTATGGCTCCTACTGGTGTTATTGTTGTCTATGGTGTGCTGGCTGCTGCTGTTGCTGTTATCTTTGATGGTCTAGCTGCTATTGTTGCCGCTGTTGTTGTCTATGATGGGCTGGTTTCTGTTGCTGTTGCTGTTGTTGTCTATGAAGGTCTAGCTGCTGTTGCTGTTGTTGTTGTCTTTGATGGTCTAGCTGCTGTTGCTGACGCTGTTGTTGTCTATGATGCTACAGCTGCTGTTGTTGTCTATGATGCTACAGCTGCTGTTGTTGTCTATGATGCTACAGCTGCTGTTGTTGTCTATGATGCTACAGCTGCTGTTGTTGTCTGTGATGGGCTGGTTTCTGTTGCTGCTGTTGTTGTCTGTGATGGGCTGGTTTCTGTTGCTGCTGTTGTTGTCTGTGATGGGCGGGTTTCTGTTGCTGCTGCTGTTGTTGTC
>CM031596.1:30732122-30734622 GCA_018398815.1 Conus ventricosus | reverse complement strand
AGACAGACAAAACATGTCCATCTCCCAAGAACCAATCAGAAAGGAGCACGTCAGCCTGGGAGGGCAATGTACTGTACAAAGCCGATGAAAGTGTTTGGGGGAGGTCGGCATGTACTGTCACTAATCCTGCTTTGATCTGTGTGTGTGTGTGTGTGTGTGTGTGTGTGTGTGTGTGTGTGTGTGTGTGTGTGTGTGTGTGTGTGTGTGAGTGAGGTTGGAATAAAAAGAAATTTTGCATCTCAGAAAAACACACACACAGACAAACACACAGACACACACACACACACACACACACACACACACACCACGCGCGCGCGCGCGCGCGCGCGCACGCACACACACACACACACACACACACACACACACACACACACACGCACGCACACACCAGCCCCATCAACCCTATTCAATGAATATTCAATTGATGGTCAATACAGAACAAGTCTAGCTTACGTGGGTCATATCGCTGGAACTCTCTCCAAATACCCTACAAAATGACACGGACAGATTGTGAGAGCAACGTCCGGTCTGAAATGTTTACCCGTCGAGTAATTACCCGATTGTTTTCTTTGTCTTCTCTGTCTGTCTGTCTGTCTGTCTTCTCTCTCTCTCTCTCTCTCTCTCTCTCTCTCTCTCTCTCTCTCTCTCTCTCTCTTTCTCTCTCTCTCTCTCTCCCTCTCTCTCTCTCTCTCTCTCTCTCTCTTTCGATTTCATTCCAGTCGTGTCTCTCTGTGTACGAGCTTTTTTTGTCCCTCCTCCAGTTCGTCCTCTAATAAGTAAAACATGAATATTTGTTGTCGTAGTAATAAAACATTGAGGTTGATAGAAAGAAAGTAAAACATGAATATTTGTTGTCGTAGTAATAAAACATTGAGGTTGATAGAAAGAAAGTAAAACATGAATATTTGTTGTCGTAGTAATAAAACATTGAGGTTGATAGAAAGAAGGCAAGAAAGAAACGAAAATAGAAAGAAAAGAGGGGAGAAAGAAAGAAAAGAAGGAAGGAAGGGAGAGAGGGGAATGGTCTGGTTTGAAAATAGAGAGAAAAGGAAAAGAAAGAAAGAGGAGATGAAAATACAGTAATGGAAAATGGATTTCAATCGACAATGCGACACCTTCTATACAAAAACAACAGCAAATTGATTATTACTGAGACTAACCCTATTGCAGTTTTAAACCAAACTTACCGATGTATATATAGTTCCTCAATCCCCCGCCCCCCCCCCCCCCATCCCATCTTCTCCCTCTTTTTCCCGGCTAATCAATACGAGCATTGCTTGTTGACCTTCAGATTTCCCGGCCGTTTTTGTCCAGTAGAAGAAAAGAACAACCATAGAAGAAAAGAAACACACACACGCGCGCGCGCGCGCACACACACACGCACGCACGCACGCACGCACGCACGCACCACACACACACACACACACACACACACACACACACACACACACACCAAAACACGCTAAGCTGTCACAGAGTTACAAAGCGGGAAGCAACGACAAAATAATCTCCCCAGTTGAATTTCCACCCCCGGCAAAAAAAAAAAAAAAAAAATCAACCCATGTTAAAGATCACCCCCACCCTTTTTTCCCCCCTGGCCATCCCCTTCTCTCCTGCAACCTTTAGTCACCCCCCACACCCACCCCCACCCGCCCACATCTCTGGACACCAACTTATCCGCCCCTCCCCCACCTCTACCCTGGAAGCCTGTGCAGGTAATCGAACCTCTAAGTTTACTGGCTTCCATCTTTTAAAAAAAGTATATATGTATATATATATATATATATATATATATATATATATATATATATATATATATATATATATATATATATATATATTATATATATATATAACAAACTAATAAATTCCAAGGATAAGTACCGAGCACCGTTCCAGCAACTTACAGAGCAGCTTGGTGTTGCAATGACTGCAAGAACGATTGAATTATAAACAAAGCTTGCTCTTATGTCTTAGATTGAAGAAATAGGGGGAGATAAGCATTCATATCTGCAGTGGTAGATAATTCTGCCTAACAGTATGTGCTTGAGTGGGTGAATGGGGAAAAAATAAAATAAATGCTTCTCAAAATGAGCCTTCAGCAAGCTTATAGTCTCCATATATATATAAATATATATTAATATATATATATATATATATATATATATATATATATATATTATATATATAATATATATATATATATATATATATTCGTAAATAAACAATGAAATAAGTCATCAGGATGCCTTCGAATTGTTTTCATACTTCCTATTCCATCTATACTATCTCTTTTTTTATTTTCAAAAGAAACACGTGATAAATGCATGAATGGGTAGTAAATAACCAGAATCAACTACGAGTAGCAAGACTGGTTTGGGAAATAAACAACAGTAGTGAGGATACATTTTTCTTTAGTATGTTTACGCCTTGGCTTAAGGCAGTGTCTGCCAGCTGGCATAGGCTAGAACACAAGGCTACATCAACATGTTGTTATGCT
>CM031596.1:30717122-30727122 GCA_018398815.1 Conus ventricosus | reverse complement strand
ACCTGTCAGAGACAGAGACAGACGTTAAATGACACCTGTCAGAGACAGGGACAGACGTTAAATAACACCTGTCAGAGATACAGACAGACGTTAAATATCACCTGTCAGAGATACCGACAGACGTTTAATAACACCTGTCAGAGACAGAGACAGACGTTAAATCATACCTGTCAGAGATAGAGACAGACGTTAAATAACACCTGTCAGAGATAGAGACAGACGTTAAATAACACCTGTCAGAGACAGAGACAGACGTTAAACAACACCTGTCAGAGACAGAGACAGACGTTAAATAACACCTGTCAGAGATAGAGACAGACGTTAAATAACACCTGTCAGAGATAGAGACAGACGTTGAATAACACCTGTCAGAGACAGAGACAGACGTTAAATAACACCTGTCAGAGACAGAGACAGACGTTAAATAACACCTGTCAGAGACAGAGACAGACGTTAAATAACACCTGTCAGAGATAGAGACAGACGTTAAATAACACCTGTCAGAGATAGAGACAGACGTTGAATAACACCTGTCAGAGACAGAGACAGACGTTAAATAACACCTGTCAGAGATAGAGACAGACGTTAAATAACACCTGTCAGAGATAGAGACAGACGTTGAATAACACCTGTCAGAGATAGAGACAGACGTTGAATAACACCTGTCAGAGATAGAGACAGACGTTGAATCATACCTGTCACAGACTCACTTTTAACCTCCGGTAGCCAGACCAAGTCAACAATGATGAATGATGACAAATGGCCGGAGAGGAGTCAGTTAACACCCAGATCCTGGGGAGGAAGTGGGGCTGGAGAGGACACCCCCCGCCACCACCACCACCACCCTCCACCCCACCCCCCACCATCCCCTCCTCCCGGTCTTCCCCTAGGCCCCCCAGGAAGCCAGTCTCCAAATCCGCTCTGAGAAGGAGGAAGCTGTTTCCAGAAGCAACTGGAGAAGAAACACTCACGCGAAGTTAGTAAGGAAGGGAATCAATGTACAGTCCGAAAGGACAGCCAAGAGTCGATAATTGCAGTTGTTAGTAAAATAAGTAAGTGACTTAAAGGTAATGGTAGCGGGCTGTGTTAGATAGATTAAAGGAAAACTGTAATGGAGACTTGTGTAAAGCCTGTTTTCAATTTGCCTTAAACCTTCAAGTCTTTTACATGATTGACAATCGATTTATTTTTACCTCGAGTCTTTTGGTTTCATCTTATAAACATGAATTCGAGATGGTGTGAAAACAGCTTTTTACTTCCGAAGCCTTGTTCCACAGTAAATCGTTCTCTCTCCCGCAGAAATACTCCAGCAAGCCTGTTGTAATGGAATCGTCCATTAGTCGGCGGCCATCTTTGTCCCATACCAGACGATCCAAACGCGCCCCTTTCAAAGCGGCCCAGAGTTATCTGTCTTAGTTAAGCAGCCAATTAGAATGCACGACACGGCCGCCAGGCAACCAATCAGGGTGCATGACACGTTCGTGAACTGGTGGAGACGGGCGTGTGGCATAAGACAGTCTGGCGGTCTATGGAAATGGCGGCGGATCCAACACATGAGCTGTTCGGCTATCCACTTTTTGTCCCTTGAGGCGGAGTTTTCTTTTCTGCTCCCCGTTCTGTTTCTTTCTTTCATTCATTCATTCATTCATTCATTCATTCATTCATTCATTCGTTCGTTCGTTCGTTCGTTCGTTAATTCGTTCATTAATCAATTGATAAGTTTCTTTCTTCATTCATCCGCCCTTTGTTTCTTTTTTCCTATATTTATTTATGCATTCGTTCGTTCGTTTGTCCATCCATTGATTCATTCGTTCGTAGTTTCTTTTCTTTCTTCATTCATTCATTCTTTTTTCTTTTCTATTCCTTCTTTCTTTTTCCATTCTTTTAGTTTTTCTTCTTTCTTCTTTTCTTCATCATTCTGTCTTTCTTCCTTGATCAGCAGTTTTTCCTTTCTTTCTTCAATAGTCTTTCTGTCCCCCCTTCTCTTCCAGAGTTTCTCTCTCTCTCTCTCTCTCTCTCTCTCTCTCTCTCTCTCTCTCTCTCTCTCTCTCTCTCTGTTAACATGTTTTCAAAGCGCCGACACGAAAGACAATCTATCTCACAACACACTCAGCATGCACGCATATTCTTTTATAAGCTAGGACCATGCCTTTCTCCAGTTTGGTTTCTTACACCCATGTGCGACAAAACTGTGTTCTTGGCATAAACCAGCTGTTGAAACACACTACTAATAAAACAAACAAACAAAACTGAAATGTCCACTTCATTTGACTAGGAAGTTTGATCATCTTGTGAAAATAGATCTGATTGAAAAAAACAAACAAACAAACAAATGAAATGTCAGCTATATTTCATTGGGAATTTGATTTATTTTGTGAAAATAGATCTTTTTATAGCTCACATAGGATGAAAATTTCAACAGGGAATATTATGTAAGGTTCAGTCAGTCTCGACGGTCATTGAAAAGCGGAAAACTAATTATTTACACATTGGGTGGGGAAATACTGCATTTGAAAATAAAGACTGATCAAGCGTTATAAATACATAATTAAGCAGTGGGGAAAATCAAGTGCAGGCTAACAATTCTTCCGCCATCATAGTAATGACTTGGCAAAGATCTGACCTTAAAAAAAGAAGGGGGGGGGGGGAGTTGAAGATGAAGAAAATGGGAGCATAAAATTAAGAAAATATATTATAGATATGAAAAGCCTTCACTAGCTGCATGAGGGAACCATCGTAATCCCTCTCGAAGGCAGACCTGTTTATATTGCCTGCTCCTAAGCCCTTTCGTCCGCTGGATCGGACTCATCAGGGAGACACGGCTTATTGTGTCTGTGCTCTTGGCGTCAAATAGAGACACACCACAGTCCGTAATTCTGTGGAGTTCTCACCACCAAGGGTTCAAAAAGAATCCAACAACATAATATAACAGGTACACACACCTGTATATATATATATTCAATTATATACAAAGCTTGCTCTTATGTCTTAGATTGAAGAAATAGGGGGAAACAAGCATTCATATCTGCAGTGGTAGATAATTCTGCCTAACTAACAGTATGTGCTTGAGTGGGTGAATGGGGAAAAATAAAATAAATGCTTCTCAACATGAGCCTTCTGCAAGCTTATAGTCTCCAAGAGGGAGACAGTCTCCGATGTGGAGGAAACCCACTAACATATAACTCCTGGTCAGATACCGATATTTCGAAACCTGATTGTTTCTCCTCAGTGACCGTGAAAAGTGATAATTTGACTCCTCTGCCTTTTCGGTTTTAAGAAGAATGCTATCCCAGAAAAAGCTGGTGTGCAATACCGTAGTATGTTTGTTGAGTTTTCAAAAAACCAACCAAAGGTGCCACCTAAGAAGCAAAAGAAAATCATAAAAGAGCGAAACAAGCTACATTTTCTTGTGAAAAGTAGGGGGAAAAAAAAAAAAAAAAAAAAAAAAAAAATATATATATATATATATATATATATATATATATATAAAATCAGAGTTAAAAAGCCACTCAGAACGTTAAAAGTGCTCAACCATGTAGGGAGCGACATACCAGTTTAAAATAGGGTACCTGAGGAGAGCGTTTTTAGCTTGAAACAAGCTTGTAGGTTTTAATCTCTTCATTTTAAAATCCTATTTTAAACTGGCATATATATATATATATATATATATATATATATATATATATAATATATATATATATATATATATATATATATATTATATATATATATATATATTATAAACAAGCAACGAAAAAAGAAAAAAGAATTAGTCAGTACGCCGAGTGATATTTCCATCTAGACAAATAAGGAAAGATGTTAGAGAGGAGGTGAAGGAGATCAACACAGACTGTGTTCGTCGTTCAATGAACTGAATGAAACTGATGTCAACGCATCAATGAAAGATGGACCGAAGGTAAGATTATACACAGCGACTGAATGTTGGTAAACGAAGTGGATGAAGGCCATGGATGGTGGAGAGAACCATGTGCTCTTCCAGCATTCGCTCTTCTGTCGCCACCACAACAAACTGCGTGGACTTACACGGCACGGGATTAAAAAGAAAAAGGCTTTTTCTTTGCAATACAGGTCAGGGTTGGGATAGATTGTAAAGTTTTTGTCTGTTTCGTTGTGTTTAGCTGTTCGTCGTCTTCTTCTTCTTCTTCTTCTCCTCCTCCTTCTTCTTCTTCTTCTTCTTCTTCTTCTTCTTCTTCTTCCTTCTTCTTCTTCTTCTACTTCTTCTTCTCTCTCTCTCTCCTTCTCTCCCCCCTCTCTCTCTCTTTCTCTCTCTCTCTTCCTGTTCCACTCCGTCGTCGTCTTCTTCTTCTTCTTCTTCTTCTTCTTCTTCTTCTTCTTCTTCTTCTTGTCTTTCTCTCTATGTTTTCTTTCTTTCTGTCGAAATGTAAAAGGTGTTGCTGATTTTCTGTGTGCACACACAGCTTCTAAGGGGGCTTGGCCCCACTGGAATAAAATGTTGTGTCGTGTCGTCTCTCTCTCTCTCTCTCTTCCCGTTCCACTCTCTCTCTCTCTCTCTCTCTCTCTCTCTCTCTCTCTCTCTCTCTCTTCTCCTCTCTCTCTCTCTCTCTCTCTCCTTACCCCACCCTCTTCCATCTCTCTTTATATATATATACATATATGTATATTCTACTTTTTTTTCCTCATTTTGCTGCTTCCCCCGTTCCTCCCACCCCACTCCTTTTTTTGTTGTTTAAATATTTACCAGATCATTAATGTAATGAGGGAAGAATTGCTAGCCTGCATGTTCCCTCACTTCTAGATTGTTCAGCATACAACACACACACACACACACACACACACACACACACACACACACACACACACACACACACACACACATACACACACACATGCGCGCGCGCGGCACACACACACACACACACACACACACACACACACACACACACACACACACACACACATATATATATGTGTGTGCGTGTGTGTGTGTGTGTGTGTGTGTGTGTGTGTGTGTGTGTGTGTGTGTGTGTGTGTGTGTGTGCGTGAGTGCGTGCGTGCGTGTGTGCGTGCGTGCGCGTGCGCGCGCGCGTGTGTGATTTACATTGTTTCTCCAGTACAGAATTAACGCAGTCTTTTGAAACATGATGTCGATGCTTGACGACATTGACAGTAGTTTGACCAAATAAACATAAATCTTGAGGAAAAACAAACAACAAGCCATTGTCCAATGGCGTTTTTTCCATAATCTTCTCTGCTTGGGAACGTCTCGCTTGGTTTGTACTTCGATGCACAAACGACATGGAGGAAAGTCTACACAACAGTCAGACAGACACACTAGCAATTCCATGCCACACGCCAGCTGTGTGTCCATCAGTCTGCATACAGGCTGTTTGACTCTCCCCCAGCCGTCACCCTGGGTGTCTGAATTAGCGGGGTGACCGTATGTATATACACAGCGCCACTTTATTATACCAAGATGGCGTGCAGGCCTCCCATGCCGGCCGCAAACAAACCCCACGCCGTATGTATTCATAGCCATAAAAGGTCGGCCATGAATTATGTAAGGGAAGTAAGTCCATGTAGCATCCGACCCCCACCCTACCCCTACCCACCACCCACCCCCATAACAGATAATTGCCTGCGGAGCGTTATTGTAGGCCCATATCCCAGACAGGTTATCGATCGTGACCTGTCTCTCTCTGATGGGCTGAGTTGATTCCTAGGGCAAGTGAGCAGTGAGGGAGCGAGGGGGAGGGGGGGGGAGGGAGGAGATGGCGAGAAGGGGACGGGGGGCGGGGGACGGGGGCGCGGGGGGGGGGCGTTGGTGGTGGTGGTTATCGTTATCGTTTGCTTCAATACAAAACTTGGACTGGAGAAAAGAAAATCTTTAGACAAATGTTACAAGAGAAACCAAACAACATTACATAGAAGGAAATGAAAAGATGGGAATGGAAAAATACGGAGGCTAAAGGCCTCAATCGTTTATAAAAATAAAAAAAGGAGAAGAAAAACAAAGGAAAAATATGAGGATGGGAGCCTCTGCACTGTCATACAATCATTTTCTAAAATTTGTTTAAGTATTTATTTGTTTATTTTGGTTAGTAAAGGGGCTGGTGTTTAGCCTCTCTCCTTTCTCTCTACGCATCTAGGTCAAGGTTGTTTTGTTGTTGACTTCATGGCTTGCATTGAGCAAAAGTGCACTTCAACTCTTCTTCCTGCAGGGAAATGTTCATTCATGCTCATTGGTGATAGTTAAGCACTTCTTTCCGTTTTGTCGATAATACCTCGCCTTCCCCCTTCCTATACCCCCCCCCCCCCCCCCCCCAAAAAAAAAAGACAACAACAACAACAACAAAACCCAACAACAAACAAACAAAAACAAACAAACAAAAAACAAACACAAAAGCAAAAAATCCAACGTCATCGGAAAAAAGGGAGAGGCTAAAATGCATTTTTACCAAGTAAATAAAGTTAAAAAAAAAATAAACGAAGAAATCTGATTTTTTTGTTTTTGTTTTATGGGGCCTCCACCCTCACACTTTCTCCTCTCATTGTTATTCTTCTTGTTCTTCTCCTTCTTTTTCTTCTCGTTCTTGTTCGTTTTCTTTTCTTTCTACTACTGCTTTCATTTTATCGTTCTTCTCCTTCTTTTTCTTCTTGTTCTTGTTCTTCTCCTTCTTTTTCTTCTTGTTCTTGTTCTTCTCCTTCTTTTTCTTTTTCTTCTTGTTCTTCTCCTTTTTCTTCTCATTTTTCTTCTTCTTCTTTTCTTTCTACTTCTACTTTCATTTCATCTGTTTTCAGCTCGGTCCCCTGTCTCCTACTTTGTCCCATCTTGCCTTTTTTCATTTCCTTTTTTTTTTTTTATTATTTCATGTCATTCTGAAAGTGCCCCATACACCAGATATCAAACAGATCCTGTGTGCATACATAATGAAGCCACACTTGTCCATTCAAAGACTTGTGAAGCTGTTGAAAAGCAATCACGTTCTTCAGTTCCTGCTTCCTTTCTGGTGATTACCGTACACGTGCCTGGGATTCTTGTTGCTCAAGAACACTAAGGTTGAAGGTCAAAGTAGGGGGTGGTAACAGAGCTCTCTCTCTCTCTCTCTCTCTCTCTATCTCTCTCTCTCTCTCTCTCTTTGTCTCTGTCTCTGTCTCTCATGCGCGCGCGCGCACACACACATACATACACACACTCACACACACACACACACACACACACACACACCACACACACGCGCGCGCGCGCGCGCGCGCGGCTGATCCTGGCTTCCAATGAATCATGCATATTTCCTGTTTCTCTGGAGAGATGTGAACAAATGATAAAAAAAGCGCCATGACTCAATTTTGGGGAGGCAGGATCCATATTCATAAATCTCTGGAACCGAGAACCTCGTAGACACTGCATAACATTTTTTTTGGGTCGTGTTCCGCTACTTCCCATTGTTAGTCATTCTGTTGTGTTTATTGATTTATTCATTTATTTGAAAAATGATTTCGACTTCTTACATACTATTGTATAATAAAGATGTTTATGTACTAAAGATCTGTTATGATCGTCTGATAGCTGATTTATCTATGTGTGCATCAACCTTAAATATTTTGTGAGTTACTCAGATACACGGTGAATTCAAAAGTTCGTCTGTTCGTTCGTTCGTTCGTTCGTTCGTTAGTTCGTTAATTAGTTTGCTTGCTAGTCAGATAGTGAGTGAGTGAGTGAGTGAGTGAGTGAGTGAGTGAGTGAGTGAGTGAGTGAGTGAGTAAGCTAGCGTGTGAGTGAGTGAGTCAGCGAGTGAGTAAGCGAGTGAGTGAGTGAGTAAATGAGTAAACAAGCGAGTGAGTGAGCGAGCGAGTGAGTGAGTGAGCAAGTGAGTAAGCGAGTGAGTGAGTGAGTAAGCGAGCAAGTGAGTGAGTGAGTGAGCGAGTGAACGCATGAGTGAGCGAGTGAGTGAATTAGTCGTTAGGTAATAAGTTCATTGGTTATTTTATTGTTTATTTACAGTTATTACTTTGTTGACCTTTTTGTTTCCATGTGTGCGAATTCGTTTAGAAGACAAGATGAGAACCGTTAGCCCCAACATTCCATTTTCGACTATTTTTGTGTGAATAGGCGTTGCAAGGGGTATCACTAACTCTTTCACGCCAGTCTAGCAACAACGCTACAGCACATGACATCTGCATCAAGTCTAGCAGCACTGCTGTAAAACGACCACTTCTCCATCGTCTAAAGGAAGAGAAAACCCCTGATAGGGTTTATATTACAACCTTTGTGCTGTATATCGCAACAACAAAGCGTGACAATGGCTTTACAAAGGATTCAGGTGACAAGGAGTTAAAGGGAATGGCTGTCAAATCCAAATGCATGCGGGGAAAATACTGGGGTTTTCCAGCCAGCTGGTATCGAAAGGGTTAAGTCTACTTGATAGCGTCGCTGTGTTGTTTCAATAATAATACACTTGATCACAACAAAATAACACCAGTTGTTCTCTGCCAGATTTTCGTCTTTAATGGACTTCTTTAGGACCGTCACCTTGGAACACCTAGTTGTCCTCCCTTGACGTCTGCCTTGTCATACGTCATCACTTATACGTATTTATTGATCTCTGGTTTATGTCGTCAAACCTGGAAGATTTTTGTTTTTTGTTCTGTTTCTTCCTTTCTCTCCCTCTTTCTTCCATTCTCTCTTTCTTCCTTTCTTTCTCTCTCTTTCTTCCTTTCTATCTTTCTTTCTTTCTTTCTTTCCTTCCTTCCTTCTTTCTTTCTTTCTTTTCATTCTTTCAACAACAACAACAAAATAATAATAATAACAATGACCTGTTCAGATCTGTAAGACACCCCAGAAACAATTCAGCGCAAGCAAAATCCAACAAGCGATCTTTGCGTTATTCTACTGTCTATTGATCTGTCCAGCAAATGGACACAACACCTTATGTTTCACGACTGGACTGACGGCCAAGGGAACGTAAGAGCAGGCGTGTGTCTTAGTTATCCCCGTTAAAGAGAGAATGTTTACACACGCTGCGTCCGTTGGCTTGTCTGTGTGTTCGCAATATTAGATTTAAAGAACAACAACAACAACATCAGCAACAACAACAACAACAGCGACGACGACGACGACAACAACAACACCATCGACAACAACAACATTATCGACAACAAAAACAACAACAACAACAACAAATTCAATCGATTTTCCAAAAAATCTGATGGCACTACGCAATGTGGCCCAAAGACAGATCCATTCAATTTTGGCGAGGATCAGTGGAGCGAATCTGGAATAGAGAGAGAGATCCAGAACATGTTTAGCAAGATGACGTTAAAACAAACAAACAAACAAACAAACAAAAAACCTTCTGATGCCATTCTGACGAAACATGATGGAAAGGTAGGCTGTGGTCCAAGGACGAAGTCATTGACGTCTGGTGCGGATCGGTCAGATGGTTCGATTCTCGGGGCGGATCTAGGTTCTGTGTGATCTTGGTGGAAGTTGACGCTCTCGCGAGTGCGCTTCTCGTTTTCTATGGGATACTTCTCGTTTTACTATGGGATACTTCTCGTTTTTCTATGGGATACTTCTTGTTTTCTATGGGATACTTCTCGTTTTTCTATGGGATACTTCTCGTTTTTCTATGGGCTATTTCTCGTTTTTTATGGGATACTTCTTGTTTTCTATGGGATACTTCTCGTTTTCTATGGGATACTTCTCGTTTTATACGGGATACTTGTTTTCTATGGGATACATCTTGTTTTATACGGGATACTTCTCGTTTTCTATGGGATACTTCTCGTTTTTATACGGGATACTCCTTGTTTTCTATGGGATACGTCTCGTTTTCTATGGGATACGTCTCGTTTTCTATGGGATACTTCTCGTTTTCCATGGGATACTTCTCGTTTTAAATGGGACACTTCTCGCTGAATGAGTCATGCTTTTTTCTTCTTCTAGGATTATTATTCTTAGAGAGTCCGCCCAAAACAAAGACAAACAAGTTACAACTTGACTTAGTCCTCTGAATTCCCT
>CM031596.1:30707122-30712122 GCA_018398815.1 Conus ventricosus | reverse complement strand
CTCCTCTGGCCTCTTTTTTTTTCTTCCATACTTCTCCCTCTCACCCCTCTTAGTCAAAACGTGATTTTCGTTCCAGCGTGCAAACAGCAAAAACAAATAAAACAAATAAACAAAAACAAAAAAAAAGAAAAACCCCACACAACTCAGAATATGGTCACTACAACCACGCCAGTCAGAGATGAATGTTATTGGTAGCAACCCATACCCGGCCCAGCAGAACGACCACAGGCAAAATGTTCTGTCGGAATTTCATTGCAGAAAAATAAAAACAGAGAGAAAGAACAGGGTTTAATTTTTTTTTTAAAAGAAGAAAAGAACACACACACACACACACACACACACACACACACACACGGGCTCGCACAATAAAAACGAAATTAGTTTTCACAAAATCCAGCAATAATTATTCCCGATACCAATCAAAACATTGTCAGATGATATACATAATTGTAGAAACTAAACCAAAGCAAACCAAACGAACCAACCCCCTCCCCCCAAAAAACAACAAACAAACAAACAAACAAAAAACCCTCCATCAAGTATGATGCCAGCCAGTCCTACCCTCCTCCTCCTTCATGTCACACAGCTGTAGATTGGGAATCCCAGCCATACAAGCAACTGGTGCCATCCTCAGACCTCGTTTGTCTCCCTTGGTAACCAGAGTACAGAGATCCAATTAACACTCAGGACTGTCTTGTCTGGCATCTCCAGGGGGGGGGGGGGGGGGGGGGGGTGGGGTGGGGTGGGGTGGGGAGGGGAAGGGGGGAGGGGAGGGCGGTGGGGAGAGGGTGGTGGGGTGGGGAAGGGGGGTGGGGAGGGCGGTGGGAAGTGGACAGAGAATGGAACAGTAAAGGAGAGGAGAGGAGAGGTGGGGAGAGGGTGGTGGGGTGGGGGTGGGGGGTGGGGAGTTGGGGGGGTAGGGGCAGAGCTGGTGGGGGGGGGGGGGGCTGAAAGAAATGTGGAGGGGGGGTTAGAGGTGGAGATAGAAATCGTTCCCGGCTCTGAGAGAGAGAGAGAGAGAGAGAGAGAGAGAGAGAGTATGCGCGTGTGACTGTGTGTATGTGTGTGTGTGTGTGTGTGTGTGTGTGTCACTCTGTGTGTGTGTGTGCGTGCGTGCGTGCGTGCGTGCGTGCGTGTGTGTGTGTGTGTGTGTGTGTGTGTGTGTGTGTGACGCAGAGAGAGAGAGAGAGAGAGAGAGAGTATGTGTGTTTGATTCAGTTCAGTTCAGTGGTTTATTTAATGTCTTTTTATCGCCAGATGATATTAGACACTTTAAAAAAAAAAGAAAAAAAAAGAAAAATAAAAAATAAAAATAAAAATAAAAAAGAACCCTCCACACTTAACTTATCGTCCACATTAGTACTTTCAAACCCACATCTGATATATGCATATTGACATGAGTGTAATAAATACCCTAGCGGTACACAAAGTTGTACTTTTTATGTGTGTTTGACTGTGTGTGTATGTGTGTGTGTCACTCTCTGTGTATGTGTATCTGTGTGTGTCACTCTGTGTGTGTGTGGTCTGTGTGTGTCACTCTGTGTGTGTGTGTGTGTGTGTGTGTGTGTGTGTGTGTGTGTGTGTGTTCGTTCGTACTTCTGTTTAACGTCTGTTCACTTTGAGTGATAGTAGACGTGAATGAAAGAAGAGAGTGACTGACTGACTGAATGGTTAAATGAATAAGCCTATGTGTTGTGTAAGCATGAATGTAGGCCTTTGTATGTGAGTGTGTAAGTGTATGTATCTGTATATGTGTCTAAACTGAACAATAAACAAATCAACAATCTTAAATACAACAATTAGTGGGGGGAAAAAACTCAAATATATAGCAAGAAAGCAAAAATCCTTCACTATCTTAAACAAAATGAGTTAGCTCAAAGTATCTAAATAAAAACTCCAATCGGACTATGTATTAAGTATTCAGCAATTTCGATCAGCAGAGAATGATTCGAAAGTAGATCTTGCAAGTTTTATTCAGAAAAAGTATTGGATCGTAATGATGTTGGAAAGAAATAGTCAACTTGTGACAATTGAATAAAATGTGGTTCAGTGTTATTTCTTTACCACAAATACAGTTAGTATACTTACTAAACTTTGTTTTCAAAGCATTTAGCTTTAATCGAATTATAAGGGAAGATATTTGTCTGGAATAATAAACTGGAAGATCAGGCATTTTTCTTAATACAAGGTCTATTGGAAAAGCTTCCCCTTGGTTGGATGAAATCTCGGTTGACGTATCAACATTTGTTTGAGCTCTCTTCCGTGCAGTCGATTCAAGGGTACGATAACATTCCACTACTGACGGTTTTTTTTCTTTCAACTCATAAAATGACCCTACTTTTTTAGCACCTTTTTTCGCAGCCTATCAGCCAGTTCATTTCCAAGTATACCAGTATGCGAAGGAATCCAGCAAAATTCTATAGTAATGCCTTTAGACACCAGACAGTATAAAAGATATTTAATTTCAAACACAAGGTCGGGTCGTGTCGATATATTAGAGGAGTCAAGGGCAAGTAGGACTGATTTTGAATCTACAAAGAAAACTATCTGAGCGAAGTTAATGGGAAGATCTGTTAGAAATTCCATTGCCATCATTATGGTGTGTGTGTGTGTGTGTGTGTGTGTGTGTGTGTGTGTGTGTGTGTGTGTGTGTGTGTGTGTGTGTGTGTGTGTGTGTGTGTGTGTGTGTGTGTGTGTGTGTGAGTGTGTGTGTGTGTGTGTGTGTGTGACAGAGAGAGAGAGAGAGAGAGAGAGAGAGAGAGAGAGAGAGAGAGAGAGAGTACTGAAGTAAGAAAAATTAACTTTTTCCTATTTGGGGTTAAACAATGAACACAAGAAGGCTTTCTACATCTTTCTCTCAAGAAAAACGATACAAGATGTGAGTGCTCTAACAATATTCTAAGCATCAAGAAAAATATCTTTAACATTTTAAGCTGTTAAAAAAATCAACTTTATGTCGTGATTCCAGAAATAAGTGCACAGAAAAACACCAATAAATATTAAAAACAACCACAGCATAGAAAGACACGAATGAATACTAACAACAATAACAACAACAACGACGACGACGACGACAACCAAAGAAAAGGAAACAAAGAAGAAACCAAATATCTAAAAGAAGAAAACAAGGAATATGTAAGAAAATAAGAAACGATATCAACAAAGAACCAAATCGATCTCCGCACGTATGTATATAAACAGACAAAGTCGATGGAAATGAGAAGGGGAGAGAGAGGGGGGGGGGGGGGAGGGGGGCATGTTGGAGAGCTGGATTGGAGAATGAATGGGAAATGGAAGGTACGGGGGGGGGGGGGGGGGGGGGAAGGGGGGGACAGGGGGAACATACAGACCAGGGACCAAAGAATGGATACAAAAAAGCCAACAGTTCTGCCCACCAATACATGGACAAGATGCATGCATTCCGTAGACACATCAAAGGAATATGAAATAGCAGGCACATGCTGGACCACATAACAGTATGCGGAGAGAGAGAGAGAGAGAGAGAGAGAGAGAGAGAGAGAGAGACAGACAGACAGACAGACAGACAGACAGACTGACTGACTGACTGACTGACAGACAGAACGAGGGAGTGGGGTGAGATTTGGCCTGTGCTAACTGACTGACTGACTGACTGACTGACTGACAGACAGAACGCGGGAGTGGGGTGAGATTTGGCCTGTGAGCGAAGCACTATGATATAAAAGGAAGAGCATTTGTTTAAGAGAGAGAGAGAGAGAGAGAGAGAGACAGACAGACAGACAGACAGAGACAGAGACAGAGAGACGGACAGACAGACAGACAGACAGAATGAGAGAGATAGACAGACAGACAAACAGACAGACAGAGCAGACAGACAGACAAACAAACAGACAGACAGACAGGCAGACTGACAGACAAACAGACAGACAGACAGACAGACAGACAGACAGACACAGAGACACACAGACACAGACACAGACACAGCTAGACACAGACACAGAGAAAAAGAACACACACAGAAAGAGACAGAGCGCCACACAGAAACATACCAAGACCCGTCTAATTCTGTTTAACCTGACATTTTCGCCCAGAGTCTGTTGTGTGTAAACGTCATTTTTTTTTTTTTTTTTTTTTTTTTTTTTTTTTTTTTTTGGGGGGGGGGAGGGGGGGAGGGTGTAAGGGGGGGGGGGGGGGGCGCAAACCTTGACATGCAAGGTCCTTCCAGAATGGCACCCCAGGTCCAGACAGCCTCAGGAGACATCCATATCGATTTGTGGGTGGGTGAGGCGATGCAGCTCCCGCTGATCGATAGCCGTAAACTATAGCATTCTTGGCCCGTGCGAAGGGCTGGTCCCAAAAGGAAAAAAAACAGAAAGGCAAAGCTCCGATATCGTATTACCAAAAAGAAAGGCAGTTAGTTGGGTCTGGGTAGATGGAGAAACGTTACATTGGAATCACACTGACACACAAAGGCGCAGCGGACTCAGAGACGCATACAGACAGACAGACAGACAGACAGACAGACAGACAGACAGACAGACACACACACACACACACACACACACACACACACACACACACACACACACACACACACACACACACACACACACACGAGCGTACCCACGCACGCCAGCATGTACGCACACGCGCACGCACACGCACGCATACGCACACACGTATGCACGCACGCACGCACGCACACACACACACAAACACACACACACACACACGCGCGCGCGCGTGTACACACGAGCGTACGCACGCACGCAAGTATGCACGCACACGTACACGCATACGCGCGCGCGCACACAACACACACCACACACACACACACACACACACACACACACACACACACACACACACACACACACACACACACACACACACACACACAGGGAGAGAGAAGAAGAAGAAGAAGAAGAAGAAGAAGAAGAAAGAAGAAGAAGAAGAAGAAGAAGAAGAAGATGATGATGATGATGATGATGATGATGATGATGATGATGATGATGATGATG
>CM031596.1:30667122-30687122 GCA_018398815.1 Conus ventricosus | reverse complement strand
TACCAATCCGGCAGCTTAACCGCACTGGACAAATAGAAACTGACCCGACGTCAGTGCAGCATCTTTTCTACTGGGCAGCCTGCTGGACAGCCTTACATGGACAGCTTTCTGGTGTACTGCCAGGCTGAATGAAGGCTGGTGTATTGCAGCGTGTCTTCTACTGGGTGGCCTACTGGACAGCCTTACATAGACAGCTTTCCGGTGTACTGTCAGGCTGAATAAAGGCTGGTGTATTGCAGCGTATCTTCTACTGGGTGACCTACTGGACAGCCTTACATAGACAGCTTTCCGGTGTACTGTCAGGCTGAATAAAGGCTGCTTTATTGCAGCGTGTGTAAAAGCTGCCAGAAAAGGTAAAAGAAGAAGAACAAAAGGAAGAATCAGAAAGCAAAGACTAGATGAGTAAATAATGAATAACCACAGGCACCATTTCGGAGGCTCTAAAGGGCGGAACGCGTAGTGCTATTCCACTAGTTGCTTTGTCGCGTTCTGACCAATCATACATCAAGCCCCGGGCTGACAGCGGAGCCATTGATCCTACACGCCGCCATAAACACTTGCAGCGGCCACTTCAGCGGAACTCAACGCCGACCACGGCAATTTATTAAGCCGGTGTGGCAGACTGCGCTCACCCATGACAATGTTACCCCCCCCACCCCACCCCCCCACCCCGGACATAATTATAAGGGCCATCATTAAAATGGTCCTTCCTTCTTCCTCAAGAATTGTCCTGTTATTGAAAGTACGTCAGCATACTTGTTTGTGTTTATGTGTATGTGCTTTTTTTCCGGACATGTTTAACCACACACACACACACACACAACACACACACACACACCACACACACACACGCGCGTGCGCGCGCTGCGCACGCGCGCGCGCGCACGCACGCACGCACACGCACACACACACACGCACACGCGCGCGCGCACGCACGTACACACACACACACACACACACACACACACACACACACACACACACACACACACACACCAATCTCTCTCTCTCTCTCTCTCTCTCTCTCTCACACACACACACACACACACACACACACACACACACACACACACACACGTGCGCGCGCGCGCGCCAATCTCTCTCTCTCTCTCTCTCTCTCTCTCTCCTCTCTCTCTCTCTCTCTCTTTCTCTCTCACACACACACACACACACACACACACACACACACACACACACACACACCAGCGATAAAATTGAAAAAAAAAAAAAAAACCTGTATCACAGCAAACTTCTGGAATTGTAGACATCAAAGGAAGGGCATGAGACAAGGACGAGGAACAAAACAAAAAATCCTAATACAGCTAAAACAAAACCCCCAAAAAATCCACTCTTAAAGTTCAGTTCATCAATGCCTTTGATGTCAGCCAAAACATCTCCCGGGACTGCACAACTGCCACCTTCTGCATCTTCTTCTTCGTTTTTTTTTTTCTTTTTTCTTTTTCTTCTTGTTTTTTGTTTTTTTTTGTTTTTCGTTTTTTTTCTTTCTTTCTTTCTTTTTTTTATCTTTTTTTCTTTTTCTTTCTTTCTTTATTTTTATTTTTTGGCTTTCACATATGTCAGAATCAAGCCACTTCTCTTGGACTTCAACCGGCAGCGATTCTCTCTTCCCTTGCACACTCCACACACTCCAGGGGAACAGTGACAGGCACTTTTTTTTTTAATTTCCGGTTGCAGATGCGCTGCCAGCCACTTCCGTCACTGTTGTTCAAATACGCGCAGATTTATTGCATCTAATGTCGTGGAAAATAAAAATCACGTTCATGACCGTTTCGGCTTACATATGTGTCTCATTGAAACGCTGTAGAAGTGTTGTGTGAATTGGTTTTATGGTGGGTTTGTGATCTGTTTGATGGTAAAGGAGAGACTGAAGAGAAACAAATAAAGAAGAACATACACCTGAAGGTGGAAGTGGGACCCAGAGAATGTGTTGTCTTCAACTGCCAAACCATTCAGCTGGGAGCAATCCTGCACCACCCTTAAAAGCCTGCGCTGTGTTCACAGAGGGTGCAGGCATGCACAGGGGGGTGGCTAGACAAACAGTACAGCTCGTAGAGTAACACTGATTTTACGTTGGAATTAAACTATTCTCAGTTTGGTGTTCAAACCAACAGCCAATGGACGTCCAGGTCAGGACGAGAAAGTGGCGATGGGTCAGCCACACACTGCGGAAGGAGCCCTCTAACATCACCAGGCAGGCGCTCGAGTGGAACCCGCAGGGCAAGAGGAAGCGAGGACGCCCAAAGCAGACCTGGAGGAGGAGATTGCTAAACGAGTTGAGAGCCTCCAGCCTGACCTGGGGGGAGATCAAGACCTGTGCCAGGGACAGACAGAGGTGGAAGGTTGCTGTTGAGGCCCTATGCTTCTCAAGGAGCGAAGAGGACTAAGTCAAGTAAGTCAAGTAACCGAGGTAGGCGTTTCTAGTGTAGTCTATGGTCAAACACGTTAACGATGATCTGATTGTAAAGGTCACCTGCGGTCAGTCGTTTTGCTGTGATTATCGTGTTTGTTTTTCTTATCTCCAACAGTAACATGTTGGTGGAAAAATTCATAAGAAAAGCAAAATGAGTAAATTGTAATTACTGAAACCAGGGAAGAGCAGACGACATTTTCGTCGCGCTGACAACTGGACTCGGTAGTACCTTTCTTCGATCTTTTTTTTAACTTCATGAACACTTTGGTCGCAAGTGAATTTTTTAAAAGTAAAATTCTGCTGGAGTGTGGCTCATAAATCGATTTGAGGCAGTTTTCAAACTTTGGATTTCAATTTCAGGTCAGAAAATAGTATTTTGGTGATTGCCGTTAACACATAATGCCGCCTTGGTTTAAGGCTGTGTCAGACCAACTGACATAGGTAAGAAAACCAAGGCTACATCAAATGTTGTTACGCTCTGCTTAATTTAGAAAGAGGGGGTTTGTAGAAAATAGTATTTTGGTGATTGACGTTAAACATAGAAGAAAGGTGCTACCGTTTCCAGTTGCTCTGTTTAGTTATGTGGGGATTGTCTTCAGTTGTGACAAGCTCCTTGCATAATATTATCAGTCTCCAAAATCCCCCGAAGTCGGAGTGTGGCTGCCCACATGGCAGGGTAATCAAAAACGGTCACTCACGTAATGTTTTCATCCCCAGCTGATGCATTTGTACCATAGTGTTCTAGTGCTTCGGCTGTTCGGATGATCCCTGGAGTCTTTTAGCCAGGGTACGACGACGACGACAACAACAACAACAACAACAACAACAACAACAACAACAACAACAACAACACAACAACAAACACATGATGGATGTAATTTTTGATTTTGTGCTAGTGAGTAAAACGTACATTTTTCTAAAGACATAGGAGTCTGTTGCACGAACAACACAAAGGCTGATGCATAGTTGTTTTTTTTTTCACTGTTCGGCGAAGTACAGTAAGTAAAGATTACTTTGCGTCCTACATTGTGCTAACTTACTGGTCTCCCCCTCTCTCTTCTTTACTCCCCCCCCCCTCCCCACCGCCCTTCCTCATCAACCCTCCCATCCCTACCATCCTGTCTTCAGCTTCACACGTACAAAGGAAGGGGGGGGGGGGGGGCTTTTCAATAACACCGTCCACTTCATAGAAGAGAGAGGCAGGGGGTGGTGATGGGGGCGGGGTTGAAACGGGGCGTTCTGTCTCATCTGCATTCGGTCTCTAGATCTGTCCCCTGAACGTCACTAGAATCTTCCCCTAACTCACTAAATCTTTCTCACTCAGGACTGTCACAGGAAGCTTGCTCTTAGGATACGGTAACTACAAAAGCTTTCCCCATTTCTGACTGTCACTAGAATCATTCGCATGCTGCATCTGTACACGTTTAACCAATCCGCAGCTTAAACCGCAACTGATCCAAAGAAAACTGACCCGACGTCAGGGCACATCTTTCTACTGCAGCCTGCTGACACCGTACATGACACTTCTGTGTACTGCCAGGCTAATGAAAACTGTGATTGCAGCGTGTCTCTACGGCCTACTGAACAGCCTTACAGAACACTTTCCGTTACTTCGCTTGAATGATAAAGGCTGCGTGTATTGCAGCGTAACTCTTCTACGGTACACAACTACAGCCTTACATAACACTTCCGGTTCCTGTCAGCTGAATAAAGGCTCTTTATTCACGTTGTAAAACTCCAGAAAAGTAAAAAAATGAACAAAAGAAAAATCAGAAAGCAAAGACTAAGATAAATAAAGAATAACCACAGCACCATTTCGACTCTAAAGCCACGCGGTAGTCTATTCCACTATTCTTTGTCGCGTCTGACCAATCATACATCAGCCCCGCTGACAGCGGAGCCATTCTGATCGACAAACCGCCATAATCACTGTGCACGGGCCACATCAGCGGAACTCAACGCCGACCACCGCAATGTATTAACCCTTGTGCAGACCCGCTCACTTAACCGTTACAATGTAACCACCCCCCACCCCACCCCCCACCCCCGAACATAATTATAAGGGTCCATCATTAAATTGGACCTCTTCCTTCTTCCGCAAAATTGCCTGTTATTGAAGGACTCCCATACATGTTTTGTGTTTATATGTGTAATGTCTTTTTTTTTTCCGAGACATGTTTAAACCATACACACACACACACACACAAACACACACACACACACAACACACACTACACACGCGCAGTGCGCGCGCTGCGCACGCGCCCGCGCGCACCACCACGCACGAAGCACACACACACACCACACGCGCCCGCACGACGTACACACCACACACCACACACACAACACACACAACACACACACCACATCACACACACACAACACACACCAATCTCTCATCTCTCTCTCTCTCTCACTCTCCACACACACACACACACACACACACAGCACACACACACACAAACAACACTGCTCGCGCCGCGCCAATCTCTCTCTCTCGCTCCTCTTCCTCTCTCATCTCTCATTCTCTCTCTCTCTCCTTTCCCTCTCTCCACACACACAACACACACACACACACCCACAACACACAACACACACACACCAGCGATAAAATTGAAAAAAAAAAAAAAAACCTGTATCACGTAAACTTCTGAATGTAACATCAAAGAAGGGCATGAGACGAAGACAAGGATCAAAACAAAAAATCCTAAACAGCTAAAACAAAACCCCCAAAAACCACCTGAAAGTTCAGTACATCTAGCCTTTGAGTGTCACCAAAACCTCCCCGGTACTGCACACTGCGCCACTCTGCATCTTCTCTTTCTCTTTTTTTTTCTTTTCTTTTTCTTCTTGTTTTTTTTGTTTTTGTTTGTCGTGTTTTTCTTTCTTTCGTTCTTTTTTTTATCTTTTTTTCTTTTTCTTTCTTCTTTATTTTTATTTTTGGCTTTCACATCTCAAATCATGCCACTTCTCTTACTTCAACCGCAAGCGATCCTCTTCCCTTCACACTCCACACTCGCCAGAACATACACACTTCGTTTTGTTTAATTTCCGTCAATGCCGCAGCCACTTCCGCCACTGTTATTGCACATACGCGCAGATTTTATTGCATCTAATGTCGATGGGAAAATAAAAATCACGTTCATAACCGTTCGGGCTTACATATTGTCCTATTGAAACGCTGTTGAATGTTAAGTTGAATGTTTTATGAGTGTTTTATCTGTTTTATGGTAAAAAACTGAAAGAATCAAAGAAATAAACATTCCTCCGAACGTGAAGTGGACCCAGAGAAAGTTTTCTCAACGCAAAAACGCATACAGCTGGACAAATCCTCACCACCCTTAAAACCTTCCTGCGTTTCACATGTGGGCAGCATTCACATGGTGGCTAACAAACATAACAGCTCGAGTATAGTAACACTGATTTAACGTTTGTGGAATTAACATTCTCAGTTTGGGTCAAACCAACAGCCAATGACGTCCAGTCGACGAAAAGTGGACGATGGTCACCACACACTGCGAAGAGCCCTCATAACACACCAGCAGCCTCCGAGTAACCCGCAGCAAAGGAAACGAGAACGCCCTAAAGCAGACCTAGGAGGAATTGCAAAACATTTGAACTTCCAGCCTGACCTGGAGATTCAGACCTGTGCCTGGGACAGACAAGGTGAAGTTGCTGTTGAGGCCCTATGCTTCTCAAGAGCGAAGAGGACTAAGCAAGTAAGTCAATAAACCAGGTAGGGGCTTTTCTGAGTGTATCTAATGCCAAACACGTTAACGATGACTGATTGAAATCACCTCGTCTCGTTTGCTGTGATTACTGTTGTTTTTCTTATCCCATCATAACATGTTGTAAAAATTCATAAGAAAACAAAATAGTAAATTTTAGTACTGAACACAAAAGCAACGACATTCGTCGCGCTGACAACTGACCGTATACCTTTCTCTCGATCTTTTTTTTTTTTTAACGTCAGAACACGTTTGGGTCCGCCAATGAAGTTTTTTAAATAAAATTCTGCTGGATTGGGCTCATAAATCGATTTGATCATTTGTCAAACTTTGTTTCAATTTCAGTCAAAAATAATTTTTGGTGATTGCCGGTTAACACTTAATACGCCTTGTTTATAGTCTTCAACCAACTGACATATAAAAAACCAAAGGCTACATCAAATGTTATAACCTCCCTGCTTAATGTTAAAAGAGGGTTTGAAAATTATATTTTTATTGGCACTAAACATAAAATACTACGTGGGTCCCAGGCTCGTTTATGATGTGATGCTTCAGTTGTGACATCGCCTTCATAGATATGTATCATCTCCAAAATCCCCCGAAGTCGAGTGTTCTGCCCACATGCAGTAATCAAAACGGTCACCATGACTATTTCACGTAATGTATTCATCCCCCAGCTTGGATCATTGTACCATATGTCTATTCTTCGCTGTTCGATAACCCCTGATCTTTACCCAGGACGACGCACGACGACAACAACATCAATCTCCACAACAACAACAACAAAACTACTAACAACAACAACAACAAAACAACACAGGATGGATGTATGTTTGATTTTGTGCTAGTGATAAAACGTTCATTTTTCTAAAGACATAGATTCAGTTGCTACGAACACACCCAAAGGCTGATGCATAATGTTTTTCTTCACTGTTCGTTTGCCGAATACAGTAATAAGATGAACTTTTGCGTCCACATGGTGCTTAACTTACTGTCTCCCCCTCTCTCTTCGTTACTCCCCCCCCCCCCTCCCCCCACCCCCTTCCGCATCCACCCTCCCCCATCCTCACTCACCGCCCGTTCTTCGACTTCAGCACGTTCAAAAAGGAAAGGGAAGGGGGGGGGGGGGGGCATTGCATATATAACACCGTCCCACTTTCGAATAATGAGAGACAGGGGTGGTGATGGCGGTGTCGGAGGGTTGATGAGTTAAGATGACCTGGCGAGGTTGGGGTGGGGCCGGGGGGCGGGGGAGGAAATTTATGCTTCATCTCTTTCACCGTTCTCCGTCCACCCGATCTCGGGCCTTAGTACTCCACCACTCTCCTCAACCCTCCCCCACCCCCCCAAAAATATATACTCCATTTCCATCAACACACACCACACACCCCCTAATCCCCCCGCCCCCCCCATCCCCAGACAAATAACTCTCGATTGTCGCGAGGTACTGTTCCTCCTGACAATGTTCTTGGAATAGTTCGGAAACGCGAAAGATGGGGGGGACGGGGGGGGGGGGTTAGGAGAAGAGGGGAAGGAAGAGAAAGGAAGAGATAAAAAGTATTCATGGGTATAGAAGGGTAGGACACAGGAGGATAATCCGGAAGGACAAACCTTTGTTTACAGTTTCTTTGATTACAAGCGTCCATAGACTCTAACATTTTTTACATCCCACCACATAAGACAAAACCCTCTCCGTCAAAAAAAAAATCTAAGAAGAACTGAAAGAAAATAAAGTAATAAATAAACAATAATTGAAATTTGTAATTAACAACATAACTTTATACACCAACTTCAGTCCAAACTCGTCAGACTCCTCTCTCTCTCCTCTCTCCTCCCGTCTCACCTCTCATCTCTCCTCTTCGTCCAACACCCGTCCAAGTAAACGACATATTTGCCATGTTCTAATAAACAGTCATAGACAGGAAGAGTTTTTTGCTTTTCTTTTTTTCTTACTTCCTTCTTTTTCTTTTTTCTTTCCTTTCTTTTTCTTTTCCCTTTTTCCTTCGTTGTTTATTTTTTTTTTTTTTGTGGGGGGGGGGGGTGGGTAGAGATGGAAAAAAATGAAGAGAAGTAAGATGATTTGAGTTGAAAAAGAGAGGAAAAACGAATCGGCAAAAAAACAGGTATTGTAGGAGGAGCGAAAAGAGGAGAAGGTACCGCGGGGTGGGGGGGGGGGGGTGATAGAGGGAAGCAAAAGTACAAACATAAAGGAAAAGAATGATATTATTTTTAAAAAGTCACATATAAAATAAAATAGCAAAAGAAAAAAAAGCGAGAGAACTAAAGAAAAAAAAAAAAAAAAGTAAAAAAAAACTCAAAGAGTGAAAAACGAAAAAAGAAAACACAAAGAAAGAAAAAAAAAAGAAAAAAAAAAGAAGAGAAAGCAAGAAAAGGTGTGTGGATGTCAACAATTGAAGAAAACAAAAAGGAAGAACAAAACAAGGATCCTAAAAAAACAGGAAAGAAATGAAAAAAAAAAGAAAAATGAACAAAATACAAAGAAATACAGAAAAAAAAAACCGAAAACATCTAAATAAGAAAAAAAGAATGAGGAAAGGAGAGAGAGCAGGAGGAGAAAAAAAAAAAAAAAGAAAGACAAAAAAGAAAGAAAAAAAAACAGCAAAATTGGTACAACAGACAAAGAAAGCAACAAATGCCACAACCAGCCTGCATTACCCAAATCATCCAGCCGGCCAGTTCATGGCACCCGCTAGGCAATTCATTTTACGTGCTACGTTCAATACTGAATAATCGCCGCGCCTACGGGTAAGTCAAAAACAGATGAAATCACAGTAATAGGGATCTACCCCTCCCCCCCCCCCTCCCCTCGCCCCTCTCTCTCCGTTTTCGTTGAATGTGGCCCTGCGAAACTAACTTTTGTGATTAGGTGGGTGGGGGGGAGAGCCTTATTTATGCTATAAATAAGGTCACATTTTGTGGAATTTCGAGACTTTGTCCTCTTATGGCTGTTATAACGATAGTCATGTGGTCTGCTCTTCTCTCTTCTGTCGGTCTCTCGGCGACTTCGTCCCTCTCGTGCTCTCTCTCCTCTCTCTCCGAATCTGTCTATCTTCTTTTATTTCTCTCTTTCGATTTTCTTTCACTTTCGTTCTTTCTTTCTGGCTCCTAATCTTTTTCCATCAATTTTTGTTCTTTCTTTCTATTCCTGTCTTTCTTCTTGCTCCTCCCTCTTTTTTTTCTATAATACTTTACTTCTTCTTCTTTGTTTTCACTTTCTCTTGCTCTCCTCATCTCCCCTTCTCACACCTCTCTCTCCTCTCCCCTCCTGTCTCCTCTCCTCTTATCTTCCTCTTCTCCTCGCTCTCCGCCCACGCTTCTCCTCATCTCTCTCCTCTTCTCCTCCCTCCTCTCCCACTCCTCCCTCCTCACTCAACCAATGCCCTCTCCTCTCTCTCCCTTCATCATCTCTCGCCCTCTCCTCTCTCTCTCCCTCTCCGCTCCTCTCTCTCTCTCTCTTCTCTCATCCTCTCACCTCTCCTTCCTCTCTCTCCTCCTCCTCTCTCTCTCTCCTCCTCTCCTTCGCTCTCTCCCTCCATATTCTACCCCTCCCCTCTCTCTCGCTCTCACCATCTCTCTGCTCTTCCCTCTCTACTCCTCTTCTTCTTTCACCTCTCTTCTCTCATCTCCCTCATCCCTCTCTTCTCTCTCCTCTCTTCCCGCTCTCCTCCTCTTCCTCATCTCCTCCTCTCCTCACCTCTCTCTCTCTCTCTCTCCACTCGTCTCTGTGTCTTCTCTCCTCTGTGGTGTCTCTCTTCTCTGTCTCTCTTTTTCTCTCCTTTCTCTCTCTTCATCCCTCCCTCTCTCCTTTCTCTTCTCTTCTTCTCCCGCGCCTAGCTACGCTGTCTCTCTACCTCGCCTGTCCTCCACTCTCATAGCCTCTCTCTCTCTCACTTGCGTCACTTCCTCTCTCTCTCTGTGTCCTCTAACTTTGTCTCTTTTGTCTCACTTCTACTTCTCTCCTGTCCTCTCCTTCGTCTGTCTGTCTGTCTGTCTCTCTCCCTCTCCTCTCTCTCATCTTCCTTTCTCTCTCCTCTCCCCCTCTTGACGTCTTCTTCCCTGGTCACTCTCCTCCCCCTCTCTCTCTGACTCTCTTCTCATCTTGTCTCTCTCCCCCTCCTTCTCTCTCTCTCTCCACCTTACCCCTCTCTCACTCCTCCTCTCTCGCTCTCTCTTTCTACTCGCATCTCTCTCCTCTCCCTTGCCCTCTCTCTCTCTCCCTTCTCTCATTTTTCTCCTCTCTCCTACTCTTCTGGGATCACCCTTCCTCTCCTCCTCCTCTCTCCTCCTCCTCTGGCTCCTACTCTCTCCTCTCTATCTTCTCCTCTCTCTCTTCTCCTCTCTCTCTCCTCTGCCTCTCCCTCTTCTCTCTCCTCGCCTCTTCTACTCTGCTGGTCTCTCCTCAATCTCTCTCGCTCACTCCCCATCTGGCCCACTTCTCTGTCGCTCTGTCTCTCTGTGTGTCTCTTCTCGATCTGTCTCTCTCCTACTCTCCTCTCTCTCTCTCTCTGTCTCACTCTTCTCTGGGTCTTGCCTCTTCATCATCTTCTCCTTCTCCTCGTCTCTCTCCCTCTCCTCGGACTCTCGTCTCTCTTCTCATCTCTCTCTCTGTCTTCTCTCTGTCTCTCCTCTTCTCTCCTTCTCCTCTGGCTCCTCTTCATTATCTGCTCTCTCTCTCATCTCCTCCACCTGTCTCTCACTCCCATCCTCCCTCCCCCTTCCCAACTTCCCCTTCTCTCCCTCTCTCTTTGCTCGTTCTCATTCTCTCCTCTCTCTCTCCCGTCTGTCTCTCTCCTGGTCTCCTCTCGTTCTCTCTTTCTCTCTCTCTCTCCCTCCCTGATTTTCATCCCCCCATTCTCCCCCCGCCGCCACTCACTCTCCTCTCTCATCCTCATCTACTCATCTCCTCCTCTCTCTCCCTCTTCTCCTTCTCTCAGCCTCTCTCTCCTCTCTCTCTCTCTCTCTCTTCTCCTCTTCTCTCTCTCCTCTCTCTCCTCCTCTCCTCCTCCTCTCTCTCTCTCTCTCCTCTCGCCCTCTCCTCTCATCTCTCACCCTATTCTCTCTCATATCTCTCTCTTCTCTCTCTCCTTCATCCCTCTCTCACTGACTCTCTTCTCTACTCTCTCTCTCTACGTCTCATCTCTCTTCAATCTCCTCTCTCTCTCCGCTCTCCGACGCCTCTCTCGCTCTCCCTCTCTGCCCACCCCATCCCATTCATATCCTTACCCCATCATTCCCCCCCCAGATTCCGACCTCCCTCCTCCCTTCACCTCCCCCTCCTCGCTCTCTTGATCCTACCTCATCTCATCGTTCACTCTCTTCGCCTGTCTCTTCTCTCTCTGCTTGATCTCTCTTCTGTCCTCCTCCTCCTCACCCTCCTCTCTTTCGCTCACCGCGACTCCCTATCCTCCATCCCTCCCCCTCCGCCTCACCCTCCATCCCCTTCTCCATCCCCCCTCCCTCTCCGCCCTCATCTCCTCGTCTCACTCCCATCTCACTCTCCTCTCTCTTATTCTATACCCTCCACCTCCATATTCCCCCCCCCACCTCCGCTCCCTCTCTCATCCTCTCTCTCTTCCTCCTCTCTCCTCCTCTCGCCCTGCTTCTCTCTCCTCTCATCCTCTCTCGTCTTCCTCCTCCCCCTCGTCTCTCTCCTCAATCTCTCCTCCTCCTCTAACATCTCTTCCTCCCTCTCTCTTCTCTCTCTTCTCTCCTTCCCTCCCCACTTCTTCCTCCTCCCTCTCTCACTCTCTCTGTGACGTCTCTCCTTCTCCTTCTCTCTCCTCTCCAACTCTCGCTCTCTCTTCTCCCCTCATCCTCTCTCTCCCATCTCATCTCTCTCTCTATCCTCTCCTCTCTTCTCTCCCCTCTCCTTCTCGCCCTATCTCCCGTCTTCTCTCTCTTTCTCATCTCGCCTCTTCTCTCTCTCTCATTCTCTCATCTCTTCTCTCCCCGCCTCTCACTCTCTTCTCTCCTCTCATCTCCATCGCCCTCTCTCGTTCTATGGCTTCTATTCTCCTCCCTCCCGCCTCCTCTCTACCAGCAACTCTCTCACTCTCCCCTCTACCTCTCTCTTCTCTCTCTCCTTTTCTCTCTCTCTCTCATCTCTTCTCTCCCATCCTCTCATCATCTCTCAGCTCATCTCTCTCCCTCTTCTCTCCCTCCTGCATTTTGCTGGGTTGGACAAACCTCACAAGCAATTTGGCAAACAAAGAATATCAATCACTTTCTTGGCAAAGAAGCTTCTTCAACTTCTCATTTCTTTCTTTTCTTCTTCTTCGAAACCTTTCCTTTTCTTTTCTTTTTTCCTCTCCCTCCCCCCTGTTTTTTTCCTCCTCCTTCTCCCCCTTCTTACTCTTTTCCTCCCCCTCCCCCCTCTAGCGACATTTGTTCTCCCGCCGTTCCCATCCTCTCTTCTTTTTTTCTCACTACTTTTCTTCTCTTTTTTTTTTTCCTTCCCTTCCTTTTTTTTCCTTCCTCTCCCCTCCTTTTTCCCTCCTCTTTCTACTCTTTTCTCCCCTTTTTCCCCCTTTTTTCCTCTTTTGTTCTCTCCTTTCTTTCCTCCTTTCATTTCTTTTTCTTTTTCTTTTTTTCTCAGCGCTTCCCTCCCCTTTGCTATCACTCTTTTTCCCCCTCTCATTTTTTCTTTACTCCTCCCCCCCCTCCCATCCTTTTCTTCTTTTCCCTCCCTTTTCTCTTTTCTTTTCTCTCTTTTCTTCCTCCCCCCCTACCTCCTCCTCATCCCCCAACTCTTTTCTTTCTTCCTTCCTCCTCTCTTTTCCTTTTTTTTTTTTTTCGTTACTCTTCCTCTTTCCCTTCTTACTCTTTTTTTCCCCCCCCCTTTTTCGCTCCTTTTCTCCTCCACTCCCGCCCCTTTTTTTTCTCCCTCCCTGCCATCCCCCCCCCTTTCTTACTTCCCCTCCCCCCACCCACACTCCCCCCTCTCCCCCAGCCCCACCCACCCTTCCCTAATATTCTTTCCTTCTCCCCTTCTCGCTTTTTCCATTTTCCCCCTCTCCCCCCTCTCCCTCTCTCTTCCCCTTCCCCTCTTCCCCACCCTCCCACCAGGCCCCAAACCGCCACCCCCCTTCTTCCTTTTTTCACCTCTTTTCTCCCCTCTCCTGCCCGATTTCCTCCCCCCCTCCCCCCCCCTGCTTTTTTTGGCCTTCCTCCTGCTTCTCCTCCCATCCTCCTCCTCAGCCGCCTCCTTCTCCTTCTTTCCCTTCTGCTCCTCCTCCTCCTCCATTTCTTCTTCTCTTCTTCGTGCTCTCCCTACTCCTCCTCCTCCTCCTTCTTGTTCGTCTCTTGTTGCTTGTTCTTGCTTCTTCTTCTTAGGCTTCTAGCTTCTCATACTTTCGGCTCACCGACCTCCTGTTTCTCCTTCTTTTTCCTACTCTTGCCCTTTTTGTCTCATTCTTTTCCTCCTCCTTCTCGTATCGTCCTTTTTCTCCCCTCGTCCTATCTTCTCCTTCTGGGCCCTTCTTATCTGTTCTCCTCCGTCTTCTCCTGCTCCTCTCCTCTCTTGCTTCTTCTCCTTCGTCTACTCTCCCTTCTTCCCTCGTCATCCGTCTTTCGTCTCGCATCTTCCTTCTGTTGGCCCCTTCTCTCTGCCTCCTCTTCTCTCCTCCTCCTTCCTCCGCCTGCTCCGTCGCCTTTCCTCCCTTCCTGTTCTTCTATCTTCGCCTTCTTCTTCTTCCTCAGGCCCCTTCTTTCTCCTTGCTTCTCTCCTCTCTCATACCTCTTTCTCACTCCATCCTCCTCTCTATCCCTCCGCCTCCTGCCTTCCTTCTCCTCCTTCTTCTTCTTGCTGCTCATGCTTCTTCTTCTTTACTTCCGTCTTCTTCGTCTTCTTCTCTCCTGCCATCCTCCTCATCCTTCTCCTACCTCCCTCCTTCCTCTTCTGGCGTGTATTTTTCTCCGTCTTTCCTGTTTTCCGGAACAACTTGTATGCCAAAAACGTTGAGAAGACAACTCATGCACGATGACCGGTCCCGGTACCAGAACAGTTTCCTGTGTATCCTGTGAGTTCTGAAGGCCGGGTACTCGCCGTCATTCAAGCTTCACTTAGTCAGCGCGTGCCATTGCGGACACGATATACAAAGCAACCACAAACACGTGGCATGTATGCTCAAGCGCACTCTTCATTCGTGCGCCACTCCTGTATACACACTCTCTCTCTCTTCTCTCTTCTCTCTCTCTCTCTCCACTCTCGACTCTCTCTCCTCTCTCTCACTCTCTACTCTTTCTCTCTGTCCTCTTCTCTCATCTCTCGTCTCTCTCTCTCATCGCTCCATATACACAAAAAGATACACACACCACACAGCACTACGACACACACACACTACATCACAAATATATAATAATCTACATATAGATATATATATAGATATATATGTATATATTAATTTATAGGTATATATATAGATATATATATATATATATATTTTGTGATGTCGTTGTGTGTGAGTTGAGTGTGTTGTGTGTGTCGCTTTTGTATATATATTCAATGTAATATATATTATTCATTGATATAATGAACATACTACAGTGAGGTTTCAATTCTCTTTTTTTTTATTTCATTTTCTTTTTCCATTTTTGCAGAAAAAGAATTACAAGGACAGTTGATGAGACATTTCTACATTAAGTCAAAATGTAATATATACTCCAAATCAAATCTTTTGTGTACAGAGAGAGAGAGAGAGAGAGAAGAGAGAGAGAGAGAGAGAATGAGAGAGAGAAGAGAGAGAGAGCAGTCAGTGTCAAGTCGTCATGGAGACAACTCCACGAGAGAGACACTGCACTGCTAAAAGGACGAGTCCCCCTTTGGGTAGTGTTGTCAGTGGCGCGCTGTTCTGTCGCCCTGCTCCAACTGCATACTGCTAAAGGATAACGTGTATAGATTGTATCCCTTGGGTAGTGGTTTTTTGTCAACATTGGTCCGCACGCGCTTCTGCTGAAAGCTGAAAAATTCTTCCTGGGAACAGAGACTTCCTCCTTTCTCAACGTTTGCTAATAAAACTGCTAAAAGGGAAACGGATTCCCTGTCTCCCCTCTTGGTTAGTTAGTGTTCTAGCCAGTGGATAGTGGGCGGCCTTTTAGCTGATCCGGCAATCCTGCTGCACAAGGTTGCAATTGCATCAAACGGCATGCACTGGCTTAAAGGAAACGAGTCACCTTTATGGTGGTGTAATGGGGTGTTCAGAATGTGCTCCTGCTGCTGAAGAGGTCTGAAGAGTTCTGGAATCCGCTCTCATTAGCTTGCGACTGCTACTTACTTTAAGAGGGAAATACAAAAATAAAAATAACGAGTGCCCTATTTATTTAGGTAGTTTGTTTTCAGAAGCACAAGAGAATAGAATGGCATCCTGCTGATACGTATCTGCTTCACGAATACGCAGGTCCCCACCTACCTTAGCTTCTCTGAGAGACAATACTTGCCTCGGTAGTGAGCCCGTCCCCCTCCCCCCCCCCACCCCCGAAGACGCCACTAAGGCCCCACGCCATCGACATCCCCATGAAGTTGACCATACCGAGATGACCTCCCACACCAACTCACCAAGTTGAAGACGCGGAGAGGGCAGCAAACCGAGTTTCATCCCTATGAGAGCAAGATAGGAAGGCCGCAGAATTCAACGCTTTTTAAAAAAAATCTTGTTGGATCGATAGGATAGATATAAGATGAAATGCTATGGATCTAAGTTTCTGGCTTGATGCCGCTTGACGGCTACTCCACGCTTTCCTTTTCAGAGCATAAGATAACCCCCGCATGCAAACACCCGAGAGAAAACAGACACCTGCAGTGTTGGACGAAGCTGAAGCAATAATAAAACTTGTCAGAGACCATCCGTTGAGTGGCTGAGTAGACTTGCTGTCCCACCTTCCTAATCAAACCCGTACGTAGCCAACTCAACTCCGCTTGCGCCGGAAAATTTCCTACAAATAAATAGACTATGCTGGGAACCGAACTCGCGACCTCGCCTAACGTATCCACAACGTTTGACCACGTGTGCCTAACGCGGCTTGGTACAAAAATCAATAAAATCTCAATAATTATACAGCGCATGACATGGTAAATGGGTACGAAAACAATAAAGACACGTAGTTATAAAGCACTGACAAGGTAAAGGGGTACTAATCCATAAAAACACCAGTAAGTTGAGAAAGCACTGACATGTAAAGGGTTCTACTGTAAAACAATAAAGAACAACAGTATTATAAAAAGCATGGACATGTAAAAGGGGTACTAAAAAACGATAAGTAGAACACAGTAGTTTATAAGCATCTGCCATGTAAATGAAGGGGGTACTAAAAACGATAAAAAGCACATCACAGCATTTGTATAAAGCCTTGTGACTCGTTGGTATAATGGTAAAGGGGATAACTCTGTATAGAAGCGCCAGCATCGCAGGTCACTTTACCAACACGAAACCAACAACAACAACCAAAACAAACAAACATTCTTCTCTCCTAACCCGTTTAAAACCAAACACACTTTTCACACCCCATCGCCACACTTTCCTCCCCATCCCTTCCCCACCTCCACCCCCCACCCCTCACCCTGCCCCGCACCCCTCCACCTTATCCCACCCACCACCATCAACTCCCCCCTTCACGCCCTCTCGACCCATACAGAAAGAGCTGAGCCCGCAAATCACCACGGGACGATCAAAACGAACAACCATCATACCCCCCAGTTCCAGCTTCGAATCATAATCCCCACCCACACTCCATACCCCACCCACCCACCCGCTCCTCCTCACCCACCCCCTGCCACTACCACCACCCCGACCCTCTGCCCCTTGGTGCTCTCGTCCCACCCCTTCTTTTCTCCCACTCTCCCTCCTCTCCTTCCACCATTCCCCACCCCCCCTCCGCCCACCCCACCACCCCCCACCTCTCTGTCCCCCCACCCCCCACCACCCCGCCTTCCATCTCCACCGACCCTCACAACGCAAGATCTTGTCAAGACTGCGACCGAGTCGTGGGTAGATAGCCACAATCGATTGAGAGATGAGGGGGGGGGGGGGGGTAGAGGGAGGTGAGAAGGGGATGTTGGACGACCGCGTTTGCAAACGACTAAAGCAGATCGAGGCAGCATACTACCTTCGTATACCCTCCAATCTCCAGTACCCGCACTTTTTTTTAGGGGGGGGGAGGGGATGCAACAGGTGGGAAGGAGAGATGTTGGTGGATGGGGTGGGGGTTGGGTAGGGTGTACGAGGGTGAGAGTGAGAAGAGAGAAAAGAAGAGAAGAGAGAGAGAGAGAAGAAAACGAATAAAAAAGACACACAGAGAGGGAAAGAATATGGTTAGTAATTACGATTGAACACCAGCAATACAACAAACTTGACATAATATTAGGGAGAGAGAAGAGAAAGGAGAGAGAGAGAGAGAGAGAGAGAGAGAAAATAATCTTCAGTTCTGTGATGAAAATAACAGTACATGTTTGGAGTTTTGTTTGTGTTTTTGTATGTTTGTTTTTTGTTAAAGACTAAAAGAGAGAGAGAAAAGAGAGAAGAGAGAGAAGAAAGGGACAAGAGAGAGGGAGAGAGAAAAAAGAAGATATACAGAGAGAAAGAAACTGGCTTGTAGATAAAGGCCTGAATTTACTTTTACCACGCAATGAATGTGAAATACCTTAGAACAGAGAGAGAGAGAAGAAGAGAGAGAAGAGAGAGAGAAGAGAAGAGAGACAGAGGGGGGATTGCCTTTTAATCACCCCACACGTTATTACAAGCCTAAAGGGCGGAGTTGGAGAAAGTGGGAGAAGGGGTGAGGAAGCGACACAGACAAACAACAGACAGACAGACAACAAACAACGACAAGACAAACATACAGACAGAGTAAAAGACTGAGCCCAAACCTCCTCTAGGGACGGTTACAGAAAAGAGAGAGACTAAGAGACAGACAGACAGACAACAGCTGGACAGACAACAGACAGACAAGTAAAAGACAGAACCAGAACTCCACTACAACTAATCAACTAATCTAATCTGACATACATCACGAAAAAACCCTCAAAAGAACAAATACGGGGCAAGAGAAGAGAGAAGAGAGAGAGATAAAAAGAAACAGACAGACAGACAGACAGACAGAAGACACACAGAGACACACAGAGAACAGAGAGAGACAGACAAGACAGAGACAGAGACAGAGAGACAGGAGAAATAGAGACGAGAGAGACAGAGGCAACAGACATACAACACACAGACAATGACAGAGACAACAGACAGACAGACAACAGAAGGCATAAAATAAAGCATGAGAACAGACTGAAACCCAGGGAGTTGGGTGTCATCCATAAAACATCAGCCGACTGGAAAGGCCGATGGACGACGGCCCCCTACATCAGTTCGAGCAAGACGACAGAATCCGAACAGAACACACGACTAGACCAGACAGACCGAGGATCGACGGGCGGCGGCGGTCCGGACAGCACAGAGAAAGTGACTGGAAGAGAGTGGATGGGGAGGGGGGGGTCAGAAGAGCAGGGGCGTTTTTGTCATGCAAATCACCTTCTGCAACACGTAAGGGAGATGGCGAACCGGCCCTTTCAGTCCGAGCGACTCTGCCTAATAACGATTATAGTTAAGGAGGGAGGGATGGATCTCACATAGAAAACAGCGACGCTACGCTTTCGACCACACACACACCCACACACACGACACACACACCACACACACACAGCACAAACACAGACGCACACACACATCAACACACACAACACACAACACACACACACACACACACACGCACACACACACACTCACACACACACAACACACAACACACACGCCACAAACACACCATACACACCAATTCATTGGGAGTTGTTAGTCGGCTGTTAAAAATAAAAAAAATAAGCGGAGGGGGGGGGGGGTGGGGTGGGGGGGATGGAGGATGGAAATGTTACTGTTAATACATTTTTCGTTTAAGGAAGATAATAGAAAGAAAAAGGTGAAATAGTAGGATTAGGAGACCCACAACAAACAAGCCGAACAAACAAACAACCAAAAATATGCTTGGGACGCACGACGTTTGGGACGAATTTCATAATATTATGCCACTCTTCACATGCCAAAATGTTCCAACCTTCTTCAAGGAGAGCATAATAACTACATATTCAGGATGCCATTCCTGATCTTGCTGTCTGGTTCTTTTCAAAGCCTTCCTATCACATCCAACACTAGGTTGTTCTGCCAAAACTGATCCCAAAATAACTTCCACCAGTTCACCATTTAAGTTGGGCCCTTCACTTTCTGGTGTCCTGTTCAATCTTAGTTGAAAGCAAAGCTTGTGCTTAATAAAAACCAGCATGCCGTTCTTTGCAGGAAGCCAAATCCCAAGCATATTTTCGAAAAAGAAAAAAAAACCGAATACACACACTCCCCCCCCCCCCCCCCCCCCCCCCCCCCCCCAAAAAAAAAAAAAAAATCATAAAAAATACTTTCAAACCCAAGATTCGTTACGTAAGTACGTCTGAGAGAAACGCAGAAATTCACAGTGTTTTACGTTTGTTTCGGCACAAACATTTTATACTTTGGTCTCACGTGTGACAAAGCCCATTGCTTCAGTAGAGTGGCGCGCCATCTGTGCTGTTCTACCACTGCCCCCTCCCACTCCCCCCCCCCCCCCCCCCCCCCCCCCCCCCCCCCCGCACGACAAAGATGCGGTACTTTTCTGAACTGCCAGCTTTCCCAGACCATAAGATCCGCAAGTGTTGGAAATGATGGATGGGGTTTGTGGGGGGGGGGGGGGGGGGGGCTTTTGAATAATAAATGTGAGAGATTGGAGAGAAGGATTGGTGAAAAGGAAGTGTGTTA
>CM031596.1:30654622-30657122 GCA_018398815.1 Conus ventricosus | reverse complement strand
TGGTGGTGTAGATGATAATACCGTTGGCAGCATCGTTGACTTGCACCATGGGTTCGCCTCGGCTGGATGTCATGTCGTAGTCAGCGACGCGTTCGTGGGTTTCAGCCCGACTTTTGGGACGTTTGGGAGCTGTTTTCGTCGTTGCTGATACATCGCCTTTCGCGTCTTCTCGATGTCTGCTAAGTCGATATTCTCGTCATCATTTTGCTGCAACTGTTGTTTCATAATTTTGGACGGTCGCTGAAACAAGTCCTCAGCACAGCGTCTTTTGCAGGCTTTCCGAAACTGTGTGACGGCGATGTCCTTTTGGTTTTTTAGCGCCATGCTCCACGTGCTGGCGCAGTACCTGCAAATTTTTGTTGCCCACGTCAGTCCGGCACCGTGCTGGACAACCTCTTTTGGTACATCTCCAGGTCTTCCCGTTGGCCGTAGCTCTGTCCAAACGAAACAGATAGCCGTATACAAGCAGGGCTGGCTTGTCGTGGTTTGTGGTAGTTTCCATGATTGCTAAATTCTCCTCCATCATTCCAGCCATTCCAGCTCCTCTCTGTCTCGCTGAACTTAGGCGTGTGTTTCGTGTGTGTGTGTAGTGTGAGCTATGGCTCATCTAGAAACAGGCGAAAACTGGCTGTAGGCTGCTCTTTAGTGGTGCCAGCTGTTTGTGTGTAGTGTGAGCTTTGGCTCATCTAGAAACATATAGAAACGATTCATGTAGTGAACAGTGTCAGTTAAAAGTAATCACATACGCAACGCTAACGGGTGCGCGCTTTTTAGCAGTGAACTCACTCGTGTTTTTCTACTTGCGCGCTTTCTAGCATTAGAGCGCGCGCTTTCTAGCGCGCGCTTTCTAGCGGTGCGCGCTTTTCCGCGGACCCGTCGATTTCTAAGGACCTTTTCCCCAGTCCAAGTCAAATGGCCATTTTCCGCTCAATAAAGCATGGTTGTAAGCTGGTTATTTTTGTTTTGTTTTGTTTTTTTGTTTTGTTTTTGTATTTGTTTTATCTTGTATTTGTTTTTTTGTTGTGGGCATGGTGTAAAGAAGCTTGTCAGCTTATCTGTTTGCCCTCAATAAAATATTCGTATTCTCTCTCTCTCCATTCACCCCCCCCCCCCACACCCCACCCCCACCTGCCCTAATCATTTTGTTTTCTTCTTGTGGTTGTTGGTAGTGGTGGTGGTGGTGTTTATTGGTTCTTTTTCTTGGTGGTGGTGGTGTTTATTGGTTCCTTTTCTTCTTACTTCTTTTGTCAAAGGTTTTCATGCAAACAATTGTTGCATTTTTTCATGTGTGTTTGTTTGATTTGCTTTTTACTATATATTGATTTTTCCTTGCCCAGGGGGCTGGATGTGGAAGGCATCCATGCTTGGTCCACTGCCTCTTGAAGTGGAATTCGTTCGTTTGTTCGCTCTCTCTCTCTCTCTCTCTCTCTCTCTCTCTCCTCTCTCTCTCTCTCTCTCTCTCTCTCTCTCTCTCTCTCTCTTCCATTTACCCCAAACCTACCCCTTGGCCTTTTCCTTCCCCGTTTCCTTCCCCTTGTTCGCTATGTTCGCGCGTTTTTCTATTGCGTTCGTTTGTCAATGGTGTGGACAATAGTTAATTTGTATTGAACTGTACAAGATCTTGTTATACTTTGTTCTTTTTATATGTATTTGCATTAATTTGATATTTAAATGCATTAATTTGATCTTTAACTTGTTTTTTCTTTCCTTTTGCCCAGGGCTGGGTGGAAAAAAACATTTGTATTGCTTATCTCATTACCCTGGTAAAATAAAATTTCGTTTGTTCGTTCGTTCGTTCTGTTCGTTCTGTGTGTTGTGTGTGTGTGTGTGTGTGTGTGTGTGTGTGTGTGTGTGTGTGTGTGTGTGTGTGTGTGTGTGTGTGTGTGTGATAGAACCATCTCCGTCTGAAGAGAGACAGAGAGAGAGGAGAGAGAGAGAGAGAGAGAGAGAGAGAGAGAGAGAGAGAGAGAGAGAGAGATTCTTAATTTTTTTTAATTTAATTCTTTAAAAAATCGCTTAGGGGCCGTAGATGTACCTCTCTCTCTCTCTTCCTCTCTCTCTCTCTCTCCCCTCTCTTTCTCTCTCTCTCTCTCTCTCTCTCTCTCTCTCTCTGTTCTCTACTCTCTCTCTCTCTCTCTCTCTCTCTCTCTCTCTCTCTCTGTGATAGCGCCGTCTCTGTCTGAAAGAGAGAGAGAGAGAGAGAGATACAGGGATTCTTACATTTTTTTTTACATTTCATTCTTTAAAAAATCGTTCAGGGGCTGTAAACAGAGGAATAGTTAGCTACAGTCGTCGCGCTTGTCTGGGCCGTCTGTAAACTTGCAAACAGACCAGTTCCCAGGGGTGTGGGGGAAGTGTGCAGGGGGAAGGGAGTGTGTTGACCGTCTGGCGGAGGGATGTGAAATAATTGTAAATTATGAATGCAAAAACATTGGTGTTTCTTTTTTCTTTTTCTTAGCTTAGACCTACCGGTACCGTATTGATGTATGTAGTCTTTCCA
>CM031596.1:30632122-30644622 GCA_018398815.1 Conus ventricosus | reverse complement strand
TCATCCTCTATCAAATAAAGGCGGCAGCCAATCCAAACAGAGAGGAGAACAAAAGGCTCAACGGGCTGAAACAACTAATAATATGCATATTTCCCAAAGGCATACTCTGCTAACATTTTCTACTTTGTCTCCCCCTCCTCTCTCTCTCTTCCTCTCTCTCTCTCTCCCCTCTCTCTCTCTCTCTCCTCTCTCCTCTCTGTAATATTTTCTCGTGTATCTCTGTCTATTTGCCTGTCTTTTTGTTGTTACTGGTGGTGTGACATTTTTTGTCTTTCTCTTTCTCTACGCTGTTTGTTTGTCTGTGTCTCTCTGTCTTAATGTCTCTCCTCTCTCTCTCTCTCCCCCTCTCTCTCTCTCTCTCTCTCTCTCTCTCTCTCTCTCTCTCTCTCTCTCTCTCTCTCTCTCTCTCTCTCTCTCGCTTGTTTTAGTCTCTTTCTGTTTCTCTCAGCTCTGTCTCTGTCTATTTGTGTGTGTCCGTGTGTCTATCTGTCATTCTGTCTATCTGTCTGTTTCTCTCTCTCTCTCTCTCTCTCTCTCTCTCTCTCTCTCTCTCTCTCTCTCTCTCTCTGTCTGTCTGTCTGTCTGTCTGTCTGTCTGCCTGTCTTTCTGTCTGTCTGTCTCTCTGTCCCTCTCCTCTTCTTCTTCTTCTTCTTCTTCTTCTTCTTCTTCTTCTTCTTCTTCTTCTTCTTCTTCTTCTCTCAAACATTGCAAACACAGATCCAAGCAATGAAGATGAGATGCCTCAGAAAGGTACTGGGCATCTCTCCTGCTCTCTCTGAGCATGGCGGGCAAGAATCATTCTAATTCTGCAGAACCATCAGGCTGAATCACACGAGTTTGGCACCTGAAGGGGTGTGGACACGGCACAATGGGACACGGTCAAACGGACTGTCCGAGACCTTTGTCCATGGTGTGGACACGGCACAATGGGACACGGTCAAACGGACTGTCCGAGACCTTTGTCCATGGTGAACGGAACATGGAAGAAGAGCGAGGAGGGGAAAGACAGAGACAGAGGTGGACAGACAGAGACAGAGGTGACAGACAGAGACAGAGGTGGACAGACAGAGACAGAGGTGGACAGACAGAGACAGAGGTGGACAGACAGAGACAGGGGGCAAACAGAGACAGAGGAAGACAAGACAGAAAGACGGGGGCAGACAGAGACAGAGGTGGACAGACAGAGACAGAGGTGGACAGACAGAGACAGAGGTGGACAGACAGAAGACGGGGGCAAACGACAGAGACAGAGTGGACAGACAGAAGACGGGGGCAGACAGAGACACAGGTGGACAGACAGAAGACGGGGACAGACAGAGACAGAGGTGGACAGACAGAAGACGGGGACAGACAGACAGAGACAGACGTGGACAGACAGAAGACGGGGAGACAGACAGAGACAGACGTGGACAGACAGACGTGGACAGACAGAAGACGGGGGCAGACAGACAGAGACAGACGTGGACAGACAGAAGACGGGGGCAGACAGACAGAGACAGACGTGGACAGACAGAAGACGGGGGCAGACAGAGACACAGGTGGACAGATAGAAGACGGGGACAGACAGAGACAGACGTGGACAGACAGAAGACGGGGACAGACAGAGACAGACGTGGACAGACAGAAGACGGGGACAGACAGACAGAGACAGACGTGGACAGACAGAAGACGGGGACAGACAGAGACAGACGTGGACAGACAGAAGACGGGGGCAGACAGACAGAGACAGACGTGGACAGACAGAAGACGGGGGCAGACAGACAGAGACAGACGTGGACAGACAGAAGACGGGGACAGACAGAGACAGACGTGGACAGACAGAAGACGGGGACAGACAGAGACAGACGTGGACAGACAGAAGACGGGGACAGACAGACAGAGACAGACGTGGACAGACAGAAGACGGGGACAGACAGAGACAGACGTGGACAGACAGAAGACGGGGACAGACAGACAGAGACAGACGTGGACAGACAGAAGACGGGGGCAGACAGACAGAGACAGACGTGGACAGACAGAAGACGGGGACAGACAGACAGAGACAGACGTGGACAGACAGAAGACGGGGGCAGACAGACAGAGACAGACGTGGACAGACAGAAGACGGGGACAGACAGACAGAGACAGACGTGGACAGACAGAAGACGGGGACAGACAGAGAACGAGGTGGACAGACAGCGTCACTGAGGGTGGGCATGAATGAGGTGGACAGACAGCGTCACTGAGGTGTGGACATGAATGAGGTGGACAGACAGCGTCACTGAGGTGTGGACATGAATGAGGTGGACCACGGTCCGAGCGCTTGCACGTCACTGTTCTAGGGGGAGACAACTAATATGAATTCTCTGCACCATGGATACTCTGCACCACGGATATAATGGATACTCTGCACCACAGATATAATCGATACTCTGCACACGGATTAATGGTACTCTGCACCACGGATATAATGGATACTCTGCACACGGATACTCTGCACCACGGATATAATGGATACTCCGCACACGGATACGATGATACTCTGCACCACGGATATAATGGATACTCTGCACCACGGATTAATCAATACTCTGCACCACGGATAATCAATACTTGCACCACGGATATAATGGATACTCTGCACCACGGATATAATCGATATTCTGCACCACGGATATAATGGATACTCTGCACCACGGATATAATGGATACTCTGCACCACAGATATAATGGATACTCTGCACCACGGATATAATGGATACTCTGCACCACGGATACAATAAATACTCTGCACCACGGATATAATGGATACTCTGCACCACGGATACAATGGATACTCTGCACCACGGATATAATGGATACTCTGCACCACGAATATAATGGATACTCTGCACCACGGATATAATGGATACTCTGCACCACGGATATAATGATACTCTGCACCACGGATACTCTGCATCACGGATACAATGGATACTCTGCACCACGGATACAATAGATACTCTGCACACACGGAAACAATGGATACTCTCACCAAGCATATAATGGATACTCTGCACCACGGATATAATGGACACTCTCCACCACGGATACAATGGATACTCTGCACCACGGATATAATGGATACTCTGCACCACGGATATAATGGATACTCTGCACCACGGATGCACATGGATACTCTGCACCAGGGATGCAATGGATACTCTGCACCACGGATACTCTGCACCATGGATATAATGGATACTCTGCACCACGGATACAATGGATACTCTGCACCACAGATATAATGGATACTCTGCACCACGGATACAATGGATACTCTGCACCACGGATACTCTGCACCACGGATATAATGGATACTCTGCACCACGGATACAATGGATACTCTGCACCACGGATACAATGGATACTCTGCACCACGGATACAATGGATAATCTGCACCACGGATATAATGGTTACTCTGCACCACGGATATAATGGATACTCTGCACCACGGATATAGTGGATACTCTGCACCACGGATATAATGGATACTCTGCACCACGGATATAATGGATACTCTGCACCACGGATATAATAAATACTCTGCACCACGGATACAATGGATACTCTGCACCACGGATATAATGGATACTCTGCACCACGGATATAATCGATACTCTGCCACCGAATATAATCGATACTCTGCACCACGAATATAATGGATACTCTGCACCACAGAAATAATGGATACTCTGCACCACGGATATAATGGATACTCTGCACCACGGATATAATGGATACTCTGCTACTCACGGATACTCTGCACCACGGATATGATGGATACTTTGCACTACGGATACAATGGATACTCTGCACCACGGATTCTCTGCACCACGGATATAATGGATGCTCTGCACCACGGATACAATTGATACTCTGCACCACGGATATAATGGATACTCTGCACCACGGATATAATGGAAAACTATGCACCACGGATATCAAATGGATACTCTGCACCACGGATACTCTGCACCACGGATATAATGGATACTCTGCACCACGGATAAAATGGATACTCTTCACCACGGATATAATGATACTCTGCACCGCGGATATAATGGATACTCTGCACCACGGATACTCTGCACCACGGATATAATGGATACTTTGCACCACGGATACAATGGATACTCTGCACCACGGATTCTTTGCACCACGGATATAATGGATGCTCTGCACCACGGATACAATGGATACTCTGCACCACGGATATAATGGATACTCTGCACCATGGAGACAATGGATACTATGCACCACGGATATAATGGATACTCTGCACACGGATATAATGGATACTCTGCACCACGGATACTCTGCATTACGGATATAATGGATGCCCTGCACCACGGATACTCTGCACCACGGATATAATGGATACTCTGCACCACGGATACTCTGCACCACGGATATAATGGATGCTCTGCACCACGGATACAATGGATACTCTGCACCACGGATATAATGGATACTCTGCACCACGGATACTCTGCACCACGGATATAATGGATACTCTGCACCACGGATATAATGGATACTCTGCACCCACGATACTCTGCACCACGGATATAATGGATGCCCTGCACCACGGATACTCTGCACCACGGATATAATGGATACTCTGCACCACGGATACTCTGCACCACGGACATAATGGATACTCTGCACCACGGATACTCTGCACTACGGATATAATGGATACTCTGCACCACGGATACTCTGCACCACGGATACAATTGATGCTCTGCACCACGGATATAATGGATACTCTGCACCACGGATACAATTGATACTCTGCACCACGGATATAATGGATACTCTGCACCACGGATATAATGGATACTCTGCACCACGGATATAATGGATACTCTGCACCACGGATATAATGGATACTCTGCACCACGGATACTCTGCACACGGATATAATGGATACTCTGCACCACGGATATAATGGATACTCTGCACCACGGATATAATGGATACTCTGCACCACGGATACAATTGATACTCTGCACCACGGATACAATGGATACTCTGCACACGAATACTCTGCACCACGGATATAATGGATACTCTGCACCACGGATATAATGGATACACTGCACCACGGATACTCTGCACCACGGATACAATTATTGATACTCTGCACCATGGAGACAATGGATACTCAGCACCACGGATATAATGGATACTCAGCACCACGGATGCAATGGATACCCTGCTCCACGGATACTCTGCACCATGGATATGCTCCAATAAAAAAGAAGAAGATATGCGTCAAAAAACAAAAAACAAAAGATAGATAGATAGATAATGATAGATAGATAGATAGATAGATAGATAGATATAACACTTCACTTTAAAAAAATATTTTTAAACAACACACACACTACACACACACACACCAACACACACACACACACACACCACTCACACACACACACACACACCGCGCGCGCGCGCGCGCGCACACACACTCCTAAATCTAAACATGTACGCATTGAATGAAAGGCCCAATAAACTAGCCGTGTTCAAAGACGTGTTGTTTTCTTCATGCTGCGCGAGTTGCCAGATCAAATGTAATGAACAAGTCGTGAATTGTCCGTCTGACTCTCGTTCCCCTACAAGATCAAAGGTAATGAACAAGTCGTGAATTGTCCGTCTTCTTCTTCTTCTCGTTGCCTTCACACGCGGAGACCGCTTCGTTCCAGAAATGCCGTGGTCTTCTGTAGGGACGCCACTGTGCCGTACAGCTTGTCCTGGACGGGGGTAGGCTCTGGCCACAGCTCTTCTCTCAGCCGTCGGAAGTTCCCGCATTCCTGTAGTATGTGGGCGTGTCCTGTTCAGCCTCTCCACAAGGACACATTGGGGATGGCACAACCTTGAGTTTCGAATGGAGGTGTTTATTTAGTCTGTTGTGCCCTGTTCGCAGCCTGAAGATGGTGACCTGCTCTGGTCTTGCAAGCAGGTGGAGGCTGTCATTCTGTGCCGGAGTTCGAAACAGAGCTTTGTCCGTCTGATTCTCGTTCAACGACAAACAACTTTAATTTGTGGGGTTGGCAGGAGGTTTAAAGGTCAATCCTCATTCCTACACACACACACACACACACCAACACACACACACACACACACACACACACACACACACACAACCACGGACAACAAAATAACAACAACTGGGGATCGCCAGCCCAAATTGATCAACAACAACACACAACTACAAAACATTCTAGTGTCAACAGTACGCACAGGACGGATCCGGACCAATAAGCACACAGAGGCTTCAGAACACGGTCTGACACTGACTACGGAAAACAGCTTTGCAGACCTCAATGTTGCGAACGAGACTAGCACCTGCACACACTCACTGGCCATAACACTGACCACACCCCACGACATAACACACACGCACCAGCAACAAGCACGCATGGAAAAACACTCTCTGGCTGGGGCTGAAATCTAGCTAATCAATCTATACCAACTGACCCACACAGATAGTCTTACACACGTCACATCAAACACACAATAATAAACAACACCCTCTAAAAAACACACAACACAAATAACACACATCACAACAAAAACAACAAACACAAACAACACACAACGAGCAGCAACGACAGAGAGCAGAGACAGACAATTCCATTATTCTCTAAACAACTTGTCTCTCTCTGCTCGTCCTTTTATCATCTATTGCAGCACTTACCATGCCTCCCCCTCGTCTTCCCTCTTTTATGGCCTCTCGGTGAGATTCTGGACAGAGAGTTCTAACTATAAGAATCACATATCTCTACTCTAATCTGTATACCAATCACCACTCCCGCCCCACTTTAGCTTCCCCTTTCTTCTCTCTCATCTTTTTGTTTCAGCTGCTTTCTCTTCCATCCCGCTAAGAAAGAAGAACAGATGATGATAGGCACTGCTAAACTAGTTGAGTAATACTTTTTGAGCCGAGTCGCTCTCCGTCTCTCAGCAGTCTCCTGCTCCTTTCCACCTACTCCCATCTTCCTCCATTTCCTCACAGCCTTACTCTTCTCCACTCCATTGCCCATCTTCTCGTCTTCTGCAGTCGACAGTCTAAAAACAAAATAGACGTGATTCTATCTGTTATCACCTGCCTCTAGTAATCTATTTATACCGGCTGTAGACAATGGTTTTAAGATAATGATTGTGAATTCAGAAGAGATGTTTTATTTTGTGATTCCATAGCATTGAGTTCTCGTTCTAGTATCTGTGAGTAGCTTAGCCCTTTCATGTTTGATGGACGACTGCATTCTTGAATGAGAAACGTAAGCAGCTGTGAGTGTGTTTGGGCTGGGCTGTCCTTCCTCCACGACATTTCACCGGGTTGACAAATTTTTGGCGAGCCTCCAGGATATTTTGCCCTTTTTTTATAATTGTTCAACTTTTCAAGAGGAAACTGGGGGGGGTTCAAGTTTTAAATCCAAAACAAGGGGGTTTTCTTACTGTATGTTCCCAAATAGTTAAAAAGGCTTGGCTTTCTTCCAAGATGTTAAACAGGCGGGATTTCAGCCCCCGAGTACTTATTCGCACAGATTTTCCTATAAAACGCTCTCATATTGGGTCAGGCGGGGCGTCTTTAAAAACTAATACTTGTCCCCCAACTAATATTACATTTAAGGATTGTGCTTTCGCATCGTTCGGTGACCCAACCCGTTTGGCTGTCGTTTTTGGGTAAAATCTTGTTTAAAAAAAATAATGGGCGGAAAAAAGAACACCCTTATTGAAAAAATTTTGGGGCGTCGCTCGTTTTTTTAGGTTTCTCAAGGGGGAGTTCAGTTCGTTAAAAACCCCAAAAGATGGGAAAAAGTGAGGAGCGGAAAAAAGCCCCTATCGCATAGAGGCCAGGAAAAAGAAAGAATGAAGCAGGGAAAAAGAAAGAAAAAGGAAGCGCAGGGAAAAAGAAAGAATAGGGAAAAGCAGGAAACAGAAAGATTAAAGGGTTTTAATTGGAGTTAGAGAAAGTGGAAAGCAGAGGGGGGCCACCGATTAAGGGGGGTTCACTTTCCATGACTCTGTGCGACAGCCCCCCCCACCCAAGTTGCCAAAATTCTCGGAAAGGGGCCGATTCGTTGACGCTACAACATCTTTCGAAAAGTTTGCGACCATCAGGGTTGGCCTCCAAAAGGGGGCGTCATTTGTCGGCGTTATGACGGGAAGGCGTTACGATTTTCACTGCATTGCCCGCAGAACCCAATCTGATTTCGGGGCTGTGAAGGGGGTCTTTTTAAGAAGGGATTTGCCTCCAGAGGAAGGATTCAGAAAGAAATTTCGTTCACAATTGCAAGCAGGGGAAACGACACTCATTTGGGCACGTTAGATCACTATTTTGAAATGGTTTGAGTTAGTGGGAGAAGAAGGAGTTCCCGAGTTGAAAGACTAGTTAGAAGAAAGTTTTGTCAGGGTTCGGCCCCGATTAACCTCTTTGAAAGAGACACCAGAGAACAGGAGTTTTTTGAAATTCGCAAAGGGGTATAGAGAGGCACGTTTGGGCACAAGGTGGGAGAAAAGGGGCTGCACAGGTGAGAAATGCAAAGGGGATAGGGGAGTTTTCTGCAAAATCGCAACCCAGTGGTGGGGAGAAGGGAAGGGGAAAGGGACTTAGGGTTTCATTTGTCACGAAGGGACATGTGGCGGGGAATGTCCAATGTTCCGAAGGGAGAGCCTTGCAAGAGGTGGATAAGGGTCCCAGGGGAAACGACCTGCATGGGAACCAAAAAGGGGTTTTTCTGAAGAGGGTGGGGCAGCCTTGGCAGCCTGGGCAGCAGTCAGTGTCAGGGGTAGGGGCACAGGGGTGAGTGGGTTCGTTACCCTGGAGAAGGGTGGATTGGCCACAAAGGGGGAAAGTTTTCAGCATGGTTTTTCATGCGGGGTTGTACAACAAAGCGGTCGAGAAAGGGATTGAAGGGCAAATCCCGACCTTACTCTAAACGATGGGATGTGGGGAGTTTCCAGTTGCTAAGATAGAAGTTCCCCTTACTTTCGGCGAGTTGTCTGCGTTTGGGTGGGGAAAAAACCCCTTCATGATTTGATCTTGAAATTTTCCAGGGGCAAGGGATCCAGGGGATCCGGTTGTTTACTGCAAAAGGGGCAGCAGCAAAACGGAGCGGGAAAGGGGGGAAAAGGTTTATAAACCCTTAGTCGTTTTTTGCAAGGAAGCAGGAAAGATTTCGCCTGTGGTTTTTGGGCGCGCAGGAAAAAGCCCTTTGCTCGGAAAATTCTTGGGGGTTGGGAAAGGGGGGAGAAAAAGGGGTTAAGGGGTGAAAGAATTTCTTTGAAAAGGGGGGTTTTCCGGTGTTCACCAAAGGGGGAAACAGGTAAGGTGACCAACCATTAGAGGACCCCGGTTATCGTGCAATGCTTCAGTGGGGCCAGTCGCCATGCGGGGATCTCGGCACCACAAAAAAACTGACCGAAACTTGGGCCCTTTTCATTTGGCCCGGGCAATGGCAGACATCAAGGTTTTTGATGTCGTGACGGTGCAAAGGGCAGCCACAAAAGGGGGAAGAGGAAGGCCCTCTTAAACTCCCCCTTTAAATTTACACCCCCATTTAGGGGGGGGGCGGGGATTTTGATTGGCCCAAAGCGCCCCGTTCCAAAAAGGGGGGCCCGGTATGAGAATGTAAAAGGTTTCAAGGAAAGTTTTAGGGGAGGGGGTTCAGAAAAACAATATGACGGAAGGTAGGAAGCAATCCCCAAGGGTTGAGATCAAGCCGACTGCTTCCCACGGGTAAAAAGCTGCTGATGCATTGGAAAGGACCCCCTTCCCCTCACGAAAAGGTCGGTCGGGTTTAAACCGAATTGATGTAATGGGGGAAACCAAAACTTTTCCTGCGGAATTTTCTCCGCAAATATTTCACGTGAACCACCATAGGCCCCCAGCAGCAATTTGATGAGGTAAAGGACCCCGCAGAAAGAAGGGGAGTTTTTGGTTTTCCTAAGTTTTTCCCAAAAAGTCATACAGGGATGGTCAAGTTGAAGGGCCCCAGCAGATTTCCAGGTTTTTTTTGTCGGACCACAAAGCCCGGGGAAAGAGGAAAAAGGGAAGAAGATGATAATTTAGAGAGACCCAAAAAAACCCAAAAAGAAATCGGGGTCTCTATTTTATTGGGAAAGGGGTTTTCCAAATTTGCTACAAATCACGAGCCTTCATGATTGGTAAAAACAAGGGAAACCCCGGGATGGTCGAGTGGTAACGCGCAGAGCAACACGCAGACGGGGTTGGAAAAAAACAGGGTTCCCCTCCCCTTTGAAGCTACCAGATATGTCCAAACCATTTTTGTTTCGGAAAAAACCATCAGGTGGTGGGATAGGTGCAGTTTTTGTTTCAGGAGCATGAAGAGGTCGAGTTTCCTGGGAATTTGCTACAGAAGTTGACAAGGTGAAGAAGGGGGAAAAGCAACGGTGGAGAAAAATGTTTTGCTGTCGTGTGGGCCTGCAGAAGTTCCACAAATACTTTTATGGGGAAAGAGTTCGTGATAGAACAGATCACCAACCCTAAATTCTGCGGGGGACGCTGAAAAAAAAACAGGGTTCTGCGTTGGGGAATGCCTGCAGCCCTAAGGTACCGAGCAGTAATTCCCCCGACGAAAACGGAGCTGACTATTTAAGGTGTAGTTACAACTCAACTTGGGGGGGAAAAATCAGTCAAATTTTGGGTGCTTTGTTTATTTTTGTTGATTACGTTTTGTTGATTGGGTAGGGGCCATTCCCGTTGGGTATGGTTCATAATTTTTGTGTGGACTTTTTCAAAATTTTTTTTTGAACTTGTTATGGGATGTATTATGCTTGAGATACAGTCGCTGTTAGGATGCATTTTTGCAAAAAGGAGGATGGAGATTTCCCCAGTGAAGTGTCATGGATTTGTGATATATTTTATTTTGCTTTCAAAAATTGTGAAAAATATGGCAAATCCGCAGGTAGGGGAATCGCATAAGGGCCAGAGGTCGTTATAAAAAAGATTAAAAACCAAGAGCGCACGTCAATGAAAAACTTGGGGGGTATTTCCCAAGAGTTTTTTTAAAACTTTTAAACCGTTGGTTAAAGTTTTAAAAAATTGCCGTGTAGGTGGTCACAAATTCGGTTGTTGTTTTTTTGTACCCTTTTTTTTGAGCAAGCGGAGCATGGGCTTTTTGCAAGGGGGAAAAATTTTTTCCCGACAAAAAAATAAACAACCCCAAATTGGGGAGTCGCCAGCCAAATTTTTCGGGGCAAACTTTTCAACTCAAAAATTCTAGGCGCGATAGCGGGCCCCTGGGTCGGGTCCGCCAATAACTTGCGGGGGGAAAGGGTTTTTAGGAAAACGGTTGTCCGGCTAACGGGCTAAGCATTTTTACCCGCCCGATGTCCCACGAGACAGTCGTAGCGCCTGCCAGACTACTCCAAAATTTCACTGACCTGCCCCCGACTTAAACCACACGGCGCCAGTTTAAGAGGGGAAGGGGGGAAAGGTTTTTGTGTGGGGGGGGGAAATCAGCTAACAAAAAATGACCAATTGCCACCACAGAGGAAAGGTGGAAAGGCGTGGGCTTCATATTAATACCAATAAAAAAAAACTTCAAAAATACTCCAAATTTTCCCCCCCTTTTTACAAATCAACCAAAAAAATAAAAAAACCCAAAAACAACAAAAAAAAAAGAATCTATGAATCCTAAAGAAAGCAGAGAGATAGGGGGGAAGGGAAAGAGAACCAAATTGAGAGATTGCATGAATGTCTCAGAGGAAGGCTGAGGAGAGAAGTGGAAGAGAAGAGTTGCAACTAATGAAGAAGAAAAGAAAGAAAAAAAAAAAAGAAAAGAAAAGAAAACCCGCATTTGAAAAAGCAGAAAGGAGAGGAGAGAGAGAGTTCAATGCGTTAATGCAGGAAGAAAGAAAGGAGAACTCGATGTTGATAGCATGTTCTATCCTCATGGGGTTCGACCCAAAACTTGGGCCCCGCACCCTTATCACGTCCCTCTGCCGGTGCCACAGTCCCGCTTACCGGTGCAAGTGACCCAAACCAGGCCGCAGTTGTGTCGGTTTGTGAAAGTGACATGAAAAAAAAAAGAAAAGAAAAGAAAAGACGTGATTTGTGAATAGAAAAATCACCTGGCCGGGAAAATAAAATCTATTTATACCCGGGTAGTCAGAATGTTTTAGTAAAGATTTTTGGAAGTTCAGGAAAGAGAGAATGTTTTTTTTTTTGTTTTAATTCCCTATTTTTGATGTTTCGTTTTTTTTGATCTGGTGTAAAGTTTTTAGCTTACTGGGTTTTATGTTCGAATGCATGATTTGAATGGAACTAAGCAAGCTGTGAGTGTGTTTGGGCTTGCCAGTCCTTCCTCCACTACATTACACCCGAGGTTTAAAACACACACACACACACGTACAACCGTACACCACACACGCACACACACCCACACACACACACACAACACACAACACACACACAACGCACACACAACACACACACACACAC
>CM031596.1:30612122-30622122 GCA_018398815.1 Conus ventricosus | reverse complement strand
AGAAGGGAGAGTGGAGGGGCTGAGAGGATGGTCGCGAAGGAGAGTGGAGGGGCTAGAGGAGAGATGGTAAGAGAAGGGAGTGTGGCGGGGGGGGCTAGATAGAGATGGAGAGAAGGGAGAGGGGAGGGGGCTAGGGAGAGATGGAGAGAAGGGAGAGTGGAGGGGGTAGAGAGAGATGAGCGAAGGGCGAGTGGGGGGGCTGAGAGAGATGGAGTGAAGGGAGCGAGTGGAGGGCGGGCTAGAGAGAGATGGAGAGGAAGGGAGAGTGGAGGGGGGGCTAGAGATGAGAGGAGAGAAGGGAGAGTGGAGGGGGGGGGAAGATAGAGATGGGAGAAGGGAGAGTGGGGGGTAGCGAGGATTGAGAGCGGAGAGGTTGGAGGGGACTAGAGCGAGAAGGAGTGAAGGGAGAGTGGAGGGGGCTAGAGAGAGATGGAGAGATGGACAGTAGAGGGGGGGTTAGAGAGAGATGGAGGAGACGGGAGGAGTGGAGGGGCTTGGGAAGGAGAGTTGGAGCGAGGGAGGTGGAGGGGGCTAGAGTGAGATGGAGCGAAGGGAGAGTGGAGGGGGCTAAGAGAGTGTGAGGAAGGGAGAGGTGGAGGGTGGCTAGATACGAGATGGAGAGAGAATGGAGAGTGGAGGGCGGCTAGAGCGAGATGAGAGAGAAGGGAGAGTGGAGGGGGCTTAGAGAGAGATGGAGGTGAAGAGCGGAGTGGAGGGGGTAGAGCAGAGGAGGATGGAGAGAATGGAGAGTGGAGGGGTGCTAGGAGAGATGGAAGAAGGAGAGAGTGGAGGGGGCTTGAGAGAGATGGAGAGAAGGGGAAGTGGAGGGTGGGGGCTAGAGATAGATGGAGGACGAAAAGGGAGGAGTGGAGGGGGCTGGCTAGAGAGAGATTGGAATAGAAGGGCGAGAGGAAGGGGCTAGGAGAGAGATGGCGTATGAAGGAGAGTTGAAGGGGGCTCGGAGAGGATCAGGAGAGATGGGAGAGTGGAGGGGGCTAGAGAGGTGGAGCGAAGGGGACCCCCCCCCCCCCCCCGAGAGTGGAGGGGTAGAGAGAGATGGAGAGAAGGAGAGAAGAGTGGTGAGGGGGCTAGAAGAGAGATGGAGAGAAGGGCGATGGAGGGGGTAGAGAGAGAAGGGAGAAGGAGAGGTGAGGGTGGGCTAGAGAGAGATGGAGCGAAAGGAGAGTGGAGGGGGCTTGAGAGAGAAGGAGAGAAAGTGGAGTGGAGGGGTGGTTAGAGAGAGATGGATAGAGGGAGAGTGGGGGGGCTAGAGAGAGATGGAGAGAAGGGTAGAGTGGGAGGGGGCTAGAGAGAGTGGAGAGAAGGGAGAGTGGAGGGGGATAGAGAGTGATGGAGAGAAGGGAGAGTGGAGGGGGGCTAGAGAAGTGATGGAGTGAAGGGAGGAGAGTGGAGGGGGTCGAGAGCGTCTGGAGAGAAGGGAGGTTGGAGGGGGGGGGGCTAGAGCGAGATGGAGTGAAGGGAGAGTGGAGGGACGGGGGGGGGGGCTCTCGAGAGAGATGGTGAGAAGGGAGAGTGGAGGGGCTAGAGTGCGATGGAGAGAGAGAAGGGAGAGAGGAGGGGGCTAGGGTAGGAGAGATTGGAGTGAAGGGGAGAGAGTGGCGGGGGCCTAGAGGAGAGTGGAGCGAAGGTAGAGTGGTGGGGGTAGAGAGAGATGGAGAGAAGGGACAGTGGAGGGGGGGGGGTAGAGAGAGATGGAGAGAAGGGGAGAGTGGAGGGGGTAGAGAGCGATGGAGAGAAGGGAGGAGTGGAGGGGGCTAGAGCGAGATGGAAGAGAAGGGACAGTGGAGGGGGGGGGTAGAGAGAGATGGAGAGGAAGGGACAGTGGCAGGGGGCTATGAGAGAGTGGAGAGAAGGGAGAGTGGAGGGGGTTAGAAGAGATGGAAGAGAAGGGCAGTGGCGGGGGACGAGTGGAGATGAGAGACGGGCCAGTGGCGGTGTTCTAGCGCGCTGTAGAGAAGCTCCAGTGGATGGGGGAAGGATAGATGGAGCGAATGGAGAGTGGAGGGGGGGGGGTAATCATTGCTGTCTATCCTGTCGTATTTTGTGGTGTGTCTTTCTTCATGCTATAATTTTAGATTCTTTTTACTAATCTCATTTCTCCTTAAATGATTTTTTTACTCGCTCTCTTTCGCTCCTTTTCTATTTTCACCTTTTTTTGTTGCCCTTTTTTTTACAACAATACTGCCGAGGGGGCATTAGAGAGGATGGAGAGAAGGGAGAGTGGAGGGGCTAGAGAGAGATGGAGAGAGGAGAGTGGAGGGGGGCTAGCGAGAGATGGAGAGAAGGGGAGAGCTGGAGGGGGCTTTAGAGAGAGATGGATGAGAAGGGAGAGTGGAAGAGAGGGGGGGGGGTAGAGAGCGGATGGAGAGAAGGAGAGTGGGAGGGGGTAGAGAGCGATGGAAGAGAAGGTAGAGTGGGAGGGGGCTCGAAGAGATGGAGAGAAGGGGAGAGTGGAGGGGGCTAGAGAGAGATGGAGAGAGGGAGAGTGGAGGGGGCTTAGAGGAGATGGAGAGAAGGGAGATTTGGAGGGGGGGGGCTAGAGAGAGTGGAGAGAAGGGTGAGTGGAGGGGGCTAGAGAGCGATGGAGAGAAGGAGAGTGGAGGGGGCTAGAGAGAGATGGATGAGAAGGGAGAGTGTGAGGGCGGGGGGGGGGCTAGCGGAGATGGAGAGAAGCGACAGTGGAGGGGGCTGAGAGAGTGGAGAGAAGGCGAAGTGGGGGGGGAGGCTAGAGAGTGATGGTTGAGACGGTTAGAGTGGAGGGGGGGGGCTAGAGAGAGATGGAGAGAAGGGACAGTGGAGGGGGGGGCTAGAGAGAGATGGAGAGGAAGGGAGAGAGGAGGAGGGGGGGGGGCTAGAGAGAGGATGAGAGAAGGGGACAGTGGAGGGTGGCTAGGGAGAGGGATGGAGAGAAGGGAGTGTGGAGGGGGGCTTAGAGAGAGATGGAGAGAGGGAGAGAGGGAGGGGGTAGAGGAGGATGGAGAGAAGGCGAGGAGTGGAGGGGGGTCGAGAGAGGATGAGAGTAGGGAGGGGAGGGGGCTCGAGAGAGATGGAGAGAAGGGACAGTGGAGGGGGGGCTAGGGAGAGTGGAGAGAAGGGAGGTGGAGGGGGGGGGGAGGGCTAGAGAGAGATGGAAAGAGAACGGGAGGAGTGGAGGGGGCTAGAGAGAGATGGAGAGAGGTAGAGAGGAGGGGGTGAGAGCGATGAGAGAAGGGAAGTGGAGGGGGATGAGAGAGAAGGAGAGAAAGGGACCGTGGAGGGGGGCTATGAGCGAGATGGAGAGAATGGGAGAGTGGAGGGGGTAGAGAGCGATGGAGAGAAGGTGAGTGGAGGGGGTAGGAGAGATGGGAGAGGAAGGAGTGTGGAGGGGGCTAGAGAGAGATGGAAGAGAAGGGAGTGAGTGGAAGGGGGCTTGAGAGAGATGGAGAGAAGGGAGATGTGGAGGGGGGGGGCTAGAGGAGAGATGGAGAGAAGGGGGAGTGGAGGGGTAGAGAGAGATGGAGAGAAGGGAGAGTGTAGGGGGCTTAGAGAGAGCTGGAGACGAAGGGAGTGTGGAGGGGGGGGCTAGAGAGCGCTGGATGAGAGGGACGTGGAGGGGGGCTAGAGAGAGCTGGAGAGAAGGGAGAGTGGAGGGGGGGGGCTAGAGAGGATGGAGAGAAGGGACAGTGGAGGGGGGGGGGATTTAGAGAGAGTTGGTGAGAAGGAGAGAGTGGATGGGGGGGGGCTAGAGAGAGATGGAGAGGAAAGGGCCCAGTGGAGGGGGTTGGGAAAGATGGAGAGAAAGGGTGAGTGAGGGGGGGGGGCAAGAGAGTGATGGAGAGAAGGGACAGTGGAGGGTGGTAGAGAGAGATGGAGAGAAGGGGTTTGGAGGGGGGGGGATAGAGAGAGATGGAGAGGAGGGAGAGTGGAGGGGGATAGAGAAGAGCTGGAGAGAAGGTAGAGTGGAGGGGCGGGCTAGAGAGAGTTGGAGAGACGGGACAGTGGAGGGGAGATTAGAGAGAGATGGAGAGAAGGCCAGTGGGGGGGTAGAGAGAGCTGGAGAGAAGGGGACAGTGGAGGGGGCTAGAGAGAGATGGAAGGAGAAGGGAGAGTGGAGGGGGGGGCTGGCGGGGCTGAGAGAGATGGAGAGAAGGGAAGGTGGAGGGGGCTAATGGAGAGATGGAGAGAAGGGAGAGTGGGGGGGGGTAGAGAGAGATGAGAGAAGGACGCAGTGGAGGGGGCTAGGAGAGAGATGGAGAGAAGGGAAGTGGAGGGGGCTAGAGAGAGCCTGGAGAGAAGGGAGAGTGGAGGGGGGGGCTTTAGTGAGAGGATGGGAGAAGGGGACAGTGGATGGGGATAGAGAGAGATGGAGAGAGGAAAGTGTGGAGGGGGGGCTAGAGACGAGATGGAGAGAAGGGAAGGGGGGCGGGGGGCTAGAGAGAGATGGAGAGAAGGTGACAGAGGAGGGGGCTAGAGAGAGATGGAGAGAAGGGAAATGGAGGGGGGGGGCTGAGAGAGATTGGAAAGAAGGGAGAGTGGAGGGGAGGGGGGGCTGAGCGAGATGGCAGGACGGGGACGGGAGGGGGCTAGAGAGAGATGGAGAGAGGTGCGAGTGGAGGGGGGGCTAGAGAGAGATGGAGAGAAGGGAGAGTGGCGGGGGCTAGAGAGAGAAGGAGAGAAGGGACAGTGGAGGGGGCTAGAGAGGAGATGGAGAGAAGGAGAGTGGAGGGGACTATCGAGAGTGGATGAGAAGGGAGAGTGGAGGGGGGGGGCGCTTGAGAGAGATGGAGGAGAGAAGGGAGAGTGGAGTTGGGTAGAGAGCGATGGCGAGAGGGAGAGTGGAGGGGGCTAGAGAGAGATGGAGAGAAGGGGAGAGTGTGAGGGGGGGGGGGGGCTAGAGGAGAGAGCATGGAGAGAGGGGAGAGTGGAGGGGGGGGGGGGCTCGAGAAGAGATGGAGAGAAAGGGAGAGGAGTGGAGGGGACTTTAGAGAGTGGAGAGAAGGGAGAGTGGAGGGGGACTAAGAGAGAGATGGAGAGAAGGGACAGTGGTGTCGGGGGCTAGCGAGAGATGGAGAGAGGGAGAGTGGCGGGGGTAGAGAGAGGATGGAAGAAGGGAGAGTGGAGGGGGCTAGAGAGGAGATGGAGAGAAGGGACAGTGGAGGGCGGACCTTTAGCAGAGAGATGGAGAGAAGGGCGAGTGGAGGGGGCTAGAGAGAGCTGGCGAGAAGGGAGAGTGGAGGGGGGGGGCTAGAGCGAGATGGAGAGCAAGGGGACAGTGGAGGGGGCTAGAGAGAGATGGAGAGAAGGTGAGTGGGGGGGGTAGAGATGAGCAGAGATGGAGAGAGGGCTAGTGGAGGGGGGGGTAGCGAGAGATGGAGAGAAGGGGAGTGGGGGGGTAGAGGTGATGGAGAGAAGGGAGCGTGGAGGGGGGGTTATAGAGAGAGATGGAGAGAAGGGAGAGTGGATGGGGCTAGAGAGAGATGGAAGAGAAGGGAAAGTGGAGGTTTACTTTCTCTCATGGCGCGAGGGACAGTGGAGGGGGTAGAGAGAGATGGGAGAGAAGGGAGAGTGGGGGGGCTAGAGAGAGATGGAGAGAAGGGAGAGTGGAGGGGGCTAGAGGAGATGGAGAGAAGGGATGTGTGGAGGGGGGCTTAGAGGAGATGGAGAGAAGGAGAGTGGGGGGGCTAGAGAGAAGATGGAGGAGAAGGGAGAGTGGAGGGGGCTAAGAGAGAGATGGAGAGACGGAGAGTTGAGGGGGCTAGATAGAGATGTGAGAGAAGGGAGAGTGGAGGGGACTAGAGGAGATGGAGAGAAGCGGAGAGTGGTGGGGGCTAGAGGAAGCGATGGAGAGAGAAGGAGAGTGGAGGGGGGGGGCACAAGTGAGCGATGGAGAGAAGGAGAGTGGAGGGGGCTAGAGAGAGAGATGGAGAACTGGGCGAGTGGAGGGGGCTAGGGAGAGATGGAGAGAAGGGAGAGTGGAGGGGGCTAGTAGTGAGAGATGGAGAGAAGGGAGCGTGGAGGGGGCTAGAGAGAGGAGCGAGAAGGGAGAGTGGAGGGGGGCTAGAGAGAGATGGAGAGAAGGGAGAGTGGGGGGGGGGGTAGAGAGAGATGGAAGAGAAGGGGAGAGTGGAGGGGGGGCTGGGGTAGAGAGAGATGGAGAGAAGGGAGAGTGGAGGGGGCTAGGAGAGTTGGAGAGAAGGGGAAGTGGAGGGGGCTTAGAGAGGATGGAGACGAAGGAGAGAGTGGAGGGGGGGGGGGGGTAGAGGAGAGATGGAGAGAAGGGAGGACGTGGAGGGTGCTAGAGAGAGATGGAGAGAAGGAGAGTGGAGGGGGCTAGCGTGGGATGGCGAGATACAAACAAGGCGAGAGTGGAGGGGGCTAGAGAGAGATGGAGAGAAGGGGAGAGAGTGGGAGGGGGGGGCTAGAGAGAGATGGAGGAAGGGTGAGTGGTGGAGGGGGCTAGAGAGAGCTGGAGAGAAGGAGGGAGGTGGCTAGAGAGAGCTGGAGAGGGGAGAGTGGAGGGGGTAGAGAGGATGGAGAGGAAGGAGAGTGAGGGGGGCTAGAGAGAGATGAGAGAAAGGCGAGTGGAGGGGAACTAGAGAGAGATGGAGAGAAGGGGAGATTGGAGGTGGTAGAGCGAGATGGAGAGAAGGGAGAGTGGGAGGGGGAGGGGGCTAGAGAGAGATGGAGAGAAGGGAGAGTGGAGGGGGGGGGCTAGAAGAGAGATTGAGAGAAGGGACGTGGAGGGGTCTAGAGAGCGATGGAGAGAAAGGGAGTGTGGAGGGGGCTAGAGAGAGATGGAGAGAAGGGAGAGTGGAGGGGGCTAGACTAGATAGAGATGGAGAGAAGGGATTAATGAGTGGAGGGGGAGCTAGAGAGCGAGGAGAGAAAGGGAGAGTGGAGGGGGCTAGAGAGTGTTGGGAGAAAGGGAGGTGGTGGGGGCTAGCGTGAGATGGAGAGAAGGGAGAGTGGAGGGGGGGGGGCTAGAGAGAGATGGAGTGCAGGGAGGAGTGGAGGGGGTAGTGAGAGACTGGAGAGAAGGGAAGGGGGGGGCTAGAGCGAGAAGGAAGCGAAGGGAGAGTGGAGGGGTGAAGAGAGGCGAGATGGGAGAGAAAAACAAAAAGTGAAGGGAGAGTTGAGGGGGGGGGGGGCTAGATTGAGATGGAGAGAAGGGAGAGTGTGGGGGTTAGAGCAGAGATGGGAGAAGGGACCGTTGGAGGGGCTGAGCGAGACTAGAGAGAGATGGAGAGAAGGGAGGAGAGTGGAGGGGGCTAGAGAGACGATGGAGAGAAGGGAGAGTGCGAGGGGGTAGAGAGCGATGGAGAGAAGGGAGAGTGGAGGGGCGTTAGAGAGAGATGGAGAGAGGGACAATGGAGGGGGGAGATAGAGATGGAGAGAAGGGAGCGTGGAGGGGGCTAGAGAGAGATGGGGAGAGGTTAGAGTGGAGGGGGGGGCTAGAGAGGATGGAGAGAAGGGACAGTGGAGGGGGGCTAGAGAGAGGTCGAGAAGAAGGGGAGAGTGGGAGGGGGCTAGAGAGAGTTGGAGAGAAGGGGGAGAGTGGAGGGGGCTAGAGAGAGATGGAGGAGAAGGTAGAGTGGAGGGGGCTAGGAGAGAGAGGGGAGAAGGGACAGTGGAGGGGGGCTGAGAGAGATGGAGAAGAAGGGAGAGTGGAGGGGGTCGGAGAGAGATGGTAGAGAATGGACAGTGGGGGGCTAGAGAGAGAGATGGAGAGAGAAGGGAAGAGTGGAGGGGGCTAGAGGATAGGAGATGGAGCGAAGGGAGAGTGTGAAGGGGGCTCGGGAGAGATGGCGAGACGGGAGAGTGGAGGGGGTAGCGAGAGATGGAGAGAAGGGACGTGGAGGGGGTTTGAGAGGAGTGGAGAGAGAGAGTGGAGGGGGCTAGAGAGAGTTGAGAGAAGGAGAGTGGAGGGGGCTAGAGCGGAGATCTTGGAGTGAGAACGGACCGTGGAGGGGGCTAGAGAGAGAGGAGAGAAGGGGAGAGTGGGAGGGGCTAGAGGAGTGGGAGAGAAGGGGGGAGCGGAGGGGGCTAGGGAGAGATGGAGAGAAGGAGATTGGAGGGGGGGGGGGAGAAGAGAGAGATGGAGAGAGGAGAGGAGAGTGGGGGGGGGGTAGAGAGAGATGGAGAGAAAGGGAGAGTGGAGGGGGTAGAGAGAGATGGAGAGACATTGACAGTGGAGGGGTAGAGAGAGGATGGAGGAGTGGCGGGAGAGTGGACGGGGGCTCGTGGAGAGATGGAGAGAAGGGAGAAGAGTGGAGGGGGCTAGGAGAGAGATGGAGAGAATGGAGAGTGGAGGGGACTAGAGAGAGATGAGAGAGAGAGGGAGGTGGAGGGGGCTAGAGGCGAGATGGAGGAGGAGATTGGGGGGGCGGGGGGCTAGGAGAGAGTGGAGAGAAGGAGAGTGGAGGGGGGGGGGAAAGAGAGAGATGGAGAGAAGGGAGAGTGGAGGGGGCTAGAGAGAGTGGAAGCGAGGGCGGAGGAGAGTGGCAGGGATGGTAGAGTGAGTGGAGAGAGGGAGAGGGAGGGGGCTTGATAGAGATGGAGAGAAGGGAGAGTGGATGGGGGCTTAGAGAGAGATGGAGAGAAGGGGAGTGTGGAGGGGCTAGAGATGATGGAGAGAAGGGAGATGGAGGGGCTAGAGACGAGCTGGAAGAGAAGGGAGAGTGGAGGGGGGGGGGGGCTAGGAGAGATGGAGAGAATGGAGAGTGGAGGGGGGGTGGAGAGAGATGGAGAGAAGGGAGGTGGAGGGGTAGAGGAGAGATGAGAGAGGGACTCTGGAGGGGGCTAGAGAGAGGATGGAGAGAAGGGAGAGTGGCAAGGGGGCTAGAGAGAGATGGAGAAAAGGGGAGAGTGGAGGGGGGGCTAGAGAGAGATGGAGAGAGGGAGAGTGGAGGGCGGCTAGAGAGAGATGGGAGAAGGGGACAGTGGAGGTGGGCTAAGAGAGAGAGATGGAGAGAGTGGAGAGTGGCGGGGGGGTAGAGAGAGATGGAGAGAAGGGTGAGTGAGGGGGGCTAGATAGAGATGGAGAGAAGGAGAGTGGAGAGGCTAGAGAGAGAAGGCGAGAAGGGACGTGGAGGGGGCAAGAGAGGAGATGGAGAGAAGGGCGAGTGGAGGGGGTAGAGAGAGTTGGAGAGAGGGAAGAGTGGAGGGGGCTTAGAGAGAGATGGAGAGAAGGGAGAGTGGAGGGGGCTAGAGAGAGATGGAGAGAAGGGCAGTGGAGGGGGGTAGATAGAGATGGAGAGAGCGAGTGGAGGGGGTAGAGAGAGATGGAGAGATGTAGAGTGGCGGGGGTAGAGAGAGTGGAGAGAAGGGACGTGGGAGGGGGGCTAGCGAGAGATGGAGAGAAGGGAGAAGTGGAGGGGGGCTAGAGAGAGATGGAGAGAAGGGGCGGGAGGGGGGGGCTAGAGAGAGATGGGAGAATGTAATTGGAGAGGGGTCAAGAGCAGCGATGGAGAGACGGGACAGTGGAGGGGGGCTTTTAGAGAGAGATGGGAGAGAAGAGAAGGGAGAGTGGCGGGGGCTAGCGAGAGATGGAGAGTATGGACAGTGGTGGGGGCCTCGAGAGAGCGGAGAGAAGGAGAGTGGAGGGGGATAGAGAGAGTGGAGAGTAGCGGAGACGTGGAGGGGGCTAGGGAGAGAGATGGAGAGAAGGGAGGCGTGGAGGGGGTAGAGAGAGATGGAGAGAAGGGACAGTGTGAGGGGGCTAGAGAGATTGAGAGACGGGAGCGTGGGGTGGGGGCTAGAGGAGATGGAGATTAGGGAGAGTGGAGGGGGCTAGAGAGAGATGGAGAGACGGACGTGGCGGGGGTCCTTGAGTAGAGATGGAGGAGCAGGGGAGAGTGTGAGGGGGTAGAGAGAGATGGAGAGAGGGAGAGAGGAGGGGGCTGGAGGAGAGAGATGGCGAGAAGGAGAGTGGAGGGGGGGGGGATGGCTAGCGAGAGATGGAGAGAAGGGAGAGTGGGGGGGGGGGGCTAGAGAGAGATGG
>CM031596.1:30595437-30600906 GCA_018398815.1 Conus ventricosus | reverse complement strand
AGTATGTGTATTATAATGATGAGGTTGATGACACGTCATTTTGCTTGACTGGTAGTGATTTGATCACATTCCGCTTGGTTGATGAGAATAGGTTGATATACTTCGGTTGTCTGGGGAGGTATTCTTCTTGTTCTTCCCGTCTCTCATTGTCTGTCTGTCTGTCTGTCTGTCTGTCTGTCTGTCTCTCTCTCTCTCTCTCTCTCTCTCTCTCTCTCTCTCTCTCTCTTCTTCTCTGTGTTGTGTTGTGTCTCTGTCTGTCTGTCTGTCTGTCTCTCTCTCTCTCTCTCTCTCTCTCTCTCTCTCTCTCTCTCTCTCTCTCTCTCTCTCTCTCTTGCAGTTCAGTGTTAAGTTCGGATCTCTTTCTTCTCTCCTTTCAGTCTTTATTTCTTCTGTTTTCCACCTCTCTCGTGCTTTCCCTCTGTCTTTCCTTCTTCTTCTTCCTCTTTTCCCTACCTTCTGCCTGCCTCTTCCTTTTCTTCTCTTCCTTCTGTCTTCCTTTTCCTCCTTCTCTGCCTTCTGTCTTCTTCTCTTTCTTTCGATCTTTTTCAATCCCCGGGTACGCACCCTGTCGTTCCTGCCTCCTTGCTACCTTCACTCTGTCTGCCTTTCCTAACTAACCTTGGCCTGGGGGATCCCTGTGTGTCAACACCAGTGAGCGATCGATTCGTCGTCTGCCTTTAATGAGTCGATGGCGGTCATTTTCATGCACTCCGCGGACCTCACCCACGTGGAAGGCTTTCTGTCACCCAACACCTTTTGTGTGAGACCTTCCACCGGCGGGATGGTTTCTGTCCACACCTTGTGGTGGAGACTTAACCACCGGCGTGGAATGGTCTTCTGTCCCACCAGCCTTTAGTGAGGTGGGTGCCGTTCCACGTTGGAATGGCTTTCTGTCCACCACCTTGATGTGGGACCTTCCACCGGCGTGGAATGGCTTTCTGTCCCACCAACCCTTTGTGATGTGGAGACCTTCCACCCGGCGTGGAATGGCTTTCTGTCCCACCAACCCTTTGCGATGTGGAGAAACCCAAATGTGGGGCTATTAAGGAAAGAAACCACTGCACACACCAATTAGTGTGACAAGCTGATCATTTATCAATCCATCGATCAGATCGGGACCGGAATAGTTCAGTGGTAGAGCGCCGACTCGTCATCTTGGGGTTACGGGTTACGGGTTCGAATCTCTGTCGGGCCGTTTCGGTACAGGGGGATTTTTCCCTCGGAGTTAACATTGGTTCTGACTCCATTCCCCACACAGTCCTTCAAATGAGACTATAAACCGAGGTTCCGCGTGTGAACGCGCGCGTAACATCTTGCACACATGTAAAATCCCATCACCAACCTTCGGAAGAGAAGGCCAGTTTGGCCGTTGGTATGGATGACACGTTACACACAGCATGCACCTTCCCTGAAGATGGAGTATGGCTGCCTTAATGGCAGGATAAGAAAACGGTCGTACACACAAAGCTCCACTCCCTTTGTTGGGTAGATGGGATTAATCCCTGCCTGTCTCTACAGGGAATGTCTGCAGGAGTGTCAGCCTGCGTACGCAAAAAAAAAAAAAAAATAAATAAATAAAAATCGATCAGACCAATTGAAGCGTTGGCGAATGTCTGAGAAAGGGTTGTTTGGTAATAACAGAATACAGGTGTGCGAGTGAGTGAAAGATTTAGTGATATTGAAGGTAGGTTGTTTTTTTTTAAGGTTTAGAAAAGCTTGTCTTTTTCTTCTTATGAAAATCAGAACTAGAGGCTGATAACTTGTCTTGAGTAAAAGTGGCACTAAGACATAGTCTCCATCTGCTCATATAAAGTTACCCGGCGCTGTGTCCGTGATTAGTTCAATGTGGATCCGGCCCTGATTTCCGAGAAAGGAAGGAAGAACGAAAGTCAGACATGCAGGAAGACAGGTAGCGTGTTTACATACATCACCAATGGAAACTTTGATGTAAAGAAAACAGGATAACTCTCCCACACTGGACGTATTATCTCTGTATCCTTGCTCCTCTCTTTCTCCATTTATAGAGCAGAGAACATCCACCCAGAGAGAGAGAGAGACAGACAGAGAGAGAGAGGGGGGGGGGGGTAGGAAGGCAGACAGTGACAGATATTATTGTAGAACGTTCAGATAGACAGACAGGGATAGACAGACAGGGATAGACGACAGACAGGGATAGACAGACAGGGATTTAAAAAAAGAGCCAACAAAAACACAGCAATCACAACGACGACGACAATAACAATAACATCACCACAGAGAGAGAGAGAGAGAGAGAGAGAGAGAGAGAGAGAGAGAGGAGAGAGAGAGAGAGAGAGAGAGAGAGAGAGAGAACACTGGACACTGAACATGTTTATGTCATTAGCTATACAGCCTTAGTGACATGGGGGTACAGCACAAAATAATCATACCGAAAACGAAAATAACAAACATAAAATAAACATCATTCAATTGAAAGCTTGAAATACAAGCAAAATAGGCCAGTATTTCGACCATCAGTTTAATATTATTATAAGTAAATATGTAATAGATAACCACAATATTTTACTACTCTGCAGCTTCATTTTTCATTTGAACGTCGTAAGTTTAGTTGATGATGTTCATGGAGACTGAAACACACACACACACACACACACACACAGACACACAGCAATACACATAACACACACATACACACACACACACATACGACACACAGCACACACACACACACACTCACACACTCATCTCACACACACACACACACATCACACACATCACATCACACTACACACACACACACACACGGAGAGATAGAGAGAGAGAGAGCAGACAGTACAGAGAGACAGAGAGACAGAGAGACTAGAGAGAGAGAGACAGGGGAGACAGAGAGACACAGAGAGAGAGAGACAGAGAGAGAAAGAGAAAGACAGAGAAGATTAATCTCCGGGAGCTCAGCTTTGTTCCGTGTTGTAAGTGATTATTACTTTAAGAGAAATCCTGATACACACATCAACACACACGACACACACACCACACAACACACACACACACAGACAAAGAGACAGAGACAGAGAGACAGAGACAGAGACAGACAGACAGAGAGATTTAAGTCTCCAGGAAATCAGTTTTGATCAATGCTCTAAGTGTATTATACTTCTAGACAAATCATTATTAAAATGAAACTCTCTCTACTCTCTCTCTCTCTTCTCTCTCTCTCTCTCTCCCTCTCTCTTTCTCTCTCCCTCTGCCCTCTCTGTCTCTCTCTCTCTTTTCCTCTCTCTCTCTCTCTCTCTCTCTCTCTCTCTCTGTTTCAATCTCAGGAACTCCGATTTGTTCAATATTCCAAATGTCTAATGTATGATTCTTTGAAGACAATCCATAAAAGGAAGAGCTCTCACCTTGAAGCCTATTTAAGTTCTGAGGGTTTAACTGAGGATCTATTTCTCTGGCAGTCTCAGGCTTCTGAGGGTCGCAGAAACCAGTGAAGCACTCGATTCCAGATTTAAGGATTCCCTTGTCACTAAGCCCCCGTCAATGCTCCTATGACTCACCCAACAAGCACACACACACCACACCACACACACACACACGACACACCCTACACGCACCACCACACTCCAAAATCTTCCACCCGTTGCTACGACAAGCTCTGCTGTCTTGAGTGTCTTCTTCCTCGACTACTCTCGGCATCTTTCTCTCTCTACTCTTCAAGTTTCAGTTTCAGACTCCGTTTTGCAGATAAAATGTTCGTTAGAATGTGAAGGAATGATGAGTTTCATGAATTGTGAAATCGTAAAATGTAAAGGATTGTTTTTACTTGATGTGAAATACATGTGAATGTAAATGTGACTCATAGTTTCTTTCGGTGGAAGATGAATAATTGTGGTATGAATGGGTAGATTGACTGACTCTATAGTTTCTTTCGGTGGAAGATGGAATAATGTGGTATATGACAGAATGACTGACCTCATAGGTTCTTTCGGTGGAGTGGAAATAATGTGGTATGATGAAGAATGACTGACCCATAGATTTCTTTCGGTGGAAGATGGAATAATGTGGTATGATGATAGAATGGAACTGACCTCATAGTTTCTTTCGGTGGAAGATGGAATAATGTGGTATGATGATAGATGACTGACCTCATAGTTTCTTTCGGTGGAAGATGGAATAATGTGGTATGATGAAGAATGACTGACCTCATAGTTTCTTTCGGTGGAAGATGGAATAATGTTGGTATGATGTGAATGACTGACCTTCAAAGTTTCTTTCGGTGGAAGATGGAATAATGTGGTATGATGATAGAATGACTGACCTCATAGTTTCTTTCGGTGAAGATGGAATAATGTGGTATGATGATAGAATGACTGACTCATAGTTTCTTTCGGTGGAAGATGGATAATGTGGTATGATGAAGAATGACTGACCTCATAGTTTCTTCTCGGTGGAAGATGGAATAATTGGTATGATGATAGATTGACTGACCTCATATTTTTTCTTTCGTGGAAGATGGAATTAATGTGGTATGATGATCGATGATTGACTCTAGTTTCTTTCGGTGGAAGATGGAATAATGTGGTATGATGATAGAATGACTGACCTCATAGTTTCTTTCGGTGGAAGATGGAATAATGTGGTATGATGACAGATGACTGACCTCATAGTTTCTTTCGGTGGAAGATGGAATAATGTGGTATGATGACAGAATGATGACCTCATAGTTTCTTCGGTGGAAAAATGGAATAATGTGGTAATGATGACAGAATGAACTGACCTCATAGTTTCTTTCGGTGGAAAGAATGGAATAATGTGGTATGATGACAGTAATGACTGACCTCATTGTTTCTCTTTCGGTGGATGATGGAATAATGTGGTATGATGACAGAATGACTGACCTCATTGTTTCTCTTTGGGTTGGAAGTATGGAATGAATGTGGTGATGATGACAGTAATTGAGATGAGAGTTCAGATTGTACTTTCGGTAGGAGATGAATAATGTGGTATGGTGATGGAATAATGTGGTTGATGATGGAATAATGTGGTATGATGATGGGATAATGTGGTTATGTGATGATGGATAATGTGGTATGATGATGATGGAATAATGTGGTATATGATGGGTATAATGGATGATGATATGGAATAATGTGGTATGATGATGGAATGATGTGGTATGATGTTTGGAAGTGGATATAGATGATGATGTGTGGATGATTGATGTGAATAATGTGTGTATGATGATGGGATAAATGTGATATGATGATGGGATAATGGGTAATGATGATGGAATAATGTGGTGTGATGATGAATAATGTGGTATGATGATGGATAATGTGGTATGATGATGGATATGTGGTAATGATAATGATGGAATAACTGTAGGTATGATGGTGGAGATAATGTGGTGTGATGATGGTAATATGTGGTTTGATGATGGAATAATGTGGTATGATGATGGAATAATGTGGTATGATGATGATGGAATAATGTGGT
>CM031596.1:30587937-30592937 GCA_018398815.1 Conus ventricosus | reverse complement strand
ATCACCACCACCATCAAGGTTGCTTTTATTATTGTTATAGTTATCATCATTATCAGCATCACTATATCAAATAACTGTCATCATCATCATCACTGTTATCGTAATCATTCTTAAACATACAGAAGAAGAAGGCAGCAAAAAGGGTGGGGGGTGGGGGGGGCAGCAAAAAGGTTGCGGGGGGGGGGCAGCAAAAATGGTGCGGGGGGGGGGGGCAGCAAAAAGGGGGGGGGGGGGGGGCAAAAAGGGTGCGGGGGGGGGGGGGGGGGTAGAATCAGAAAACCGGGCAGGGGGACCACGCGGATAACGTACCTCCGTCTTTTGCGTCCATGTCCGTCCATTTTCACGACAGATTCTGCTATTTGTCCGGAATCCGTTCATCTGATAGGAAAATGAGACTCAATGGACCAGTCTGTCCGTCTGTCCGTCCGTCCGTCCGTCTGTCAGACCACTCAGTCAGTCAGCCCATCAACACATCCGTCAGTCCGTATGGAAGTCCGTCCGTCAGTCTACCAGTCCGTCCGTCAGTCAGCTTAACTGTGTCACCATAGTTCAAGTACCACAGGGACAGAGGGGGGGGGGGGGGCGGAGGGGAGTGGGGATAACAGTGATGTTGTGAACGATGGAGCCAAACAGTCAGTAGGAGAAGGGGCGGGGGGTGGGGGTGGGGGTGGGGGTGGGGGTATCAATAACAGCCTACTGTTGATGCGACACAGGCAGGATGCACAGCTATTACCATAGAGAAACGAGCAAGGGGTCAACATGATATCATTTTAATGAAAGACGACAGGATGCACAGCTATTACCATAGAGAAACGAGCAAGGGGTCAACATGAATATCATTTTAATGAAAGACAGACAGGATGCACAGCTATTACCATAGAGAAACGAGCAAGGGGGTCAACATGATATCATTTTAATGAAAGACAGACAGGATGCACAGCTTTACCATAGAGAAACGAGCAAGGGTCAAAATGATATCATTTAATGAAGACAGACAGATGCACAGCTATTACCATAGAGAACGAGCAAGGGTCAAAATGATATCATTTTAATGAAGACAGACAGATGACAGCTATTACCATAGAGAAACGAGCAAGGGTCACATGATATCATTTTAATGAAAGACAGACAGGATGCACAGCTATTACCATGGGAGAAACGGCAAGGGTCGTCAAAATGATATAAATTTTAATGAAAGACAGACAGGATGCAAGCTATTACCATAGAGAAACGAGCAAGGGGTCAACATGATATCATTTTAATGAAAGACAGACAGGATGCACAGCTATTACCATAGGAGAACGAGCAAGGGGTCAAAATGATATCATTTTAATGAAAGACAGACAGGATGCACAGCTATTACCATAGAGAAACGAGCAAGGGGTCAACATGATATCATTTTAATGAAAGACAGACAGGATGCACAGCTATTACCATAGAGAAACGAGCAAGGGGTCAAAATGATATCATTTTAATGAAAGACAGACAGGATGCACAGCTATTACCATAGAGAAACGAGCAAGGGGTCAAAATGATATCATTTTAATGAAAGACAGACAGGATGCACAGCTATTACCATAGAGAAACGAGCAAGGGGTCAAAATGATATCATTTTAATGAAAGACAGACAGGATGTAAAGGATGTCTCATCAGCTGAAAGAGAGAGGGGAAGTAGACTTAAAGATGTACAAAGCGTACAAGTTGTATTATGAATGAGAAATACACAGGAGGTAGAATTAATATCATTAATGGGAGACGGACGAAGGGTAAATATGATATTAATCAGAGACAGACAGGACCCAGAAATAATATCATTGAGAGAGAGAGAGAGGAGAGAGAGAGAGAGAGAGAAGAGAGAGAGAGAGAGAGAGAGAGAGAGAGAGGAGAGAGAGAGGAGAGAGAGAGAGAGAGAGAGAGATCGAGATCACGGTGTGTAGATAATACGTAACAAGAGACAGACAGACAGACAGACAGACCAGAAACAGAGACGACCGACCGACCGACGTACAGGTAGACAGATACAAAATCTCTCTCTCTCTCTCTCTCTCTGCTCTCTCTCTCTCTCTCTCTCTCTCTCTCTCTCTCTCTCTCTCTTATGCGCGCGCGCGCCTCTGTATATCCATAGTCGAGGTCTCACAAAGATCTGCCATCTCGCCAGCACCAAATCGCCTTCACAAAGCTGCAGCATTTCAAGAAGAACCCCCACATAAAAAAGAGATCGTTGAAGATAATGCTCTCAAGAGCGGATACATGCACTAAAGGCCAGCACTTGGGCATATGTACTGGCGTGCGCGCGCACGCACAACACACACACACACACACACACACACACACACACACACACACACACACACACACATACACATGCGCGCGCGTGCGCGTGCATGCGCACATACGCACTCACGTACGCACACGCACACCCCATTCAATACAACATGCAAATGCACGTGCATGCCGTGATTCGCACGAACACATGAACTGGCGCTGAGAAATCGAAACAGAGGGTAACAAGTAAGCAGAGACACAGAGAAACATACACACACATCGAGGAGAGAGAGAGAGAGAGAGAGAGAGAGAGGAGAGAGAGAGAGGAGAAGACAGACAGACAGAGACAGAGAGATGCTTTGTCTTTCTGTGTGTGTGTGTGTGTGTGTGTGTGTGTGTGTGTGTGTGTGTGTGTGTGTGTGTGTGTGTGGCGCGCGCGCGCGTGCATGCGTGCGTGGGTGCGTGCGTACGTGCATGCGTGCGTGCCTGTGTGGGTGTGTGTGTGCTTATGTGTGCATGTGTGTGGGATAACTTGTTGAAGTCATATTTGTGGCGGAGAACTGTCAATTTCAAAATACAAAAAAATAACAACACGAAAAATATCGCAAACAACACACTAAAGAAACAACAACTAAAATTCAGTCAAGAGAGTCAGAGCAGACAGTATAGACAGCAAAAAGAGACAGACAGACAGACAGACAGACAGACAAGTGTCCCAGTAAAAAAATACCAACAACACACTGAAAACGATATTCAGTCAAGGAGCAGACAGTATAGACAGCAAAAAGACAGACAGGACAGACAGACAGACAGACAAGTGTCCCAGTAAAAAAATACCAACAACACACTGAAAACGATATTCAGTCAAGGAGCAGACAGTATAGACAGCAAAAAGACAGACAGACAGACAGACAGACAGACAGACAAGTGTCCCAGTAAAAAAAATACCAACAACACACTGAAAACGATATTCAGTCAAGGAGCAGACAGTATAGACAGCAAAAAGACAGACAGACAGACAGACAGACAGACAGACAGACAGACAGACAAGTGTCCCAGTAAAAAAAAATACCAACAACGCACTGAAAACGATATTCAGTCAAGGAGCAGACAGTATAGACAGCAAAAGACAGACAGCAGACAGACAGACAGACAGACAGAGACAACGACAAAGTGTCCCAGTAAAAAAATACCAACAACACACTGAAAACGATATTCAGTCAAGGAGCAGACAATACAGACACAAAAAACAGACAGACAGACAGACAGACAGACAGACAAAGTGTCCCAGTAAAAAATAGCAACTTCACACTGAAAACGATATTCAGTCAAGGAGCAGACAATACAGACCAAAACAAAAACAGACAGACAGACAGACAGACAGACAGACAAGTTCCCAGTAAAAAATAGCAACTTCACACTGAAAACGATATTCAGTCAAGGAGCAGACAATACAGACCAAAACAAAAACAGACAGACAGACAGACAGACAAAGAGACAGACAGACAGACAGACAGACAAAGAGACAGACAGACAGACAGACAGACAAGTGTCCCGGCACAACAACCAGCCACTGTCTCCTCCTCCTCCTCCTCCTCCTCCTCCTCCTCCAAACCAGCACGTGCATCACTCACCATCGTTGGGCAGCACGAAGAGGCAGGAGGACCAGTGGTTACCACATTCCAGCCACAGTCCCAACGTCTTGCGCTTGGAGGTTCGAACCCATGTGGGCAATCCATAACCCAGGGCCAGCAACACGAAGCCCACAGCGATGAACCCCAGCCCGATCCGGTAAGCCACGGGGCGAAATCGACACCGGGCCATGGCGGTGAAGACCAAAGGCTGTCCGCTTCCAGACCTCTCCTCCCAGACCAGATGCCAGAAAATCCAGGAATGAACACTGAAACGTCAAACCTCACAGAGGGCTTTTCAACACGAGCATGGATAAAAGTCGGGTTTCTCTCTCAGCACTGACACGTAGAACCTCACAGAGTGCTCTTCACCACGACAATGGGTTCAATTAAAGACGAAATTTTTCTCTACAGCACATCTGGTAACTCAGCCAGGTGGTGTGAAAGTCGATCCAGCATGTTAGTAACTACAAATGCCTCGGGCTCGCTCCTCCGATGAGCGAGTCTTCCCCAACCTCCTCCTCCTCCTCCTCTCCTCCTCCTCCTCGTCCTCCTCCCCGCCCCCTCTTTAAGGCCAATAAAGCCTGCGCAGTTTGAACATATTTAACACACATCGGCCGGCAGATGTGCCAGGTCTCAAATGTCAGCTACTAGCTACTGGTGTCAGGGCGAAATGTCACCTCGGGTTGTTTGTTGGCTGGCCCGGAGACTGACGATTGGCAGCACCAGAGAGGCGGACTGGCTTGCAAGCGAAAGGTGGGGAGAAAAAAAAAAAAAAAAAAAAAAGACACACACCACACACACACACACACACACACACACACACAAAAAAAGAAAAAAAAAAATGATGCGCACAAAATGTCACAGTGCCACCCGAGTCGGATTTGGGCTCATCCTTCGTTCAATCCTTTTGGTTGTCTGTTGATTTGCTTTTTTTTTTCTTTCTTTTTTTTCTTTTTTTTTTTACTTTGTTGTTGTTGTTGTTGTTCTTGTTGTTGCTGCTGCTGCTGCGTTGTTGTTGTTGTGTTGTTTGTTTGTTTTTCTTTTACATTGCGAATATTCCACGATCACCAAGATTCTAAGCTGACACGACCTTCAATGCTT
>CM031596.1:30572937-30580437 GCA_018398815.1 Conus ventricosus | reverse complement strand
TCATGAATGAAAATCCACAGAGAAAATGAAGGGGAGGAACAGAATGTCATGAATGAAAATCCACAGAGAAAATGAAGGGGAGGAACAGAATGTCATGAATGAAAATCCACAGAGAAAATGAAGGGGAGGAACAGAATGTCATGAATGAAAATCCACAGAGAAAATGAAGGGGAGGAACAGAATGTCATGAATGAAAATCCACAGAGAAAATGAAGGGGAGGAACAGAATGTCATGAATGAAAATCCACAGAGAAAATGAAGGGAGGAACAGAATGTCATGAATGAAAATCCACAGAGAAAATGAAGGGGAGGAACAGAATGTCATGAATGAAAATCCACAGAGAAAATGAAGGGGGGAACAGAATGTCATGAATGAAAATCCACAGAGAAAATGAAGGGAGGAACAGAATGTCATGAATGAAAAATCCACAGAGAAAATGAAGGGAGGAACAGAATGTCATGAATGAAAATCACACAGAGAAAATGAAGGGGAGGAACAGAATGTCATGAATGAAAATCACAGAGAAAATGAAGGGGAGGAACAGAATGTCATGAATGAAAATCCACAGAGAAAATGAAGGGGAGGAACAGAATGTCATGAATGAAAATCCACAGAGAAAATGAAGGGGAGGAACAGAATGTCATGAATGAAAATCCACAGAGAAAATGAAGGGGAGGAACAGAATGTCATGAATGAAAATCCACAGAGAAAATGAAGGGGAGGAACAGAATGTCATGAATGAAAATCCACAGAGAAAATGAAGGGGAGGAACAGAATGTCATGAATGAAAATCCACAGAGAAAATGAAGGGAGGAACAGAATGTCATGAATGAAAATCCACAGAGAAAATGAAGGGGAGGAACAGAATGTCATGAATGAAAATCCACAGAGAAAATGAAGGGGAGGAACAGAATGTCATGAATGAAAATCCACAGAGAAAATGAAGGGGAGGAACAGAATGTCATGAATGAAAATCCACAGAGAAAATGAAGGGGAGGAACAGAATGTCATGAATGAAAATCCACAGAGAAAATGAAGGGGAGGAACAGAATGTCATGAATGAAAATCCACAGAGAAAATGAAGGGGAGGAACAGAATGTCATGAATGAAAATCCACAGAGAAAATGAAGGGGAGGAACAGAATGTCATGAATGAAAATCCACAGAGAAAATGAAGGGGAGGAACAGAATGTCATGAATGAAAATCCACAGAGAAAATGAAGGGGAGGAACAGAATGTCATGAATGAAAATCCACAGAGAAAATGAAGGGGAGGAACAGAATGTCATGAATGAAAATCCACAGAGAAAATGAAGGGGAGGAACAGAATGTCATGAATGAAAATCCACAGAGAAAATGAAGGGGAGGAGAACAGAATGTCATGAATGAAAATCCACAGAGAAAATGAAGGGGAGGAACAGAATGTCATGAATGAAAATCCACAGAGAAAATGAAGGGAGGAACAGAATGTCATGAATGAAAATCCACAGAGAAAATGAAGGGGAGGAACAGAATGTCATGAATGAAAATCCACAGAGAAAATGAAGGGAGGAACAGAATGTCATGAATGAAAATCCACAGAGAAAATGAAGGGGAGGAACAGAATGTCATGAATGAAAATCCACAGAGAAAATGAAGGGGAGGAACAGAATGTCATGAATGAAAATCCACAGAGAAAATGAAGGGGGAGGAACAGAATGTCATGAATGAAAATCCACAGAGAAAATGAAGGGGAGGAACAGAATGTCATGAATGAAAATCCACAGAGAAAATGAAGGGGAGGAACAGAATGTCATGAATGAAAATCCACAGAGAAAATGAAGGGGAGGAACAGAATGTCATGAATGAAAATCCACAGAGAAAATGAAGGGGAGGAACAGAATGTCATGAATGAAAATCCACAGAGAAAATGAAGGGGAGGAACAGAATGTCATGAATGAAAATCCACAGAGAAAATGAAGGGGAGGAGATTATGATGAAATCACAGAGAAATGAAGGTAGACGAATGTAATGAAAATCCACAGAGAAAATGAAGGGGAGGAACAGAATGTCATGAATGAAAATCCACAGAGAAAATGAAGGGGAGGAACAGAATGTCATGAATGAAAATCCACAGAGAAAATGAAGGGGAGGAACAGAATGTCATGAATGAAAATCCACAGAGAAAATGAAGGGGAGGAACAGAATGTCATGAATGAAAATCCACAGAGAAAATGAAGGGGAGGAACAGAAAGAAAGAACGAAAAGAAGAGGGGAGAGAAAAAGAAAGAAAAAAGAAATGAAAAGAACACACAAAAGAAAGAAAGGAAGAAAGAGAGAAGGGAAGGGAAGGAAGGAAGGAAGGAAGGAAGGAAGGAAGGAAGAGAGAAAAATGTTGAAAAAGTTTAAGAAAAGAAAGAGAGAAGGGAAGGAAGGAAGGAAGGAAGGAAGAAAGAGAGAAAAATGTTGAAAAAGTTTAAGAAAAGAAAGAGAGAAGGAAGGAAGGAAGGAAGGAAGGAAGGAAGGAAGGAAGGAAGGAAGGACAAAAGTATGAGACAAAGAAAAAGAAAGGAAGACGGGGAAAAAGGAAGAAAGAAGGCAAGAGTGGAATGAAAAGAAAGAAAGAAAGGAGGGAAGAAAAAGAAGGAAAGAAGGAAAGAAAGGATGGGAGGAAGGAAGGAAGGAAGGAGGAAGGGAGTAAGAAACAAATAAAGGAGTGAAGTAAGGAAGAAAGAAAGACTGACAGAAAGAAAGAAAGAAAGAAACGGCTTCACGTATGTTAACACAGACCGTGTGTAAGCCTCTTAACTCCCAGTTACAGGCAAAGTAACAGTAAGGCGTGAAGCCACTATAACAAAACACCAATATCAGCTCACTAATCTAGGAGATTAGTTTCACAGGCTGCCAGCGGCATTTTATAATCTTGATAGCTGTCACATCACATTAAAGCAAAGGAGATGAAATAAAAACACAGTTATTTCTCTTCATGCCTCCTGTAACAACACTGCCACATTAACTGGCTGGACTACGATCACTCTGAAACTGATGACATTGACAAACAGAGGACTTAGTTTGTTGTAAGTGTTGAAACTGGTGACATTCACAAACAATGCACTTAGTTTGTTGTAAGTGTTGAAACTGATGACATTCACAAACAATGCACTTAGTTTGTTGTAACTGTTGAAACTGATGACATTCACAAACAATGCACTTAGTTTGTTTGTAAGTGTTGAAACTGATGACATTCACAAACAATGCACTTAGTTTGTTGTAAGTGTTGAAACTGATGACATTGACAAACAATACACTTAGTGTGAGGTAAGTGTTGAAACTGACGACATACACAAACAGTGCACTTAGTTTGTTGTAAATGTTGAAACTGATGACATTGACAAACAGTACACTTAGTTTGTTGTAAATGTTGAAACTGATGACATTGACAAACAGTGCACTTAGTTTGTTGTAAGTGTTGAGACTGACGACACTCACAAACAGTGCACCTAGTTTGAGGTAAGTGTTGAAAACTGATGACATTCACAGTGCACTTAGTTTGAGGTAAATGTTGAAACTGACGACATACACAAACAGTGCACTTTGTTGTAAATGTTGAAACTGATGACATTCACAAGTAGCGTAGCTGGTTTAAGTGTTGAAACTGACGACATTGACAAATGGCGTACCTGGTTTAAGTGTTGAAACTGACGACATTCACGACCAGCATACCTGGTTTAAATGCTAGAACTGATGACATTGGCAAGCAGAAGACCTGGTTTGGTGCAAGTGTTGAAACCAATAACTTCCACAAGCATTGAACCTGTTTTGATTTAAGTGTGGAAACTGATGACATTCGTGAACAGAGAATTCGGATTGCTGTGTGTGTCAAAACTGACGTAATTCACTAACAGTGATTTCTTATTAAGTATTGAAAGCTGATGTAATTTACAAACAGTGGACTTTGTTTGTTGTAAGTGTGGAAACTGTTAAAATTCACAGATTGTGGACCAGATTTGTTGAAACTTACAACCTTCACAAACTGTGGACTTTGTTTGGCGTTAATGTAGAAACTGACAATATTTACAAATAGTGGACTAGATGTATTGTTAGTGTCGAAACTTATTTGATTTAGAAACAATGGATTTCGTTTGTTGTTAAACCTTGAAAGTGATGACATTCACAAACTGTGGACTTTGTTGTAAGTGTTGAAACTGATAAAATTCACAACATCGAACGTTCTACGTGTCGACACCAATGAAATTCACAAACAGTGGGCTTTCTTGGAAGTATTGAAACTGATGGAATTCACCAACAATGAACTTTGTTGTAAGTGCAGAAACTGGTGAAATCTACAAACAGTGGACTTTGTTGTAAGTGCTGACACTAATGAAATTCACGAACATTGGACTTGTTTTATTTTTTATATCGAAACTGATGAAACTCGTAAACAATTAGCCTTGGTTTATTATGAGACTTGAAACCGACGAATTCACAGACAGTGGATTGTTTTGTCTGTTAGTGTTGAAATTGATACGGTTCACAACCGTGGATTTGGTTTGTTGCTGATGTTGACACAAAGAACACTCTTAAACAGTGGATCTGGTACGTTGTTTCTGTTGAAACTGATGACTTTCATAAATAATCATTTGGTTTCTGGATGATGTTGAAACTGATTAAATTCCAGTGAATCTATTTTGCTGTTCGTGTGGTTGCTGCTGTGTTGCTTTGGTATATTCAGGGCACTATCACACGACTACTGCTACTGCTGCTGCTGCTGCTACTACTACTACTGCTGCTACTAAAACGACTACTACTACTGCTGCTGCTGCTGCTACTGCTACTACTACTATTGCTGCTGCTGCTGCTGCTACTACTACTACTTGCAATAATGATAAAATTATAATAAAGAGGAGGGGGATGATGATGATGAGAATGATGATGATGATGATGATGATGATGATGATGATGATGATGATGATGATGATATGATCATCATCATCATCATCATCATCATCATCTAACATCATCATCATCATAATATATCTTCATCTGATCATTATCGCCACGGACGACGGCAGCGACGAGACTGAACGATGATAATCATGATAAAAGTATTATTTTGATGATGTGAGAACAACTATGGACGACGAGGACTATGATAAGACGACCACGGCGACGACGACGACGAGACGACGACGCGACGACGGGACGACGATGATGATGATGATGTGATGGATGATGAAATTATGATGATGATGTATGATGATTAGTGTTGATGGATGATGATGATAATGATGATGATGATATCGATGTTGTTTAGAGCAGTGGTGGTGCATGATGAAGATATGTAGATGGTGTTGAAACTGACATCTAATCACTAAGCAAGCAGATAATGAATATTAACAGTACAGTTGAAATTTTGTGATGAGTCATATCTATCAACATGGATTGGATATTCACTTTGGCTTATAAAGAGAGCTTTAACATCTCAAGATTACGATTTAGGAGGAAGTCTGACACAGGCCTATGAGATCAATATCAACGAAACCACGAGTAAGCGCTGAATTTAGAAAGTTGTGGAGTAACACAGTTATGTTCTCAGTTTGTAAACATTGTCTCACCGAGTTTACTTTGTATAGTAGCAGACAAGAGAGAGATATGTAGACAGAAGAAAAGTGTTGTTGTAGTAGAACACCAGTAGAACTGACGTGAAAGACACAAAAAGAAATGATGTTATTATCAATACACCAGATAGAAACTGACAGTGAAAGACACAAAAAGAAATGATGTTATTATCAATACATCAGATAGAAACTAACAGTGAAAGACACAAAAGAAATGATGTTATTATCAAACATCAGATAGAAACTGACAGTGAAAACACAAAAAAAATGAGTTTTATCAATACATCAGATAAACGACAGTGAAAGACACAAAAGAAATGTTTATCAATACATCAGACAAAACTGACAGTGAAAGACACAAAGAAGTGTTGTTATTATTATGAATGTACGAGATAGATACTGATAATCAGATAGACACAAAAAAAATCAACACAACACACGCAAACACACCACACACAACACAACACTACACACACACACACACACACACACACATCACAAACACACACACACACACATACACACACACACACCGCTCATAAGCAAGCGAGCGCAAGCCGCCTCCCTCCCTCGCCTTCCCTCCTTTTCCGTACACACACGCGCACGCACAGGAGAAGAGAGAGTAGAGAGAGAAGAGAAGAGAGAGAGAAAGATAAGCCCTTTATACCATTAGCTTTTGCAATGTGATCGAACAATAACCTGAGGCAACAAAGGCAATGCTGCTCTTTACTTTAGTGTCGGAACCACTTTCAGCACGATGCCTTGTGTTTGATTGATCGGCAGAAGAGAGAGAGAGAGAGAGAGAGAGAGAGAGAGAGAGAGAGAGAGAGAGAGAGAGAGGGGGGGCAGGAGGTTTAGGGATGAGACAGACAGAGCACAGAAGGCATGCAGGCAGCAGACAGACACCGACAGGAAGAGGCAGACAGACAGACGAACGACAGACAGAGAGAACGAAGACGAGAAGAGAGAGAGAGAGAGAGGAGCAGAACGAGAGGACGAAGAGAGAAGAGAGAGAGAGAGAAGAGAAGAGAGAGGAGACGAGAGAGAGAGAGAGAGAAGAGAGAGAGAAGAGAGAAGAGAGAGAGGAGAGACAGAGAGAGAGAAGAGAGAGAGAGACAGAGGACAGAGACAGGTAGACAGACAGACAGACAGACAGAGAGAGAGAGAGAGACAGAGAGAGAGAGTGTGTGTCTCAGCTTAAGAGCAGGAGGCTTTCTTCCACTGAATGACGCCGAGTCCATTGAGGTTTGTTGGCGGTTAGACGACAGCCATTTGACATTGACGTTTCACTTCCGCCAACAAGGCTATGCCTTCACTCCCGTCTCTCGCTTTGTTTGTCGCTCTGTCTGTCAACAACATGACGCAAAAAAAGACAGACACGATTTCAATGAAACCTGGTTGGAAGCTGGAATTGGACCCGAGGACGAACCTGTTCAAGTTTTGGTGCGGTCCCAGACGCTGTGGCGAGGTGGTTAGTGCCGCGAATTCCCGGCTGGAGTTCATGGGTTCGATTCTCGTCAGTCATTTATATATGTGGGATTTTTTTTTCTTTTTCCATGACCGGCTCGTACCGAAGAGTTGAGTTTGCACCTGCCACTGTGGCGAATGGCTTAGCGCCGTGGAATCCCGGCTGGGAGGTCGTGGGTTCGATTCCCATAGGACCATTTTAGAAGGAGGGGAAGGGGGGATTTTATCTTCTTTTTTTTTTACCATTAACCTTTCTACCAAAAATTAGGTTTTTGATTTCATCCACTTAAAGGATGCGTCTCTGAGTGTTGTTAAAATTTCCTCCCCAACACTGCAGGTATCTGTATCTCTCGGGCCTGGTTAACACCAGGATGTCATACGAAAAATATGCGTAAAGATCAGCCCTGTCATGCAGTCTCCTCAGGCCAAGATGAAAC
>CM031596.1:30510437-30560437 GCA_018398815.1 Conus ventricosus | reverse complement strand
GGGTGGTGTTTGGATCGATGAAAATTAATCACAATCTTCAAACACATGACCTTCCCTTTAGTCTACGTCACATTTTAGGCCTTTGCACTCACACGTGACCTTCCTTTAGTTTACGTCACATTTCAGACCTTTGCACTCACACGTGACCTTCCCTTTAGCTGACGTCACATTTCAGGCCTTTGCACTCACACGTGACCGTATCATTGCGCAGCTGGAAGACCCCATTCCTTTGGTTTCAGTCTGTCTGCTTGGAACCACCTGGATTGTACCCTGATGGCCATAGGAAAGAAAACGAGGAGAATCAACTTACAGACAAAATGAAAATTCTAAAAACAGTCTAACTGCGCCAGTCTATAAATTCTCGATTTCTCAAGCAAGGCCTTGGCGCATTAATTGTTGGTGTGCAGCCACAGTGTTTCAGGACCGTGCCAGGCTTGCTTCTTTTAATACTCCGTCCTCCCTCCCACTGGACTGAGACTGGACCACCCAAAAGACAAGAAAGAAACATCGTTAATAATTGAACAGTTTTCCTTTGTTATTGTCATACCTCTTGCTAACTCTAGTTTGTGTGTGTGTGTGTGTGTGTGTGTGTGTGTGTGTGTGTGTGTGTGTGTGTGTGTGAGAGAGAGAGAGAGAGAGAGGAGAGAGAGAGAGAGAGAGCAGACAGACAGAGAGAGAGAGAGAGAGAGAGAGAGAGAGAGATGATGTGAACCGTATGTGAATGTAGATGTGTATAATGATTTAAGAAGACATTTTTAATGAAGAGAGAGAGAGAGAGAGAAGAGAGACTAAGACTGTACCACCGTGTACACCATACGGTGAACATGCGTGGGATGAAAGAATCCTTCATTCGTTCTGTGACACCACGCTCAGAGTTCCGTACTGCTGCTCGTGCGTTTGTTTGTTTGTTTGCTTGCTTGCTTGTTTTGTTTGTTTCTTTGTTTGTTTGTTTCTTTGTTCGCACCCTTGTGGGTGCTGTCTCCGTCATGACGCTTGCTCACACTTGAATCTTTGGTTAGCTGGTTAATTGAGTTTTAACGTTCCCATTCAACCAACAGTGATATAGTAACCGACGGGCGGAAAAGTGGGGATAGGGGACCTGTCTTACACAACATCGTCTCTACTGGATAACAACACGTTAAGATGGGTGGGGAAAGCGGCAGTTTGTATGTTGGACCCAGTGGGATTTGAACCCACCTCTGACTGTGAGCTGGGCGCTGTATCCAGGTCAGCCAGGCAGGTAGCAGTCAAGACTAGCAAGCCAAATCAAAATCTCAGGTATCAAATCTTCTTTTCTAACATTGACAACAGCAGTAGTTGCAGGAGCAGCAGAAGCATAATAACAATGTAGTTATAAGGCGCACGTACACTTACTCACGAATTTTTACATGATTAAACCATAGTAAGTTTCAGCAGAAATCAAGGTCAGATTAGTTCTTGTCACATCAGCTATGACAAAGCTCACAAAGCTGTGGAGAGGCAACGAGATCAGCTTCCAAACAAAACTCAAGCTGTAGAAAACCCTTTAATTGTCTCTCAGTCTTCCTGTATGGGCGTGAGAGCTGGACCTTACGGCAGGGTTGGAGAGAAGGATCCAGGCCTTTGAAATGAAGGCATACAGAAGACTGCTCCACATCTCCTGGGCAGAGCACAGAACCAGCGATTCTGTCCGAAGGCAGATGACCACACTGACAGGACCACAAAAAACCCCTCTTGGCTACGGTCAAGAGGAGAAAACTGATGTGGTCTGGCCACATGACATGACACGATTCTCTGGCAAAGACAGTCCTGCAAGGCAGCTTGAAGGAGGAAGGCGCAGAGGCAGGCAGAGAAAGAGCTGGTCGGAGAACGTAACAGAACGGACAAACCTCTGGCTGCCAGAACTCCTGCGAGAAAGCAGAGGACAGGCCGCTGTGGAGAAGAAGATTGACAGAGTCGTCTTTCGTGCCCCCCCCCCCCCCCCCCCCCCCCCCCCCCCCCCCCCCCCCCCCTCCCCTGCCCTGGGAATGAGATGATGAGATGAGATGAAACACACGGTTCTAACGACACTATCCATTCATACTCAACATTATAATCATGCTATCTGCACATCGTTAAAGAAATGTGTTTTCAAGCTGTCTTGAATATGTTGAGAGAATGTGGATGTCTTTAGAGGCAGAGGTAATTTGTTCCATGTAGCGAAAGCTTCGAAAAAAAAAAAGAAAAGAAACCGTTGGCCTTTGTTTTCGATGTTGGACGGGCAGAAAACGAGCAGCAGACGAGCTGAAGAGATGTGCGCTAATTCAGGCAAGAGCCTAGACAACATAATGATATACAGCACTACTGTAGAAGTTGTAATTGATTTTCTCTGGGTTAAATCACAGTGAGCTGACGTGATCTGTTACGGAGCATTAGCGAGAAATGTGAAAGAGGCTTAAAGTCACTTTTTATTGCGTTTCTCTCGTGGGATCAGTCGAGCGGGGCAGATCAATCATTCCTTTAGGCTCACAGCGGCAGGTGGCACTAATCCTGTCAGGAGCGTTAGACAGCAATCTGGCTGTCACACATAAGCTGTAGCCAGCAGCAAACCCTTGATTATCCCAGAAGAATCTTCAACACAGAGGAAAAAACAACTCGATCTGTCTCCGCTGAACCAGGCTTTGCCACTTTCTTCACAAATCAAAAAGCAGGGCCGCTCACCAAGCAGCGCCGGTCCCTTACACTGGTTATTTAACAACGTACTATCAAGTATGTTGTCTGGTGAATTTCCAAAAGGAAAGTTTGAAAAGAATAGTTACGTTTGTATGATATGCATAACTTTTCAACGGTTAGTATTTGAACATGACATGCAGAATGAAAATTGTTAGTAATTGAATAAAAAATAATATAAAACAGAACTGGGGTGCTTGTGAGTGTTTGATTAGGTGCTGACCTGTCCAAAATGTGAAAATAACAGGTGAAAACAGGTGGCACATCCTGCTTGTCATTCTCACGAGCTTGTTCACAAATAATCCAGTCTATGGTGTTCCGCAGTATCCAGAAATAAGTCATAGCCTTTTTCAAAGCAAAGTCAGTGTGGATTATACCCGTCTTTCATGCAGGTAATTCAGGTAAGAATAAGGTACAGTTCAGTTTTCACATTGAAATCATGTGCTGCTAACACACACAAAAAAACAATAATGGTCACTATCAACAAATGTAATAGTCAGCCCACACTGTCGTCATTTATGTTTGAAAGGTTTAGGATCATCTGTAAGCGCTACACTGAGTTTTTCTTCCACACTGAATAGCATCTTGAGATTCCCCTCACCCTTAGGCACTCGTCCAGTCACTGTCCGTGTCGATCTCAAAATCACGATTGCATGATGCTTGATCTAAATCAAAACTATCACCCATCACACCCAGTTCATTCAAAATGTCCATAACTTCTTCTTCACCTGCTTTTTCCACAAGAAATTCAGCAGAAACATCTTCGTTCAAGTTCCTAATTCTATCATGTTCTGCTTCGGGCGCCGCCATTTTTGTTCGCCAGACGAGTCGAGTCGCACTATGCATTACAAGCTGCTACTAACCATAAACTAAGCTAAAACACTGAAAATCCATGTTCCGGGGCTCGCTCAGTCACTCATGCAAATTAGTTTGTCACTGAGCCATAGTTTCGTATCTGCGTGTGTCTGTTAAACTAGGCTCGCAAGGCTCACCCTACAGCGCGACTATTGTCGCGACAACCAGTGACGGCCATGACGTAATGGCGCGACTATTGTCGCGACAACCAGCGTAAGGGTTACATCCGTTAGGCAAGACGTAGGCCCTACGTCATCAGCCCAGACGGTATGTTGCTTTCGCCTTTCTTCTCTTCACACTGTACACAAAACGGTGTAAACACGCCTCGAAAGATTGTCATCATAGTATTTGTCACAGCTCGTGTCGCTGATCCCGAATGCTGCGCAGACTAGGGGAGGGGGGGGGGGGGGGGGGTACGGGGAGGGGGGGGGGGGAGAGGCGGGGGAAGAGAGGTTATGGACAGAAGCTTTCACAGTCTACAATACAGACTCAACTCTCGTACAGGCGCATTCGCCCTGTCACTCACATCGGGCCCTCAGAAAAGTGACGGGAGACCGATAAAAACAAAATTCTTTAAATATCTAAAACCTGATCCCGAACCCCCATCAGTCACTATATATATACGGCACATTCATCTGTATCGTACAAAATGTAAACAGTATACATATAACCCAATGATTGCATCCCTTTTTCTCAGTTATTCTTAATTATCTGGGAAATAACAAACTTTCAAGGATTCTATCTAGAAAAGAAAATTGACAAAAGCAAAAACAAACAAAAAAAAACAAAACACAACTTGCTAGTTGTTTCCCCTGGCTGTCCTGGTCAATTCGTTTAGTCATTCCTCTTTTCAGTCACGTTGACCTCCACGAAGACACCACATTGTTCCAATCAGTCACGTTTTGCCCTCCACGAAGACACCACATTGTTCCAATCAGTCACGTTGACCTCCACGAAGACACCACATTGTTCCAATCAGTCACGTTGACCTCCACGAAGACACCACATTTTTTCCAATCAGTCCGTTGACCTCCACGAAGACACCACATTGTTCCAATAAAGTCACGTTGACCTCCCGAAGACACCACATTGTTCCAATCAGTCACGTTGACCTCCACGAAGACACCACATTTTTCCCAATCAGTCACGTTGACCCCCACGAAGACACCACTTTGTTCCAATCAGTCACGTTGACCTCCACGAAGACACCACATTGTTCCAATCAGTCACTTGACCTCCACGAAGACACCACATGTTCCAATCAGTCACGTTGACCTCCACGAAGACACCACATTGTTCCAATCAGTCACGTTGACCTCACAAGACACCACATTTTTCCCAATCATTTCACGTTGACCTCCACGAGACACCACATTTTCCAATCAGTCACGTTGACCTCCACAAAGACACCACATTGTTCCAATCAGTCACGTTGACCTCCACGAAGAACCACATTTTTCCCAATCAGTCACGTTGACCTCCACGAAGACCCCACATTGTTCCAATCGCCCACGTTGACCTCCACGAAGACACCACATTGTTCCAATCAGTACGTTGACCTCCACGAAGACACCACATTGTTCCAATCAGTCACGTTGGACCCCACGAAGGACACCACATTGTTCCAATCAGTCACGTTGACCTCCACGAAGACACCACATTGTTCCAATCAGTCACGTTGACCTCCACGAAGACACCACATTGTTCCAATCAGTCACGTTGACCTCCACGAAGACACCACATTGTTCCAATCAGTCAGTTGACCTCCACGAAGACACCACATTGTTCCAATCAGTCACGTTTGACCTCCACGAAGACACCACATTGTTCAATCAGTCACGTTGACCTCCACGAAGACACCACATTGTTACAATTCAGTCACGTTGACCTCCCGAAGACCCCACATTGTTCCAATCAGTCACGTTGACCTCCACGAGACCCACATTTTTCCAATCAGTCACGTTGCCCTCCACGAAGACACCACATTGTTTCCAATCGGGTCACTTTGACCTCACGAAGACACCACATTGTTCCAAATCAGTCACGTTGACCTCCACGAAGACACCACATTTTTCCAATCAGTCACGTTGACCTCCACGAAGACACCACATGTTCCAAATCAGTCACGTTGACCTCCACGAAGACACCACATTGTTCCTTTCAGTCACGTTGACCTCCACGAAGACACCACATTGTTCCAATCAGTCACGTTGACCTCCACGAAGACACCACATTGTTCCAATCAGTCACGTTGACCTCCACGAAGACACCACATTGTTCAATCAGTCACGTTGACCTCCACGAAGACACCACATTGTTCCAATCAGTCACGTTGACCTCCACAAAGACACCACATTGTTCCAATTTCAGTCAGTTGACCTCCACGAAGACACCACATTGTTCCAATCAGTCAGTTGACCTCCACGAAGACACCACATTGTTCCAATCAGTCACGTTGACCTCCACGAAGACACCACATTGTTCCAATCAGTCACGTTGACCTCCACGAAGACACCACATTGTTCCAATCAGTACGTTGACCTCCACGAAGACCACTTTGTTCCAATCAGTCACGTTGACCTCCACGAAGACACCACATTGTTCCAATCAGTCACGTTGACCTCCACGAAGACACCACATTGTTCCAATCAGTCACGTTGACCTCCAGGGAAGACACCACATTGTTCCAATCAGTCACGTTGACCTCCACGAAGACTCCACATTGTTCCAATCAGTCACGTTGACCTCCACGAAGACACCACATTGTTCCAATCAGTCACGTTGACCTCCACGAAGACCACATTTTTCCCAATCAGTCACGTTGACCTCCACGAAGACACCACTTGTTCCAAATCGTCACGTTGACCCCCACGAAGACACCACTTGTTCCAATCAGTCACGTTGCCTCCACGAAGACACCACATTGTTCCAATCAGTCCGTTGACCTCCACGAAGACACCACATTTTTTCCAATCAGTCACGTTGACCTCCACGAAGACACCAACATTGTTCCAATCAGTCACGTTGACCTCCACGAAGACACCCATTGTTCAATCAGTCACGTTGACCTCCTCGAAGACACCACATTTTTCCCAATCAGTCACGTTGACCTCCACGAAGACACCACATTGTTCCAATCAGTCACGTGACCTCACGAAGACACCCATTGTTCCAATCAGTCACGTTGACCTCCACGAAGACACCACTTTGTTCCAATCAGTCACGTTGCCCTCCACAAAGGGACACCACATTGTTCCAATCAGTCACTTGACCTCCACGAAGACACCACATTGTTCCAATAAAGTCACGTTGCCCTTTCCACGAAAACACCACATTGTTCCAATCAGTCACGTTGACCTCCACGAAGACACCACATTGTTCCAATCAGTCACGTTGACCTCCCCCGAAGACACCACATTGTTCCAATCAGTCACTTTGACCTCCACGAAGACACCACATTGTTCCAATCAGTCACGTTGACCTCCACGAAGACACCACATTGTTCCAATCAGTCACGTTGACCTCCACGAAGACCCACATTGTTCCAATCGGGTCACGTTGACCTCCACGAAAAACACCACATTGTTCCAATCAGTCACGTTGACCTCCACGAAGACACCACATTGTTCCAATCAGTCACGTTGACCTCCACAAAGGGAACCACATTGTTCCATCAGTCACGTTGACCTCCACGAAGACACCACATTGTTCCAATCAGTCACGTTGACCTCCCAAAGACACCACTTTGTTCCAATCAGTCACGTTGACCTCCACGAAGACACCACATTGTTCCAATCAGTCACGTTGACCCCCACGAAGACCCCAAACATTGTTCCAATCAGTCACGTTGACCTCCCGAAGACACCACATTGTTCCAATCAGTCACGTTGACCTCCACGAAGACACCACATTTTTCCCAATCAGTCCGTTGACCTCCCGAAGACCCCACATTGTTCCAATCAGTCACTTTGCCTCCACGAAGAACCACATTGTTCCAATCAGTCACGTTGACCTCCACGAAGACCCCACATTGTTCCAATCAGTCACGTTGACCTCCACGAAGACACCACATTGTTCCAATCAGTCACGTTGACCTCCCGAGACACCACATTTTTCCCAATCAGTCCGTTGACCTCCACGAAGACACCACATTGTTCAATCAGTCACGTTGACCTCCACGAAGACACCACATTGTTCCAATCAGTCACGTTGACCTCCACGAAGACACCACATTTTTCCCAATCAGTCACGTTGACCTCCACGAAGACACCACATTGTTCCAATCAGTACGTTGACCCCCACGAAGGACACAACATTGTTCAATCAGTCACTTTGACCTCCACGAAGACACCACATTGTTCCAATCAGTCACGTTGACCTCCACGAAGACACCACATTGTTCCAATCAGTCACGTTGCCCTCCACGAAGACACCACATTGTTCCAATCGGGTCCGTTGACCTCCACAAAGACACCACATTGTTCCAATCAGTCACGTTGACCTCCACGAAGACACCACATTGTTCCAATCAGTCACGTTGACCTCCACGAAGACACCACTTTGTTCCAATCAGTCCGTTGACCTCCACGAAGACACCACATTGTTCCAATCAGTCACGTTGACCTCCACGAAGACACCAAATTGTTCCAATCAGTCACGTTGACCTCCACGAAGACACCACATTGTTCAATCGGGTCACGTTGACCTCCACGAAGACACCACATTGTTCCAATCAGTCACGTTGACCTCCACGAAGACACACATTGTTCAATCAGTCACGTTGACCTCCACAAAGACACCACATTGTTCCAATCAGTCACGTTGCCCTCCACGAAGACACACATTGTTCCAATCAGTCACGTTGACCTCCACGAAGACACCACATTGTTCCAATCAGTCACGTTGACCTCCACGAAGAACCACATTGTTCCAATCAGTCAACGTTGACCTCCACGAAGACACCACATTGTTCCAATCAGTCACGTTGACCTCCACAAAAGACACCACATTGTTCCAATCAGTCCGTTGACCTCCACGAAGACACACATTGTTCCAATCAGTCACGTTGACCTCCACGAAGACACCACATTGTTCCAATCAGTCACGTTGACCTCCACGAAGACACAAAATTGTTCCAATCGTCCGTTGACCTCCACGAAGACACCACATTGTTCCAATCAGTCAGTTGACCTCCACGAAGACACCACATTGTTCCAATCAGTCACGTTGACCCCACGAAGACACCACATTGTTCCAATCAGTCACGTTGACCTCCACGAAGAAACCACATTGTTCCAATCGTCACGTTGACCCCCACGAAGCACCACATTGTTCAATCAGTCCTCCCGTTTTGGGCGAATCCCAGTTGGGGCATACTGACAATGTAGTTGTCTCCCATGAATCGATTCTCCCAGACTCCTCCGCGGCAATATTGCTCGCCATTGAAAGGTCTCCTGTCGACCTTTCCCGTAGGTCTTCCGTCGCCGCAGACATCTTCGTTGGCTGAAAGTTCCCGGGTCAATGCCCCAACAGGTTTGACGCGCCGTGCTGTCTTCCGTCTCCCACAAAAGGTAGACAATTCTCTGGTGGAGCCCAACTGGACGTTGGTTTGTCGTCCGGAAATTACAGCTGCCTTGATACGTAAAGTCTCTGATCTTGACTCTTCTTCACTGTATTCCTCTGGCAAGGCAGATGATTTCCTCTGCACAAGTGAGTCATACCCTTAACTGGTTTTCAGAGCGGTTTATAAACGTTTCTCGGACAATGACAAACCCAAAAACCATTGGCTCCGCCCATGGAATCACTGGTCACACACACACACACTACGCAAATCACAAATATTTCCGACCAGTTATTCTCCGATTCAACTAGTTCTGCCAATGAGGTTACTGGCATATACATCCACCCCATGTCACCATGACTACCCAAACCATTCCGTTCAGCCATTGAAATGACTCGTCATACAACCCACACGCATCACCACGAGCTACACTAATAGTCGTGAAAATCTAACCAATGAGTCTCGGAGTTATTAAGGATCAGCCAATGGAATCGCCGACTTACAAATATACGCCCACAACAGAGAGTAGGATAGCGTGTGGTTGATGCAGGACACCTTGTTCACTCTCATGTTCGATTCCCGTGCACTGTCCATTGCACGAATAGCTTAGGCCTCTCCTCAAGCCAAGACCTAATGCCTCAAGTTTACTTCGACCACGACCCACCAGCTGCAAACTATCTGACGGGTTGTAGAATGGCCTTGAATAGAGTCATTATTCACTGTACCTCTAGAATGGCCTTGAACCGTTATTCACTGTTCCCTGTAGAATGGCCTTGAACAGTCATTCACTGCACCCTGTAGAATGGCCTTGAACAGTTATTCACTGTTCCCTGTAGAATGGCCTTGAACAGTCATTCACTGCACCTGTAGAATGGCATTGAACAGTTATTCACTGCACCCTGTAGAATGGCCTTGAACAGAGTCATTCACTGCACCCTGTAGAATGGCCTTGAACAGCGTCATTCACTGCACCCTGTAGAATGGCCTTGAACAGAGTCATTCACTGCACCCTGTAGAATGGCCTTGAACAGTCATTCACTGCACCCTGTAGAATGGCCTTGAACAGTCATTCACTGCACCCTGTAGAATGGCCTTGAACAGAGTCATTCACTGCACCCTGTAGAATGGCCTTGAACAGTTATTCACTGTGCCCTGTAGAATGGCCTTGAACAGTTATTCACTGTGCCCTGTAGAATGGCCTTGAACAGTCATTCACTGCACCCTGTAGAATGGCCTTGAACAGTCATTCACTGCACCCTGTAGAATGGCCTTGAACAGTCATTCACTGCACCCTGTAGAATGGCCTTGAGCAGTCATTCACTGCGCCCTGTAGAATGGCCTTGAACAGTCATTCACTGCACCCTGTAGAATGGCCTTGAGCAGTCATTCACTGCGCCCTGTAGAATGGCCTTGAACAGTCATTCACTGTGCCCTGTAGAATGGCCTTGAACAGTCATTCACTGCACCCTGTAGAATGGCCTTGAACAGTCATTCACTGCACCCTGTAGAATGGCCTTGAACAGTCATTCACTGCACCCTGTAGAATGTCTTGAACAGTAGTCATGTGAGATACATTCACTCTCCACTGTACCCTGTAGGAGGTTTGGATATGGGGTCATTGTGAGATAATGCCACCTCTCTCCACTGTACCCTGTAGGACGGTTATGGATATGGTCATGGTGAGATGAATGTCCACCTTCCACTGTAGCCTGTGAAAGCCTTAGACAGGGAGTGGTCGCGACATGCATGCCTGTATTTGATGGACTTGTGAGGAGTGTCACCTGTCTGCCCGAGTATGTATGGGTCGATTTGTGCGTGCGTGTGTGCATGTGCGTGTGTGTGTGTGTGTGTGGCGTGCGCTTGACATATCATTAATAGATGCAGAAACTAAAGAGATGGAGACATGAACACAGACGGAGACGGAGACTAAAAGAGCTAGACAAAAAATAAGGCAAGGACTTAGAGTTAGCGATTGGCGAAGAGATCGGATAGGGGCTGACAGAGACTCGGAGAGACAAAGACCTTAAAATTTAAAGAAAAATTTAAAGACAAAAAGAGAGTCGGTCAGTGTGGGAGAATGACACAGGGAGACACCAGGAGAAAACACTGAGATAGAGAGAGTGAGAGAGACAGACAGAAAAGACAGACAGAAACAGTGAGAAACAGAACGGCAGAAAATTAAAGGAGGGAGACAGAGACAGACAGAGAGAGAGAGGCACAAACTGCACAGAAACAAACAAGCAGACCAAACAGCAGAACCACTCAATATTTGGTCTGACTGAACACTTTATTCTGGTGATGGTCAAGGTGCAGAATAAGGAGGAGGGGGGGGGGGGGGGAGGGTGTGTAGAAATATGATCAAACTGCTGTTGATCAATAAATTGATTGACCAGCTCGATGTTCAAAATATCAGTGACCAAAAGAGTTTGAGAAGAGTCGACTAATCTATGTGAGTGCCTGGGCGAGTGAAAGGTAAAGGTGGATTGTTGGTGCCATCAATGAAGAACCTGCTCCTAATGACACACACATATACATCAGACAATTGCATCACTTGAACGATGACCGCTTGCTTTCAAAAGAAAATCGCATCTCTCATATGGGTAGAGCCAGATCAAACCTGCCGGCTGTTGGGGAAGGACAACGGACGTGGAGTGATGAGAGAGAGAAGAGAGAGTGGTGTGTGGGTGTGTGTGTGTTTGTGTGTGTGTGTGTGTGTGTGTGTGCATGTGTCTGTGTGTGAGGTGGGGGGAGGCGGGAAGGTGAGGGGGGGATCAGATGATCTCTGAAACACACATACCTACTGCACGCATCTTTTGAACAAACTCACAAATAACCACTCAATCCAAAACAAGCACAACAGTTGCATCTGATGAATACATGGGGGTGAATGATTTTGGCGTGATCTGAAGCATCAAATGAACCAATTCCTACTCTCCTTCCCCTTCACATCGACAAGTCTCACCAAGTCCTTCAATGACAGTAGTGTCTGTGTGAAACAACAATGGATTTTGCTGCCTACTGTGTTTGCGTCTTCCGCAGCAAGAGTAACCCAAATCATCTCACTTGACAAGCATTTTTGAGTGAAAATTAAAAACGTACAACTGCTAACATTGAAACAGACATCTGCACATGTGCAGGAAATACTCATGGCATGACATGAACACTGCGTTAAGCAAGAACAATTGTGAATCAATATCTGGAATTTTCAAAGAATTTGACACAAACATGCTGCTACCTGAATTTAAATGACATGATCTGAAAATTCTATTTCATCACCAACAGGTCTCCCATAAAGATAGTGTATTAATACATCCCACATCATACAGCACCAGTGATCAAATTTTACTAGCTATAAGCTATAATTTGCTTGGGAGTAAAAAATGTAAAGTCATCTATTGGCAGCTGCACACCAGTGCACCTCACAGGGAATTTAGTACATAGTGAAGTGATGAAATCAGTAAAACTGAGAAAAAATATGTTTACACCATGCAATGACACGGAATATAAGTGGTGACAATGTTGGACAAATACATCATCTTCTCTGGTCTAAATGACCAAGACCAAACAGTCAAAACTACAGGTACCCTTCCCAGGAAGGTGGGAAACGAATTCCAACACCGTAGACGTCACTTTAAAGAACTGAATGTAGTAGTTTATCATTTCGTATTTTAAAAAAGACAACACGGTCAGCTTCATCCAGATCACATCTAAAATAAACCGTTAAAACGATTGTGTAGTCTTCCTGAAAGTCCTAAAATAATGGAAATGAAGAATGGGCGGGGGAATGCTTTCTTCAGCGTCCACAATTTGTCAAAACTCCCAAAAGATGAAGATATAATCACGACATGTGATATGTTGAGATTCCCTGCAGATGAATTCATGCAATATTCACATCATGAGCTGTGATATGTTGAGATGCTCTTCCAAGATGATAACCATTCCAATCACTTTCTGATGATCAAATCTGATATATGTTTTTGGGGAAGGACGTGGAGTGAGGATTCAGTGACAATATCTATTATACATGGGTTTCTTTTCAAGGTTAAACAAAGGGCTACTTAGTTCATAAAATCTATACACCAGCACCATAAAGCAGGCTCGACGAGTTCCTTTTCTTATTTACATGTCACACTTCGGTACTCCCTGTGTTCATTCTCAGTCTTGACACACAATATTCACCCCTCAACGACCCATTAATTATTGCTGAAGTGTAAATGTACGCAGGTAACCTTTCACAAAAGAAGGGTTGAACAGGGCAAGCCATTCTGCATGTCGTGACATGGTGTCAACTTCACAAATATTTCACCATTGGGAAATTGTTAAATTGTGCTCCTGGAAAACACGGACGGCAATAACGTTTGCACGAAGGACGTCCATCGGTGATAACATTCAGTGATACACACTATGCTGTCAGTGAACTGAAGCAGGACGCTACACACCAGAATTCAGATCTATTATTGCAAAACTGGACAAGTACTGAAACTGGGAAAGCAGTCCATACTTCACTCTCACCATCATACATAATAAAAGGGAGCTTGGGAATAGGAAAGACATGGCAGAACCATCTCGTATTGTCCCGGGGAAAAAAAAATACATGTCATAGTCGAAAGACTGTGTATAGGTGCTTACGTTTATAGATACATGAACACCAAGATAGTTCTTTGCTTTAAAATGTTATCATAACCCCTCACTGCTCTCCTTGTTACAGGATAATCCACATATAGAGAGGAAAAAAAAGCACGGGAAGACAAAGAATGGGAAACCCCACTGGCTAACTCCCAAAGAAAGCGTTTCTGGAGTGCTCTGTTACAACAGTAGTATATAGCATTACAATATCGTTTATCGTTTTCAGAAAAGAGAAAAAAATCCTTGAGTAAACAATGAAGAGATTACACTCATTTTGATTGATCGCAGGTCAGGTTGACGTGAAGTTCAGTGTATTCACAGTCAATGGTATCGACAAACTGGGACTGACAAATTTTTTTCATTTCAAGACATGAGAAGACAAAATCATTATGCCATTTGACGCCAATGTAGAAGGCCAGTCATATCAGAAACGTCTCTTGCAAATAACTATAGTGGGAAAAATATCGTAAAATATTTCGGTACCCACATGTAACTTAAAAACACCACCACATACACAGATCCTGCAATAGAAATACAGCCAACCCCTCGACTTCTACAGACCTGAACGCTTGCCACCAAGCAACATGCAATATCCATGTAATGATTTACAGCCCAGCCCACTACTGAAAAATTCACATAGAAGAGGTCCATTGGCCAAATGGTCACAGTCTTCGCCTTGCAGAGCTGACGGTTGTGAGCTTGAACCACTCATAGGGTCAGAGTTTCTTTCCGCTTGAATATCCTCTCTATCCACCCAGCAGTAAACAATTGCCTGCTTCCATCCAGGGAAAGTTAAAGGCGGGACGGGTGGGCTCTACCCACCATCGTGCCATGCCCCCAAACACTGTGAACCTCCAACAGTTCACTTCCTCTATGACTACTGGGCTGTGAGACTTTAACCTCTTCCTTAACCTGCACCAAGCCCACTGCACAGGACCCTTCAAGGTCTCCAACACCTGATACAAGATAATCTACCGAGGCCTTCAGGCAGATGAGCCAAGGCAAAGTCAATGTGCAATGAACGGCCAGCATGCATCAAGTCATCAGATCATGACTAGCAAGCTGGCACGGACAAGCTGTTGGGAAAGAAAACGGCATAAAGGTTTCCTAGAGCAAGGACAGGTAAATGGCCACAAGCGAAACAGACGACTGTACACACACACAAAAAAAAACAATAACAGTCAAACAGACTAACAGAAACAAGCCAATATCAGATCATTACTTCCTAAAGGCAGAGATGCAATTTCTACTTTCTGCCCACCTTCCCGCCCCACACATGGCATCTTTCTGATGGCATGAATCAGACAGATCAGATCATCAGAAGCCACAGTTTGCCATACTTCTTTCACAGATGACTTTCCTCAGGTGACCCCGTTATAAACTCTACATACAGAGACTTCCTCTCCTTCAAATTATCCATGCTTTCACTGTCCTTCAAAAAGTCAAGGGGCTAGACTGAGCCATGTCATCATCGACTTACTGAGAACTTGAGTTTCCAGATCCCTGCAATGACTGACCCTCTGACAGGGTCAGTAAATAATCCTTTTCAGGTTGTAGAAAGATAAAACTTGACCAGAGCACACATACCTAGGACTTCTTTTGTACAGCATCATCAGGAGTCTTTGGCAGACTTTACAGTTCACATTTTGGTAAACATAAGAACATCCGTAGCTTCCTTAGTTTTCCAGACTAAAGCAGAGTTCATTCAAAAAGTGTCGGTCTGATTGTCTAATAAACACTTCTCTTTCTTTTGTATAAAAAAAAAAAAAAAAAAAAAGAAAGCTTACTCATGTTCTTCATCAACAATTCTTTCTCTTCTTTGCAAGCTGTTCAATGCTTCGCAACACTGATCTATTCTGTAACCTACTCGCTGTTCCAATCAAACAAAGGAAGCGTACCCAAACACCAAGAAGAGTATACATATAATATCAAAACACACTGCAAATTTCATGTGGGATAAATGCAGTTCGTTAATATCTTACTGAAAAAACTCCAGACAGATAACACTTTAATACTGTTCATTAGAGCTGCACCAACTAGTCACAATTCTTATGTAATAAAAGTTGTCACAGTTAACAATGCTCAAGATATCTCAATCGTCATACAGAATTTGAACTGTATGATGCAATACCTCGAATCTGACAAAACATCATCAAAACAAAACCCACAGTAATACCGTTTCAAACAAATAAACAGATGCTCCATTTTTCAAGCCGGGAGCAAGGAGACAAAAGCGTACTTCAACTCCTCATGCACGAAGATTTTTTTGTTTTTAATTACATAAAGAGTGCAGAGGCAGGGAAACAACTTGATTTCCAGTATCACTCAAACAAAATGAAATGGACATCATCAAAAATAAGGAAAACTTTCCAAGACATGACAACGTCCACATTTCAAATCAAGAAATCAACACACACAAAAAGTTATGACACCAAACTGAATTTTAAGGTCTTTTGTCATCAAAGCCCGGTCAACCACACAAATCTCCTCAGGAGGTAAACAAGCTAGCAAAAAAAAAAATAGAAAAAGGGTCACAACCTATAAAAGTAACAAAGAACAAAGACAAGTGCGATCAACAAACAAAGAAGAAAGACAATAGTGATAACCAAACAAACAAACAAAGAACAATAAATAACATCACCGCCTGGAAATACAACTGCTGTACCTCGACTTTTTTGTGTGCATTTTTTTAGATTTTTGGTATACTAAAGAGCGGGACCAAGGGGCATAAAATAGCAAAGTCACAGTCACATTAGTCTCAAAATAAACATGCTGTAATCAAAATACTTGCACCGTAACTCAGCTCGCAGTGTATCTGTGGGGATAAATCATCAGGTTTTGTCGTCTCCTGTAAAATGTAATTTTCAGACTTACAGCAGTTGCATTTCCAAGCAGCGACATGACAGCTAAACCACTAACACCTTCACAGCAGATAGGACCTGAGCGGGCTGAGAGTACCACTCGTTCCCCTTACCTCTTTACTCTGAGGCTGAACAAAATCTTTAAAAAATGAGTTGAAAAGCCATGCGGGCACACAGACACTGAGGGATGGGCAGCTATAGCGCACACTGGGTTGTGTTTAAATTACCCCTACATAGTCACCAAATTACACAAAAATATCTGGCAAGTCATAAACTGTGACTGAAACATGGCAGGCAAAATGTCAAGGACTGACAATGACCCATTTACAATACTATTACAAAAAAGGTCACAGCTTGCACACATACACACAAGACCATTTTTTTTTGCTTAGCAACGTTTACATATTTCACAAACAACAGTAAATAAACACTTCTTTTTTTTTTAAGAAAAAAGGGCTCTGGGGCACAAAAACATCACACTGTTGATAAAACTGATTTGAATGTGTATATGAGAAAGAAAAGTACCCATATGCTCAAACACACTCTCTCTTTCTCTCTCTCTGCCTCTCACTCTCTCTCTTACACAACACACACACACACACACACACACACACACACAGAGCATGAACAGATCTATTTTTTGTGTTAAGAAAATAACTGGCAACACATTCTGAGAGTTGTGATATCACAAAAAACATTGATGAGGATCAGAGATAGGAGGACTACCAATAAACATGCAAAACTTTCAACACAAAGAAAGATCTTGATCCAGTAGCTAAACAATGCTGTCTGCCTATCTTAGTCCACCTACACGATTACTGCTCAGCTTTCATCCATGCACAAGGTTCAATCTTCACCATAATCACATAAAATCTGTATTTTTAAAAACATGCGTTAAAATAACTAACAGTTTACATTTCCCAAGCTTTAGACCAGTAATGTACTATGGATGTGTGGACCTACTAAAAACAGACTATATGTCATATCATTTGAATCAATCAAGCTTGACAACTAATTGTGTCTCACTACCATTGGAATTGCTGTGTGTGTGTTGTGTGTGTGTGTGTGTGTGTGTGTGTGTGTGTGTGTGTGTGTGTGTGTAGTGTGTGTGTGTGTGTGCGGCGCGCGCACGTGCACACATGTGTGTGCACATGTGTGAGTAATTGTATGTATGCCTGCATGACAGTGCACAGTGTGTACGCATGCACTTTACCAGGGCAGAAGGGAGCATCTGTTTTAACTATTAACTTTTAATTCAAATCCGCTATCATTTCACAACACATTTTGTTTCCATTTTCATTTTCTTTCCGGTGTACCAAGTTGACATTCATAGAAAATGTGTAATGGAAGACAAAAAGAGAGAGAAGGGGAGAGTATGAATGTCAAAAAAGAAAAAGAAAAGACAGCAACTACAGATGTGTATATATCACAGCCCAATTTCAAACCTCTGCCAATCTGATATCCTGAAAGGGAAAAAAAAAAAATACGAATTAGAATTTACAGTGTAGAAGAACTTCCAAATAGTATTTTCTCCTAAGAAAAAAATAAAGACAGCTTGCAAATCTGTATCCATCTGTTAACAATCTTTAATTCTCTATATGTGTCTATGCTGAACATCAGTTTGATCACCATGCACATATCCATTACTATTATCATTATCACTATCATTATTAAGCGTATTATCTAGCACCTCTCCTTGATCAGAGATTAAGCTCCTAGTGCTTTTAAATCCACACTCTCATTCACACAAGAAGCTGCCTACCTGGGTACAGGTGACTGAACCGCTGCCTGCTGGAGTCACTTTCAGTTGCTTCCTGTGTCCTTCAGTCAGTATCAGTCACTTAGTCTTCTTCTTTTAGTCTTCCAATCTTTCATGAAAGGTGCATGCAGTGACAACATGTCATCCGCACCAATGGCCAAACTGCCTATCTCTAGTTAAAGTTGGTGATGGGATTTTACCCGTGTGCAAGATGTCATGCATGATTTACACATGGAACCTCCATGAACAGTCTCGTTCTAAAGACTTTTCGGGAAACGGAGTCAGAAACCAATGTTAACTCCAAGGGAGAAATCCCCCTGTACTGAAACAGTCTGGTGGTGATGGGAACCTGAAACCCCAGAACTACCAGGATTACAAGTCCTTTAATTGCCTTTTTTTTCTATCATTACAGCCTAGCTGAATCTTCAAGGTCTTTACAAGGTCGTCACCACTTAGGGAAAAGAAGTGCTACCAAGCAAAGACCATTAAGCAACTTGTTACATATTATATATGTGAAATTCATAGCATGCTGATATTTGTACGGCCCTCTATTGATATCTGCAAGGTTGATAAAACAAGGTTGTGCCGAGGACACATGGCATTTCCCTTAATGTATTACCCCCTGTTTATGTAACCAGTTCCCATAATCCAGCCAGCAAAACACACAAAGAGGCCATATGGGCTGGCAGTCACTGCAGAATGGAAACCTACCATCCAGTTTTTCACCACCTCTCCTCCAGATTATACTAAACAGCTGGCGTGTTATCGATTCTACACCAGAAAACCGTGCAAAGATGTTCAATTACAGAGACAAGTAAAATGGGTCACAGAGGAGGAGACAGTGGACAGTAGTCAAACACAAAAAAAAAAGAAAAATGATAAAAAGAAATCACATTCAAAAAGAAAGAAAGAAAAGAGGAAGTTCTAGAAAACAATTTGCAAACGATACAGATATGATGTGTACTGGAAGTGCCTCTAATATCCCCATGTACAACATCTATGTTTAATTTGTAGAAATCACTGAAAAGAATCTGACACTAATGTTGTCAAGATTTTGAAATCAGTGTATTCACTGATTTAACCTACTTCGCCTCAGGCACCATGTTAGTCTGTTACATCCACAGTTTTAAGTAAATTGCTCTTTAAAATAAAAATAAAAAAGATTAAAAAATAAAAATCATCGCCTGGCACTTGAAATAGTTGATGATTTCTTTAAAACTACTTTATGCCTATTTTTTTTCTAATCATCTGTTCATGGCCCATCTTGCATTTTCTATTTAATTAATGAGAGAGAGCAAGAGACACAGATGGACAGACATAGACATACAGAGAGAGCGAGAGAGTGAGAGAGAGAGGGGAGAAAATAAGGCAGACAGACGAAGAAAGAAGTTTACATTCTTACAAGAGAACTTGTGGGGCTATCCTTGACTACATTATGATTTGAATTTGTCCTCGAGTTCCATGGTCAATAGAAGTTTTAACACGACATAATATAACATAAAATGCACACAGATCTCAGTATGTTTACTGGTACGTATGTGACAACAGCACCTACATATAAAGAACACTAAACAATTCTCCATCATCCAACAAAAAAAAAATAAAATAATAATAATAATAAAAAGTCATCATGTGATTGTGCTGCACTACAATCAATTCTCGATGCCAAAACACCTGCGATCACTGGTCACACAATGCCAAACTATTCTCTTTCGAAACGGATCGGTGAACACATATGTGGAGAACCTTTTCAGTCTGTACAATCAAAATGTGGAGACTCCCTACGTCTGTACAGTCATGCATGGCCCCACACACTGTCACCATGATTCCATCAAGGGCGACATGACTAGGCTCTTCTTCTGTCAAAACAGTCTGGATGTGAAGCTATGCAGCCACCACCTGTCAGGTGCACAGGACTTCCTCTTATCATCTTGGAGGTCTGAAAGATATTGAAAAAAAAAGTCACAAGCATGATTAATTCCAGTTGTAACGCATACAAACGCCTGAAGCAAGCTGCACGCTGTCAACATATGCACATCTACTAAAACTCTGATGCCAGAACCAGTATCATTATCATCATTATGACTACTGTTGTTGTTGTCTCTGATGCCAGAACCAGTATCATTATCATCATTACTAGTACTGTTGTTATTGTCTTTGATGCCAGAACCAGTATCATTATCATCATTACTAGTACTGTTGTTATTGTCTTTGATGCCAGAACCAGTATCATTATCATCATTACTAGTACTGTTGTTATTGTCTTTACTATCATCACAGACTAACTGACCACACAGGGCCTTTACGGGGTTGTCGCAGCTCTGGGGAAAGATGTCATGTCAAAATAACAACAGTTAACAGCTGTTTACAGAGCTACATGAAGTTCACTGCACGATACTGATCTACTGATATCCTTCAAGTTGATAAAACTAAGTCCTGCTTAGGGTGCCCAACATTCCCCTTAATTTTTCACCTCCAGTAAAAAAATTTAAAAAACCCAATGATATAACATCCATTAAAAAAAATATCTGAATGCAACAAATGGATGCCAGCACCAGAAAAAATATCACTTCTGTAGAATATTACATCATATGCATCACCAGTCATACTATTCACTTTTTCAGCTGATAAGCGTTCCTCATCCCTGTCAGAATAAATCAAAACAAATTTTTTCTGAACATATTTGCATGGTTTCATACTTTTTTTTTTATCTTGCAGTTCTCTGATGGCTCTCCCGCTTCAACAGCATAACAACGCACCACAAAAAATTCAACTTTTTTTTTCCAAACTTGTGAAAGGGCTTATAATCTGAATCCTTGATTTCGCCCCCCCCCCCCGCCCTCCCCCCCTCCCCCCAAACTGAACACAAAAACGATAAACAGTTTAATCAAAACAATAAAGAACTAGATTGGATGAAGAAGGGATCATCGCAAAGTCATTCACAAATCAGAAGAAGAGCCATGAACGTCTAAATCACATTATTCATCAATGCAAAGATACTACAACAAAAAAAGGAAAAAAAAACATCCATGAATAAATGAATAAACTAACAGAAAGACATCCTGTAATCTTAAAAATGTCTATGAATAAATGAATAGGCTAACAGAAAGACGTTCTGTAATCATCATTTTATTTGCCCGATCATGATTCGCACCTGCACTATTCTTTAAAAAAAAAAAGGAATTCAATTCTTACTGTTTATAGTCCAGCCCTACAAGTCCTAACAGTGCCAACAATATTATACTTAGTCACTGAAATCAAATCAATTGTTTCTCTGATTTAAAAAAAAAAAAATCAAAACTGAAATTATTGTAAGTGGATCGCACCACCTGTTTGTCGAAGTCCTAAGTTAACAATATAATACTTTCTCTGATCTTTTTTTTTCCAATTAAAACTGAAATTACTGCAAACATTATTCCCAAAATAAATACGGCTGTTATCTCATACTACACCTCACCACTAGCAGAGCATGATTCCCCAAATAAGTACGACTGTTACTTTACACCTCACCTCCACAAACATCAAACAGGATTCCAAACATCAGTTACACTTTACTTTACACTGTACCCCAACAAAAAAAAAGATCTTGTCATGTGGGAGATATGAGGGTGGAAGAAAATGTGTATGTTCGGAGAAAGGGAGAGAAACAGCGACACAGCACATCTGCAAGAGAATGTGGAAGGTGAAGGCAAAGGATTGGAGAGGAATACCTACATGTGACCACCACAGTTAGTTCCCCTGTATCAATATTGCAGTGAAACGTCCAACTAAGCACCTTCTGTACGTTAACTGACTCTAACGTTTCCCCTGCTTACTGCCCATAAATGAGCACCAGCATGATGCTCCCTACACAGTGAGCTGCCCAGCATACATAGAACACACATAACACAATTTATTTCCTTTGTACCTGAAAACCCTTTTTTTTTTAGCATTTGAACTGAATTTATCTTTTAAAATATGCTGATTACTACTAAACTAAGCAAGAGATCTAACACAGAAATAAGTAAAATGAGCAAACTGATAAACAAACCACATTAGCCATGGTTGTGCATCTATGAACAGCACATGTACATGGAGAAAGACTAGCTCAAACGGTGTACATATGGAATGAGTTAATTAAGGATGTGCTTTCATGAAAACATTTGCCTCCATAAGATCTACCTCCCAACAGCTACTCTCTCCCGTTTCAAGCTTCTATTTTTCATCATTTCTGGGATCTTTCACTAAGGATCTTGTGTTATATAATCAAACACAGAACATAATCTGCGAGAACAGCACTAGGCACTGTCAAACCATACTCCTTCACAGAGACAACCTGACAAATTCTTCAGTACACACCAGGCATCAGAATTCTACTTCAATTTCAAGGTAGACATCAGAATCCTACTTCCTAGTCAAGGTATAATCAGATTCTTGCTTCCTTTTCAAGCTACATCTCAGAATCTTATTTCCTTCTGAAAGTTTATCTCAGATTTCCCTCTCAATGAACATTTCAGAATCTTACTTCATTTTCAACAAACATTTCAGAATCTTACTTCCTTTTCAACGTACATATCAGACTCTTACTTCCCTTTCAAGGAATACGTCAAAATCTTACCTCCTTTTCAAGAGTTATTCTGTATACTAACAAGTACTCAAGAGTTATTCTGTATACTAACAAGTACTCAAGAGTTATTCTGTATACTAACAAGTACTCAAAGAGTTATTCTGTATACTAACAAGTACAGTTACAGCTGGCCATTACAAGGGGAAGAGAATGTCAGGAGAATATGAGGATGGGTTACTAAAGTTGAAGATGGCCGGGGCAGAAAAAGAAATGCATCCAACAACAAAAAAGGAGTAAGTTGCAGCAACAAGATCAGTCCGGGTTGAAGACCAGGGAGGGTGGAGAGAAGGAACTGGAGGTGGTCAGCGAACACAAAGGGACGTGTAGATGATGAGAGGGGGGGAAGGGTGTAAGAGGACAGAAGGAAAGTGAGGTGGGTGATACATCAACACACACACACACACACATACTTAAAAGATGCATGCAGAGCAGAATTCAAAAGAACTTTCTAAACAGAAAACAAGTGCAGAGGCAGATAAAGAGAAGAGACTGAACAAATAACGACAGAATGTAAAACTCGGGCAAACTATCACACATTGCAGAGAACGTAAAAAACTTAAAGACACCAGTAAAAGAGAGGTGGACAGTTCCAGTTAGAAAGAGGACAAAAACGGAAACAGACTGACATGCACAGACAGACTGAGGCAAGAAAGTGGAAAGAGAAACAGAAACGAAAACAGTAAGAAACAGAGGACGTTGTAAGAGGAAGACTAACACACTGTTCTAATCCACTTCTAGCCCAACAAAAAGAAAAGAAGTTCAGATGCATTTCTGTTAGCTAGTGTTGCTTTCACATCTAGCAAGGCAATCATCACAACAACCTCCGCACACCACTTACAGGAACACCCGGGATCCATATCTAAAGGAAAAAAAAACAAAAACAAAGGAGACAAAAGGACAGAAGAGATTTGTTCAATAAAACAGCAACACCACTCCAAAGTCTGCAGGTCAACACCAACTTCACAACTCAAGGCTGTCATCATACACAGCTGGAGGTAGGTTTTTTCCTTCTTTTTTTTTTCCCTAACCGGCTGGGTTATCAGGCGAAACAAAAAATTCACTAACCCACCAGAACAGCACTAGCTCTTGATTTGAAAGATATCTCCATATCCCACTTTTTTTTTCTTCTTAAAAGGGTAGTATTCATCAAAATCAAAAGCAAACTAGATCAGATTAACAGGAAATCCCAGCTGAGTATTCCCATTTTTGTACAATTGTTAGAATGATGACAGGATCATTTTCTCCACTGCACGTGACAACACTTTGCGACCGTTTCTTGCCATGCAAGTACTCGCATCAGATTTTCTTACCATTTCAAAATTTTTAGTTTCCGTTTTTTTTAATCCAAGAGACGTGTTCATATTACTCATTCTACTTGAGCAAACATTCCAGTGTCAAAGTGCCATAACATGGTGATGATGTGGAAAATGAGCGTGCATGCAGATGATGGTCAACCTGTTCATTTCGACAGGAGGCGGCTGTGCATCTAAAAATAGCTAACTGTGGAGCCAGCAGGATATTCTGTGTCGGCCTCACACTCATGGGAAGAGAATGAAGAAGATGATGGCAAATTTCATATTAAAATTAAAGCTTTGAAATCCATTCAACCACCTGCTTGAACCTGCCTAACACAATGGGGTGACTGAGTTTGACCAGCCTTGCCACATTCGATGCAACAACAATGATACCTCATACACATGAAAAACATACATCCCACACAATGGCAAATTACAACAAAAATGGTCTGATCCATTTGACAATAACAATAAAGATTTCAGATCATAACAATAATAACTCCTTTTCCATCAACCTTATCAGTACTTTACAAATGACATCAACATGCACTTACAGAAACCACCATCTCCATTACAATAAACGTAATCATGCAAACAACACAGAATAAGATCATTCAGACAAATATTTGGGTGGCAGATCTTTTTTTTTTAAACAATATAATAAAGATAACTGAAGTCTTATTTATTCAAACAACAACACTGCAGGGTTTGGGGCAATTAAAACAGAAGACCCTATCATGATAATCTGGATCTTAAAATGTTTTACCTTTCGTTACTTTGTTTTATTTCCATGGTAATTGAGATTAAGTTCACTGTTCAGATGAACAGAACAGGTAGGAGGGAAGGGAACCACGAATTTAGGAAGGGAAGGGGCAGTGGGGGAGAAGAGTCACAGACAAGGAGACAGACACAACAGAGACAATTATAAATGGTTTAATATCCTTCTGGCATACATCTCACTCAAAATATGGGGACTATTGACAACATAACAAGGAAGATATAAACTGGTGAATCAACACATTAATGAATTCATATTTTCCTTGTTCTAATCCTGCACCAGTGATTTTGCAACTGTGCATTACAGATTCAGAGCCATATCAATGCAAAGTAGTTTTAATCTTGTAATCTGTACACCTGGCATGATGCTGTGTATCTGTCAAGAACAGAAGGATGGGGAAGGGACGCCTAGTAGGACATAGATTCTGTGCAGGCATGTACAGTTGTCAACAACAGAGACGGGGAAGGAAGTGGACACATATAAGCATGCACACTAACATGTTCAAGCCAAACTTATACAATGTAAGTAAGCAAAATTACACAATGTTTTTTTGTTCACCATGCTGTTCTAATCATGCAACTTTGGACAATTATTACAGTTGATAATCCTGTAATCGTTTCACAACCCTGCATAAACATGAGTGCATATTCTTCTGAATTTAGCTTCATTTCCCTTTGTTTCTAAGTTTTTGGAAAGAATCTAATGCTGAACAATTAGGTAGTGTTCTTAGAAACTTTGTTTGTAAGTTTTTGGAAAGAATCCTCATGATAGTTGCATGTGTCTTTGGATTCCTGCCTGAAAACTGTCATTCAATTCTGACTGTGCTGTATATTGGGAAAGCATGTTAAATCTGGTCTGAGTACAAGCATATGCAGCAAAGCGCAAGACAAAATGATCTTCAACTTCATTTCCATTTTGACACCAGAGACAAGCTTCTTGCAAATGTCAGTTACTCACAAAGGAAAAGTATAGAGCTTTACTTTCAGATCCAAACTCCTTAACCTAAACTTTGAAAGAGTATCTCTATTCCATCTATTTATAAGATGCAGCGAGCAGGCAATAGGCAGAGTTGAGAAAGAAAGGGCGCAAGAGGGGGATGAAGAAACTATTTGGACAAAAAACAACAGAAGAAAAAACAAATCTTTGCTCCTTAGGCTAGAGATGCAGGTTGGTGTACGGGATGCCAAAAAACATCAATGAGAAGTCATTTACTCTACTGCATTACACTGTTTTCATTCTCCGTGGTCTGGTCAGTTTAAAGACCAGCCAGCTGCTTAGCTGTCAAGTCGTATTTTTGCCAACTCAACAACAAATATGAGTAAAGAGTTTTCAGACACCTCCTTTGTTTGGGCAAACACAGATGTCATTTGCCACCACATGATCAAATAATTACTCTGAAAAACAACAATCATAAAACTGTAATAATACCAGACTGTCTTTTGATCAAAATGATCTTGAATATGAAACAGATTCATAGCGCTATCTTGGCTAGTTACAATAAGAGCAAGACTTCAAATCCAGAGTAACAAACAACCAAAAGAATGTACACCATATGCATGCACACTCAGTTCGAATAACTGTACAAACCAAAAGACCATATATCCGCATAAACTGACATACACATGCATGTACATGAAAGCACCGAGTGTAGTCGACAAGACATTGAGGCAGGCAAGTTCACGGAAGGCAAACAGTCAAGTGAAGTACACATGAACTACAGACCTACTACAATACAGCAACGTTTAACAAAAGAAATAATGGTGAACCAAAAGGGCAAATTAAAAGAAAAATCATTACAAAATATCCGCATTTCACAGACACAAATAACATAGAGGGAAAAAAGGGTTCCAGCAGTGAATACATAAATATAACTATCACTCTGCATATAAAGACCAGCACAGATTGGTGGGCAGGGATGAAACATTTTGACCACTTACACCGATGATCACTGCATCACAAAATCAAAAGCTAAAAAACAAATCAAACAAATAAACAAAAAACCTGATGATGATCCTCCTCTTGACATTCAGACAAAAGGGGCTGGGTATGGGAATAAGGGCGATCATGACAGCGAGTTGTCAAGCGAATCTGAAACTAACAATTTCTTTTCTTCCTCCTTTTTTTTTTCTTCCCCCTCTTACTATTCTACTGTCTCTATCCTTTCTTGTCAACTGGGATGCAAATAAGAACAAAGGGAGATAAACCATCCTCCTTGAATCCCATCCTCTTCCCCATCCAGTTGTTTCCTCTTAACTGGCCAACTCGCCTCTTCTGACCGACATGTCATATCCAAAAAGAGCGGTTTACTCATGTCAGTTTTCCTGAGACCCAGGACCCATTTTAAGAGCAAAAGATAGTGGAAATGGATCGTGATAACAATCAAAGGACAAAACAACATCTAACAAAATCTGTTATGCAAATCTACACGAAACAAAAGTAGTGCACATGCAAGTGTACGAGCATCTACACTGATAACTGTATATTCACATGCTTTTGCATGCTTGTGTGTCTGCGTGTGTGTGTTTGCATGCATATACACTCCATGCAAATGGGAATCAACAAACTCCTAGGGTTTCAAAAACCAAAGCCATTTTTGTCAATGTTCCCTTACTTGACTGGCAACGGTCAGCTTGCCCTACACTGATCGCTCTGACGTCGGCCAAACAGAGGTCTATCAGAAACCCAAGCAAAATGACATTATGACTGAAACCTATTAATATGATATCCAAAATCAAGTGGAGGATTTTCTCTTTTTTTTCTCTCCCTTTTTTGTTTTGATTCTGTCTTCTCAAAGCAAGCAAGTTCAAATTACATCATTATAAATAAAAGAAACATTGAATTTAAAGACATCATCATGTACTTTAGGATTTATCATTGTACAGTGTGCATGCTTTGTTGAATGAAAAAAAAAAAAACAACAGCATCAACCACCAAACTGATTAACAGTATACTAGGTAGGATTCATCCCCAAAAGATTTTTTTTTTTAAATCCCATATTATTGTCCATTTCCTTTAGAGTATGTCTTACTAGCCGACACATTTAAGTCATTCATTCTGATGGCTGTATTCCCCTTCTGACAAAAAGATACACTTGTATAGCTTTCCATCTTTAATCTGTAAAATGGCTATAGATTCAAAATCTACGCAACAATGACAAACACTTTCTAAAAGGTGATCTTATTTTTCACTGTGCTCGAGTCACACCTCTCTCTTTCAGGAACTTTGATACTACTGACACAAACAAGTCCATACAGATATACAGAAGGTGACAAACCTGGCGCAATCTTATGTGACCTTAAACGTCATACTTTGTGATTCTTTAAAAGCCACCATGTACAGCACTGATGGCACTTTCAAACATCAAAATTAAAACACACCATCAAACAAGTTCTTAGGTTTCACAACAGGTTGCTAAAAACACTAACAGCCATGCACATGTCATCCCATTACACAATGTCAACAATCCATAGAAAAGCGTCACAAGCCAGGCTACACAATGCACACAGGATGTTAGAAAAGGCAGGCACCTACGTTGCTCTAATAAACAAGGAGGTGCAAAATCCGATATCTACATCACATAGAACCACAAAGGAGCACACAATTTAAACAGTTAGTAAATCAAGCCAATCTTGAATAATAAACATGAAAGAAAATGAAGTACAGCGGTGACAGTTCCACCATGCCCTCCATAAACACTCCATGCAACACAGGCCCATCCCAACCCCCCAAGCCAGACACCGGTCTCAAAGCCAGCACCGTACAGCCTCAAGGCTAGCACCAAATGTACAGGAAGCACACAGTCACTGGGACACTGAGGAGAGGAAGGCATTCCAATGGACAGTCACCTGGACGTGCTGGACCCCAGTCCTGAAGTGCTGCTGTGGGATGTGCCGATGCTGAGAGAGGAGAACCCACTCTGGCAGGACTGTAGGCTGCTCATTGACCCTCTGGGGGACACAGAGAGGAAACCAACCATTTCAAACGGGTTCTCTGTTGTGGTATATTCCATTCTCATAATGGAACTAAAAGAAAGAAAAAAGCAATAAGATCTGACTATGACATTCTCAAAATGTACATTGGCACACCGCCTATATAAAGTACTGCCCTTGAGAGTGAGTCATCTCTCGTTCAATCCCTTTTCTAAATGCTTATCAAGTCAAGATTATTTAGCTACAGGGATAGATTCTAATAACATAACTGTGTCCATCTGAAGGCAATGCCTGACAAACATTACTTCATGGCTTTCACACAGGAACATACATGGACATTCACACATTAGGGCTTGATACATCCAGGTAATGCTGCTGTTCACATAATGCACTTAAACAAAACATATTTCCTCTCAGCTGAATTTCACCCAAGACACCATTAACCTTCATGCATTTCCCCCATAGTGTAAAACTCAGACTTGCACACAACCATCTGATTATGACCCCATATCCTTCACATTTAAGGACTAAACTTTATATTCTTGATTATGTTCTTTCTATGAAATATTCACCAAACTCATAACCAATGATCTTTCTATGAAATATTCACCAAGACTCATTACCAATGATCTTTCTTCACCAAGATTCATTACCAATGACCTTTCTATAAAACATTCACCAAGACTCATTACCAATGATCTTACTATAAAACATTCACCAAAACCCATTACCAATGATCTTTCTATTAAACATTCACCAAAACCCATTACCAATGATCTTTCTATTAAATATTCACCAAGGCCATTACCAATGATCTTTCTATAAAATATTCACCAAGACTCATTACCCATGATCTTTCTATGAAACATTCACCAAGATTCATTACCACTGTTGTGCCCATGACATAAATCTTGCCATAAGCTACTGTGAACACTACCTGAACACTTCTGAGGGCAGTAGCTCTGTGTAATACATGACTTTGGACTTGTGAGAAGACAGAGGAAAGTCAAAAGATGCCTTGGCCGAGTCAAAATACTTCCACTGCAGAATGTAGCTCCCTGATTGGCTGGTTACATGAGATCCCTGTCCAACAAACACACATCAGGCAAATCACTTGAACGTGTAACACAGACAGAGAGAGGCAAAAGCAAAACATGAAGACAAACAGACAATTAAGGTTAAAGCAAGAAGACATTTTTTTCATTTAGCGAATGAAAGGTAAAGACAGAAGTGAATAATCATTTTCAATATGATAACTACACTCTATTCACTTTCTATATTACATCAGACATATATTAAATATTTTTCTGACCTAGAATAAGGCGATAGTGAATAAACATTTTCAATATGATAACTACACTCTATTCACTTTCTATGTTACATCAGACATATCTTAAATATTTTTCTGACCTTGAATAAGGCGATGCTCTCAAACAGGCAAGCCTTACAAAGCATGACTCACTGATTACCAAAGAGGGGGATACACTCAAGGAAATAGATCACACAAAGGGAGTTATTCCCATATTCTCAGTTATCACATACGACAGAAAAAGACAGGAAAAGAATCACTATCTCAAAATATAGAAACTGAGTTTGCTGATATTCCAAACCAATCGGTATCAAATTCTTTTAAAGACTGAAAAAAAAGAAGAAAAAGGGGAAGGCAGTGACTGGATTGAAGCATTAATTTTCACCTCAATATCAATCTATAAGATTCAAGTAATTCTCATCTACAGCTATCTGAGGATATTTCCTATCAACGAGTGTATAGATACTAAAAAAAAAAAACAAGATAGTGGGTGAAAATCCATGAGAGATGTTTCCTAGCTAACACATTCTACAATTTTGTAAATAATTAAAAGGATATAATTGTAGATAATTCAGTGTATACTGTCAAATACAATGAACACTTAATAACCAGTACAAGCACAAAAGCAAAGTTAAAAAGTTTCCTCTTTCCATTTAATTTAAATAAAAATGTTCCATTACTCTTTGAATTCACTCCACAAAAAAATTATGTATTAAGAAAAAAAAAAGAAATGCAACTTTGGTTGTCTGGATACCACCATAAGTAGACATGAATTTTTTTTCCCTAACCTAGATAATCTTGCAACACTGACATTATTCTTGCACCTCAAGATCATCAGAATCGACTTCAGCAAGTGAAAATACTTATACAGGTTGTCAATTTCATATAATCTTACAGTTGTAAGCTAACTTCTGGTCTCACTTATAACAGATATTGAATCAATACATACTTCTTTTCCTTACATAAATTAACAACATTAGCCCTTATTTGATAAAGCACTGTGCCAAGTTCACCACTCTCAGCCACTAGGGAGCCAGTCAAAATTCCCCTATGGGAACGGGGGCAGTTGAGAGACTGCCAATGGTTTCAAATACCACTCTCATAAGGATGTTAGTGTTTTGTACTTTGAAATGACTATGTGCCAAGCATAATCAGAATCAGAAATAACTTTTCCATGATGCCTGTGAAAAATCTACTAATGATTCATACTAACTAAAACATTTTTATCATTTGAAAATTAACAAAAAAAGATGAGAAAAAAATTGTCACACACACAAAACTAAAGTAAAACAACAACTAACAAGCAAGGATGTTTTCTTAACAAACACAAAACTAATCAAAATATAGAATACTTACACACACAAATTTAATCCATAGCATTTTTTTTTCTAAAGCAGCACTAAAACTGGTTTATCAATGATGCAGCTAAGTAGTTGTCATTTTCCTGTCTAAATAAATTTGAAAACAAACAGTGACAAACAAACTGATAAAATACAGACTCTGGAATGAAACAAAACATAAAGAAATACATCGTTTACTTACTTTCTCCTTAATCATGGCACTGGATACAATGGTCAAATAAAACCATTCCATGAACTGATCTCAATTCAGGACACAAGTCCCAAATTGAACCTCAACCAAGTCACTGTTTATCGCCCCAAGCTGGTGCAGATACTTATCAGCTTTCTATCCAAAATGTCCGGTCAAAACCTTTAATATCTCAACTTTTGAACGGGTTTTAAACTTCCTCAACCTGAGATGCCACATTCAAACTGATGTGACTTCGACACAAGCTTTCAAAGTCAGCAAATAAATGAGATTTTCAAACATGTCAACTTCTTGACTTGTTTTTCAACAACAACAAATCAATTTCAACATGAAAGTCATGATGTAGCACCTTATAACTTTATCATACATATATTTCCAAACAAGTCTGTGAAATCCGCTCTATTTTGCTTCGGCCACTGCCAAAAAAAAAAAAATTTCATCATTGTTGTCTTTGATAAACAGTCCAGTCAAATTAATTTTCACTCTTCATCTTCATAACTTCATATCCAATGTTGCCAAGTCATTTCTGGTTCCAGCGACACACAAAGCTGAAGTCAGTGCCATGTACTTAAGTTGTACTTTTCATCCAGAGTCACACTTCAGGTACTCAACTATGGATATCCTGGTATTTCAGCTCCCTGTATGCCTGTGTATATCTAATCGATGGTACTAGTGGCAGTCAAAACATGTGCATGTCAATTATGTTAAATATAGGTTAAAACTGAATATTTTTGCACATACACTACCATGTTTTCTCTCTCCACCAAACATAAAGAGAGGCAGATACGCATTTGGTCACACAAAACAAAATATGCACCCACTCATACAGAAACACAGACATATAAACACAAAACACACCTGAACGCTGTCGCCATCACGACATATATGCGGGGCTCCACTATGCTCAAGTCCACTCCCACCGTCATGTTCTTGTCAATGTATTGCACAGACCCAATGCCGCCCGTGGCTCCGCTGACATGATGCTGATGTACAGGGTCCTTGTCAATGGACTGCTTGCAGCGGAACACAGTGAAGGTCACATCCCCCTTCAGAATGTCAAAGTCCCAGGTGATGACGGAGCCCCGCTGAGGCACCTGGATCAACACCTGAAAGCAGACACAACACATTGCTCACTGTGTTTCCGATTTTAAAGCAGAATGCTACAAACACACCCACCACCTTCACTTAACAATATCCAAATCCTAAAGAGAAGGAAGACAGAAGAATCACAAGTCTAACTGATATATTTCTTCAGGTTAAATGTCAATCGTCACAGGCTTGATTTCCTCCAAAAGGAAGATGAATGCTATGCCTGCATTACTTTCAAAACAATGTTAAATTCCTCAAAAGCCCCACATCCCTTAAATCCTTGAGTTGTTTATCTCTTTCCTTCTTTTTTGACCAAACAAAAAGCTCCCTTTCACTGAATGATAACATTCCTTTCCATATTTTTTTCCATTGTATGTTATGTTTTCTATCTTCAAACTTCTAATATTTTGTTGCATTTGTTTAAAGAGTGTGTGCGTATGTGTGTGTGCATAGTTGTGTGTGTGTATTTGTGTGTGTGTGCGAGGGGACTTGTGCATGCGCACCTGCATGCGTACATTCATGCATGCATGCACGAGTGTGTGAGTGTATATGTGTGTGTGGGTGTGTGTGTGTGTGCATATGCATGTGTATGCGTATGTTCATGCATGTGTGTTGTATGTGTGTGTGTGTTGGTGTGACAGGGTGCAATAGTAATGAACTACCTACCCTGAAACACATAGTGATCAAGCAAACTCATGACAGCAACAACTATGTAGCTTTTATTTCAAATCCAAAACAAATCTGCAGAGTAATACAAAGCACATACAAGTAAGCCAAAACTCATCAATATGCAGATGTGGACAAAAACAGCCCATGGCTTGCAGAAAGAAACTATATTAGCTCTAACACACTCTTCATCACTTTGATGGCTATTGGTTCCCAACTTGTCCAGGCCAAATTACCATTGCCATCAAAGGATTCTATCATTGCAGCAGGCCTTCTGCCTGCAAAAATGACCACTTCTGTCAAACGGCCCAATCTGTTGAGTAGAGCTGCGATAGTGAATTTACCTCCATAAAAGTCCTAACCATAACAGCAAAACTGACAACGAATTACCCTCCCTCTCAGCTTATAACATGCAACATATGCACTGCCTGGTACAGTTTTGATAATTAACTCAGTAATGAATGTGTACAATCTATCTTAAAAAGTGTATGAATTCTGTATAAAGACAAGAAGTGGGTACACGCTAAGTCACACAGATACTACAAACTCTGCAGATGCAAACAAAACTGCCTGACCAACAAATCAGCGACATGGGGGGGGGGGGGGGGGGGGGGGGAGTGGAAAGAATGAGAGGGGAAAGAGTAGAGAGAGGGAAGATGAGGGGAGAGAAGCATTACCTCATTAGGGAAATCCTTGACAACATGAGCTGTTTGATAGAGACTGTTGGGGCTGAGAGAGGAAGGTTCATCTGGTGAGCGATCTATCAACTCCTCCTGATACATGGACTTTGGCACCAAGCCTCCCTCTGGCACGTCACACTGTGGGAAAAGGTCAAGTCAGAACAAGACACTGAATCGCTGCGTAGTTGGTTCGATCAATAAAAACTTACAGGATTTTCTAAGTCCCAAAATTGTTTGTCAAGGATTATGAAAATTAATGTCAATGACCAGAAACATGAAACATCAAAGTACATATATGTCGCAGGCTAGCACATAATGCTGTGAGTCCAGTAAACAGGGCCACAAACATTTGTAAATAAATGGAAACTCTCTGGACTGTCATCCTATCTTCCTTATTTTCTTTTTTTTCTCTCTCCTGTTTATACATTTGACAAAATCTCTTTAATTTGCTGTGAGGAAAATACATAATTGATGCAACAAAAAGGACTTTTCAAGCACTTCCAAACTTTACTTCCAAGCAATTCAAGTACTATCAAAGCTGGAAATGAGAGTTCCAAATTTCCAGGACTTCCCAAGACCTTGAAGGGCCTTGGGAATCTTGTTGATCCTGTAGCAAGTTTCAACAACATAAATCTAAACAATAAAACCACTATGCATTAACATACAAATTATCCCCAGACTGTCAACTTTAATTTTTTTACAACAAAAAACAAAGAGACATCACCCTCTGCATCGTCACCATTATTCTAAATAAGATAAGTCATAGGGGCAAAGTTTCAGAGGGAGGGTGGATGAGTTGTATGGAATCCCTCCTTACCGTGTCAGGACACAGAAAAAAAACATTTCACACACACACACAAATTGATAAGAAAATGGACACATAATTCACTTTTCCCTTTGTTTTTTTTTTGTGTGTGGTGTGTGTGTTTGATAAAATATCATTTTGGATAATAACCATTTTTCATATTTTCTGTGGGTCAATGCAGAAATAGGACATGTTTACGTTAGCAAGAGTTGTTACTTTTAGTCAAAGTACACCAAGATGCCACCACTGCTAATTCGCAAGTGCAACTACTGCCTAAGAACTTTGTCTCCAGAATTTTATGACTTTCTTTATTTTAGTCCATCGTACACCTCGTATTATCACCAAACATGTGTACAAAATACAGCAAAATCCTTTGGGTAAACAAGTCTGCAAACTCCATTCCTGCCCCACCACCTTCGAAAACAAACTATGACAACCTTCAATTCAGCAGAAGAAACCATACTGAAGGTGTAAAGATTGAGAATCCAAAAGACAAATGTGGATCTTAACTTGCAACATTAAATACTTACATAGCAATCTCCTCCCAAAAAGTCAGGAATGTACTGCTTCTCCACGAACTCTATCAACCCCCAGCTCCCAGATAGTCTTTTCCACCATAGATCATGAACTTTCGCGGGTGTTCTCGTCGATGAATGGGGAGACCAGGGTCCAGAGAACAGGAAAGACCCTAGGGGCACGCACAATGAGCAGTCTGCCCATCGTCTCAGGATAGTTGGCCTCCACAATTTCAATGATGCGCAGCAAGGCTCGGATACCAGGTCTCCACAAGTGTCGCATGCTCAGGCCATCCAAGTCCACAATGCAGGTGCATGCACTGTTAAGGAGGAAAATGTTAAATTAAATATACTGCAGTTATCAAGCTGTTCAGATACAAAAAGGTAATTAGGTAATGGTGTTTATAGCCCAGCCAACCACAAAGGGCCATATCAGGGCTATCACTGATTCAAGTCAACTAACAAGTGTTCAAATACAAAACATCTGTTATCAATACTACCAATCTATTTCATAAACAAACAACAACAAAAATTCCCATGGAAAAACATTACTCATTATGTCTAAAACATAAAATCTTTGATGCTGAAAACTGAAGTAAAGTGGAATGGTCCAAATGTGCCATCCTGCTCTCTCCCCAGTAAAATCTCCACAACTCTTGCTGACCTGACAGGGTATCCTCTTTTGTTTGTTGCCTCTGCTGCCAGCATGAGCCCTTCCTCGTTCTTTGCCAGCACCTGTCATCACACCAGAACAGACCTGAGTTTGTTCTGATCAATACAAACTGCAGCAGATATGTCATGGGTAAATGAGAAAAATGTTGTTCAAGATGAATTATCAGCACTATTCACCATGTGTGATTCCTGGGGGAAGGGGGGGGAGAGAGAGAACCCAACAACAATTGCTAACATCATAACAGTCATGAAAATCCTGTATGTTAATATCATTCAAGATCTGAAAGAGCAGTCTACAGGACTGTACAATGTTCTACTTGTGATCTGTTTGAAAGATTAGTATGGTTGTAGATGGTACTTATGACCAACGTTACATCAGTGTCGACTGCTTTCTAAAATAACACACAAAAATGTTGACTGCTTTAAAAAAAAAAAAAAAAAGAATTTCATTTTCTCAGTATTTTGCATTAACTCATTCCAGACGACTTCTGAGGCAAATTCATAACAAGCCAACTGATTTATGAGTAAACTCACAACAGCAAGTATGTCTAAATCCTTTAACAAGTCCAATCATTTTCAGTAGGACCATGTTTTCAAGCTTGAGTCCCTAGTACAACATCAAATGTGCATTGTCACTGCATCTGAAGTTTTGGATAAATGTGGAACTTTCTGTTTCATTGCTTAATTAATAAGGAATTTCAATACAGATTAAAAAAATTCAAAAATTAGTGGTCATAAATATACAACTTGCTTGCACAAATCAGCAATCAGGTTATCAAAACTTCTTAACAGTGGATTCCACTTTAATAATGCTTATGAATTCCGTAAGCCACAGAGCAAGCGCTTGACCTCACATGTTTCAGGATGGCTTCTTCTCCAACTGATCTCATGAGACCCTTGACATCCATCTGGCCCAGTCGCAGTACGTACAATGGCCTCCCCTCTGAAAAACAAGTCACAAGATGCTACAGATAACAAAAATTTATTCAGAATCATTACTTCACATTTTTCGTATTGTTTTACACTTGAATTCTGAGAAAATACGAAAGGACATTAATTTTAACATCACAAGACAAAATGAAAGGGCAGTCATTTCAATCTCAAAAGATGGATACAGACATGTTATAGATAGTTTCACACACACACACCACACACACAACACACACAACACAACATACAAAGAAAGACTGTAATGACCAAGAAAACACCACACAACAACAAGCCAAACAAACAAGAAAATCCTCTTTCCACTAACCTCTATCAAAATAGTGCCAACCACCCGGGTAGAATTTCTCAATGATTTCAGGGCAGGTGTAGGTTTCCAGCAGTCTGTCTATGTTATGTAGCTTCCTCCAGGCTAGAGAATGAACCAGCATTTCCCTGGCCTTCTCAATGTGGAAATCCCTGGCCCTCAAGAACCGCAAAATGTGTGATTCCTTGGGAATCTGAAACACAATTATGATAGTTCTGTGGCCATACATGTCTAAAACATGTTCAATTTATAGTGGGAAAAGTAAGGGAAGTGCATAAAGGCTGTGTCAACTGTAGACAAGAGGAAGAAATAATTCTCCTGAACAGTCTATTGTCTAATTAACTGCAGATCTGACCCAGAAGGAAACAGGCTTTTGCTTCAATATGGGTTATTCTGGATGGGCCGAGTGTTAGGATACCCAGTTTTGACCCGATAGCTTTAGATTTGGGGAACACCATTTGTAATGTGGCCAAAAGGAGCAACCCCCCAAAAGCTTAAAATTTTCTTTTTCATCTTGTGCATCAACTGTGATGACCAAAAAAAAATGACAGACAATGATAGGGACAGTACATTCAGCATAACTGTGACCATGTAGCAGGCAGACATCCAAAGTTGGCGTTGACGTCAGAGTAGTCTACACGAATAACTGAATTCGATTTACGCTGAAGTGGCATGACTCATATGACAACGATGTGGTGAATCACCAACATGATCAGTCAAAGCAGCAGCAGACCGACTAAAGAACAATGAATAATATCCATTATCAGAGTTTTATCCAAAGAGCGATGTAATGAGGACTTGCAATTTTTTTTGGTCAGTAGTACTTTTTGTAAAAATAGCAACCAGTTTCATGAGTCTGCTTGCCTCTCTAGAAAATTAATCTTGTAGTTTGACACATAATATATGGTATTAATTCGGTACTTAAAAGCAGAGCTGCCAACCTGCTCATGCGGCTTACAGTAGCATTTCACAATTTTCACAGTAGCATTTCCAATTTGACAGTACAACTTAATTTTGCGCGCGTTCTAAAAAGAAATCAGGCCTATAACCAGTTTTACGGACCACATTAAAGCTACAGTACTCTTAGTATATCTATAAATGTTACAGGGGTGGGACTCTCCATAAAGGAAAAAAGAGGAAACAGTCTAGGGGGGTCCGGGGGCATGCCCCCCCCGGAAAATTGGGTTGCTACATTCAATTCTGTGCAATCTGGTGCATTTTGAGACTGAAATTAACAAATTTTAAAGCAAAAAACCAATTTTTTTTTTTTTTTAATTGGAAATGAAATGAGGCAGGGAACATTAAACAATAAACAGTAAACAAGTGGGGTAACGTTTGCTCCCATAAGAAAACCTGACACAGAGTAACTTTTATTCAAGACAGTCATAGCCTTTTAAACTTGAATAAAGTCAGACAAATACATAGACGAACAATCTAATGGTGGAGAAAAAAAACAAGCGCAGGCCAACAACTGATTTGTCCTCACAATAATGACTTGGCAAAGATTTGGACTTAAGGAGGGGGGCAGTTCGAAGATGGAGAAACTGGGAACATGAAATTAAGAAAATATATTACAGATATGAAAACTCTTCAGTAGCTGCACAAGGGAACCAATGCAATCCCTTTTGAAGGCAGATATATTTGTATAAAAAAGGCAAATATATCTGCCTTCAAAGGGATTGCGATGATTCCCTTGTGCAGCTGCTGAAGAGTTTCCATATTATCTGTAATATATTTTCTTAATTTCATGTTCCTAGTTTCTCCATCTTCAAACTGCCCCCTCCTTAAGTCCAAATCTTTGCCAAGTCATTATTATGAGGACAGCTAAGTTGTTGGCCTGCGCTTGTCCCCCCCCCCCCCCCCCCCCCCCCCCCCCCCCCCCCCCCCCCCCCCCCCCCTATCAGATTGTCTATGTATTTGTCCGACTTTACTCAAGTTTAAATGGCTGTGCCAGTCTTGAATAAAAGTTACTCCTGTCAGGGTTTCTTATGGAGCAAACGTTACCCCACTTGTTTACCTTTTTTTTTTTTAAACACAAAAAGCTATAAAAATCAACTATACTAATACTTACTATCTTTAACAACTTGGACCAAGTGTAGATGAGAGGAGTTCCTTTTCAACCTAATGGCACACAAAATTAATGCAAGTGTGGAGCTGGACATCTTGCATTAAGTTTGTCCGCTGATCCAGAGCTGTCTTGTGCTTGTTGCTTTTAATGTGATCCACCAAAGCAACTTTTCCGCGTGAACTGTAATTTATTTGCACTCGGCAAAGATTGCAGTAAGCAAGGCCACAGGCATTAAATTTGGCTATGAACTGGCCTATCACTTCTTCATCATCCACCTTACTCTCCAACCAGTCCCACTTCCACTTGTTCTTCAAAGAACTGTCGCAGGAAACATTTTCTCCGCGTGAAACGACGTCTCTTCGACATGTCGCCATTTTGAAGATCGCAAAACCGGAAGGAGAAAGTTACCAAGTTAACTGCGAATCCAAGCCGTTTAAGAATGTCGAACAGTTTGTGTATAAATGACACCGGATGTTTTTGAAGACATGAATGAGAATCACAGATCGCTTCCGCGGAACTGACACGCTGTTACGCGGAATGAACAAGGATCTACCGCGGAAATCCGCGGAAAAATCCCACCCCTGTATTATACAGAGATGAAGCAGAGGAAGAGGGCAAATTGTAAAAAAAAATCTACGTGCTACAGTAAAACCGAAAGCGGAAATGCAGTTCGACAGACCGATAGAGACGTTACTTAGCGCTGTCCAAACAAAACGAAAGTATCTTCGAATTTTTTTGTTTCGCCGTAGCAATTTAATGATCGTAGTAGCGTCGTAGCAAGCATTTTCTTGGCGTAGCAAACTACGGCGATCTCGTAGCAGTTGGCAGCTATGTAAAAGTATCGAATTACATTGTTACAGTGAGCAGAAGAAGGCAGAAGAAGTGGAAGGAGAAGGAGAGGAAAGGCAGATGGAGAAGGAACAGAAGAAACATGACGCTTGAAGACAAGGGAAGACGATAAAGAAGAGAAAGAAATGGAAGATGGCAAAAGAGAAGAGAAAGCTCAGGATTAGGGAAGACGAGAAAGAAGAGGCGAAGAAGGATGAGGAAGAGGACAATAACGATGGGAGGAGAACAACAAGAAGGCAGAAGACGACAACGATGAGAAGTTTCTAGGATTATAACTCAACTGAATTACAAATACAAACAAAAAAGTAGTCCTGTTCCCTCATACACTACATCTGGGCACGAGGCTGAGCTTTGCTGGAGACATGTGCATGCTGAAGAGGCATCAGCAAGTGCATACTGGGCCTGACAAATGGATCCTTCATTTGACTAATCCACACAAAAGTGCAAAAATTTATTACACTCAATACTCAAGTTTTATCATAGATCAACATGTCAGCTTCTACATGAAGCTTTCTTTCATGCAGCTGCTAGATGTAAATGAGAGTCAGTGCAACACCTGCTTCACAATAATGTCTTTCATCTCAACATTATGTGTGGTTCCATATTTTGCACTCTGCACCCTGGATATTAATTTCAAATGCACTGGACTGCACTATATGTTTTTGCTGTTGTTCAATGTGTGCATGCACGAGGAGTGAGGGGGGGGGGGGGGGGGGGAGAGAGAGAAAGGGGGGAAGGTTGAGGAAGGAGTGGAGTGGGAGAGAGGATGGGGGTGATTTTGTTTTGTTTTGACTCTAACCTTTTCTCTGTTGTTACTCTGCCTATGAGGGAATTTCTTCCCTTCATATTAACTTTTTATCCACTGATCCATCTATATCTGCCGCTACCAGTTAACGAGTGATGTCCCAATATCCACCTGTCAAAGGTGACCAAACGTTTCATTCTCATGCATGCTGTTTGGGAAGCTTTGAGTATTAAGCCTGAAAGCATCAGCTAAAGCGAGAGTGGATGCAATCAGCAAAGGGCTTCAGTTTTAGCCTCTATTGTTTTTTAAACACTATTTTTCAGCTCAAGTCAAGTGAGAGAGTAATTAGGAAGTGTCCATTATCACAACTGTGTGCCGTTCAATAGGCACAGCACTACTGAACTGATAACAGGCCACAAATGAGTACACAATTCCTGTCAGATGAGGACACAATTCCTGTTAGATGAGGACACAATTCCTGTTAGGACATCAGTTTCATAATTTCATTTGGAGCTCTGTACAAATCAGTTTGGTTGTTAAGTGAACATCATGTATGAAAAAAAAAATACCTCACTGCCGCATGGTGAAAACAGATTTAACACCCAGGTCTTGACACGATCAGTCTTACTGCTGGTATGATTTCACGTATGACTAGGGAGTAGAAGGTGCACCTATCATACCATACTGAGGGACTAGCACTCAAAACGTATCCTTAGTGTGTGTGTGTGTGTGTGTGTGTGTGGGGGGGGGGGGGGGGGTAGTACACAGAGAATCTAATTCCACAGCATTCTGAGCATCAAACTTCTTCCAGGGCTCCCACTGAGGAAATGCCCAAATCCCTGAAATTTTACAAGGGGGGGGGGGGGGGGGGGGGGGGGAGAAGAAGGGAGACAGGGGCCTTGGAAGTACACTCAACCCACCCCCACCCAACCAAAAAAACTTTTAAATCAGATTTTCAAAAAAGAGCAACTTAATGCAAATGTGAGCGTCGAGAGGTGCATGATCCACTTTGTGGTCCAACCACTGACAGGACCAATTTTTCACGCAGCAATTGTCAGACACTTTGTTTTTTTTCCAGTGATGTTATTTTACTTTGGTGCAGACAAAATAGTGGTTGCCCACTCTCATGAAGAAGTTCACACAAGATTTACTGATGTTTTTGACAGTTGCTAGCACACACAGATTCCATTGTTTTCTTGTTGTTGTTTTTCCTCCCCTGGGCAATCTTTGTATTTCAATGGAAACATTCATTTTCCCTTGGATTCTCATTACTGATTTTAAGTGAACTCCACAAAAATCTCAAAGAAGCGGGAGCCCTGCTCTTCCCATATAAATACTGTTAAGCACCGAGTTAACACTCCACTCCAATGTCTTAACTCTTTCTTTTTTTTTTCTTTGTCTCCGCAGCCATTCAACTTGCACCTACCTTGCCCTTATGAGTGTGAGACAACCACTGCCTCAGCTGCACAAGGCAGCTCTCTTCCACTGGCGTCAGATGGCCCAGGAATCGGGCAATGTAGTCATCGTCCAGCTTGTCTGGGCTGTCTGGCAAGGCAGAAGCACCCTCTGCATCACAAGACATAATGCTGTTAAAGCAAAGATGGGGGGGGGGGGGGGGGGGGGGGGGAATCTAGTTGCCTAGCAATATGGTTCTTACAAACATGATAAAGCAAGAAAAGGAAGAGAATGAGCTAAATACAATCAAATACATGGATATAGATAGACAGACAGGCAGACAGATAGATAGAAAGATAGATATGTAGATAGATCAAAAGATAGAGATTGATAGAGAGACTCAGAGAGTAGAGAGAGAGAGAGAGAGAGAGAGAGAGAGAGAGAGAGAGAGAGAGAGAGAGAGAGAGAGAGAGAATCAGATAGAAAGATGGATAGATGATTGAGAGAGGGAATGACAGAGAAGAAATAATAAGTAATGAAAAAATTAATACAAATTTTCCTGTGGAGAGAAAAGTTTATTCTGTATGATAGAGAACTGACTTCTGACATCCACCAAACCTTACACTTGAAAACTAAATAAAACACCTAGTTTTATCCCTAAAATCGATGTAGATGCATGTGTTTAACTTTTTTCCTAATAAATTACAATTATCTGAGACTGGAATAGCAACTGGAAAAAATTTGGTAATTACTGGTCCGTCTGCTCTGACGTTACATTCAAGTTTACAATCATATCCCTCTATCAACTTCTGAAACCAGAATGTTTCACAAACTGACACAGAATATTCCAAGATTCAATAGCTCAAGTTACATTAAAGTTTACAATCATATCCCTCTATTAACTTCTGAAACAAAAATATTTTACAAACCGACACAGAATATTCCAAGATTAAATAGCTCATAGAAAAACACAATGATAAATTACAGTTTATTGGCAGTTTTTACGCTGCAATTCTATATAACCATTCATTTTAATTCAAGCAGTTCATAAGATATTGTCTGTCATGAATAATATGCCACTTGTTGCATTGTACAGTGTGGTATTTTTACTATGATAAATTACAGTTTATTGGCAGTTTTTACGCTACAATTCTATATAACCATTCATTTTATTTCAAGTAGTTCATAAGATTTTGTCTGTCATGAATAATATGCCACTTGTTGCATTGTACAGTGTGGTATGTTTATTGCTGTTGTGTGTGTGTGTGATGTGTGTGTGTGTGTGTGTGTGTGTGTGTGTGGTGTGAGTGTGTGTGTGTGTGTGTGTGTGTGTGTGTGCGTGTTATGTACAAGTATCCAATTATGCGCGTACCTGTGAATGTGTACATGCACAAGTGTTTGTATGATATGTGTGTTGCTTGTGTGGTGTGTGTGTGTGTGTGTGTGTGTGTGTGTGTGTGTGTGTGTGTGTGTGTGTGTGTGTGTAAAAGTGCATATGAAAGTGTGTGTGTGTGTGCGCGCGCGTGCGTGCGTGCGTGCGAGTTGTGTGTGTGTGTGTGTGTGTGTGTGTGTGTGTGTGTGTGTGTGTGTGTGTGTGTGTGGGTGGAGTGTGTGTACTAAAGTATGTGAAAGTGTGTGTGTGTACATGCACTGTGCATGGTGTGTGTTTGTGGAGTATCATCCGCATGTTTGTGTGCTTACATGTCTATTAACCAAAGAGATAAAATGACAAAATATTAAGACTGAATATAAACCAAAGATTACACAATAAGTTAACATAAACTAGCTTCACTAATATACTTCAAAACAGTAGACCATAAATGAAATATGAATTTAAATTAAACAGGAAATGAAAAACTCAATAAAGCAACCTCCATCATAGCCCATTCAATCATTTTCTAGCCTGTAAATGAAAAATAAAGGGCTTTTTTGCATATCCTTTCTGCAGTAAAACAAGTATACTGTATAGAAACAGGAACTGAAACTTTTTGAATTACACACATGCAAAACAAAACAATCTGTTTCCCAGTAAAACAAGTATACTGTATAGAAACAGAAACTCAAACTTTCTAAATAACACACACACAAAAACAAAATAATCTGTATCCAGCTTATGATTTCAAAAACATACTATATAATACTGTTTCTTTAACACTACAGTTCACGTGGGAAACAGGATTGTTTCTTGGACATTGTTGTTTACACATAAAACAAGGCTTTCTTTCAAATTATGATTAACGAGTACATAGGTTAATTAGATATTCAATGCACTCTCAGTTTAGGAAAACATTAACAGTGCTGACACGGCAGTCACACACTAGTCCAGCAGAAAGCACACCACCCACCCACCCACCACACACACAAATACACACACTCAGGTTAACAACACACACACACACACAAACATACACACACTCAAGCTAACCACACACACACACACACACACAGTCACACGCACTCACACACACACACACACCACACCACACACACACACACACACGAATACACACACTCAGGTTAACAACACACACACACACACACACACACACACACACACACACACACAACACATGGTGACACACACACGCCCACACACACACACACGCAAGTGCATGATACATCACAATCATCACAGCTGTCATCACAATCATCACAGCTGTTCCCACATAACAATGGCATTCTGATGGTAAAAAAAGAGAAAAAGAAGACAAAAAAAAAAAGAAAAAGAAAATGAACCCTTGATATCAAGTGTTTCAACTATCATGCTGAGCAACTCTCTCACGCTCCTTTTTTTAAAAAGTTTAATGCGAAGTCTCAAGTTACAGAATGAAATGCCTTCACAGGCCAGAGCCAACCAAATACTAATGAGACATATTCTCCTTCCACAGCCCCTCTTTGGAAATGCATCACTCAGAAACTTGGCTTTGAAGATCTCTTAGATGGACCAACAATAAAGTCATTACGGTTAGCCAGACTGTTTGAGTGAAATGTGAAAACCATATCGGCTTTCTTGAAGTGTTCTTGATCTAGGTCAAAGTCAAAACAATAATCTCTTCCATTCAAGTCTGATATTTGACAGTTTTCTTCACCAGCTGTCTCCAAGCTGTCCTCAAGTGCCCCCACGACTTAAAAGTCATACTCAGTTACAGTATCACTACTCTGAGTATGCTCAGCCTTCATTTGCGAGTCCAGCGGCTTGCAAGAAAGCACAATCCAAACCTGAATATGGATGTACAGTATGCCGTTACACCGCAGCATGCTTGTCCTTGTAGCTTAGCCACAATCCTCAACTTAAGATCAGGAAAAGAAAACTAGAAAGGTTTAAGACTAACAGGAAACAGAGCATGGGAAGATGGAATGCACGGGAGATGAAGGGTGGAAAGGAGTTTTGCTAATGTCTGGATAAGAGTTAAACAATTCATAAACATTTGTCTAGAGCATCTTCCAGACGCTCTTTTTATTAAAACTTTCCACAGGTTAATTCAAACAATTCACTTTTCTACATCACACTATCTAGTGCCTGTATGTCAGCAACAAGTACGACTCAAATCAATTACTCATCTGAAGAAGTTGATATAAGTTTCTGCACATGTATGAACTCATATGCAAGTGTTGGATGAAGTTAGTGTGCTCAATGAGAAATGACTGGTGTCAAGTTACATAACTTGACATGGACTTTTAAGCAAAAACATGTAAAGTAAAAGTGCAAACACACACATACTGAACACTATACAAGACAAAGTCAATTATCAGAGAAATGACAAAGTAAGAGGGAGAATCTAAACTAGGCAACTACGACAGGGCACAAACCCCAGAAAATATATCCCCAAAAAATGCACAAGAGACATTTTGTAACCAATCGGAGAAATATTTTTGACTGAAAATATGGATCAGTGTTTATACAATCTAACTGCTGTTAATCATTTACAGTGTGTGTTAAGTATTTCCATAGAATCATTAACCACAAACATTTAAGATAAAACTTAATTTTAAAAAAGACCAAAGTAACAATATGTTCTAAAACATTTTTAAAACAGAACTTGCAATTTCTTTTTTTAAGAAACAGTTAAGAGAAATAGAAAAAATAATCCACGGACAGTCACCAAAATGTTCAAATATCAGCCACTGTTTCCTATATATCAAGACATAATTTTATTAGGATATGGTTTAATGGCCAGGAGATGTTTACAAAAACCAATGACGAATCTTGAAAGACTGCAATGGTGGGAAAAAGTTGCTGAATATGGACAACTGAAAAACTATGAAAAAAGAAATCAGTGCATAGCACTTAATCAAATAAAGCCATTCAAAACAGCATTTTTTAGCAGTGTTGTCAATCTCGAAGACCTTACAAAATGCTTGTACTAAACAGAACTGACTGACTGATGGCTGACGTGTTGCTTGTACTAAACAGAACTCACCGATTGATGGCTGAAGTGTAACCATGCTACCAATACAACACTAGCATGGTAGTTTCAGTTTCAATTTTATTGTTACTGAAGCTCATCTGACCACACAACCCTGTCACGATAGAGTGAGGAAAGATGTTTTGAAAAAGAATAATTATAACAATAAACACTACACCTAATCTTCAGAGTATGACAGCTAGTTTACTTAAATCCTTCACGCTAGCCTGCTCCGAGGACCCCAGCCATTCACTTAATTCATCATCCCCAGTTTTTACAACAACAACAAAAATACTGCGCCACAAAAAAAAAAACCCTTTCAAGACCAGCTGCCGTGGAAAGTGGTTAGCAATGTGGACTCCCGAATGGGAAGCTACAGATTCGATTCATATCAGAGCCAACTGTTACTGGGATTTGTCTGCCCCAACTGTTCCTAACCAGAGTTCAGTTTCCTGTTGGCTCAGTTTAGGTGACTGGGACCACACAGTTGAGTTTCCATCCACTTAACGGATGTATCTCTGAGACTAGTAAGAGTACTGCTTAAATTTCCTGACCAATGCTGCCAAGTGTCTGAATCTCCGGCCTAGTTAATGCCAGGATATATTATGACAGTAAGTATAGAGTACAGTTCTGGCACGCAATTTCAGATCAGAATGGAATCATCTTAATCATTATCAATCAATTTTTTTTTAAAGAGAAATACTGTCTGGCCTTGGTTTGATTCTGTCACAGCATCAGCATCTGCAAATCCATGGTGCCTGTCACTGGACAGGCCTGTGCCCTCAGGATGGAAAGCTCACTCATGCCAGTTAAGCAAGTATTGTCAACAGTAGGGGGCTAGGCAAAAGGTGTAATGTGTATACTGGATAAGAACAAGCACCACTGAACACAACGAAATGAGTTGACAGCAGTGCAGTGTCTCCTCTGGTGGGTTGCTTCATGACGAATTGACACCGACTGCTCCCTATGGATTTCCAGTGCTGGGGTTATGGCAGGATTGGCAAGACTGTGGATATGGATCAGGGGTTGGAAGAGCAGTGTAGGTGCAATGCCACTCAAGATGGGACAGGAAGATTTAAAAAATAAAATAAAATAAAAGGAAAACCACAAAGCCATTAGAAAAAACAGACACTGCAGAATGGACAGCTTATGATCACTCTGGGCCATGTCTATAGTCTCACTACCTCGCAGCCAGATTACAATATTACACGTGGGTTAAAAATTGTAAAAAGACAAAAAAAAGTGTAGGGTTTCGTGAAGACAGACATGTGAATACACCAGGGAAACGAGAACTGAAGGAGCCCTGGCATCCCCACGGGCAAACTGAATGATAAATGCTGGTAATGTGGGAGGGAGGATATGTGAAACAAGCACTGAAAACTGTGCGCTGAGGTTGGGGCTTCATAAAGAATGTTAAATACCTAACTGTGCTAACGCTGAGGTATAAAGCTTATGTATTTGTATCATCTTGTTTTGTTTAGACAGATAAATTTATGTTTATAATTTTTGTTTATTTTCTATGTGCACGACACTTCCTGCTGATACTTGTTGTAGCCAGTGGGAAGTTTAAACTTTAAAAAGAGAAATGTCGTCTATTTCTAATCATACATCAAACATGTTGGTGACTGTCCTTCTTAATGGAATACTTGCGATAGTTTCTTGAAGGCCTTGAATTTGAAGGACCTGGAACTGGATTTGCATACTGCCTTCACTGTACACCCTCTTAAGAAATTCCAACACAACAAACAAAAACAAGTACATACACACCATATGAACTGTTCACGTGACTGAGAACAAACACTAACTTGACGGCAATGTCAAATTTTGTACCAGTCCAATGCATATATCCTTTCATCACTTTTTCCATTTCATAATGCTGTCTCACTCTGGTAGTCATAAAATCACCGTCTTGCAGCTGGATCCAGAACTCAGTCAGACCTAACACAGACTAAAACTGTATTTTGCAGCAAAATGTAGCTCTGTGCACTCCACCTAACACGGTATAAACAGAACTGGATGACATGAATAATGTACAAAAACTATGCGTGTACCAGGCTGGTGGTGACACTTCCTAAAACTGAGTAGAAAAGGAAAAAGAATGTTTGTAAACTATAAACCAGCATGATCTGTTGAGAACGTAAACACATGAAAACTGCAACACAACATATACTTTTATAACATCAGGAAAACAGATCTAAATAACGGTCTGGGCTACATCATTTAACTCTTGACTTCCCATAAGAAACAGTGTGTTCTCAGTCCTCTAGCCATAAGGATTGGCTAGAAATGAGCTAAAAATGAGTATGGTCATTAAAATAATTATATCTTTCTTGTTTGTTGATTGACTGCTTTGAAATTTGGAAGTTTAATGGAAGTGATGTTATTTTTTATACTGAAGCGGTCAAATGTACCCCCCAAAAATTTTGAATGTCAGTATGGTAATTAATTACAGAATAATTAAAAAATGTCAGGTGTGTTCAATAAAGGTTGGAAAAATCAATGTGTGGTGTGTTTGTTAGTAAAACAATGCAGACAGACAGTCACACACATGACCATAGAAACAATACAAGTCAAAGAAAAATGTTAACTGACCTTTATGTAGTCTTGTTATGACGAAATATACAGGTAAGAATCCAAGCACAGAAAATATAATTTTGCACAGTTCCTTGTACAGTATTTTGCACAGTTCTGTTCACAAAGTCACAGTATAACCACAGAAATAAAGTCACATGTGGTCAATGTTCATGTTCTACACACAAGAAGTAGGATGATGAGCTTCATATTGCGTAATGACAGCGTACACAGGTAAGCACAGGTGGCGAATCTTCATCTGAAATTTCCGATTGTACGTCAGACAATCATGGTGTGAACTGAAACTAACTCCAGTTCCCACACTCACATCACTCTGCTGATCATCTCCAAGCCTAGCGCATGCTGGTTGCACAAATCTTCGATAAATTCATCAAAAACATCGTTGTCGATATGTTGGAAAGACGCCATCTTGACCAGAAAATCTTGGAAAAAAACCTTCGTGAAAAAACTTC
>CM031596.1:30480437-30505437 GCA_018398815.1 Conus ventricosus | reverse complement strand
AAATTTAATAAAATCCCCCCTTGTACTCATATGAAATTTAAATGTCTGAGGGGGGCGCACGCACGCCACACACACACGTATACACACACTGTCACACCACACATAAATACAGGCATGACTAAAGTTGTAGAAGTAACTACTGGACAGTGCTCCCTTCCTCTTCATTTATTTGCAACACTTATAAAATTACATAATCAGGATTAAAAACAATGCCTTTAAAAGTTAAATAGTCTGCACTGCTTGCTTGCATTTTAGGATACTGTTGGTCAAACCTTCTATCACATCTAGCCATTAGCACAACCATTTTTAGATGACACTGATTTCTGTGACTATAGGCACTGTTGGTCAGACCTTCAAATCAATCTAGCCTTAGCACAACCATTTTTAGATGACACTTGATACTGTGACTGTAGGCACCTATAGGTGCACGTCAGACAGCTGATGTCAACCCATGGTAATGACTAATGAGTCACTACCAACTTTTAACCGCCCCTACTTCCCCTCTCCCCCCACCACCCACCCCCAACGCCCCAAAGAGCCATGATACACACATACCAGCACAGCAGCAATTCCCACTGGCCATGCAATAACACACAGCTGACTATCTTATCTATAAAAATATATATATACGTATATAAAAAGATTCAATTTTTTGCTTCCTATATTTTCATGGAAGTAATCATATTATACGTACAGTTTTACATCATAGCAAATGGGGAAAAAAAATTTTCCAGTTAATACAGATAGCATTTCTGATGTAAAGAGCTTATTCAAAAGGAATTTCTGACATTTTCATGTCAGGCAAGCAAAATGACGTTTTGATTTGTTTTGTTTCTTTGTTGTTGTTTTTTAACATCTCAACAGTATTCCAATGTAAGCTAATATCTGATAACACAGTGGGTGCAAAATTCATTTCTTATCCTTTCTGTTGACATATATATGATATGCTATTATGTTTAACTTCACACACACACACAAATTATTGTGCAAAGAAAGAATTTGTTAAGCAGTGTCAATGGAAAAAAAAAATTCTTGGAAGTCACAGCAACAAAATGAATCTAAACATTTCAAATGGAAGTGCACTGCATTAGCTATTTTGATTTGTTGTTGTAAAGTTTCTGATAACCAATCAGCAAGGGTTTTTTTTCCCTTTTCTGTCATGTTAGTTTTTAAACACTGAAATGTATATCTCATACTTCAAGTCTATAAACCTTTTCCCCTTTAAAAATGCACTTGCATGTAAGACTTTCAAATGGGACATGTACAATACTTCCAACAGGCCCATCATTTCCACAACTGACCTCTCCTTTTCACAGCTATGGGTCACATGACTGTTGTACCTCTGTGCTGAAGCTCTGGTTAGTGACACTCAGTTCATCAACATGCCAAATTTTATCCTTTGAACTGTACACATTCATCCGATGGATCCACATTTTCTTATCTAAAGCTTGGCATACATCACACTAAAATCACAAGGCAAGATATCACTGTTCATGGCAATTCAAGGCTCCCAATTAATAGGATCTATGCTTCAGTTATTGTTTAAAGCCAGATAATGATGTGAAATTTTGAAATCCCAAGGATCTTCCTGAATGTAGACTATTCGATGAAGTCAAAAAGGCATTTTCATCATCACTGAAGTAAATGTCCACAAATATGTAGCAAACAATCATAAAGTGCATATAAATGAACAGCAAAACAATATATATATACACCACTGGATTATTTTACTTGCTTATAATACAAAACAACTCTTGCAATTCTACTGTAACTCACTAAAAATAGAATGACACAGAAAAATTCAATGAAGGGGAGATGTGGAGAGGGGGGTGGGGGCGAAGGGGGGGTGGGGAACAGAGGGAGCCACTGTGCCGGTGATTTTAAAGCCTGGGGACCCCTGCCGTTTAGGTACACCATACAGACATCAAGTGTGTGCACATCATCTCTAACTACAAGTGAATTGCTCTCTTATTTAAAATAAATTGCAAATTATGCCGCTTACAGTTTGTCAAGGGAGAGGGTATGTACGAAGTCAAGAGAGCATTATTACAATTAAAAAGTTGACACAAATGACAAAACAGAAATATTTTCTCATGACACAGAATCTCAATCAAATCACATCACATCAGAAATTTTACAAACACTGACCTTTTTCAAAAGATACGGACATCAATGGCCAAACGACATCTGCGCTCCACCATGTGAGTAGCACCATCCTCACTTTTATGTTCCTTCATGATCTCACTGCCAAGAAACACTGGAATCATCTTGCAAGTGGGAAACCGTTTTTCATAGGCCTGCAAAATACATTATGATGTTCATTTCATCAAAAGAAAGCTCCGTAAGAGAGAAATTCAAACCAGTTTACATGTATACCACTTTTTTTTCTTGTGTGTGTGTGTGTGTGTGTGTGTGTGTGTGTGTGTGTGTGTGTGTGTGTGTGTGTGTGTGATTAGTAGATAAAACATTGTTTTCCTTCTCAGCATTTCATTCATGTACATAGTTTTCATTGACTTGTCCTGTTTATACTATTAATCAATGGAGGAAAAATACATCGAGGAAAAGCTCTGCAAGTGTGCCGGTCTCTCGTTCTATTTCATTTAACTGATACAATCCAACCTGAACATCAGTAGATCGGAGAGAAATATTTATACATCAAGGTTACATACATGACTGGTTGTATGCTTGATCAGTTGGTTGTTTTGGTGGTGATGATTTTCTTGTTTGTTTGCTTGCTTGTTTGTTTTTAAATCGGATCATTCCCTTTTTTTTCATTGTTAATAAAAGAAAACGGAGACTGAAAAACAAATAATGATACCATTTCAGAAATTCTATAATTTTCTTTTTAAATGAGAGTGGGGGAAAAAAATGCATTTAACTAGAAATTTTTATACTAAACTGGAATAAAAACATAACAAGAATAGTAAGAATATTATAGCACCAGCTGCAGTGGCGAAGTGGTTAGTGTCGCGGACTCCCGGTTGGAAGGTCGTGGGTTCGAATCCCATCAGAGTCATGTAGGTTTTTCTGCCCTGACCGGCTCCTACCCAGAGTTGAGTTTGCTGTGGACTCAGTTGGGAAGACTGGGATCACACAGTCGAGTTTCATCCACTTAATGGATGCATTTCTGAGAGTGTTGCTCAAATTTCCTGACCAACACTGCAGGTGCCTGTATGATCTTTCGGGCCTGGTTGATGCCAGGATATATTATGAAAGAAAGCGTAGAGTACAGCCCTGTTATGTAGTCTCAGACCGAAATGGAAATCCGTAGTATCATCTTAATCATCCTCATTCTCATTGATCAGCATAAAAAAAAGAAGTCTCAAATTCTGTGGCCCTTCATGTGGGCTATCGTTGGACGGACGTGGTGGCACCCTCCGGAGGGAGAGCTCACTCACACCAGTTCCGCCACTAAGCAATTATTATCGTCAGTAGGGGACTTAGTAGGTGGTGTCCTGCATATGTTAGATCAGAACAGGCACCACTGAACACCATCAAAGTGACTCGGCAGCAGTGCTGTGCATCCTCCGGTGGTTGCCTCTTGACGACTTGACATTGACTGCTCCCTTTGGATTGCCGGTGCCGGGGCTGCGGTGGGGCCAACCAGGCTGTGGCTGTGGCTGTGAACGGGGTGTCGGAACGAGTGGCATGGGTGCACTGCCTCCGAGGTGGCGCAGAGGTTGGGACAGCAAAAAAAAAAGGAGTATTATAGCGCATTACTAAACAGTTTATACAAGAACAGGGAGCATTTAACTTATGTGCCCATGAATACAGGGAGCATTTAACTTATGTGCCCATGAATACGGTCTTCAGTGGCATGCAGTTCAATTAAAATCATAAGACTGAAAATTTAATAAAACACCAGCCGTCATGGCAATGTGGTTAGCATTGAGACTCCTGGCTGGGAGGTCATGGTTGATTCCCATAAGAGCCATGTGGGATTTTTCTGCCCCAAAAATCTCCTACCCAGATTTGAGTTTGCTACAGGCTCAGTTTGGAAGACTGGGACTATAAAATCCAGTTTCATCCACTAAATCTGTAAATGGATACATCTCTGACAGAACTGCTCAAATTTCCTGACCAACACTGCAGGTGTCTGTATCTCTCAGGTCTGGTTGACATCAAGATATATTATGAAAGTATGCATAGAGTGAAAAGCCTGTCATGCAATCTCAGACCAGAATGGAAACCCTTAGCATCATCTTCATCACCCTCATTCTCATCAATCAGCATTTTCAAAAATAAAGTCTCTAATTCTGTGGCCCTTCATGCCCTGCTCTCATGGTGACCTCTGTTTCAATGTCCTCTCCACATCAATGGCCTTGTTTGATTCCATTGGGGTCACCGGTATCAGCGAATTTATGGGGACTGTCGTCAGACAGACAAGGCGGGCACCCAGCGCCCTCCCGAGGGAGAGCTCATTGACAATGGCTCTGCTGGAAGCAATAATTCATGTCGTCAGTAGGGGGGCTTAGTAGGTGGTGTCCTCACATGTTGGATCAGAACAGGTACCACTGAAAACCACCAAAAGACTTGGCAGCAGAACAGTGTCTCCTCCTGTGGGTTGGCTCTCGACCATTTGACACCGACTGCTCCCTGTGGATTGCCCATGCCGGAGCTGCAGCAGGAAGGACCTGGCTGTGGTTGTGGATGGGGGTTCAGAATAGTGGCACAGAAGATGAAACAGCAAAAGTAAAAAGAAAAAAAAAATCAATTAAGCAACAAATGATATCCCCTTGTTCTTATTCCGTTTGCACGGATATTGTTTTGCTAATAATGAAATGAGATAGAATGTGAAGGAAGTATGCAATGCCATACTTAGATGCCTGTTGTTTACCCATGTTCATGACTATTTATATCTTCCCCATTAATTTTGAAAGCTTTTATTACAAAATACTGGCTCTGCAAGTTAAACTTAATTTTTTAAAAGAAGGTTTAAACAGAGAAATGTCCTCTGAGAAATGAATACTTCTGTCTAGAATGTGATCAGGGGAGGTTACACAATCATTTTTGTTTGTTCCATCATTAATGTTCGGGGATAAGCAGAAGTGAATGGCGGTAGGCATGGTGGTGTGGTTATAATTGTAGTTATTGTTTCTTGCTTGAATAACAGTTGGTTCATTTTGATTAGCGACAATGAAAGGTTCAAAACACCCAATGATATCTAGAGGAACTGCTTGAAATCAGGCACAAACTTACTTATTTCCGTCAAAAGTTTTCTTGTCAGACTTACCTCCTACAACAATAATGAACCAGCCAAACCAATGTCAAATCCGTTGTATCTCACTTTATGAATACAAAACTAAGGTTAAAATTCAAATCTAATTTTAGACAGATTTCGCTTATTGTGCTCAACCTATAACTTATCACAACAAATTTGATTAAACCGTCATACATCCTGCATGTGCGCAGTGTGTGCATGTGTGCATGCGTGTGTGCATATGTGTGTGAGTGTGTGTATGTGTGTGTATGTGTGTGTGTGTGTGTGTGTGTGTGTGTGTGTTGTGTGTGTGTGTGGGGTGTGTGTGTGTGTGAAGGCATACAAGACTGTCCTGTCAAAAGAGGATGGATGACAATCCATAAATCTTTTGACACTGGCAGGCTATAGCAATTTTTTGCAGTCAGATTACTTCTTTTAATTCTTAACTAAAACACCATTTTAAGAGAAAAGGTTCAAAAGACATAATAAAATCAGCTTGTAGATGGTAGTAACAAATGAAAGATATGAATAATGAAGCAAAATTTATCATTCACCACTTTGGCTTCACAAGGGGAGTATTGTGCATGCTTATGTCTGTATTTTTTTGTCGCTGAGGAAGGCATATTGCCGAAAATTTCTTGTCCTGTTTTGTGTCATGCATTAAATCTGCGTTACTTCACACTTTGTTTTGTGTGCTCTTCTGCTTTTTTGTCGTTTATCTATAGCATTTTTTACCAGTATTTTCCAGAAAAGGTGTACTTATTTTGATATAACATTTAGTCATTCAATCTCCATTGCATTTTCTTTCAATGTTTGTGAAAGGAAAAATATAAAGAAAAAGAAAAAGCAATGCATGCAACAACTAAAATATGGACAGTTTCCAAGATTCTGATCACCTGTATTTATCTAAATTGGAAATGAAATGAGACAGGGAACAGGGAACAATAAACAGTAAACAAGTGGGTAACTTTTGCTCCCATAAGAAAACCTAACACAGAGTAACTTTTATTCAAGACTGGCACAGTATTTGTCTGACTTTATTCAAGTTTAAAAGGCTGTGCCAGTCTTGAATAAAAGTTACTCTGTGTTAGGTTTTCTTACGGGAGCAAAAGTTACCCCACTTGTTTACTGTTTATTGTATTTATCCAGTTTTTATACAAAAGACATTAATGTTGCCAGTAACCTTTTAACAATTAATTTAGAATATATTCCAAGACATGTTTGTGCATTTGTCACAATCACCAAACTAAACAGGTTTAAATGACATTAGTTCTTTTTGGTAATCATAAAAGAATCACTTCTTGAGGCACAAGACCCATCTCCATGGGGATGTCCTGATTTTCAGTACTGACAGATCAGTGGCGGCGGAAGCTGTCCAGGATTAGGGGGCAATGGATATTTCAAATCATTGAACTCCGACAATCACAATATGGCAATGCTCGATTAAAAAAAAAATCCAGCATGCAATATTCAGTTTACACACGCACACGCACGCACGCATGCACGCACGCATGCGCCCGCGCGCCCGAGCACACACACACACACACACTTGAAATACATTTGTATAGCTGGACATTAGGCACCGTAAAATGCAGTTACTAAGTCACGATTGTCACAGTCTGTACATTAGCAGGTTACACCAACAGCTGGAGGTTACACCTTTACACATTTAATTTTCCGAAGTAACTTTGACGTCGTTCGCTTCTGCAAACTAACTCGGAAAAAAATTTCAGCGAGATTGAGTTGATCAACCTTGTCTTTGAACACATGCATAATGAGACAGTTGTTTAGGCGCTCCCGAGTCATAGTGCTTCGGAGGTATGTTTTGACCCGCTTCAAGGCAGAAAAACTGCGTTCAGCTGTTGCAGCTGTAACTGGAATGGTCAGGTACAGCCTGATAAGTTTGTCTACCTCACTCAAACATTCTTTTAACAGTGTCAGAAGCTGTCAGTTCTTCTAGCAGTGCCTCAAAGATGGACTTCTTGTTGTCCCCCAGAGCATGTGGAAGGATGGCCAACTGTGTTTTGAGTCTGTCCATGCCAATGTCCGCAGCATATGTGTCTTTGATCTCTTGAGGAATTTATGGATTCTTTCCTGCAGCTCCGTCATCCAAGAGAATTTCAATCTTCCTTGACAACTGAAGACTTTGTTGGTCAAACCTGTGCTTTACATGCTCTTTGACGTTGTCTATGGCCTCATAGTACTGCTGTTTTGTAATAAGCAGAAGGGTCAGAGTGGCTGTGACCCTGGGAGCCCTCATCAAGTCTTCATGGAGGCTGTGTCTGTCTTGGTATGCGGGGCTCATCACACACGTTTGCAGCCGTGGTTGAGACGTCGGCAAAAAACGTCTGGAAACTGTTATCCTGACGCATGCTTTCAAGCGTTCTCAGACAGAGGTTTGCAGCGTTTATTGCATCCACACAGGACGTTTGTTTCCTTTGAACAGCTGTCGCCAGCTCTTCAGTCACATTAAAGACATCCCGTGAAAGTGAGAGCCCAAGACAGGAGGAGAACTGCTGCATAAGTGCAAGAAGGCCGAATGCCCTCCTGGCATACTCATCATGTCCTTGTGAGACTAGTTCAAGTGTTTCTTGCAAAGCTTCATAGTTCTCAATGACAGATTCAAAAGCTCTTGTTCGAACAGTCCACCTTGTTGGACACAGTGGTTTAATGGACGGGCTGCACGAAGTTGATGTTTCATGTTGGATCGTTTCAAAAAGGATCTGTCGTTTTGGTGATAATCTGATCAACTGAATGACCTCTGTGGCAAAGTCAAGGCATCTCTTATTACTTTGACCTTTCTGGAAGCCTCTTGTAACACAAGATTGACTGAGTGTGCCAAACAGTGTACGGACACTGCTGACGGGACCTCATCTTTGAACCGTTTTGCTACTCCTGAAACGTGACCCTGAAAATTACTGGCCCCGTTGTAGGCCTGACCCCTACACTTCTGCACTGGCAAGCCCAGCTTGATCAAGCAATCCTTTAGCGCATTAAAAATTGTCTCAGCACAGGTATTGTCAACATACACCAGTCCCACAGGCTCCTCTATGACTTCAAACTGCTCAGTTACCCATCTTATGCAAATTACAACCTGCTCCCTGTTTGCAACATCACAGGTTTCGTCAGCTGGTATCGAAAACCAATTCGCTTCTCTGATTTCAAGTACAACAGATCGCAAGACTTTATGTGCCATAATCCTGAGGATCTCGTTGACAATATCATGTGACAGATATTTTGAACCTGTGTTTGTTTTTTCCTTGCAGCCCTCTCCAAAGCAGAACTTGAGCAGCTGTTGAAGGTTGCCTTCCTGCTCGTCATGTCCACGGAGAGGCAGACCCTGACGCAGGAGAAACTGAAGGCTCTTTAGTTCGTTCATCAGTTTTGCAGTGTTTCTTTGAGCATACACTGACGTTGTAGACTGCCTACAGTTTACGTCATACACGGCTGTTCCATGTGAAGATGATTTTTCGTGGCTTGAGAACTTTCCAGTGCTTTCTTCCAGTTGTCAAAACCGCTCCATACAAACGCTGCATCAGGTTTGCAGCCTTGATGATTAATTCCTCATGCAGAAGAAACAATATAACTTCTTGTCTGTTGTGCATAGGTGAAGCCAAGGGTATTGCTGGAACCAAGATCTTTGGAAATAGCGGGGCCTTCCTGAACTTACCCTGGTCAGTTTGGAGAGGACTGTGTCGCTCTGTGGCTGAAAGGGGTTGACTGCGTCCTTGCAGCACACAGTAGACTGACATTTTGGTTTTCTTACAGTAGCAGGTCGGTCAGTGTCATCACGAGGAGACTGCGCAGGTCGGTTGGCGTCGTCACGAGGAGACTGTACGATTGATGCACCTTCTGTAGGAGATGAGAAAACACTTTCTTCCTCCTTTTCTTCATCATTTTCACTGTCCTGGTTTGATGAAGTGTTAGGCTCACAAAATGTTCCTCGCTTATTTGCCCTATGAGGACAGATGGAAGGGGTGATTCAATGTCTTGTGCCAAGATCTTATTCATCAGGTAGCATATCCTGGAGCTCTCTTGCTGACTTGTTACGATGTGTATGTCCCTACCAATCATTCTCGCCATAGCTTGCACTACAATAGCATCAGCCATTCTTGGCAATGTTGGTCAGGTACTGTCAGTAATGTGTGACCAAAGTGGGTCAGCTGCAGAGAGGTTCCCGAGAAATGTGTTGACATCTTTCCTGAGCGAGTTTGACAGGAAGTATGACAAGTATGACGACAAGATGATGCACCATCAAACATCTCTCTCTCTCTCTCTCTCTCTCTCTCTCTCTCTCCTCTCTCTCTCCCTTCTCTCTCTCTCTCTTTCTCTGATTTTTTGGAGGTGCTCAATATTAGGGGGGCAGTATATAAGGCTGCCCCCCCCCCCCCCAATATTTTTCTGGAGGGGGGCATGCCCCCCCCCCCCCCCCGCCCCCCTGCTTCCGCCGCCTGTGCAGATACCCCACCTTCTGAAGCACTGTGCCAGTACCTTCCTCATAATTCACCTGGCCCTGATTCAGTGAAATCCATGCACTGAGAACTGATTACATTCTGCTTAGCCCTAAGCCACTCTTTCTTTCTCATTAATATACTTAATGTTAACAACAAAGAACTGTACATCATGACTGTGGATAAAGTTATGCCAATTAGTTATACCCATTCTCTTGTGCAGTCCAAGTATCCAAATTGGTTTTAACTATATATTTTTTTCTCACATTAATTTCAACCTATCAAAAATATTCAAAAAGCCTTACTTGCATGTTTTTGTTGACTGATTCACTATCTTTTCATTCTCACTTGGTCTCATGTCACGATTGACTTCTTGTACTTTTCAGTTCTTCATTTTTTATTCTCACTTTTGCCACTTGTCACAACTGACTTCTTGAACATGTCAGTTCTTTGATTCAGCATCTTTTCATACTAGCTTTGTCTCATTGTCCCAACAAATGAAACTCAGAGTAATTTATTCTATTGAACAATTAAACAGTGGGAGAAAACAAGTGCAAGTTAACAATTCTTCAGTCATTACAGCAATGACTTGACAAAGATTTGAATTTTAAAAAAAAAAAAAGGAAGAAAATGGGGGGATATATTATAAAAATGAGAAACCCTTCACTAGCTGCCTGAGGGAACCATCGTACCCTCCTTCAAAGACAGATCTATTTATATTGCCTGCTCCTAGGCCTTTCGTCCACTGGATCGGACTCATCAGGGAGACACGGTTGATTGTGTCTGCTCTTGGTGTCAATTTATTCTATGTTATCATTTTAAGGATTGTTACAAATGTATTCATGGTGGCATTTCTAAGTGGTATCTGAACTTTAAACTGTTCAGAAACATCAAATCCAAATTCTCTTTGAATTGTTTTACTTAGGCCTACTACATCTTACTTTTACTGTAAACTTTTGACAATGTCTCTCACAATTCCACATTTCTTCTTCTTCTTCCTAAAATACTGGTTCACTCAAAAACGAGTAGGTCACCAGCGCGCATGTTAAAAAGTAAAATAAAATAACATAAAATAGTGCGACTCAGACTATTGGCCCCTGGAGCAAATTTGGCAACAAGGGGTCGCACTCGATATTCAAGAAGTTAAAAGCATGGCCAAATTCAGTAGATGATTTATATACAAATACATCTAAATGGAATACATTACAAACTGAAATCACACTGAACACCAAGTTTCATCGACATTACATAAGAAAATTCAAATTGAAGCACATCACATAGGCCTAGGCCTTCTGTGAAAAGAAAAAACAGGTTATGTGTTATAAAGGTGAATCATGATGAGGGTGTGACGGCACCCTGAATATCCAAACGGTGTACACAAGAACTTGGCATGCAGCATCGAGTCTCTTTAGTGTCTGCACCAGCTAGATATGCTGATACATCACGGCGGGAAATATCTTCTTTCTTTTTAATAGTACAAGATGCATAATTTTACTTCATCATCGTGCCTGGCGCAAGTTTAGCAGTACACTCCAGAGAGACCAGTATCAATAGCAGACAGCACATTTTAATGCAAATGTGTCTTCTCCTTGTCAAAATTCAAAGAAGTCCATATATTCCTTTCGTAATTTCATAAGCCTGTAAGGAATCCCGCTTAACATCTAAAACGCAAAGAATCGAGAATGATGAATGGATTTGGAGTGAATGAAAAACTGAAAATCACATCACACCAGTTCTCATCATTGACTAAATCTACTTACCGCCATAACCAATTCAAACGGATATTTGTACACCCTGACGGGTGACTGATATTTCTGCACCATTTTAAACAACTGTTGTTTCACTGTATGTATCCGAATCTGAAGATCGCTATAAAATGTCCATGGTTAGTCGTCTGCCAAACCTCCCTACGTCCCCAGATGAAAATAAAGCACACATCTCGCGTTCTAATGAGCGATAAAAACTAGTTCGTTATATATTCCAATATCACTCTTGAAAAAAAAAATTTGCTACACAGCAATGGATTCAAAGCATCATACGTATGTATTCACAATATAAAACAGAAAATCAACCCGTATCTGTTGAGCATTAATGAAATTTAATGTCGTGTTTTTCTTTTATGTTAAATTCTTACGCCAAAGGGATATAACTTTAGTTTCTTAGAGCCAGTCCATGTCACTCGGCAATGGATCTGGTCGACTTTTGAAAGGTCACCGTGTCATTGCTGTCACGATGCACAAACGGGAAGCAACGAAACAATTAATTAATACGACAAATCATGTATAATAAGCGTCGATTTGTTTCTATAAATAATGCCCTATTTTATGTATATTTTTAACTATATGGAGATCATGAGATTTTTTTTTTCTTCCAAATTCACCAAGGTGTCACTGCCAGCTGACTAGACCTTATACGCTATTCTGCATCTGCCAAGTTACGAGACTATGCGCAGGGTTTACAGCAGATAAGTAAATAAATTAATGACCAAGATAAAAGGATCTGAGACGAGATTCTCATGGATACGAGTTCGCAGATGTTTGACCAGCGCATTGGTTCCAACGCGCTGACAAAACCTTGATTAGGCTACCTACCCAACACCGTCTTCGCCACTTCTACGTGTGTGTGTGTGTGTGTGTGAATGGTAGTGGGCCCATGAGTGACTACGGTTATCAAGCTGAGGTTCCCATGAATCTATAATGTACTCATCATCTAATAACTACAAATAGATAAACAGATAATCATATATCTATCAAACAGTAAATGATTGCAATTAAATGTTACACACACGCACACACACACACGCAAGCATGCATGTACACAAAAACGCATGTAGGCTACACATATGCTCACACACATACACACTCGCCATCTGCACACGCTGACATACACACTCGCACACAATTTTTGCGCTCATGTATAGACTCCTCTCTCTCTCTCTCTCTCTCTCCTCTCTCTCTCTCTCTCTCTCTCTCTCTCTCTCTCTCTCTCTCTCTCACGTGCGCATGAGCATTCACAGACCCCCTCCCCCCCTTCCCATATATATATATATATATATATAATATATATATAATATAATATATATATATATATATATATATATATATATATATATATATATATATATATATATATAAGAAACTAATAAATTCCAAGGATAAGTACCGAGCACCGTTCCAGCAACTTACAGAGCAGCTTGGTGTTGCAATGACTGCAAGAAATATTGAATTATAAACAAAGCTTGCTCTTATGTCTTAGATTGAAGAAATAGGGAAGATATGCATTCATATCTGCAGTGTAGATGATTCTGCCTAACTAACAGTATGTGCTTGAGTGGATGAATGGGGAAAAATAAAAAAAATGCTTCTCAAAATGAGCCTTCAGCAAGCTTATATTCTCCAAGGGGGAGACATCCTCCAATAGGGAGGGAAACTCACTAACATATAACTCCTGGTCAAAAACCGATATTTCGAAACTTGGTTGTTTCTCCTCAGTGACCGCGGAAAGTGGTAATTTGACTCCTCTGCCTTTTCAGTTTTAAGAAGTTCCAAGAACTGGCCCTCAGCACTTGTGTCTTAGAGGATATCTTTTTATATTTTCTACTTTTCACAAGAAAATGTAGCTTGCTTTGCTCTTTCATGATTTTCTTTTGCTTCTTAGATGGCACCTTTGGTTGGTTTTTTTGAAAACTCAACAAACATACTACGGTATTGCACACCAGCCTTTTCTGGGATTGCATTCTTCTTAAAACAGAAAAGGCAGAGGAGTCAAATTATCACTTTCCGCTGTCACTGAGGAGAAACAACGAAGTTTCGAAATATCGGTATACGACCAGGAGTTATATGTTAGTGAGTTTCCCTCCCTATTGAAGGATGTCTCCCCCTTGGAGAATATAAGCTTGCTGAAAAGCTCATTTTGAGAAGCATTTATTTTATTTTTCCCATTCAACCACTCAAGCACATACTGTTAGTTAGGCAGAATCATCTACCACTGCAGATATGAATGCATATCTCCCCCTATTTCTTCAATCTAAGACATAAGAGCAAGCTTTGTTTATAATTCAATATTTCTTGCAGTCATTGCAACACCAAGCTGCTCTGTAAGTTGCTGGAACGGTGCTCGGTACTTATCCTTGGAATTTATTAGTTTCTTGTATTTTAGTCCCTTGCGGATTCATTCCAAGAACTGACCCTCACCACTTGTGTCTTAGAGGATATCTTTTTATATTTTCTACTTTTCACAAGAAATGTAGCTTGCTTTGCTCTTTCATGATTTTCTTTTGCTTCTTAGATGGCACCTTTGGTTGGTTTTTTGAAAACTCAACAAACATACTACGGTATTGCACACCAGCCTTTTCTGGGATTGCATTCTTCTTAAAACTGAAAAGGCAGAGGAGTCAAATTACCACTTTCCGCTGTCACTGAAGAGAAACAACCAAGTTTCGAAATATCGGTATATGACCAGGAGTTATATGTTAGTGAGTTTCCCTCCCTATTGGAGGATGTCTCCCCCTTGGAGAATAAAAGCTTGCTGAAGGCTCATTTTGAGAAGCATTTATTTTATTTTTCCCATTCATCCACTCAAGCACATACTGTTAGTTAGGCAGAATCATCTACCACTGCAGATATGAATGCATATCTCCCCTATTTCTTCAATCTAAGACATAAGAGCTAGCTTTGTTTATAATTATATATATATAATATATATATATGCATGCGTACACACACACACACACACACACACACACACACTGATGCTTACATACATCTATAGACATCACACATTTCACATAAAAAAATGTTCTGTCACTTCTCTGTTGCACTTAACATAGCATAATTAACAGTAAACAAGTAGGATAACTTTCGCTCACATAAGAAAACCTAACACTGAGTAACTTTTATTCAAGACTGGCACAGCCTTTTAAACTTGAATAAAGTCTGACAAATACAAAGACGAACAATCTAATAGCGGGGGGAAAAACAAGCGCAGGCTAACAACTCCTCTGTCATCATAGTAATGACAAGGCAAAGATTTGGACTTAAGGAGGAGGGGGGGGGGGGGGGGGGGGTTGAAGATTACGAAAATGGGAACATGAAATTTTAAAAAAAAACCATATTATAGATACGAAAACTCTTCACTAGCTGCATGAGGGAACCATCGTAATCCCTTCAAAGACAGATCTATTTGTATTGCCTGCTACTTTCGTCCGCTGGATCGGAACTCACCAGGGAGACATGGCTGGTTGTGTCTGTTCTCCTGCGTCAAACGCGGACGAAAGGCCTAGGAGCAGGCAATACAAATAGATGTCTTTGAAGGGGATTACGATGGTTCCCTCATGCAGCTAGTGTAGAGTTTTTATGTCTATAATGTATTTTGTTTCTATTTCAAGTTCCCATTTTCTTGATATTCAACCCCCCACCCCCACCCCCCTTAAGTCAAAATCTTTGCCTAGTCACAGAGGGGTTGTTGGCCTGCGCTTGTTTTTCCCCCACTATTAGATTGTTCGTCTTTGTATTTGTCAGATTTTATTCAAGTTTAAAAGGCTGTGCCAGTCTTGAATAAAAGTTACTCTGTGTTAGGTTTTCTTATGGGAGCAAAAGTTATCCTACTTGTTTATTGTTTACTGTTCCCTGCCTCATTTCATTTTTAATTTCATAGCATAGTTATATAAGTTTGCAGTAAAAACAGGGATCCTGAAAGATTCAAAGTCTGTGATCTCAGCTGACGTTTGTTTGGTCATTTGTGTCCGTCATTTGGATAGCCCACTGTTTAGTCATTTGTGTCCGCCATTTGGATAGCCCACTGTTTAGTCATTTGTGTCCGCCATTTGGATAGCCACTGTTTAGTCATTTGTGTCCGCCATTTGGATAGCCCACTGTTTAGTCATTTGTGTCCGCCATTTGGATAGTCCACTGTTTAGTCATTTGTGTCCGCCATTTGGATAGCCCACTATAAATCTGTCCCATTCTTTAGGAGTTCCCGCAGTGTTGGCCTTGTGATTATTCTAATATTTGTTTAGCAGTGATGTTTTTGCACTTTTTGTAAGTCTGAATGTGCGGCTACTCCTTCTCTTGATGTGGAGCTCTGCGAGATGGTCTATTCGTTATGGTAGCTTCGATTTCTGCGAGATGGTCTATCGTATGGTAGCTTCGATTTCTGCGAGATGGTCTATCGTATGGTAGCTTCGATTTTATTTGTTGATGTGATTCTTTTAATTTTTGATCACATCTGACCAGCCAGGCTGTAACCCAGTTCTCATCGTTGCCTTTCTTGCCTGTGTCTCTGCTCTCTCCTTTCCTTTGACAATTGAACGTCTGGCGCAGTATATGCATGTGAGACTTTCTAACTGAAGGCTGCACATTAGGTCTACTTTAGGCCAAGAAGGCTTTCCATTCTTCTACTTTCCACTTTTTTCAAGCAGGGTTCAGGAGTCAGTCAGTATGATGGCTTGTTGAGTTCGATGCTGCATGTAGTGAGTTTGCAGGAATATTTCAAATGCTTTTTAATATGCCTTCACCTGTTCTAGCTTGTGTCTGACCTGCATTGAAGGAAGCTCAAGCAGGCAATGCATAGTTTCAATGGATGTGTCTTTTGTAGTTCCCTAGAATAGCCTAATAGCTTCATTTTGAATTCTATCCAATTCAAGACAGTTGCTGTGGGGCAGCTCTAATCCATAATCAATAACACTGAGTAGGCCTACAGTCTAACAGCTTCATTTGAATTCCATCTATTTTAAGACGGTTGCTGTGGGACAGCTCTAGTCCATTATAAATAACACTAATACAAATGTGTGGTACAATCGGCAGAGATGGCTTGTTCAGTGTATTTAGCTGATATTGCTTTCACGGTAGAAAGGCCATTTTGCATTTAAGTTCGACGTTCTCAAAATGTTTTCCAAAGAGCAAAGAGCAAACATGTTATCAAAGCCTAAGCCCAAGTAGCGTAGGTTGTCAGTTGATTCGATTTGTGTTCCACTGAAGGAAACGGGTGAGGGTGATTTTCCTGATGTCTTGTTGCTGAGCGTGCAGACCAGTGTCTGGGTTTCTGTAGTGTTGATGGACGATCCAGTTTCTTGACACCACTCAAGCAATTTTGTTTAAAGGCTGCTGGACTGCTTTCGTTCTTTCTTGAGCATTCTTTGTCGTTATGTAGATCAGACCGTTATCTGCTAGTGTTAACACGCGAACAATTCCTCAACGTTTCTGTTGAGGACTGCAGGCCCTTTAGTGTAAACATTGCACAAAACAGCGGTGAGATCAGTACCATGAGGTAATCTTATGAAAAGTTTATGAGATTCAGACGTCCAGTATCCAAATCGTAAGATGACAGTACGCTCCAAAAGTGCTGCTGCAGTCCACCGTGTAGGCATAAGTGTCTCGCTGATTCCATCGTCAAAGAATAGTTCTATGAGAAGCGAAAAATGGACTTTGTTGTATGCACCTTCTAGGTCTGTTGCTTCTTCCAGTGTTTCTTCTTTTCTTTGGAATCCTTCATATTGGCATAAATGGCCGTGTTTCCCCATGTACCTTTACCTGTTCCGTTGCCTCTTTGACTGGGAGGATTTGCCTATCTTCAAGATCTCTTGCGAGTTTTCTTGCTATGATGCGTTCCATGAGCTTTACAGCTACATTTTGCATAATGAGTATGGGGTAACCACCTAGCCGATAATGATCGTTTCCTGGTTTTGGCAGAGGCTTCCCTTTCCTGTCCAGTTATAATCCTGGCACAGCTCGCGGTTTAAATAGTACGAGCTGCCAACTTTTGTTGTACTGTTCTGAGATAGCTTGTAGAAATACACATACACACGCACGCACGCCGCACGCAGCACGCAGCACGCAGCACGCACGCACGCACGCACGCACGCACGCACGCCACGCACGCACACGCACACACACACACACACCACACACACACACACACAACAGACAGCAATACAGAGAGAGAGAAGAGAGAGAGAGAGAGAGAGAGAGAGAGAGAGAGAGAGAGAGAGAGAGAGAGAGAGAGAGAGAGAGAGAGAGAGAGGAAGAGAGAGAGAGAGAGAGAGAGAGAGAGAGAGAGGAGAGATGAGAGAGGAGAGAGAGAGAGAGAGAGAGAGAGAGATGCAAAATATATGTTGGTGTTATCCGTTTGTAAAATGTGGATGCTTTTTACAGGTAAATCAGCTAATTTTCGCCGATTATAAGATTTCTATTTCTCAGTCACTCTTTTCCCATGGAATGAGGGAGAAGAAGAAAGAAGAGGAGTAGGAGGAGGAGGAAGAAGAGAAGAAGAAGAAGAGGAAGAAGACGACGACGATGATGGTGATGATAGTTTATGTATACAACAAGAGAGGCGATGTATACATGACCCCACCCTATTCTTGATGATGATGATGATGATGAGATGATGATGATGATGACAACGGCGATGATAACGACGACGATGATGCTGATGATAGTTCATGTATACAACAAGAGAGGCGATGTGTACATGACCCCACCCTATTCTGAACCTTCATCGATGATTTACTGTGATCCATAGGCTATCTGGTGAGAACGTTGCAATGAATGAACAGGTCTGCCGACGACCTATCGCTCTCAACTGGTGGGAGTAATCTACAATGGATACATACTCCTGGAAAGTCTTGCTTTAAGAGTCAGGCTGATGTAATTCAGCCTCAATACGCAAAGCCCAAATCAAATCAATGATTATAGCCTAACCATCCCCATCGCTTAGCTCCTCTTTGCGTACAACTCCATTTGAATGGCATTTCTGTTGACTGGATAGATGAGCATCTTGTTTTAGGTGTAACGGCAGATGAAGAATTAAAATGAAAGGCTTATCTCAATAAGTTGTGCTATATCGTCTTACAAACAATTTCCTCTTACCTCAACTATTGGCAGTTTTTTTTCTTCATATTACAACACTTTAATTTTCAACGCATACCGTAATGTCACGTAGGCCTATTAGTTACGCTTCTACAATTATGGGAATAGTGGTGTCCAAAAAAAAGACCGAATTCTCTTCATAGACGTGCACACAGACATAAAATCCGTGAGACGTGCAGAAAAGATTCTTCTTCCAGCCGTAGGCTACCACTAATAATGGACGGAAAACCAAGACCAGTAAACGGACTTCCTCATTATCAGAAACTTGAACTGAACAAGGCCTAATTTCTTTAAAATTTCAAGAAATATAATGCTATTTAATTTCATGCAACCCCCTCCCCCTTTTTTGTTGTCGTTGTTTGTTTGTTTATTTGAATAATATTGGACAACGTTCTGTTCTGGATCTTGATCTTCTTGATCTTGATGAATAGTCAATAGGGCCACTCTGTGGCATAACATCGGCGGAAGAACTTGGGGAAAGCACTTACACACACACACACACACATACACACACACACACACACACACACACACACACACACACACACACACACACACAAAATCCTACATGTTTGATGGTCTGACCAGCCAGCGCACGTCCAGCGTGCACTGACATGATGCTAAGCCTCTGCAGCAGTCGTATAAGAGGGGAAAATGCAAGGAAAGGGTGGGGGGGGGGGGGGGGGGGGGGGGGTGAGGGGGGGGAAGGGGGAGAGGAAGAGGGAGGGTGGAGGTGGGGGTTGGGAGGTGTTTGTTTACTTCTCTTTGGGGGGCCGTTGGAGGAGGTTCTTGAATTCCTCCACAGTCCCTGCGGAAACAACACTGTTGTCTAGGTTGTTCCATTCCCTGATGGTTCGTGGGGGAAAAGCTGTTCTTGAAGACAAGTGTTCCAGTGTGCTGGATGTTAAAGCAGCGCTGGTGGTTCCTTGCGTAAGCTTATTGCGGATCGCACAAAATTCTTCCTATCTACCCTACCCACGCACTGATCAATATAATGGATCATTTGTCTGGAACTCACTTCCAACGTAAAATTTGATTCACACACGACTTTATTACAGCCGGGGTCCAAGGTCTGTATTAAAAAAAAACAAGATGCGAAGCATATAAACGTACTCCCAGTTTTCCAAACAGCTTATAAATCGGCCAAGTGCTTTGTGAGATAAGAAATAAAGGCAAAATAACGGTTTTAACGGTTATTCAACCGATGTACACTTTTGAAACTGGTATTTTAGTCCTCACTGGGCTAAAGCCTGTGTACGTACCAAATTTCACCCAAATCGGACAATATGTCAAGAATAACGGTTTTTAACGGTCAGATTTTGAAACACTACATGGAAGTGCCATTTGTGTGTGATGACCTTTCTATATACAAAATTTCATTAAAACCCACCAACATATAAAAAATAACGGGAAAATAACGGTTTAACGGTTATATAACCGATATACACGTTTGAAACCGGTATTTTAGTCCTCACTGGGCTAAAGCCTGTGTACATACCAAATTTCATCCAAATCGGACAATATGTCAAGAATAATGGTTTTTAACGGTCAAATTTTGAAACACTACATGGAAGTGCCATTTGTGTGTGATAACCTTTCTATATACAAAATTTCATTAAAACCCACCAATATATAAAAAAATAACGGGAAAATAACGGTTTAACGGTTATATAACCGATATACACTTTTGAAACCGGTATTTTAGTCCTCACTGGGCTAAAGCCTGTGTACATACCAAATTTCATCCAAATTGGACAATATGTCAAGAATAACGGTTTTAAACGGTCAAATTTTGAAACACTATATAGAAGTGCCATTTGTGTGTGATAACCTTTCTATATACCAAATTTCATTAAAATCCACCTATATATAAGAAATAACGGCAGAATAACGGTTTTTAACGGTTGTTTAATCCATTTTCAGCATTACATCACATACATACGGACAGAGGCTCCGATTTGTCACAAGATCATCCAAACCGCTTATAAATTGGCCAAGTACTTTCTAAGATATTCCATAAAGAAGAAAAACCGTTACAGGCCGTTACAACCGTTAGTAACGGCTATAACGGGGCAAACTGAAACATCAGGCATCATCCGTGATCCATAATGAACATACCTGCTAATTTTCATAAAGGTCGGCCAAGTACTTTCTGAGATATTCCATAAAGAAGAAAAACCGTTACAGGCCGTTACAGCCGTTAGTAACGGTTATAACGGTAAACTAAAACATCGGGCATTATTCGTGACCCATAATGAACATACCTACAAATTTTCAGAAAGATCGGCCAAGTACTTTCTGACATATTCCATAAAGAAGAAAAACCGTTGCAGGCCGTTACAGCCGTTAGTAACGGCTAACGAGGTAAACTAAAACATAGGGCGTCATCCGTGACCCATAATGAACGTAACTGCTCATTTTTACAAAGATCGGCCAAGTACTTTCTGAGATATTCCGTAAAGAAGAAAAACCGTTACAGGCCGTTACAGCCGTTAGTAACCGCTATAGCGGTAAACTAAAACATCGGGCATCATCCGTGGCCCATAATGAACATACCTACAAATTTTCAGAAAGATCGGCCCAGTAGTTTTGTCTGGAGCGAGTGGAACACATTTTGACCACGGACACACAGACACACACACACACACACACACACACACACACAGCATTTCTTCGTTCCCATTCTAAAGTACTCCCTGTTCTAAAAGAACTGGGAGTACAAAAACCATGTCCAAACCGAGAAGGGCCGACCAAGCCTAATAGTGTGTACCGATCAGCTGACGCAATCATTGCACGCCCATCAAGAAGCAAGTCTCTCCACACGGCCACGCACAATTACAGTGGGTGACTTCGGTCTCTTCTTTCCCTTTCATTCCAATGTGACCTTTGGACCTGCCGGACTCGCAGAGTTCATGAGGCCATTGGCGGTCTATCTGTGCATTTGGCGCCATAATCTTACTGACCTACACGTTTGCAGCAACGATCGGTAGTATTTTCCCTCCAGCTTTTGTTGTTGTTTCATTAGAATAGATCTATAAATTCAAACCACGAATAGACCGATCTTGTACAGAACCAGAGACGTGAAAGAAACGAAGAACCCGAAATGATCGCGGTAGATGTCTTTGAAGTTTAACTTTAGTTCTCTCGATTGATGTGACGGCGGTTCCATCGCTTGGTGACTGGAGTGTTAGACGAGTGCGGCCGTGTCAGGTTCGTGCTTAGTACGAATGAGCTTCGTGTTGTTCAACGGTCCGATGATCAATAGATATAGCACTGTATTCTACATCTACAGAATAGGCACCACAAGACAGGAGATGTTTGCGTGTTTTGTTTATCATCATTTAAAAATTTTGTTTTATTTATTTATTTCACTTATTTATTTGTTGACAGATCGAGAGATCGACTCAAATGGGTCACTACCGGAAAAAAACACTGATGCGGGGCGCAGTCATCAAGGAACGTGTTAGGTCAATTAGAGAGAGAGAGAGAGAGAGAGATTTAAGTATGGAATTAATCTTAATGACATTATAAACTGGTCTCTGTGACGTCAACTACAAATACTGACGTCACGCCTGTTAGGCTGTGATTTCACAGATGGATCAGCCCGGAGGTCAGCATCAGTTGACACCTTGCACAGTGCGGTGCTGTATGGGGATATTCTTATTTGAAAATGGCATTAGGCCTACAATAGATCGTGAAAGGGAGTTAAATCTTCAGAAGACAGGGTGGGGATGCTATGTGAGGAAGTGAAAGAGAGAGAGAGAGGGAGAGAGAGAGAGAGAGGCTCTTTCAGTCATTCCTCTGGCCTTACGAAATAGGTTCAATTACCAGACCATTGTTTTGAGAACCATGTTATTTAATACCCATCCCTGTTCTCCAATGGTTCATTTGGAGGAAATGGGTTGTTAAATAAGAGAGGCCATTAGTTTGATTTGACTGGCATACCATGGATAATAATAATAATAATTCTAGTATTTATAAGGCACAAAATCTTGATGAAATCAACTCTAATTGCATGGAGAAAAAAAATCTCACACACACACACACACACACACACACACTCACACACTCACACACACACACACACACACACACACACACACACACACACACACACACACACATGCAGACACACTCACAAATGCGCATGTGTTATGGCTCAAAACAAAGGAATAGAAAAGGAAAATCATGTACAGAATAGATATTAACTCACACATGCCACACACACACACACACACACACACACACACACACACACACACACACACACACACACACACATCAGAAATAGGTAAGAAAATATGAGTTCCAAGTTGATTACAGATCTATACATGCCCAGTTACATGTGCACACGCACATACATGTACACTTGACAGTAAAAATAACAAAACAAGAAAATCACCGTAGTACTTACCATAATGAAGAGGAGGAAAGGAAAGTGTCAGGGTATTCTGCAATGACATATTAATTGGTGACAATGACGTAAACAATGAAAACGCTAATCAAACTATACAGTTAATTGACAAGTGGATAAGAAAATTAAAAGAGATGAAATGGAGGAGAATGAGGGGTGGGGATGGAGGGGAGATTGAATTGGGCAGATCTTTCTTTCTTTCTTTCTGCGTACGCAGGGTGATACTCCTGCGGACACTGCCCATATAGACAGGCAGTGGAGATTTGTGTGTATGACCGTTGTTTTTAAAAATCCTGCCATTAAGGCAGCCATACTCCATCTTCAGGGAAAATTGGGCGGATTAATCCATTTTTGGTCAAGACTTGTCCAATAGTAGGAATCCATATTACTAACTTTATCGGCTATGGAGGCAAATTCTACTTTTGCATGGTACAAAGATGGAGTACAAAACGACCCAAAGTCAGATATGAAACACAGAGACTTTAGAATCACGCAGCTAAGAGGAATGCAGAAACAGCTTTCCACAGGCAAGAGGACAGAAACTCAAAGTTTGAGAACCACTGAACACATCCACACGTGGGATCTGAATGCAGGGAAAGGACAGTGGGATGTAAGGTGGTTGTGCTGATGGTATAAAAGGAAGGGAAGGTACAGGGAAACGGGCCAGACAAAATATGAAGTGTAAACTGAGAGGGAAAGGGGGGGGGGGGGGGGGGATGGAAAAAGAACAGAAACAGAAAAGAGGTGGGAAGGGGGCAAGGAAGAGGGGGGAAAAAGATTGCTGGGTGGAGGAGGGGCAAGGGACAGTGGGAGAAGGACAGGCTGGAGAAAGAATGGACTAGGATATTCCATTGGACAGTCAAGTTTTTACCCACTATCAAGTATGATTTGGAGTTTTTTTGTATCTTCAGATTACAGATTGGATGAGGAAAGATGACAGAAAATAAACAAAAACAATTAAAAAAGAACTGACAGTGGTGAATCGCCTAGAAACTTGCAAAATTTGCAAACCAAAAAAAAAGTCCCAAGCATTTTCAGTGATATTTCATTTCATGACTAAAGATTGAGCAGTCAGTGCTTTATCAAAACAGTGTGAAATGTTTAGTTTTGCAAGTTTGTGATCTAAATATGTTTCAGGCATAGCACAGATATGTCCAGCTGTGGCAGCAAGGGAGGGGGCCTGAGAGCGTGGCAGTTAGCATTACGTAACAACAGACAGAAACCAGACTTTTTCCAGGGGGGCACAAAGACAAAAAGTGTGCCGCAGAAAAAGGATGGGCAAGACTCCACTTCTGCAAAGAAAGGCAAGTTCACTTTTAAGTGTTAGTGAACAAGTATGTAGAATATGTAAGTTTATGCAACCACTAAAGACATGATTCCGTGTGTCCAGTGCAGTGTCCAATAAAACTGCGTGTGCATCAGACATGTGGTAAAACTGTACTTAACCCTCACGTTTCCGTTCGGTCTGGAACATTTGGTTTCAATATCATTCCCATTTTTGCAGATATGCTGTCCATTATGTTTGATATAAACGGGACTTACATTGTTGGCGTACAAGTCAAATAAAGCCATATTATCTTTGACCAGTTGTTTCCACGGCAGTATCTTCGCTTTTCTGAGCATACCTGCCTTTGGCCTGGTTCTTGCCTAGATCCAAGGTTAAAAATGGCACAAGTTGATAAATAATGAGAATGATAGATATACATCAGCCTGCCCGGTATGGCATAGATCGCAATGTGCATCAATCAATCATAGCTGTTGCCATAGTTGTATTCAGACACACAGAGTCATACCCTCTTTGTGTTTGTTTATGTGATGAATGCCGTATCCATAACCATAATTGTAAAGAGATGAACAGAATTGTGCCTTTAGGACATGATGAAGGGGAAAGAAAGAGAGAGAGAAAGAAAGAAAAGTAGTGAAGATTGTATTCAGCACAGGCCACAGTTGAATGGAGTTCACATACAATCCACAGCATTTTGAATATGACCGCAAAGAACATAAATAAAAAGTACTATCATCTCATAATCACTACATGACATTATAACATTAAAAAATCCTCTTGAGTTGG
>CM031596.1:30400437-30472937 GCA_018398815.1 Conus ventricosus | reverse complement strand
TTCACTTGTGTGTGTGAGTGTGTGTGTGTGTGTGTATATATGTGTTTGCGTGTGTGTGCGTGCGTGTCACCCCTGTGCTTCTGTTCTTGACACTAAAGCTTGAGCAGCTGGAAAAACAAACCAAAGCACAGTCATGCTTGAAGGCATATTTGTTGACTAAACCATCACATTTTGACAACAATACCAATCCATCATTTGAGGGTTTCGTGCACACTACGTTGGATATTTTTGTCGTGAGCAGTCGCACAAGCATGCTTAGAAAGTACCTCCCTTTGTGCCAGACAATAAGCAATATGCATGTAAACCAGTTAGTTCTCATTGTCAATCCATTTGGTGTAGTCACTGACACGAATGATAATAATAATGGTGTAAACTTATAAAGGACACTATCTAGAAAACTGCGTTATATGCTTTGCAAAGAATTATGCTACATGTTTATGACACATGTAATATTCTATTGAGACACAGGGCTGGTTCACCTATGTGAGGGGGATGGGAGATGGGGGAATTCCAGAGGGGGTCGTGGGGTCTTGGCCCTGTGGGAATATTTTTAAAATGACGTTTCTGTGGGTCAGAGGAAAGGGGAGGGGGAGGGTGTCCAGAAATGCAGATTCTAGTGAGTAGGTGTATATGTGTGTGTGTGCAAATGTGTATATGCATGATATGTGTGTGTGTGTGCGTGTGTGTGTATGTGTGCATGCATTTACGACTGTTGTTGATGTGTGTGTGTGGTTGTGTGCATTTGTGTATGCGTGCATGCATGCATGTGCATTACTTTACTTTGGCTCAGTAAAAAATAGGATTTTCTATGTTTGAATTCACAGTGACTTAAAAGTTTTGCTAAAGCTTGATTTTTTCCTTCCAGTGTTGCAGCTGTTTCATTTTAAATCTTTTTCGTAAGTCAGTCTCAGGTCATCTTACCCTGAGTCACTACCCAATAAAAGAACTGCCACTACCCTTTAACTAATGAAAAAAAAAAGCCTGCGTAATTGATATACATCTTTCTTTATTTATAGGAACTGCAGAGACGTGCTGGTGATGGGAGTCTCAGTTTGACAGACAGAGATCCACTGCACTGGGCCCAGTCTGGGTTTCCCATGGAAAACAGCAGTGGACGTCACAGGCTTAATCCAGGGCCTGGTCAGTGCAGTGGACATCACTGGCTTAATCCAGGGCCTGGTCAGTCTCAGCTCTGTTTTTTTTTTTACCACACTGCAGATAGTGGAAAACTATATAAAAGTTGAGCATGCTGTTTGTTTGTTTCATTGTTTTGCTTTTTTTTTACATGGGTTTGTTTCATGTTCGTTTAATGTATGTTTGTGCATCTTGACAGTTTCGGTTTGCTGTGTGTATATGAATGAGTCGAGGTAGTGTGTGTATCTGTGTGTGTGTGTGTGTGTGTGTGTGTGTTGTGTGTTGTGCGTGTGTGTGTGTGTGTGTGTGTGTGTGTGTGTGTGCGTGTGGGTGTGTGTGGGTGTGTGTGTGTGTGGTGTGTGTGTGGTTGTGTGTGCGTGTAAGTGTGTTGTGTGTGTGTGAAAAGATTTTGTTTTGGAGTAGAAGTCCATAATTCTAGATATGCTTCACAAATGTGCAGAAACAAGACTTGATCACATAATTCAAAAAGAAAAAAACATAGACAGCTTATTTTTTATATTACAGTAGCTGGCTGTAAGTGTGTTGATGTTACTCATTAAGAAGTACTTTGTTATTCTTATAATGTGCTCTTAATAGCTTTACTTTAGGGGAAAAAAATGTCTGAGACAATATTCAGATACTCTGAGTTAAGAGAATGAAGTGAATGAAATTGGATCTCAGCACTTTAATCTTTCTGTTTTGACAGATTTCCAGTTCTCTGAAGCCGTTTTAGAACGTTTAGCGGCCATTGGAGCGGAGATAAGGCTGAAGGCTTCACAGAAAGACAGGGATATGCCAAATGAATTTCACCAAGGTATGTACTGCGGCATGAGTGTGTGTTGAAAAACAACATCTTTCCTTGGACTGTGTCATTCTCCAACAGATCTACATGTAATGTCCTTGTGGTCTGGTTATTTATTTGTATGTTCATTTACTTATAAGCTATCCATAGACATAAGACTTGAAGATGTGTGTTATTTGACAATGTGAGTGAGTGTTTGTGTGTGTGTGTGTGTGTGTGTGTGTGTGTGTGTGTTCACTCTTGCATCTTTATGCGAGGGTGCAGACACATGTGCATGTAAATGCAAGGCTGTAAGTTTTCTGGAATTAGCCAGAAATCTGACCAGAAAATTGTTTCAAGGCAATCAAAATTGTTTAAGGGTATTTTCTGGTGTCCAGATATGTGACCGAAAGCCATATTTTATTGGTTGTTCATCTTTCATTATCATTTTTGTTGTATTGACAGAAAGTAGAATTGATATCCTGAAAAGAGATTGTTAGATATTAAAATGTGGATGCAAAATCTAAAAAAAGAACTTGTCAGATTACCAAACCAGTCAGATTACCAGAAGCTCTCTAGGTGGAAGTTTACAGAAAGTTTTGAAAAGTACTTCCTGTCAAACAATGAGTCCACTGTCTAAACTGTAAAAGTGAGTGAGTATGAGAGGGAGAGAGAGAGAGAGGAGAAGAGAGAGAGAGAAGAGAGAGATGAGAGAGAGTCTGCTCGACTAAAAATGATTGTAGCTATCTTCAAACAAGTAAACAAATAACATGTGCGCAGTAATTGCAGGTTCTTTTCCAGCTTAAATATAATTTTCTTTCTGTTGGCAGTCACAGACAGGTTTGATAACTCCTTTCATTGCGAGGCTTCGTGACACTTGTCTTGTGAACATATCATATGAAGGGAATTTCTCTGTGTGTGTGTGTGTGTGTGTGTGTGTGTGTGTGTGTGTGTATGTGTGTGTGTGTGTGTGCAGAAAGTGCAATCGCAGCAGTATGGCAAGGAGCAAAATGTATCGCAGGTATGTATTTATAATGTATATGTTCCAAAGAGGGTGCCAGGTCATTCAGTCTCGAATGCTGTTCAGGCGCTTGTGAATGTCATGCTCAGCTTTTGCCTGACCAGCATTTGGATGAAATAGACTTTAGTCATGCCAGTTAATCAGCTCATTAATATGCATTTCACTGCAAGGAAAGGGAAATAATTGTACTTCCTTCCATAGTGTCAGACTAAATTTGACAATGAAATTTTAAATGATTATGTGTTTAACACAAACATTAAAAAAGAGGGTTATATGAAGAATGAAATAATGTGTGAGTTAATCAAAGCATCAAAAGTCTGAAAGTGGAACATATTACATTTAATTTAAATATGTTGCTACGCCTTCGTTTGGCAGTAAGCATGTTAACTTGTTTGCCTCTGAGTCGAACAGGTTAATCAGTTATTAGAGTTAAACTGAAGCAGCCCTTCTTTTCCCCGCAGATCAGGAGAGGCTGTCCAGAGGGCAAACTTGGAAGGACTGAAAGGGTTCATTATTAGCCTGCTTTGGGCTACAAAATCTAAGACCAAATAAGTCACATGTACAAGTGATCAGATGTCTCAAAACATTGACTGTGGTCCTAAATCAAGACATGACATTCTGCATTAGTCTTTGCAGGTGACGACAAGGTGTGCAGCTTCTGATTTGAACCTTAACTCAAACAAAAAGTATCAAGACAGTCAAAGCGTGTGGAAACTTGACTTGAATGCCTGAGTGAACAACAAGATTGAGGCCATTGTGGAATGGTTGAGAAGATTTAATCTGGAGTGAAACCCAGTCCTGAAAGCACAGGGTAAAGGACTGTGCCACTTACAGTAACTCTGTCCTGTTGTACATGGATCTGTGGAGACACCTGGTTGCCGAAGCGTCCACAGTGTCCCGATAACCATTAACTATAAAACATGCTTAGAGCTTGATCTCTAACCAAAAATAGGTGCCATGCAAAAGTTCTCTCAATAATGATAAAAATTATGGGGCAGTGACAACGAAGAAGTTGTAATTAACACAGAAGGACAATGCACTCTGTGATGGATCCAGCACCCTTGTTAAGTAAATCTGGGTAGTATGTACGTCAGAAGTTTACTTCTGAAGTTGTCGGAAGTCATTTCTAAAGGTTAGGGTTAGACAATTCCTTTTTTTTTTTCTTTTCATGGCATTGTTTTCTCATGATTCAGCCCATCACATAAAAACAAAGAGGAAAATATGGTGAGGGAGAAAAAGTGTGGTTGCCCTGAGTGGGAGAGTGCCACTTTGTGTAGAGAATCTTGCATTAGAAGCACGGTCTGCTGACTTGTTTCCAGGACAAAATGGCTGTAATCGGTAATGTGGTGTTGTTACCTTACATTATTACTCCTTCTTCTTTGTAGGCCACAACTGCTGTGTTCATCTGTTTTTTGTTGTTTCATTTTGAATCAGTAATTGCTCTCTTCATGGTGGTTTTAGCATTCTGTAAGAGTATTGTATATGAACTTAGGTGGGCGTGGGGGTGGGTGGGGTGGGGTGTTTGATTATGAACCTGACGGTAGGAGAAGCCTGTAGGATCATCTCTATTTGGTGTGGAGGTAAGGATTATAGAAACTAAAAGTGTGATACAGATTGGAAATTGGAGGGAGAGGGAGGCTTGTGTCTTGGTTTAACTTTAAGCAAATAGGCTGTCTTTAAGTCCATCAACGTTAGTCTGTCAGTTGTTGCTGCTTCCATAATGTTTCATGTGTTTGCTTGTTTGCTTGGGTGTTTTGATTGACTCAGTTGAATTGCAGATGTGTGCATTGGCTGTGCGGACTGTGACAGACAGGTGGTGTGCCAGCATCCATTGTTTGAAGGGGGAGTGTGCCTCAAGTGCAAGGTCAGATCTGTGAAGCACACACAGCAATATTTTCCCTTTCTTTTCCCATAAAGTCAAAAGCTACAAAGCAGCTTTATTAGAATGAAACAGGTGTACGCTGAAGTTAAAATGGATATATCCCAAACCAGCGACATGACAACAAAACAGGGTTGTATTAGGAATGAAACTGGCATGTGTGAAAGAAGCAACAGAACAGTTCTGCTGATGAATTTGGAAGATTTGTGCACACCTTTCGTTGAAAGTGATCTCGTTTTAGTTGAGAAGTACATCAAGAGCATTTTTAGGGTAAGTGGGTCTGGTTCTGCTTTTCTCACACCAAAACAATGTGGTTTGCATCCATTGCAGGTGATGATGGCTGTTGACCTCCCTTGGAAAGTGTGGTTTAGGGTACGTGGATCTGGAGGAGATGACTGACCAGTCCAGAGTGACAGCAGTCTTCTATGACCAGTTGCTCAGTATATGCAGCATATGACCATTTAAATCATTTCGCAGAAGTGTGCTGCAGGATTGAAAAATGAAATCAAATCAGAAGTTAATATAATGTGTTTGCTCATTTACTCTTAGCTAGTCAGCTTAACGATATGATGGGGACCGACTGGACAAAAGTGTCAAACTTTGTGAGGCACTTCTGTAGGCCCTGCCCATTAACTTTTTGCTAGGCCCCATCAAATTTGACCAATGGGGCCTGGTCACGTGACGTCATAAACTTTTCCATAGCAATAACAGAGGAAATTACTGCATGTACGTGTCTGAGCAAGGTGTTTTCAAAATTTGAAGGCAATGTGATCAGTTAAATGAATAAGATCAGAAGGAGATACATTTCCAAACATTTTTTAATCAGTACATATTCATTTTTCGTGAGATATTTGTTTATGGTTGCGACAAAACTCAAAAATAAGGAGGAAAAAAAACGCGTCGCGACATGGGATGGAACTTGTTTCCAGAGATCAGTAAACATGACAATTAGACATTCATTTATTTCCACAGACATAGATGTTTATAACTTCTTATTCACCTTCATAAAGCTTTCTGTCACCATAAAATTTTCAGGATTCTGCCAAACGTCCTTACTGGTAATTCTTGCATGTACATCGGCTACCGCAGCTGGTCTGTGCATGTCCACTCGTCTATTTGTCACAGCTGCACTTGCACCGTCTTGTGCATGGCCATTCGCCTTTCTTGCAACCACATCTGCTGTCACATCGTCTTGCACCCTTGCATGCACATTTGGTCAGTTCTCTGCAAGCTGCAGATGCTATCGGCAGTGTCGTCTAAAAAGGCAACCAAGCCTTGCTGTCCTTGTCCAGAGTCCAGCCCCATCCCTCTGGAGATGGTGCTTGCTGCTGGGGCTGGTCAGCAGTAGTCCAAATGCTTGCCTGGTAGACAGCATGGTTTGAATGCTGTAATAATGCTCCTTGTGTGGGAAGAAGGGCTTCCATCATCATCTTGTCTCTGTGGCAAAACAGCTCTCTACGGGCCTCATCAACAGAGCTCAGCTGGCTGGTTTTGTTATACAAGACAACTGTGTAGCGTTCCAGCAATCTGAAGTGGTGGCTGTTAGATCCAGGGCAATGAAGGGATTTTCTGCAATGAACTTGAAGGCCTCAGTCACTGCAGGATAACATTTTCATGCAGCCCATGCAGACAGTTTTCATTTGCGAAAAAGGCAGACATTGTGTCACAGCCCGTGAAGCTGTGGAAAGTGGCGAGGGCTGTAGACTTTTCCTCTCCAAGGGCATGAGTGATAGCATTGATGTGAAAGTAGGTGAAATTCTTCCCTGTGCTGAAAGCAACCCAAACGTCTGCTGCTGGACACAATACCTGAAGCTGGCGGAACTTTCCGGTGATGATGACGATGACATCAGTGTCTACAGTGCGAACTAAGCAGGTATAGGAGCCAGTCTGCAGTGCATCTTGCAGGTGTAGCAGTATCTTTGAGCCTGCTTCCTCATGATCATTGTCTGGCATGCTGTGATCCGCTCCTCTGATCAAACCTTTCTGGCCTTATTTAATGACAACTACTTTTCCATTAGGAAACTGAGCTGTGGCAACTTTCTCTGACAGGAAGGCAGAGTTCTTGTTTGTTGTCAGAGAGTCTCTGAGAAACTCTTCCCTCATTCTTTCAGGATTGCTTCCCTGGGGTGTCCCATGTTTGTCTTTGTTGAAGACTGGAACAGACTAATGCCTGTTCCATGGAAAGAACCTGTGGCTGTTGTGCTGGAGGGGTTGTGGTCGAGGTTATCTTCAGCGTCCACTGTGAAGAGACCAAGACGAAGCTGGGGTGGGCACACACCTTCTTTCTGAGTACGCAAGCAGACTGCGGTTGCCAGCTGATTCTCCAGCTGCAAGACGCGATCATAGCTGACACTGAGACCCAGTTCATGGAGCTCTGTGACCATCTTCTTTGACCTTAAGCGGGTATGAATGTCAAGTCCGATATACAGAGGCAGTGGTGGTTCAAAGTCCACCGAATGACGAGATTTTCCTGCTGCTAGACCTTTCTTCTTGAAGTTGAAAAGGATAGTTTGAGAAATGGTCAAACATGCCTGAGAGTCATTGTGTCCTGTTGTTTTACATCTGGTCCATTGAGGAGCATATAAACAAGCATCTTCAGTGTTGACGGAACAGTTGTTCTTGACAGAAGGCTGGAAACGAAGCATCAAAGTGAAATCTAGCTGGCTGGGAGATGTCACTGCGAACTACTTTTGCAGCTTTTGCAAGAATGGCAGCACTCCTTCATGGTCACATGTCATAGCCTGTTTCAACATTTCTTGCATTCCCTCTGGAAAAATCAGAACAATGTGTTTTCCATCACTTTGTTCTTGGGCTTGAGGGAAGTACTGAAGGATCTTTTTTCTTGAAACGGCTTTGTTTATTTCCTTTCGAAGACCAAGGTCTTGGAAGATGCTTCTCGTACAGCTTACAAAGATCCACAAGCCGGAAGTGGAAGATTCCATCTTCTACAGAACTTTCGATGGAACTGGTAAGCTCAATGAAGGCTCTGGCCTCAGTTTTGTACTCCTCATTTTGGGATTCACATGACTCACGAAATTGCCTTGTCATTGACCTATGGCGATTTCTGAGCTCAGGCAGGCAGGTCAGGTGGTAATTTGCTTAAGTAGCAATGAGGTCACCGCCAGAAATTTTTGCCAGTAGTGCTGTGTCCTGTAAATCAGTGGCCATCCGCCTAATATTCTCGTCTGCGTCAAGAGTTCTGAATTCATGCAGATGACCATCCTGTTTGCCGCAGAAAATGCACGAAGATTTTGGCAGAGTTTGGCGGTCTTTTCGGCGCTTCTCATCAGTGGCAGAGCCTGGATTATCTAAATTCAGCTCTCTTTTTTGTTCAGCTCTATCTACTTTGGTTAATTTTCTGCAGCAAGATTTGTGCCACTTCGCCACCTTCATCGAAGCACAGTTTTTGTGGTAATCTGTCTATTTTGCGGAATGCACCAACATTAGTCAGGCAAGTCTTGTATGGTGCTGTTTTGTCTCCAGTACCTGGACCATCCAATGGGCACTTGAGGTCCTCACTGCTTTTCTGCTGGCATATCACACATGCACTCCAATCCATGTCGCGTTTTCATTTAAACCCTGAACCATACACAGTACTCATGTGAGATATGCCTTTGTCAATATATTCAGAGTCACTATTTCAACACAGAAATGTAAAACAACCATTGTCTATCATAAATCAGATACTGTATACAAACAGAGTGCCAGCTTACTACTTTTAAATTCATCATTTCTATCTAAGGGCGATTTTTCCCAATTTTCGGAGTGCGAAACATGAAAAATTGCATTTTGGCACGTACATGCTGTCAATATGACCTGTGCACATGGGGCCTAGCAAAAACTGAAAGTATTTTGCATGTAGATAGCTAGGAAAAAATGTCATACTTTTGTCCGGTCTGTCCCCATTTAGTCAAAAAATCGCCGTAAGCTGCCTAGCTATCTCAGTTGTTGACCACTATAGGAAATTCAAAGCTCTTTTCCATGATTTATATTGAAACTTCCAGTCAAGCAGCAGCAAGAAACAGTAAATTTGCAATGCTTGGAATGTGTCGGGTTAGCAACGTTTGGCTTGAAAAAAGGATACAAATCATGGATGAGGAAGAATGTTTGCATCAAATATGCTGATTTTTGCATCCTCTGCAAGAAAACCATGAACATTAGTTACATTCTGAGGTTTGGAAATTCTGAGTCATTGGGCGGTGAAAGTAAGGGAAAATGTTCGGGAATTTTGAAATGATTTTGTGATGCGAACGCTATGATGTTGGTTGTCGGGAGCTTGACAGGACATGCCCTGCTAAAGGGCGAATGGGAAATAGTCACCATAGAGCGTCACTAGCGGGAATTGGCAGCAGGATGGTACGTTTTTCCCTGCACTTACTCCACAAAGTGCCGTTACCAAGCCTAGGTACATTGGAGTGGAAGTATTGACAAAATGAATATTACCCAATCAGGGCTATCCTTCCTAACCTCAAGGAATGAGCTTCCTTTGTGAGCGTGCCAGTTATGACATCCAGAACTTTTATGTACAATTCTTGAAGCCTTTTCCAGGGCACGCCAGTTGTACTAGCCCAGATTTCCCATCAATGTGTCAAGCACCTGTTGACTTCATCTCGCCTGTTTCAAAATGGGATTATGTTGATATCCCAATCATGCCATCTGTTTATCTGCATGACTTGGCAGAAGTCATTTATTTAGGGGTTTTTTTTTTTTTTGTATGGTTAAATTTTTGTCTGCTCCTATGACTTTCGCCAAAAAGAAGAAAAAGAAAAGAAAAGAATTTCCTCCTGTCTATTCTATGAGACTGAATGACCACAAATATGTACAAAAATGAAATACAGGACCTTCAAGAAGTGAGCTTTGAGAGGGAGATGGTGTTAACATCACTGACCTAACTTGGTAGCAAGGTGGGGTCTTTTTTTTTAATAATTTTTTTTAGAAGGATTGACTTCTTGAAGTCTAAAAGCTTCAGTAATTCCATGTATATTTGACCCCTTTTGACAGAACAAGTATGGAACATTGGTGCCAGAGTTTTGTACTTCTACATCAAGTCAAGTCAAGTCAAGTCAAGTAAACTTTATTATCTCAGTTCGAGAAATTAGTTTGTGGTCACACAGGCTTTGACAACATAGATATGATATGTGTGTGGTTAACACTGGATGAAGAACAAAGTTGAGCTCAGAACTGTAGCAATGATATTGTCAGTTCGCAGAAGGTCCCTAGCTTGTTTCTATTTGATGTAATCATGTCTTCTGGTGAAAACTGGCTATTTGGATCGTCCATTTTCTCTGACTTCTATTGACTACAGGAGCTGTTGCAAGAAACATTTTATGCCATTGGAGATGATGGGACACACGTGAGTGATCCTTCTTTCTGTGTACATGTCCTGCTACTTGAATGATTTATTAAAACAGCAGTATAAACACTTGACAAACTTAATTTGCGGGATGATTTGTAAATGATGCCACAGACATCAATTATGGAGAAGTCTATGTATTCAACAAACAATACTGAAAGCAGTTTTACTTTGGTTCTGGATGAATTTGAATTTGAAAAGTCAGCTGCATTTATGATTTGGACAACATTTTCTGTTTTGCTGAATTTGATGAGACTTCTGTGAATGATTGATGCATGCAATTACATATGTGGTATATTGGGACAAAAGTGGGTCACAACAAGAGAGAGAGAGAGAGAGAGAGAGAGAGAGAGAGAGAGAGAGAGAGAGAGTCAAAAATGAGAGGGGGATGTCTAGATGAACAAACTGACTGACTGATCGGTTGACTGTGATTATTGACTGATCCATTCTGATCCATGAAGGAGAGATTCACTGATGCGTGATTGTCTTGTGTGTGTGCAGTCATTCTGTGCTGTATGTGGTGGCGGGGGACAGCTGTTTGTGTGTGACACTCCTCACTGTGGAAAGTGAGTGATTCGTCTTCAGCCTGCATGGACACCTAGTTTATTCATAGTAGTCTTGATGCATAATCAGAAATCAGGGAAGGACGGACGAGCAAAGAAGAAGAAAGAGATGCAGAAAGCTCTCGAGCCCAAGAAACTTTAAAACCAAACCAGGAGTATCGCAAGTACTGTGTACAACATGCACATGTCCACATTAAAACCAGCATGAACTAAATCACAATGGATGTAGGACAAGGAAGAGAAAGTAAAAATTGAAGTACAAAGGTGAAATAAATGTTGACTGTCTGTTTTGTCAGGACGCACGATACATACAACACTTTGTATGTCAGGATAGACAAGGGAGAAATATCCCTCAAGCAAGCATACCACAGGACACACGTCTTACAGTGGGGAGAGCTCTGGCAGAAGTGGCGCCAGTTTATTCTCGACAATGGTCCTTCCAGGATGCTTAGGATGTGAGTCACGCATGCATATTCATAGTGGGTAAAACCATTGGCACACACACACAGTCTCTACAAGTTGGTACCAACACACTGTCGATTGATGTCGGTGGAGAATGAGTCAAAATTAATTATGATTTTCTGGAAGGTGTTTTCAGCTTATAAGCAGAGATGGGATTTTTCCGCCGATTGGCGGATTTCCGTCTTTTTGATGGCCCCAGGGGTCGTTTTTGAGATCAGTGTAAATCCGTTGAGAAAATTGGGGGGGGGGGGGGGGGGGGGTGAGGGTAGGTTTGTGATGAAGCTAATGTACGGCGAGAGGTCGATCGTTATTGTGTTCTCAATTGATCCGTTCGCAAATGGATGTTTCCGGTTTCTGCTTGGGCCGGTCGAGACTGCTGTCTTTGTTTTCATTCTGCGGTTGACCGAAACCATCAAAGCGGAAGTTGATGTTTGAGAACGCGGCAAACTGTTTGCGAATTTTTTTCCTGACGCCATTTTCTTTCGGTTTGACGAGAGTAGCGAAAACCAGAATGTTTCGTCAGATAGCAGAAAGCGAGAAAGTTCTTGCGAAGCAAGTCGATGCTTCAGTTAAAAACAAATGGACTTGGAAGTGGTTGGAGGAGGAAGTGAGCGCAAAAGTGATGCTGACAAGTTCCAAAGGCGCCGTCAGCCACAGTGTGATTCTCAGACTGAAAGACTGCATGAGGAAAATCACCTATCCAGGACAAGCAGTCTGCACATGGTGTAATGACGCGATCAAGTATGGCTCACGGGCAAGTCAGCATTGAAATGTGGTGATGTGAAGGACAGCAATGAGAAACTGACTTGCAACTGCTGGAAAATTGTGTGACTATTAGCAACTGGAAAATCACCAATCAATGGTCTTCATGATTTCCTGACAGACATCAATGGCGAAGGTGAGAAAGTCTTTTTTTGTAGGATCAAGGTTATTAATACTTTTGAATACTTTGGTGTCTCAGATGCTGATTTTTGCAGGTTAAATTCTAAAAATCTTCAGCTTCAGGGGCTTCGCCCCCTGACCCCCACCAGGGGCCTTGCCCTGGACCCCACCGGGGGCCTTCAGCGGCCCCCAGACCCCGCCACTTTTTTTTTCCTCCTTTTTCACATTATGAGAATCCCATCTCTGATAAGAGACAAAATGTATTGATTCACACGATGACAACAAAGCTGATGATATATTGACTTGATGTAAACATACTCTTTGGTTTGTTCATAATCAATAAACACCAAAAAAACTATTGCAGTAAACTGTATACAACATGGCGAAAGAAGGTAAAGAAACATGATTATGCTGCTTTGAGAAACCTTTCAATGTGAATATTAGAGCAGAAAACATGAAATTTTAAACTGGAGTTAAATTGTCTGAGATTTGAAGACTTAGGTGGGAAATACACAAACCATCACTTAACCTTTGGCTTCTTGCTTCTTTGTTATATTAAATGTGCCTGTAATGTGATTTCTTTTTTTTTAATTTTTTTTTTAAGAACTGAGGTCTTCATTTGATTTTTTAATGTAAACTTCATGACTATGAAAATGCAGTCCCCCTGAAAATATTGAATCCCCATTGATGTAATCGTGAATGCCACAGCTGTTCCTGTTCTCACTTTGACATTTGTATCTGTATTTGTTTGTCTTGATACCTTCCTATGGAGTTTTGATAACTTTCACTGGCGTGTGTGAGGTAATGGACACATTGTCGCATGCTCATGAACACAAACAAGAGTGGCATTGACAACGCTGCCCACTGTTGCTTTCAGAGTGTATTGTGTGCCTTGTGTGGAAGAGTTAGGAGGGGAAAGATGTACTGAAGAAGGTTGGACACAGCTTTGCATGTCTCAGCATTATCATTTGTTTTAACGTGATCCTCTATGGATTGCTAATGATCAACAATGATTTGCATGCAAAGGAAAATTGTGGCAAAGTGAAGGAACGGGGAGAAAAGCGTAAGAACCTTATGTGAAAACTTTCTATCTTATTTACTGAGTGAAAGAGGGTTAAAATTGGAAATGTTTCTATTGTAATTTATGCATGCACACGCACATACGTGCATGTAAGCACACAGACCTGCATGCATACATGTACACATATTACGCATGTGCACGTTTGCATGCACACAGGCACTACATGCACGGACAAAAAAGAAAGTATAGATATGTATAGACAGGTAGATGTAGAATGATAGGTATTTTTTTATATATTTCACCAGCAGTATTTGTTTTGTGCATTTGTTATACAAGAAAAACTTTGTAACGTATGATTGCTTTTCAAGTATTCTTTATAATGTTTATGTTTGCTTTAACTTGCCCATGGCTGCCATTCCTATCCAGTTCCCCCTGTGCTCTTGCCACCCAAGCCAGACATTGCATGTCAAATAAAGTGTATGTGAAATGAAAGTTAGATGAAATGAAATGGATCAAATGAGTTGCCTTTTTCTCACCTAGCATGTATCACACCCGCACGCATGCAAGCACACATGCAATGTGTGGGCACACAGGTGCACGCACGCGCACACACACACACACGCTCACAAATATGCACATGCACATGCACACTTTCACATACACACTTACACTTGCAAATATGCACAAACACACACACACACACACGCTCACAAATATGCACATGCACATGCACACTTTCACATACACACTTACACTTGCAAATATGCACAAATACACAGACATAAGCATAGACGCGCGCATACACACACACACACACACACACACACACACACACACACACACACACACACACACACACACACACATACGTAGGTTTCTGGCATGTATTGATTAATGAACTGATTGACTCATGTTTGCTATGAAAAATTCATCTACGAGGTTTTCAGCTACTAATGAAATTAACCAATACTAACATTTTAAACACTTATTTGCCAGAAGTGTATGGAAAGATTGCTTCTGATTGAAAGGGGGTAGATGATCATACTTATTTTGTTCTATTAATTGTTCGAGTCTAAGGAAAAAAAAAAAAGAATCAATTTACATGCCAGATATTTTTTTTGATTTTGTTAATAAATCACTGAGAGTGAATCCTGATTTAACTTTTCTGTTTCATTTCAGGAAAAAAAGGAGACTGATCAATGTTACTGATGGCAATTTCCCTGGGAGAAGTTTTTATCCTTGTTCATGAAATAAGACATGTTTGATTAAAATGATATGATAAACAAACACAAAAAAGGTTAAACTGTTAAGATGCTGGCCTAACTTTGAAAATACTAAAATGATTGGATTGACTCTCAATGACTGGTTACCAAAAGTGATATCAGTTTGAAGTATTCATAGAATTGTTGGTACAAACACTATTTTGAATGCTGTTACACTGACTAACAGGGTGAACTATACATGATGTAATGAAGAAGGAGATCCACTGAAACATTTTTATGGTTTTGCCAACCTGTGCACTCAGGCATGAAATTCGTCCGCCTAAGGCGGATTTTCCGCCCATTTTTTTCATCTGCGCCACCCCCCAAAAAAAATGTGCCGCCCAAAAAAAAAAAAAAAAAAAAAAAAAAAAAAAAAAAAAAAAAGAAAAATCCTGAAATAAACTTTCGTTTGCTGCTATTCCCATTTGGACAATTTGTTATTCTCAAAAGAGTCAACCGGTCACTTCCGCCGTCAATCAACATCCGGTCTTTTCGCGCCTGTCGAACGTCGGACATCGTTAAATTGCCGAAGTTTGTCAAGCGCGTCGTGATTTCACACCAAAAAAAAAGGGATGAGAAACGATTGGAGGTGGGACTGGCTAGACCAGGAAGTGGACGATGTTCGAGTTGGCGATGTGTTTCGCAAATTAGACGAAAAAGGCGCTGCATTTTGTGTTCCATGTGGAAAGATTGACCGACTGAATCAATGTTGTGATGAAGGCTGCCTCATTGTTTTCTTCTTCTTCTTCCTAAAATACTGGTTCACTCAAAAACGAGTAGGTCACCAGCGCGCATGTTAAAAAGTAAAAATAAAATAACACAAAATAATGCGAGTGAATGAGTCAGTATGCACATATAAAAGTATATTATATATGATCTTTTGAAGTATTATTTTCATTACTGAAAACATGAAAATGTGGCTTATTTTCCCTTCTTAACAGCGCTGAAATAGGGGTTTATTTGCAGTTTTAGGCCTTTTATTCCATAAAAAAGCTTCAGCTTCAGGGGGCTCTGCCCCCTGACCCCCGCCAGGGCGTTGCCACTGGGCCCCACTTGGGACCTATGGTGGCCCCCAGACCCCTGCTGCTTTTTCAGCCTTTTTTACTGCTGGTCACTTTCATGCCTGGCACTGATTTGGGAAAGATTTTGAAAACTTATACAAGTGCAGAAACGTAACATTAGGATTACATGTTGTATTGGTTTATTCTCTTTGTATTCTCTTTAATTTATCAACATTTTCAAAGTAGGATCATGTGCAGTATTGTGTGCGTTTTTTTTTCCCTTTTTTTTCTTTTTGATTTTTTTAGTTTATCAACACCTCCAGGGACAGTTTAACGTATGTGTTGATAAACTAAAAAAAAAATGTTGAACTGTTATGATGCTGGCCAAACTTTGAAAATATTAAAATGAAAAACATAAACAATGGTAGTTTTTCTGGGTCAGCTGAGCAACTGATCTTAAATCAAATTGTAAAATGCTGAACTTGAGAATAATCAGAATAATTTTCAAGCTGCTCAGAACCATTAACAGATTGAAAATCTCTCTATCTATAACACATTTTTAGATGCACAATAGTTTGATTCTTTTTTTTTTATATATTGGTTTTTCTTCTGCTTTCAATATTCCCTGTTCAATTCGTGTCTGCATGGGTAAATATGTATTATTAGGTAATGAAAGTCTTTATTGTCAAGAGTCATGATGCACACCTTATCCAATTTTGTGCAAGCCAGGGTCAGTCAACATGGGTTAGATTTGTCCAGTCTGTCTGTGCTGTCTCTTGTCATCTGTGAGGAAGACAAACCATCATGAATGTCTTAAAGTACCAAGTACAAACAGTGATGAGATTTAAGAAATTATTAAAGAATATCATCACAAGTTTACGTGGGCTTGTTGGATGATTTTCACAGAGACAAATTGGAGGATTCATGTACAATTGCAAGTGGTTTTTTTTTTCCCCAACCCTTTCTAATATCCCTGTAGATTTCGTGAGAGGGTGCTGAGAGGTTCCAGCATGTCATTTCCCATTGCCCGCAGGTGAAGGAAGCCAAGAAGTGGCCATGTTTCCTGTGCCAGGGGTTCAAGGTCAGCAGTCACGGTCTGTTGAAGCCACACCCAAACTGGCAGGAACGCCTTATCCTCTTCTTCGACATGGGCCACAGAACCACTGTGGTTAGATCTGTGTGTGTGTGGTGTGTGTGTGTGTGTGTGTGTGTGTGTGTGTGTGTGTGTGTGGTGTGTGTGTGGTGTGTGGCGTGCGTGGTGTGTGCGTGCGTGTGGTGTGTGTGTGGTGTGTGTGTGTAGTGTGTGTGTGTGTGTATGCGCGCACGTGTGTGTATGCATGTGTGTATGTGTGTATTATGTGTGTGTTTGTTATATGTCTGTGTTGTGTGTGTGAGTGTGTGTGTGTATGGTGTTTGGTGTGTCTGTGTGAGTGTGTTTGTGTCTCTGTCCATGAGTATGCTTGTGTATATGTGAGTCTTTATGTGTGCGTGTGTGGTAGTGTGTAGGCATGCGCACGCGCATGTGTGTGTCTTTGTGTGTGTGTGTGTGTGTGTGTGTGTGTGTGTGTGTGTGTATGTGTGTGTGTGTTCTTTGAGCATTGGGAATTGAAGTTCAGAGGCAGAGAGGAAGAAATGAACTGTACAGTATGAACGAGTTGGGTATCTCTCGCTCCTGTGATGAGAAATTGGGAATGTCTCTATGTTTGTTCTGTGTGCTGTGTGTTGGCATATGTGCAAGGCAATATGGTGTTGTAAGCAGCATTCTTTGATGGGCTTGTAATTTCCTCATCACAGGAACAAGAATTACCCTACTTGTTTGTCATTTACTGTTCCTTGCTTGATTTAAGATTTTCTTCTGCACAATATGATTGAAATCAACATTATAGGACAAATGTAGTAGTAAGATCTTTTGTTGTTAAGAAATGACCCTCATTTTGGAGAGGAAGTGATCATCCAAAGACAAATTTTTTTCACTAGCATGTGTAAACGGAAAAGAGTTCATATAATGGCCCTCATTTAAGTTGACAGGTCCTCACAATAGGTCTTATGCCAGACATGATAAAGTTGTGCAGAGATCACAGTGATGCTGATGAGTTGCTTCTGTATCAGCGTTCTGATGCTGAAGATCTGTTTTGATCTGCTTCAGATGTGCGCTTTTTGGGGTCTGAAGCATCCATGTTTTTGCACGGTGCTGTTCTCACTGGAAACAGTTTCTTCATGAACACAGGCCCTGTCAAGATTATAGATGTTTTCATTTTTCTTTTGTTTTACTGTAAATCTTGTCAGAGAGGTCTTCAGTGAAGATAGAATCCCCAGGAACAATGAAGATGTTAATTTGGAAAATAATCGCAGTATATCCAAACTTGAATACATTCCCAAAAGAGTAGAGTGTATGCTGCCCATCGATAACGGCATTCATTTGCTTCAGGTCAGGAATTTACATCATTTGGCAAAACATCATGCAGGTCTGTGAATTGCATGTTTTTGTTCTCAAGGTGCCAGAGTTGGATTACTTCAAGATCCGAAGACCCATCCGAGTGCTGAGCCTGTTTGATGGCATTGGGACAGGTGAGTTATCTTCTCTTCAGTTTGTTCTCTTTCTTTCTATTTTCTTATTCTTTCTTTCATATTCATTCATTTTTTAAAGACTTTATCATTTTATTGTGCTACTAATGAAAATTCTTTTGCTGCTACTTTCTTTTGTACTTCTTCTCCATTTAAAAAAAAAAAAAGATTTTGTCATTTTATTTTGTTACTGATGAAAATCGTTTGCCGTTGGGTATACAACTACACTCTTTCAAATGTGTGCTGATCTGACAAAATCATTTGAGAGCTTTCCGCGGGTTTCAGTCATGGTTGATTTTGATTAGATTCAACGGCAATGGCTATTTCAGCTAGTCATAGTTGAAGTTGGATTCAACTGAGTTCAATAAGTATGTCATCTGCATGCATTCCATCCATCTGCAATTGCGGCTGGATTCTTTTACGTTTAACAACTGTGTCTTAAGCGTGCATTTCAGCTGTTTGGAGTTACCATTGGAGTCAGTAAAATTCCACACCTGCATCATGTGTGTGCAGTCCAGCTATGTGCAATATTATTGTGAAGTTTTACAACTGTATTTTCTGTATGCATTCCAGTTGTGTGCAATTGCCAAGAATTTTGTTAAAGTTTGATGAACAAATACATCATCTGGATGCATTTCAGCCATTTGCAGTTGCCTTGAATTCCAGTAAAGTTTAAGAACTGTACCATCTAGGTGCATTCCAGCAGTCTGCAATCACCTTGGATTTCAGTTAGGTTTATATCAAATAGATCATCTGGGGGCATTCTATTCGTTTGTAACTGCCATGGATTTCAGTTAGGTTGAACAACTATGTCATTCCAGCTGTTTGCAAATACCTCAAATTTCAGTTAGGTTTATGAACTCAATCATCTGGGTGCATTCCAGTTTGCAGTTACCACGGATTTTACAACTGGGTCATTCAGGTGCATTCCAGGTGTTGGCAGATACCTTGGATTTCAGTTAGATTTAACAACTATACCATCTAGGTGTATTCCAGCTGTTTGCAATTGCCACAAACTACCATTAAGTTTAACAACTACATCATCTGGGCGCATCCCAGCCATCTGTAGTTTGCCGTGGATTTCAGTCAGGTTTACTACTTGTCATCCTGGTGAATTCTAGCTGTTAGGAAAGATACTTGATCAGTAAGGGGGTTGGGGGGGGGGGGGGGGGGGGGGGAGAACCCACTGTCCCCTGATGTGAAGGTATGAATACCAGAAAAGAAGGTAAATACATGGTTTTCTGTGGCAGTAGGTTTGAACGGATTTCTTCAGCAAAACTATTATGTGTATCAAATTCTGGTCAATTTGTTATTTTCAGCACTGGTAGGAATCAAAATGAAGAAAGGACTAAACTAGAAAGAAACTTTCCAAGTTTTCCAGAAGCTGACATGGCATAGTTCACACATGTAAACTGAGTTGTTGTATGAACACTCTGAAAAGGCTACGAAAGGATTTCACTCAATTGTTGATCTTCTGGAGGAAAAGGAAGAAAAGTGTGACTGTCCTCGCAGGGTTACTGGCCTTACAAAAGGCGGGGCTGGAGGTGGAGGTGTACTACCCAGTGAGAACGATGAACAGGCCGCCATCGTCTCCCAGGCCAACCACGGCCAGCTGATCACACAGCTTGGGGACGTCATCACCATCACAAAAGACAGGGTAGGTACCTACCCAATATCATCATCATCACCATCGGGGTATGTGTCTGTCATCACCATCACAAAGGACAGGGTGGGTACCTATCCAACGTCATCATCATCACCATCACAAAGGACAGGGTGGGTACCTATCCAATACCCTCCGGGGGTTGCAACCTTGCCGTGGTCGGAGGGCTTGCGTGGTCCTGTGATCCCTCAGGCTTTGCTGGCGGGGGCATCAATACTTGGAGATAGGCTGGTTTTTTCAAACTGCTTCTAGGCCTGAGAAGCTAAGATGCTGCCTGGCCTAAGCGTAACGTGGTAAGGAGTTGATGCCCCTGGTAGGGCTTCCCATGTCAGATAGGCTAAGGGTGAGGATCCTGACTAAGAGTAACCCGCCTTTCTCCTTTTCTTGTTTTCTGCCTTTCTTATTTGGCCCTTTTCTATCTTCGTCTCCCTTCAAGTCTTCTTTTCCACACTCTTTTCTCTCTGTGTTCTCCTTAAGATCCGCCGCGTTGCCGTGCGATGCGACCTGTGTCGGAGGGGATGAGATCCTGGTGATTGAGAGGGCCAGTGCTTGAGGAGGCCAGTGCTCTCAACACATCACTTTGGCTCGGACCTCTCCTAGACAGGGAGTACACTCTGGCCCGGTGTACTAATCGGCTCCCCTTCTTGGGCTGGGTCAAGACAGGCAGTTCCCCTGCTGGCCAAGTGAACCCCTGCAGTGCTCGACTCTCTGTTCCCGGGAGTTGAGCATGATCAGGGGGGATAGGGGTAGTAGCGTTCTGTTTGTCGTATGTCTCTCCTGAAGCCTGGAAGGGTCAAGACAGTGATTCTGGCCCTGGCCCCTTAGTTGGACTCCAAGGTGGGTGGGTAAGGGAGAGATGAAATACAATAAAATAAATCATGGCTTTTTCTAAAAATATCCCCCCAAAAAGAAGAGGAAGGCAGCATCCCCTATTTCAGGGGATTTTCAATCTGACTGACTCAGATATCGAGGTTAGACAGAGGACAGGATTCTGGGCTTCCTGGCTCGTGATGGAAGGGACGGAGCAGGAAAAACCCATTTCAGCTCTGAGTCCTTTCGCTATCCAGAAGGCTTCCAAGGTTTAGCAGGTGACCCTCAGTCCATCAAAAGGTTGCGGAATGGCTCATTTCTTGTTCAATGCAGATCCAAAAAACAATCCGATCAGCTGCTGAGGGCAACAAAGCTCGTGGACAGGGAGATCCGGGTGACTCCCCATAAACAATTGAACTCGTCCAAAGGGGTGATTCGATGCCGAGATTTGACAGGTGTCTCGGAGGCGGAGATCAAGACGGAACTGGCGTCCCAGGGTGTGACGGAGGTGCATAGGGTGAAGGTCAAAAAAGGTGCAGAAAGAGTGGCCACCAACACCCTCTTTCTGACATTCTGCAACCCTGTGCTGCCTCCGGTCATCAAAGTCGGTTACTTGAATGTTCGAGTTCAGTTATATGTTCCGTCCCCGTTGAGGTGACAGCCCTGATATGGCCCTTTGCGGTCGGCTGGGCTATAAGCAACATTATCTTATCTTATCCCGTTGAGGTGTTTCAGATGCCAGAAATTTGGCCATGTCAGAGACCGCTGTTCTGGGCAGGAGGTGTGCGGTGTTTGCTGCAAGGCAACCCATGATGGGCCGTGTAAAGATCCGGCACATTGTGCGAACTGCGGTGGCGACCATCCCTCCTCTTCTCGAAACTGCCCTCTTTGGATTCAGGAATCCACAATACAAAGAATCAAAACTGAAAAGAAAATCTCCTTTTTTGAGGCCCGGAAACAGGTTGTTGGCAGTCAGACGCCAACAGCTTCTTCATATGCTTCGGCCGTAAAGACAGTTCTCACTCGGTCAGTCTGCTGCCAGACTGATGAATTTATTTTTTCTAAGACATTGCAAGGAAGAATTGTAAACTCTGGTGGAAGCAGGTCCACCACCTCCCAACCCAAAGTGAATGCCCCTGGTGGAGGCAAAAAATCCGCCACCCCTCAGACTGCCCAGCAGTCTACAACATCTGCTGCTGGGCAGATTAAAAAACCAGCTCTCCCGCCCCTCAAACTCCTCTGTACAGTGCCTGTGCGGGCAAGGGAGTTCAACCCAGTGTGGAGATGGTGGTGATGAGGAAGAAACCTCCACCGTCTCCCAAATCCAGACCTTCTTCACCTGTTGCAAGTCTGCCAGCAGGTCTGAAGATGCAAACAGTCCGGTACAACTCTCAAATAAATTTACACCATTAGAAGCAGACGTTGATGAGGAGATGACCTGATCTCTCTCCTTTTCGCCCTCTGCACCATGGATAGTACAATATTCCATTGGAATATCCGTGGTCTAAATTTCAACTTCGAGGAGCTGCAGCTTCTGTGTCAATCTATAAAACCTTCCGTCGTGGCTCTTCAGGAAACTCAAATTCAAAGCCAGAAGACCTTCACTCTTTCTGGCTTTAATATTCTTTCTAAACCTGCACAACCATCCATGTTGGGACTGTCGGGCGGTGTTGCCCTTCTCATACATAAAACTGCTGTATAGTCCTGTCGCTCTGACTACCTCCCTTCAGGCTGTAGCTGCGAGAGTCACTCTCCACAAGACTGTGACAATCTGCTCACTTTATCTTCCACCTTCTGTTCCGGTTTGTCGTCAGGACCTTGTCAGTCTGATAGGAGAACTTCCTTGACCTTTTTTGCTGTTGGGTGACTTTAACGGTCACAATCCTCTTTGGGGTAGTGTCAGTTTGTCATCCAGAGGTCTGCTTATTGAGGATGTCCTTTGGGATTTGGTTTTGTGTTGTCTGAACGACGGATCTGAAATTTACCCCCACTTTCCCACAGGTTCACTTTCGGGGTTTGTTTTTCGTTTTGGGCCCCCCTCGCTGGTCCTGGACTATGAGGGGGTCTGCCCAGGGGATGATCGGCCACGGAAGGGCCTTTTCCCTGCCCTTTTAAAACCCCGTAAAACCGAAAAGCTCTGTCCCCTCAACCTTTCAAAATTTTAAATAAAAAGAAAAAGGGGGGGATAGAGCAGGGAAATGTCTTTTCTGACTCACTTGCGATAAACCCATTTTTTGGGCAAAAGTGGCCTAAAAAGCCCCTTTCCCCCTTTCTCTGAAAAGGGTAAAAACTTCAAAACCCAAAAAAAAACGATTATTACAAACAAAACATACTGTGTGGGGTTTAAATCCTTTTTAAATACAAATTTTACAAAACTTTTCAGTTTTTAAGTTTTTGTTTAATCCTATGTTTTTCTTGTTTCTTTTTCAAAAAACATTTTGGGCCGCAAACATTCTTCAAATGATCTCTGTCTTCATGTAAAATAACACTACAGTTTTTAACTTTTTTCCCCCTAAAGTTTTTTAAAAACCGGGGTTTTATATTTCTGGCATAAAACCCCACCCCACTTTTTTCCCAACTGTCTTCCACTGAAACCCAAATTTTTGACAAAGTGTTTCTTTTTTAACTATGTTTTTTTCTGGGAACAGTCATCCAATAAAAAATTTGCTTTTGGGCTTTTCCCTCAAACAATATAAAAAAGCGTTCAAAGACTTTTCCCTTATTTTATTGGGGGCCCAAACAAAAAAATAGTAATAAACTGCCCAAATAAATTTTTCTATCATGATATGCTTTTTTTCCCTTTTTAAGTTTTGGCCAAAAAAACCCCCTTATTAAAAAAATTTTATAACGATAAACTTTTGAAACGGGTCGGGAAAAATATTGTTTTTCCACAACCAGTTTGTCCAAAAATTTAAGGGAAACAATGGGGGGTTTTTTTTGTCATAAAGTTTAACTGCTTCCAAAGTTTATAACAGAATTTAATTAATCCGTTTTTTAAATTTTTATCATGCTCCCCCTGTCAAAATTTGGGTTCGGGTATAAAAAAAACCCCTTTGGGGCCCCAAAAAATGGAAAGTTTAAAACCAATTCAGTTCTGTAAGATTTTTTTCTTTTTTTAATCAACTTGAATTTTGTTGCGTTGTTATGATTTTAAAATTTTCCTCGCCATTGTGAAAAGACAAACAACAACGTTAAAAACTTTTAAAAACGTCTAAGTTTTGGCCAGCAAATTTTTAAATTTCCCTTTTTAATAAGGTCATCACAAACCCCACAACCCCACCCTCTCCCCATCTTTAAAGACAGAAATTTAAAATTACCCATTGTGAACGTGTTTCCCAAAATTTTTTCCCTTGGAAAGAACTGTAATTTTGTGAAGTTTTTTTTTACAACTGTTTCTTTTCTGTGGGGGATGTACTGGTTTTTTCCCATACGGCGTTTTTTAAAATTTCTTTCCGACTATTTTGGGGCCGGCAAAAGGGACTTACATGAAAAGGGCCAGAGTTAAATTGCTTTTTCTGAAATTTTTTTTGAGGGGTTTAAAATTTGTAAAGGGGTTTTAAATTCAAATTTTTTTTTCCCATTCTAAATATGGTTCAAAGTGCCATTTGAGGTCGGGCTTTCGAACTTTTTTATTTTCATACGGGCCCAAACCTTATTTGTTTTCTAGATTGCCAGCTGTTCTTTTTGGAAAACCCCCTTTTTTGGTGTCCCCAAACCTTTTTTGGGTTTAAAAACACCAATTTAGTGTACTCGAAACCATAAAAAGGGCGCCATTCCCCGTTCTGTTCAAAGTCCCCGCAACATCTGAAAGCTTTTAATTCTAAAGTTTACACCTTACAGGGGGAAAAGTACTCCCAATTTCTTCGGGCCCCCCCCGAAAATTTTTAGTCAGTTTTTTTTTTTTAATTTCCAAAACAATGGGGTAGGTTATCGCTTTTCACAAATTTTTTCCCTGTTTTGTCTGAAATTTTTTAAATTTTTAAATGACCCCAACCCCTCCACAAACTAATCTTTTAAACTGAAAATTGGGAATTGAAAAAATTTCCCTATCGCAATATGAAAGCTTTTCCCCGCCGGTAAAGCCAAAAAAACATTTGAGGGCCTTCCCCTTATAAGTTTTCTTTCATGTTTCAGCTCATCCAAATGAACATAAATAATAAAATTGAAATGCAAACGAGGGGATTTTCCCCCTTTTAAAAAGTAGTTTTCTTTTTTGGCGAAACAAAAAATCTTTTAGTGCCCCTGAGTTTTCAATTTTAAAAGCCTAACTTTTTACGGGCTCTTTATCAAATAAGAAATCGTTTTTTTCAGGTTCAAAATGTTAATATTGTTTTTAGTTTTTGCTTTGTTAATTTTTGGGGAGTAATGCTGAATTACTCTTTCCCTTCTTTTAGGGGCCCAAAACCCTTAAAAAACCACGGGTATTGTTAACTGGTTAGCTTTGGGGCCCCACAACTTTTGTAATCTTATTTTTCCCCTTTTGGTTTTCGTTATATTAAACCCTTCGATTTTTGGAAATATTTTCCCAGGGAAAGCGCAAACCCTTTTTCCCCCCGCAATTGTTACAATAGATGTTCTAAAAACGAAGGACTGTTTTGGTTTGTTTTTGTTAAAAACTTTTTTTAAAAAAAATTAAAAATGAGGGGCATTCAAATATACAAGCAAAAAATTTTCCTGTTTGGGGCGCACTACAATTTTTAAAAAAATAAAAAACGGGAAAACCCTCACTTTTTCTTGACCCAGACTGCCCCCTTTTCCCAAAAAAAAAGGTAGAGTACCCCATTAAGCAGATACAAAAAACCCCCCTATTGAAAACGAGCACCCAAAAAAGCGGGTTTTTGTCTCCGATGCAGTTTTTTTCAAAACCAGTTAAATTTTTGTTTGGTTTGTTCAACGGGTGTGGGGTCGTATGTTTTTAAATTTTAAATCACCCTTTACCCTTTTGGGGGGGTCATTGTAAATTTTCCATTTTTTTTTACACCTTTAGACGTTTTTTGACTGAACTGCAAGCCCAATCCCGAATGAAAAAATGGGTTTAAATTTCCATTCAGAAACCAAAAATGACATAAAGGGGCTTTTAAAAGGGAAACTGTAACGAATTCAATATTAAAAAAACAAGACAGCCCTTTAGACAAAATTTTGGGATTTTAAATAAAGGCCTGGGCGCCCTTTTTATTTTGGGGGCCCGGGCACAGAAAGAAAAACTATGAGGGGGAAACCTCCTTTCAAAACTGTTCAGCCCCGGGTCCCTAGAGCAAGAGCATAAAAAACAGCAGGGGAAAACTTTTAAACCTTAGACACTTCAAGGGGCCAAAAATTTAAGCAGGAAAAAAACCAAAAATTTTTAAAACGACCCCGTTCGTACTTATTTGGGTTTGCTGGGTTCGCAAGCACAAACAGATCGACCCTAACTGACCCTTTTTAGGGTTTTTTTGATGCAAAAAAAAATACTTAGAAAATTTTAAAAGGGGGACGCCTTTAATTTTTCAGATGTTTTGCCTTCAAGTTTTAAAAAGGTCCCCAAAATTTTTTTACAATACGCAAGATCGAAAGTAGACTTTGCTGTTGGCACGGGTTTATACATGCTCCCTTCTGACCTCGGGACTCCAGATGGGGAACAATAAAAAAACTTAAATAATAAAATTTTTAAATAGCGGGCCCAAATAAACAAAAAGGGTTTGGGGGAAAAAAAAACGCCCAAAAATTTCTGACCCATTTAATATTAAAAAAATAAAAAAATTTGCCCAAGTTTAAACCCATTAATTCCCGAACCCAAAACCCCCCAAAAGTCATTGGCAAACCACAAAGCCGCGGCTCTTTTCCGATGACCAGAATAGGGAAAAGACACGCTTGTTTTTTGGTTTAAAATTTGGCTTAGGATTACTTGGTCTTTATCTTACTAAATATTTAACCCCAAACTTTTAAACAAGAACAAATGTCCATAAGTGTTTGGCCATAAAAGCCAACATTTTGGGCTTCCCGTAGACAAAACCCCACTGACAATACTCCCCAATTTTCCGGTAAAAGCTTTACGGTTTTACCACAAATTTTTTTTTAAAAAGGGCCCGAAAGATTAAAGCTTTTTTTTTTTACCCATGATTTTTCAGGTGGGGGGAGGATGGCGGCGGAGGTAATCCCCCTTTAACCCCCCCGCCCGCCTTTTAAATCTAACCCCAAAGTGTGCTTTTAAAAAATCCTAAGGCTGTTTTAACTTACTAAGTGACCCCCTTGCTCTTTAAACAGTGTTGGGATTCGTTCTGCTAGGTTGTGTCTTCATAAAAAAAATTTTTTTTTTTAGTTTCTCTTATTCGCCATTTTTGGAGTTCGTTTTTGTTCTGGGTTAGTAGAAAACACTTCTAGTCTTGCGATCTCTCTTTTCAAGATTTTTTGGGTTTTGGGCTTTTTTTTTTCTTTAATATCATCCCTAATTTTGGCGCATCAGCCTCAACGAGTTTTTTTCTTTTTCTCTTTTTAATCTCATCATTTCACCCAGTTTTGCAAAAATTGTTTTTTAAATTTCCCGCCCTGAGGTTTCTTAAAGCATGATAAAGGGGCTGCTTTTTTCCCCGCAGGGTACGGGGGTTGGGGGTATAGTCTTTAATGCTGTTTTTTTCCTGAAAAACTGGTTTTGTTCTTCTATTGAATTTATTTTTTTCTTTCCCTCCCCGATTGTTTTTAATTCTTTAAGTTCCATTTTTTGTATTTGGTTAGTGTTGGGGTTCCTGCAGTGTGTTTTGAAGTTTAGAAACTGCCCCCCCCCTTTAATTTGGGCCCAAACCAAGGCCAAGGCGTTTTTTGATTTTTCACATGACCCTTTGTAAATTTGGTACTCTTGGCTAAAAACTTTGAGGGGTCTGGTTTATTTGGTAAGCCGAAAAGTTGTCCTTGGCTTTTTTTCAAGAAAAAAAGGACCATCTTCTAATTAAAAATCATTTGGGTCTAAAAAATTCGGGGGGTTTTAAGCCAAAAATTTTTTGTAAAATGCTCCGACAGATTTTCTGTTAATTCACGCCGCTTTGGGAGGGGCCTTGAGCATGCCGTGCCCAAAAGGGATCATTTCACTCATGCTTCTCCACGATAAAAAAACATCTAATCTTCGGGCATTTTCAATGCCGCCCAAAATTTTTAAATAATTAATTTTATTTTGTTTTATAAAAAGGGTCAAAAGCATTTTTGGTCGTTTCTTGCCCCGCTTTTAGAAGACTAAAAACCCCCCTTGGGGGGTAAAGGGAAATAACAAAAATATTTGTTCCAAATAACCCATCTACTTTTGGGATGGGATAAAATTTCTTACTTTTAAAATTTCCAGCCCTTTGGAGCGGATGAATTTGTTTGTGCCAGGCCCCTTGAGGGCTTATTTTTAAAAATAGAACTCGCTTCAACAACAGCCCCAAAAAGGGACAGTTGTCCAAAATTTCGGGGCCGGGCAATTTTTTAAGAAAATTTCTTTTAAAACTGAGGGGAAAAGAAATATTTTCTTTAAAACAATGCGACATTTTTTTAACCTATTCTAAAATTTATGGCAAAAACCGAGAATAAAAGGGCCGATCTTGCTTTTTAAAGGAAAATCAAAAATTTAAGAACACAAAAAACATAGAATAGGCGCTAAAAGATGCAAAAAGAGGGAAAAAAGGTTTGAAAGCCGTAGTTATGCGTATGGAAATCGTTTTTTTCATACCCCTAGATTTTGATTTGGGTTAAAACGCATCCCCCTACTTTAAAGGGACTTTTAAAAGACAAAATTGTAAATTTAAACCCAAAATTTTAATGACCACAATTTGTTATTAAACATCAGACACCAAAAGCAAAGTAAAAGGCATTTCTGACATCTCTTTAGAGTTTGAGGGTTGTTAGCAACCCTAATTTAGAAAGGGGCTGATTGGGCAAAAATTATCAGTCAAAATTACAATATATTACAAAGATGATTCATCATTCTAAATTCCTAAAACAAGGCAACACTAAAATGGAATTTTTTTTTAGGGGCCACAGCAAATCGTTTTTAAAGGGGTATTTTTATTGCGTGGCGAAGATAAAGGGAACCCAACCCAAAGAAAAAATAAAAATTTTTTTTAAATTTCCCTAAAAAAACAAAAGTCCCAAGTAAAATTGGGGCAGCCCAAAACCAAAAATCAACGCTAGGGGGTTTTTAAACCCCTATCATCATTTTGAGGGAAAATAAAAAAAAATTTTTTGGAGGCGGGGGGTTTTTAGAAATCCGACATTTGGGCCCTTGTGTCTAAAAAAACTGCATTTTCACGTTTTTAAAACTTGTTCATTTTAAAAACCAAAATACGGTTTTAGGGTTTGAACCAAAGATAAAGGGAGGAAAACCCCAGTTCATGGAAAGGGGAAAAATGTTAGAGACTAAAAAAAATTCAAATTGATAAAGAAAAAGGGGCCGAAAAACCGCTTAATGTGTATTTTTTTTAAAAATATAAATTGCCAGTGAATTTTCAAGTTTAACGATTAGAAAATTTTACAATACTAAATTTTAATTTTTTTTTTTAAAAAAAGCATGTCGGGGTTCGGGTTTTTACCCAAATGTGCCAACACCCGCCCCCAAAAAGGAAGAGATAGTAAAAACCCCCCAAACATAAAAACCTTTAAAATTAAACCCAAAAATTACTCAAATGCAACAAAAACAAGAGCAAAAACCTTTCAAAATACCCCCAAAACCCAAACGAAGGTTTTTCTGCCGCCTTTAATGCGGGTTACATAGGGTTTAATATGGAGCATCGACTATAATCCCTTTTTTCAGCGGGAAAACAAGTGTTGGTCTCTTAGCAAGGGGCATAGGCGAAACCCGCACCCTTTTCCCCTCTAGGAGGTTTTTCTTTAGCTCTCGGTTTTGGTTCATTAGCTGAAATTGGGGGCTGGAAAAAAATTAAAAAACAAAACCCCAAAAAAGCACACAGCTAGGGTTTTAACTAATAACGGTTTTAAACTTAGTTGTTTAAACTGACAATAAATAAAGCGCTTGTTGACTCAAAACATCAGGGAAATGAAAAATTTTAAAATTTAAACGGGCCCGATTTTGATGACTACAAAAGACAAAATTTTTGATCCCCAAAAAAAAGGCGAGGAAAACTTTTTCTCAACACCCAACCCCCGAGCGAAAAAAAAGGAAAAATGCTTAAAAAAAGAAAACCCAAAACCCTTAAAAAACTCTTTTTCTAAACAGCTCACAGAAAAACAAAAACCAAAGGGTTTTGTTTATACTTTAGTTAGGGAGCCCAAAAGCAAAAAAAAGCCCTTTGATATTTAAATTCCCTGATTAAGAAATTTTTTTTTTAAATTTTTAAATAAATTTTTTTGATTAGAAAAAAAACTCAAAAATGGCTAAAGATATATGAAGGACCAGACAAATTTGGGGTTTGAAAAAATCTTGGGGAGAGATTTTTTTATAAAGAGCACTAAAAGAAAATTGATTTAGAAATCATTGCCCAAAAAACGTACAGGCAAGCGTTGTTCATAAATTTTCTCTTTTCCAGGTAAATAAAAAATGGGAACCCCCCATTTAAAAAGTAATTTTAGCTTTTTTAAATCGACTAGTAACAAAAAAATTTGAAAAAAAACCCTAAAAAGTCTGGGTCTAAACTAAAAAAACGGGATTTATTCTTTCTCATCGATTTTAAAACACCCTTTTGGGCAAAACGAATGCTTCACAGTTTGACGCTCCCCCGTTTGAAAAGCCAAATGAGGGGGCTCGGGGTTTTTCCAGAGGGCAAAGTCTTAGGGACCCGGATTTAAAACAGGCAAAGTATGACCGATTGTTGGAAAGCCCTTACATTTCCCTCCCTCAAGAGTTGGAGCAAAAAAAAGAGTTTTTAAACTTTAAAGAATTCAGAAAAACAAAGTTTAAAGGGGTTTGTGTTCCGCAAGGCTGCATTATATCCCCCAAAAAGCAGAGAGAGGTCAAACCTATAAACCCCTTACAGCAATGATCTAAAATTTTTTGTGGGGTGCCCTTTTCCCTGTTAGTGTAAGCCCCAAAATTGATCAGTTTGAAAAACCCAAAAACAAACCAATCCCTTTAATGAATACCCGGGGATGGGGAAAAAAAATCAAATCCCAAATTAAAAAGGGGCCCCAAGAACAGTCCAACAGTAGGTGACCCGGGCCCAAAAAACCCATGTTGCCCTTTTAAATCCCGATGCTTTCACCAGGGGGGCTACCGCATTACACATTGATACGAAAAATAGCAGATTTTTGGGCGCATACTTCAAAAAACACTAACAAACAAGAATTCTGGGAAAAAAAAATGGTTTAAAAAAGAATTTCCTTTTGTCAAGCCGAAAGCGAAAAATTTTAAAACTTTTTAAAACCCCGTTGACGTAATACGAACTAATTAAAGCCCCCCCCGATCTAAAGTTAGTTTTTTGACCCCGGGGAAAAAAATGCAAACTAGTCCATATGTTTTTTACGCCGACTTCGAAACGTCATTGTTCCCCTTTTTGAAGGGCCAACCCCCCAGGGACTTCCTAAAACAAACCAAAGTGAGTAATCACCAAAATTTTTTCATTTGCCCCTTTTTTGTTTTTAAAGGCGGAAGGCGTTTATTCAAACCAGAATTAAATAGAGGGCCCAATCTGCCGAATCTTCCCTTTAAAAAGCATCCCCGCAAATGCGCAAAGGCGTTTTTAAAAATCGAAATTTTTTCTGAAATCAAAAATGTCGCCTGAAAAACCAACAACCTATGGGCTCACCCCCACATTGTTGGATTTGCGGTTTAGAACTTTAAAGTTTAAAAGTGAGGAAGCCAATTCAACAGTTTAAAGCCCTTATCCCATTAGTGGGAAAATTCAGAGGAGCAGCGGCACATAAAACAATCCTTAACTAAAGTTTGAACCCAAAGACAAGGAAGCTGCCTATTCCTTTATAACTTGCGAGGTTACCCTCTCTCTTTAATGAAAGCAGTTTGGGACGTTTCCCTTTGGGTTTTCCTGCCCTTTAAAAAGTCATAAGAAAAGTTTCTTGCTTTAATCTGAAAAACCCTGTCTTTTTTTTGACTCTATGCACACATATGGGGTTTATTAGAAATCACTAGGGTATGTCCTTAAAGTCCTGCCAATAAAAGGAAAAATATTTTGACCCAACTCTTTTTTAGAAAGGGCTTTTTCCCCTTTTGATACTGGGAAAAGTTGGGAAAAGGGTTTTAAAGAAGATAAAACTTCCGCCTAAAGGCGCGTTTTTTTTTCTGTCTTAAGGGGGAAAGGGCAACAGTGATTCTGAAATTTCCGCATGCTCAAGATGCGTGGCGGGAAATTAGAGTGTAAAACAATGGGAGACTATTTATGACTCCCCACTTAAGGGGAGATTTATGTTTTTGGGGGGATGTTTTTTGGGAAAAATTTTAGGAAGGGCCTGCATGAAACATTACAGCCGGATCCCCCCGCATTACATTTCGGGGCCCGGGGTGAGCTGGGGTTTCTTCTTAAAATTTACGGAGTACAGATTGGGTTTATTGTTAATTTACCCAAAGTTTTTAAAATTGAAAAAGGATTTTCGCGGAGGGGAAATTTGTTTTGGGGTCGCATCTTTTCTGTAAAGCAAACAACAAAAACTTGGACGCTAAGATCCAAATAAAAAGTCTTTTAAATATCTCCTGTATTTAGATGCAAACCCAAACGTTTGGTTTGGGCCCAAGGCGCAATCCTTCCCTTTCCCAACTTTAAAAAAGTACACACGGTGATCCAAAAAAAATTCAAAAGGCATTAAAGTGGTTGGGCATTTTAACCCCCTGATTTAACAGCGTGTTTCATTCTAGAAGTTGATTTAGAATTTCCCCATGAACTCCAAGACCTGCATAATTACTATCCATTGCAGCCCGAAAGTCTAAAAGAAGGATCCAAGAGAACCGCCAAAACTTGTGCCTAATCTTTGGGGCAAAAAAAAATTTTTTGGTTTATTACAGACTTCTTTCAATTTTTATTTTTAAAACATGGGTTAAGTTACGCAGGGTTCATCGCTTAAATTTCTTTTGATCAAGAACGTTCCCTAAAACCATACATCATGAAGAAAACTGATTTTTAGAAATAAAAACCACAGATGCTTCAGAAAAAGACTTTTTCAAGGGTGGATGAACAACAGCGTTTTTTGGGAAAAAACTATGGGAAACCCCAAAAGCGTAAAAATTCGATTAGTCCCAAAGAGAACGAACAAATTTAAACCGGGCTTTTAAAACCCAAATTTTCAAACTTCAGAAGAATTTTAGATCACTTTTTGGCATTTAAAGATTAAAAAAAAAAAAAGGCAAATTGGACCCAAAACCCGTAAATTTTTTGGGTTTTCTGTTTTTTGAATTATCAAAGTTTTGATGGGTTAAAATTTCTTTTTGGCTACTTTTAAAACCCTCCCTATCCTGAGTCCAAAAACTTTTCACAGAACGATAGTTTTTTTTTATAGATAACCTTTTGAAGACATCTATAAAGGGCATGGAAATTTGGAAATGGCTAAAGGGGGTTTTGGGTGGTAAGGGTCCCTTGATTACCCAAAAAATTCGCCCTTTTCATTAAAAACTAACAAGAAGGGTTTTTGGGGAAAAATGGGAAAGGGTGAATTTTTTCTGGAAAGGTGATCAAGGGTTTTTGGTTTTTAAAGGGCAAATATGTAAAAGGGTTTTTTGAGCCAAGGGGAAAAAATTAAAAAAAGGGAAAAAGAATATCTCGCAGCCCTTGTTTCCCGTCAAACATATCACATGACAACTACAAAAAGCATTTTTTGGCAAAAAACTTTTAATGAAAAACGGAAAAACCCGCGATCTAAACTAAAATTTAGATAACACAAAAAGTTGTAAAAAAGAAGTTCCCTTAGATGAACAAAAAAAAACGAGTATTTGTTAATCCCGGTTTTTTATGGGAACGGGGACTGGAAGGGCCGCCAATTTAAACAAGGGGGGGATATTTTTCATCAACTTTTTTTAAGAAAACGATCAAAAAAGTTTTTAAATTTTCCCCAAACATTTAAATCTGGGCCTTTTTTCTTGACGCGTTCGAAAAATTTTTTTTTTTATTTCAAGATATTCTTTTTTTCCCCAAATTTTGGGGGGTTTTTTGGGGGTAGGTGATTGGATGATTTAGGAAAGCATTGATTAAAACCCCGAAAATGTTTTCCCTTTAAAAACATTTTCACCATGAAATGAAAACCCCTTCATTTTTAAGGTCTCTTTCCTTTTCCCTTCTTGTTTGTTCTGCACTTCCTTCTTTGGGGCTTTCCCTTTTTAAAAAATCAAAATATTTTATAAATTAATTAAAGCGGAAAAATGCTGGTGGGGTTTTCTGCAGTTTTCCTTCCAAAAAATCTTTGGGGGGGCTGGTTGTTTTGTTGTGCCCGTTTCCCGTAAAAAACCCGGGGGGATTCATCTTTACAATTCCCTTTTTTTTTCATTTTGGATCAACCCCCCAAAAATGGATCGTTCCCTGGGTGCGAGTGTCCCCCCTTTTGCCCTTTCCCCCGGGAAATAAAGGGACCTTACTTTTAAAAAACCAAAAAGGGAATTGTTTGCCGGATTTAAAACCTACTTCAAACAACAACTATTGTTTGTTTTTTTATTGCTTGTTTCTGGTTTTAAACCCCTTTTAAATTCTTCCCTTTTCATTGCGCGCCCAAAAAGGGGGGCGTCTTTTGACCCATTCTGTGTTTTCCAGAATTTTCAATCACTCTCTGTGTACTGGGAGGGAAAAAAAAAATTCGCTAACTGTTTGTTAAAATTTTCAACTAAAGCCTGTATCTGTGAACTCCTGGAATTCCTTTTTAAAGGGGGGCTCTAAGTTTTAACAAAAATTGATTCACTTGCCCTTTTAAATTTTTTTTTTTCTCATTTTCCCACTTGGAAAAAAGCGAATAATTTTAAAGGGCCCCCCGTTGGTAATCAGTTTATGGCAAAAAGCAACAGCAAAAGCCTCTTTTTGTTAAGGTTCTGCATCTTTGTACCTTAAAACTAGGGCAATGACGTGAGGTGCGTACTTAAATCTTTTTCGTCTAATCCTTTTAAAAGGGGAAATATTAAAAAAAAATTTTCCCTTTGATGGGTTCGTTTTGGGGTTGTATTGACAAATTGGGGCTCTGAAATTTGTCAGGCGCCGGTTTTAAAAAAATTTGCCAAAACCTTTTTTAGATAACCATTTTTTTTGCTGTTTGTTTACTGGACTCCAGCTTTGGCTTAGCTTTTTTTAAATTTCTGTTTTTCCCTTCCCAAAATCCTTTTGGCGAATAAAGATTTTTTTCATTTTTTCTCAGCCCAAAATTATCGCAACAAAATACACAACGGTCCCCTACCAACGACAAAAAACCCATTTCTTTCATCTTTTTTTTTTCTTTATGGTTTATAAAAGTCACTGAATTTTTTGGGGGGGGCAAAAAACTCGATTGGGTTTTCCGGGTTTCCCGATAATAATTTTTATTTTTTGGGGTCAACAATTTTTTTAAAGTGTAAGCTGCATTTCCCCCTTTTTTTTATGTGTCATTTAATTTAAAAACAACTGCTCAAAACTCTGCTTTTCATAGGCGTCTTGTGCCTGCTTTGTTGCTTTCCCTAGCTTTGTTATGTCTTTTTTCCCCCCCGGGCCCTTACCCCCCCCCGTTTACTAAAAGCGAAATTACTTTCCCCAAAAAGCAAGCGCATTCACCCCCAGCGCCCCCCTATCATTATTGCGAGTTTAAAACCAATTTTTTTTAATGTATTTTTTCTTACATATTATATTGTCTGGAATTTTTTTCCCTTTCTTGACCCAGAAAATCTTTCGTGGCAAACGAAGCTGCAATGATAGCAAAAACAGCTTTTCTGAATCCTCAAAGTCTAGTTTTCCAAGATCGCTGGGGTTTTAATTTTTTTAACAGGCCTTTTAAAAAGCATTGAGTAACCTAACTTAGGGCCTCCAATAACAGCCCAAAAGGGAAAAAGGTTGGTAACCGTTTTTTTTTTTGGTGCTCATTTTTTAAAAATAAAAATTTAAAATTTAAAAAAAAACATGAACAGTGTGGGTCTACTACAGCTCCCAAGGCAGCCTTAAAAACCTTTCCCAACTTATGAAAGACCAAGTTGATGACCAACTATTATCCCAAAAAGGGGAGGCTGTATTCTTTTGGCAGATGTGGGAAAAAAAAAAAAAATTCCCCGGAAAATGAATTTTAGGGATTTTAACAGATTCAACAGATGTCGCCCAAGACATTTTTTGTTTCCCTAACAGGGATGGAAAAAGGGAGCTGGGGGCTAGAAATTTTTGAAAAGTGTGGGGCAAACGGTTTTAGTTTTTTACACTAAAATAGTCAGTAGATTTGCCCCCCGAATTTCCCCAAAAAAGAACTTTCTATGATTTTAAAGCAAGATCCCGTTTTTAACAAAGTCATTAAGTCTCTAGGGTGTGATTTTATACTCAGATTTGGAACATTTTTTTATCGCCCTTAATCATGGGATTAATTTAAATTTTTTTTTTAAATAGATTTTGTTTCCCTTTAAAAGAACGAGCGGAAAATCAGCCAAAAACCCGAAAAAAACGAATCCCGGTGGGGAAAGTAACCAAGCCAGAAAATTTACAAAAACGCGGGAATTTGGGCGGACCAGTGAAAACCTCCTCATCCTTTGGGCCCTTTTAAAAAGGAGAAAATTTTGCAAGTGGAAAGACAAAAAAAATTAATGTTACAAATAAACTTTATAAAAAACATAACCCCGCCAACGCCCGAACAAGTTGAATTTAATGCCAGCTTTAAAAAAAACCCCTGGGATTCAAAGGGCCCCCAAAGCTTCCCTGGTATATTGAACCCTTTAAAACTTTTCCATTTTTTGGCGCCCTTGCTGCTGCCCGGGGGCAAATTTTTTTCGGTTTTTAAATATATAACCAAAGGGGAACAAAAAAAAAAGAAGTTTTTTAAAAAACCCGAAAACCCCTAAATACAGAAAAAGACAACTGACGCCCAAAACCGCCAACAACAAAAGATCATTTTTATCCATTTTACATGCAATTTAAAATTTTTTAATTTTTTTTTTAAAAAAAATAGATCATGGGTATTTTTAAAAAAAGAAAAATCAAAAATAAAAACATGGGAAATCTTAAAAAAACATTTTTCCCCCGACCAGAAAAAGTAATCAAAGGGTTTGCTTAGGTGTAAAAATTTATTAAGATCTATGCGGACCCCTTTTCGCGCCAAAGACACTGACAAAACATCCTCAACCAAAGAAGCGTTTTTTTGAAAGGGGTGTGTGTTTTAAAAAAAGACATCTATAATTTTAAAAATTTAAAAAATAAATTTTATTTTTTTTATAATTTAAAAAGATAACTTTAATTTAAAAACTTAGTTTTTTATTAAAGATGTCTTAAGGATGACTTTAAACAAGAACTTTTTTAAGAACCCTTTATGGGAAATTAATTAAAACTTAATTTAAAAAACCTTTAAGTAACTTAATTAAAAACTTTAAATTTAAATTTTTTAAATTAAAAATTCCCTTTTTTAAAAACTTGGGGGGACTTTTAAATTTAAAAAATTAATTTAAAAACTTGGGGGGACTTTGGGGGGGGGGAATTTTGTGTGGTGTTCCCCAGATCTTTAAATTTTTGTGATGGGTAAAAACCCCCTTGTGCAAGACAGTGGGTTGCGTTTTTTTTGGTGCATTGGGTCTTTTTTTGCAAGTTCAAAAGCCACCAAAGTGCCCTTTTAAAAAAACCGATTTTAATAAAACAAGAAAAATTTTTAAAAAAGTACAAAAGGCAAACCCAAAAATTTGTAACAGGGGTAGGGGCCCCAAAAACGAGAAGCAGCAAAAAAAAAAATCTAAACTCACGCTGAAAAAAATTTGGGCCGGGTCTTGGGGAAAAAGCGCTGAAAAAACCCTTTCCACTGTGAAACCCTTTTACCCCTCCAGGGACGCTGGGAAAAGGGCAACGGCTTTGGGCACTGCTGCATAAAACCTTTTAAACCCCTCTAGGGAAAAAACGGGGTAAAGAAACAAAATTGCCCCCTGGACCTTTAAACCCCCTTGGTGGGGCGGTTTTAAGAAACCTTGCCACTGTGACCTTTGGGCCCCCTCCCAGGGTGGGGGCGGTTAATTGTTTTCCTTATCCTGACCTAGTTTTCTGTGTCCCTCTTTTTTCAACCCGGGGGTTTGCAAATGGGTTTTTGGGAGGGGGTTTTCGCAGTTTAAATTTCTGTAAACCAAACTTTTATCGGGTCTAATCCCAGTAAAAGTACATCCGGGGGGCCCCTTGTATTTTTTGGGCCTTTTTTTTGAAGATTGCTGGCCACACATACCTTTCCCCTTTTCCCCAAAGGAGAGGGACTAAAAGGGTTTCCTAACCCAAACCATTTGTTTTTCCAGAACCCTTCAAAAATGCCATTCCCGTTTCATAAGGGCACACGTGAAGGCAGATAACGGGTTTTTTAATTAAAAAGGGAAAAAGAAAACACAACCCTTAAAAACACAGATCAGCTTGCCGCCCCTAACACTGAATCTGCAATTTAAAAAATCAAAACAACTGATACAAACTGAGAAATTTTTTTTTGGGAGGGAACAGCAAAAAAATTTTTAAATATAAGTTTTTTTTTCATACAATAGCCGTGTTTAACCCCCCCCCCTTAAGAAATGAACGCCCTGTTTTTTTAAAAATGGCTTAGCTGTCTCAAGGGCCCGCCCCCAAAAAATAACGCGGATGGTTTTTTTTTTGCTTCAAGCCCAAATTTTAAAAATGCAGGCCATTTTTTAGATAAGGAACCCTCCATCAAAATCAAACAGGGATTAAAACTGGCTAATCTTGTTTCATTTTCCCTTTAACCAACAAACCTTTTAAGGGTAGTGGTTTATTTCCAAAGCAGTTTGTTCACCTTTTTTGTTTTCTATAAAAAAAAATTTTTCCCCGGGTTTTTCAACAAGCTTGCCTAATTCATTAACAAAAAATCAAAAATGCAGTTTTTAAAAAAAAACTTTTGGCCTCAATAGCCCCAAACCCGTTCTTCAGTAACGTTTAAAAAACCAACCTGCAAAAAAAAACCCCCAAAAATCTTCCACTACAACGCAACCCTTTACAGCTCCAAAACCCCCAATAAACGACTTTCAAAAAAAGGTTTTTGCTGACGTGGGGGCCACAAAGTGGGGGGTGACAAAGGACAGTCTTAAAAATTCGCTAACGCGGGCCCGCCCGGGGTCCCCTGTCAACCCGAAATAATACACCCCCCCACCCCCCAAAACCCCCAAACCCCCCGGCAAGCCCAGTCTCCCGTTTTTGATTTTTTGGTCGCATTCCCTAAGCGGGCCGTGCGCTGTTTTTGAACGAAAGTCGTTGTCTTGGGTAACCGTTTCCCTAGCAAAAATTAAGTGTCAAAGGTTTATCACCTCTGTCTTTCCTGTCCGTGTGGGCAAAGTTTTTGGGAGGGAGAAATTTTCGAATAAAATTTGCGGATTTTATTCAAAAATTTTAACTTTGTTTTAAAAGTTTTGTAAATAAGTTTTTAAAAAAAGGATAACCCACACAGTAAAAGTTGTTTTTAGAAATCGTTTTTTTTTGGGTTTCTTGTCAAGACAGGGGAAAAGGGGGGCTTTTTTGGCCAAATTTCCCCCCCAAAAAATGGTTGATCGGGGAAGTGATTCCCAAAAAGACATTTCCCTGTTCTCTGGGATTTTAAATTTTAAAAAACTGTTTCTAAGGGAATTCCCGGACACTGAAATTTTTTTTTTGAGTCCCCGACCCCGCAGAATTTTCTGATAACCCGTGATCAAAAGTGCCTTTAAAACCTGTATTCCCTGTCTTCCCAAAAAATCCCCCCTGCCAAAAGCACCCTGGTTCGATTCAGACTGCCAACAAATTTCAAAAGTTCGAAAACGGGCTCAGCGTCGGGTATACCAACAACCTTCGGGTCCCAACACTCGAGCCCATCAGAAACTCCGTGCCAAATCAAGACACACTTTCAAAATCAGTAAACGTCGGTCTTGGAGAAACTTCTGCTCCAGGCTGACATCGAAAACTTCCAAGAAAAAAGTGTGGAACATCATTAAGAAAATCAAAGGGAAGAACACCTGTCCCACTGTGAACAATCTCAAGTTTTCGGACTCTTTAATAACAGAGAAAAAGCAGTTGCTAATCTGCTTGCTTCAACCATTGAAAAGAATTCCTGCTCTTCTAACAAATCAGCCAGTTTTGTCAAAAACAAAGCCCGTAAAGAAAAATCACCCTGCAACTTTTCGTCAGACAACATGGAAGACTACAATCTTCCTTTCACGTTAAATAAACTGAAATCTGCTTTACTTTCCTGCAGCGATTCCTCTCCAGGTATAGATGAAATCCATTATCAACTGTTGAAACATCTTCCGCAAGAAGGTCTGAACATACTGCTACATGTATACAACCATGTGTGGACTACTGGTTTCTTTTCACCTTCTTGGCGAAAAGCTCTCATTATTCCCATCCCCAAACCTGGAAAAGATCTTTCTAACCCATCAAACTACCGTCCCATAGCTTTGACCAGCTGTGTCTGTAAATTGATGGAGAAAATGGTCAATGCTAGGCTCATGTGGAAACTGGAAACCGATGGCCTTTTGGCGAAAGAACAGTGTGGTTTCCGCAAACATCGGACTACAGTTGACCATTGATTCATCTGGAATCTACACTTCGGAACGCCTTTCTGAACAAACAGCATGCAGTGGCAATTTTCTTTGACTTGGAGAAGGCCTACGATACCACCTGGAAGTCGGGGATACTTCATGATCTCCATGATCTGGGTTTTCGAGGTCATCTTCCGCTTTTCATACAAAATTTTTTGGCAGAACGACAGTTTCAGGTCCGGGTTGGCACCACTCTCTGATGTTCACGAGCAGGAGTTGGGTGTTCCACAGGGGAGCATACTGTCTCCTGCCCTCTTTAGCATCTAGATCAACAACATTGTGAAATCAATTCAGCAGGGTTCAGACTGCTCATTGTTTGTGGATGATTTTGCTGTCTACGCAACTGGAAGCCTGTACCCGAGTATCCAGCGCAGGCTCCAGCTTTGTGTGGATAAAATTCATCATGTGGGCGGATGAAAACGGTTTCACCTTTTCTCCTACAAAGACACAGTGTATTCACTTCCATAATTTCCGTCAGTTTTTTCCAGATCCTGAAATTCAAGTAGGGAAATCTCCCATTCCAGCTGTCAAAGAGGCCAAATTTTTAGGAGTGATTTTTGACCAGAAACTTAACTTTCTCAGCCACATTAAAAACCTCAAAAGTGCTTGCCAGAAAGCACTGAATATTCTGCGGGTCGTAGCGCACACTGACTGGGGCGCTGATAAGAAAACTTTGCTGCACCTCTACAGAGCCTTGGTCCGTTCCAAACTGGACTACGGTTGTGCTGTGTACGGCTCTGCAAGATCGTCTTACCTCAAACTGTTGGACCTTATCCACCATCATGGGCTTCGTCTCTGTCTTGGAGCGTTCCGCACCACCCCTGTGTACAGCCTGTACGCAGAGGCGGGTGAACCTTCACTGTCCAACCGCAGGCTGAAATTGTCTTTGAATTATTATATCCGACTGTTCTCGGAACCAGAAAACCCTGCCTATGACTGTGTCTTTGACCCTCCGTTCCAAAGTAAGTTTGAAAACAACCCTAAATGTATTCCGCCGTTTGGTCTTCGTATGCAGCCTCACGTGCGGAATGCAGGTCTAGACCTAGGAGTTGTGTCGGATTTTCCAAGTTTCCGGATCAGCCTCCGTGGACCTTTTTCACACCAGAGATTCGTTTCGATCTTGCAGCTTTTCGCAAAGAGTCTACCAGCTCTCTGGCGTACAAGGCATTGTATGCTGACCTCTGTTCGAAATTCCCATCCTATCAAAAAGTTTTCACTGACGGTTCCAAGTCTGAAGATGGAGTGGCCTGTGCAGCCTACTGCCCTGGGGCTCCTTCTCAGATACTGTTGGAACATATACATTCAGATGCTTCTGTCTATTCTGCTGAACTTACTGCTCTGGTTCGGGCTTTGAAGATAATCTCACAATCTGCGAAGAGGGACTTTCTGGTTCTGTCGGATTCGCTGTCAGCTTTGGAGGCCGTAGCTGGCTGCAACCTTCAGCATCCAGAACTTTTACATATTTTTGAACTTTTTAGCAAGTTGAAAGCGGATGGTTACAACATTACTCTTTCTTGGGTTCCTGGTCATGTTGGCATTGGCGGGAACGAAATGGTTGATCGTTTAGCCAAGAACGCCAAAAGAGAGAAACTGTCCAACATTTATATCCCCTGCTCAGATGTGAAACCCAAAATTAACGATTATGTGAGAGACCTCAGGCAGGAGGATTGGAACACACAGACGAGTAACAAACTCTTTCAGATCCGTCCAGACCTTAAGGACTTCCTCCCATCTACGTCGGGTGGTCGTAAAGAGGAAACGGTTCTGTGCCGGCTGCACACCGGCCATTCGTATTTTACCCATTCCTACCTTTTAAAGAGTGAAGAAGCTCCGTGGTGCATTCCATGTCATGCGCCACTCACAATGAAACATGTTCTTTTAGAGTGTTGGGACTTGCACGATGTGAGACACAAACATTTTACAGCGGAGTCCATGAAGATCCTGTTCAGGATCCTTGAGTTTTTGAGAGAGATTAACATTTTTCATCTGATCACACACACACACATACACACACACACAAACACACACACACACACACACACACACACACACACACACACACACACACACACACACACAGTAAGCAGACCCACAGTTGAGCACACACACACACACACACACACACACACACACACACACACACACCACACACCACACACATACAACACATGCATACACACAAACAGCTTCCACACACACACACACACACACACACACACACACACACACACACACACACACACACACACACACACACATTACACATATGCACAAACACACACTAACAGTATCACACACACATGAATGTAAAAACACCACAATGATACAAACAAAAAAACTGCTGTGGATGAGTGCTTCTGTGTTATACAAAATGAACAAACTTATATGGAAAACTTGCATACAGAAATAAATAATGCTTAGGCGCGTGCGTGCGCGCACACACACACACACACACACACACACACACACACACACACACACACACACACACACACACACACACACTCACACACACACACAGTCCCACCTATCCATACAGTCATTGTTTGCCATAATTGTAGTTTCAGTAGGAAATGGGGCAAAGAAGAGAAATACAGAAAATGAATAGTCAAGGAATGAAGAATCATGTAGTAAAAACAAAAACAAAACAAAACAAACCAACAAAAGAAAAATAGAGCTACTTGCCTGAAACCAGTTTCTGGTCATGAAGGAACTGAAGACTGGAACTTTGTACAGCTGAAAATTGGCACAGTTGACTTGCAGACCAGAATTCCCAGTCAAAACAACTGCAAGGTTGAAGGGCTGTGCACCTCTTTTTCGCCATTCTTTGATCAGCTGTTGCTGACCACGCCCCATGCCACGCCCCCGGCCGCTTCCACGGGACCTTCACCGTCGTTCTGAACCCGTACCATGTCCACCACCCCGTTCGTCAAGAAAGGAGGGGGTGCAGTGCTCGTTCACGGCACGCGTTCGGCAATTTCCGCTTCGTCGTCCACCTAACGGCTCTTTCTTTACTGATGTGTTGTGTACAGAACAGTGAAGCCACGTCATCACCAGCATGTATCTCCGATAAAAGTGGATAGTGCTGATTCCCATCCGTCTCCTCCTCATCGCTAGTATCAGGATCCGATCCTCAAAGGTCTTCTTCATCACTCTCTTGATACTTTATAACGTCATCTAAAATATCAAGGGCAGTGTGACGCTTGGAAACGGGACGCGTCGACGAAGTGCTAGGTTGAGCTGCCATCTTGACTATGCTTATCAGCTGTGACCTCTCAACTCGCAATTTGCATAACATGTGGTCAGCTGGCTGCTCGCGAGAAGGGAAAGGGGCTGTTCCTTGACACCAGTAGAAGAGGTGAGAACATTTTAGAGGGTCGTCTCCCAAGTAGATTTTTCTGCTTTCTGTTACGAAGTTACGACGAGACACTCTCGTTCGGGGCGTAGCGGTTTTCTGTTTTCTGCGGCTTTCTGAACGTGCGTTACACGTTCCAGGCAGGGAACGGGTTAAGGCTGTGTCAGACCAATTGACTTTGGCTTGAACACCAAGGCTACATCGAAGTGTTGTTATGCTCTGCATAGTTATGCAGGGATTGTTTTCAGTCGTGACAAGCTCCTAGCATAACATTATCAGTCTCCAAAATCCCTTGAAGTCGGAGTGTGGCTGCCCACGTGGCGGGGTAATCAAAAACGGTCACACACGTAATGTTCTCATCCCTAGCTGATGCATTTGTACCATAGTGTTCAAGTAATTTGGCTGTTCAGATGATCCCTGGAGTCTTTTAGCCAGGGTACAACAACAACAATTGAACATTATCATCACCATCGGGTATGTGTCCATCATCATTATCAAACAGGACAGGGTTGGTGTTTACCAGTCATCATCGTCACAAAGGTTAGGGTAGGTATTTACTTAGCCACCAACATCATCGTCATCAGGGATGAAAACTCCTCCGCCGTTTCCGCCGTCTCCGCCGTTATTTTTTCGCATCTCCGCCGAAAGAAAAAGTGTCCGCCGAAAAATTATTCGAAGAATGATGCTCAGAAACGATCTCAACTTGTCTGCACAGCGAATTTCTTCTCTGTCGGTAATGTTCTCAAACGGCGTAGTTCTCATTCTGTTTCCTTCCAGTATCATTTCTCATCATGGCGTCGATTCACAGTGAGAGTTTGCCGCCAGTGTGTGCAAACAAAATCGAAAAAAAAAGAAAGAAGTATGTGAACCACTAGAAGACCGAGTGGCAGCAGAAGGACGTGTGTGACTGCAGAGTCGCGGATGTAATAAGAAAACATGACAAAGACGGCGAATTTGAAGTATTTGCGAGCCTTGCCAAAAACGTGTCTACTTTGGTAGTCGTGGCTTTGTGGCAATCAGAGATCACATCGAGCATCCCAGTCACCAACAGAAAATGTGTGTGTTTCCCACACCATTACAGCATGTTTTCAGATCATTGGGTATGCAACAATCTACGTTTAATTTCCAAAGATAGTTTGACTCCTACTCTAAGTACTTCCACTCGTAGAGTCTTCAAAGCAAGGGAAAAACGTCAAAGTGACGAAAAGAATATAAAAGAACAAATGACATCAAAATAAACTGATGTCACAACAGTATTATGTAACACTTTTCCCCTGGTATAATGCAAACGTTTGCTACATTTGTTAGGTGTCTGCAAACAGCCCCCCTATGAAATCCTTTTCCACCAGCCCACTCCCCCCACTACCTATATACTTCCTCTACTCCTCCTCCTTCTCCCCCAACCCCCACCCTCACCCCACAACACACATACCCCACACACTTCACCCCCTCCCCCCCCACCCCCGTCCCCACCTCACACACACACACACAACCCCCCCCACCCCACACACACACACACACAATCGCCACCCCCCCCCCCCCCCACACACACACACTTGTCAAGAGGGGGGGGATATGATTAGTTGTAAGAGGGAAGTTGGGGGGGGGGGGGGGGTGTACTGTTGTGACATCAGTTTGTTTTTATGTCATTTGTTCTTTTATGTTATTTTTGTGTTTAGTGTTTCCTGACAAGGGTCTAAGGCCCAAAAGCTTCAGTTTTTTTTTAAAAGGACTTCAAAGTAATCATTTTTCATATTGTGTTTATTGAAGTCCAGCAGTCGTTTTCATACATCTGATTTACTTAGTTTGATTTCCCACTCTGATATACTTATCTACAGGCCTTATTCTTTATGTCCTGAAAGCACTGTTTGTCAAATTATCTTTAGCTAGAGTTCTGAGGATTCATCATACTAAATGTTGGTCTCAATTGACATAGTTTCTTTCCACATCAGTCTCAGTCTTCATGGTGTTGAAAGCTGTTCTATAGAATGAGTTGTTTAGAAGCAAGAAAGTGATTTCTAAAGATTTTTATGCCATATTTAATACAAAATATGCTTCAGCTTCAGGGGGCGCCGCCCCCTGACCCCCGCCGGACTGTTGCCCATGTACCCCACTGGGGCCCATGGTGAACCCCCAGATCCCCACCAATCTCCTCTTTTTTTTTAAAAACTGTTTTTATCCCTGGTCACCATCACCTTTACAGACAGAGTAAGTGTTTATCCACAGTCACCATGGTCATGAACAATAGAGTATTTACCTATCATCATCATCATCATGATCATCATCATCATCATATCATTAAGTATAAAGTTGATATTTACCCGCAATCATCATCATCGTGAATGTTAGAATAACTATTTATCCCTCATCATCACCATCATGAAGGATAGTCTAGATATTCATCCATTGTTACTATCATCACCAATGGTCAGTTATTAAAAGAAAACCAACATGAAGGTAGACACCTGCTATGCAATGTCACCAAGCACTTAATTTTTATACAAAGTTTAGTATGTAGATGTAAAATTGGGGGGATGATTTAAAAAAAAAAAGTAATACATTTTAAAGATTTTGTTTGGTACTGTCTGATGTAAACTTGGTAGTTGCAAAAATGTTACAGAAAAAAAACACCATTTTGTTTGTTAGAGGGTTAAGTAAGACATCACTCCATTCATTAGATGACACAGCAATACAAGGCCACTTCATGAAACCACATTATTGCACTCAGTGCCACAGTTTTATTCCAAATATTTTGATGACGCATTAATGGGAATATGCTTTGTTGTCAAGCTGGCAGATATCGTCCCCATCGACCTTCTGATTGGTGGATCACCCTGCAATGACCTGTCCCTGGCCAATCCCATCCGAAAAGGCTTTGATGTTGGTAGGTTGTGAGCTGCGTTCTTTCAAATCCTCGGGGATCTTTTTCTGTTTCTACTTTGTAACCAAGTCTAGCTCTAGTCCTCTGCAAAAAGGCTTAGACCATGGCAAATAAGGAGCTGAGTATTGGAAAATCGTTTTCAGCTCTGCTTTTATTTTGTTACTGAGACGATTGTTTTGGGAAGTAGTGACTGCAATGCTAGTTTGCTGAAATGGAGTGTATCCGATGACGAAAATCTGACAGATCGAATGGATTCATGTATGCTAGTTTCCTTGGAAATAATAATAATAATAATAAATCGAGTCAGGGCTTCTGCTGGGGTGAAAATCTTTCGGGTCCCAGGGACCCCTTCATCAGATTTTTAAGGGGTCCCAGGCTAACATTAAGGGGTCCCTACACCACAATAAAAACAACAAAATATACGTTAAAAAATTGCATCCCTGCACACGCACTGCAATTGTCACAAACACATCGTCACAATAAAAACAACAAAATAATCAAAAATTGTATCCGTTCTCGATCTCGCTCCTCTGCTACGCTTTTTCGCTTTTGCGACGATGATTTCGTTAACCGCGCTTCGAGAGACATGTTGGAAACAAAGGCTTCGCGGAAATGCCCCTCTCCTGCCGGGAAAATGAAAAGCGTCATCGTGACATCACATGGCTCAAAGTAGGAAAATTCGGTCAACTCAAAACGATGCTGTGGCCTCAGCAGACGACAAAAGTGACCGACGTATGTTGTTAGGAGGCTGCCTTACTCGCTTTGTCACTGTTCAAACTTGAAAAGGGATGGGTTCGGTCCGAAGTGTAGCAGACCTACGGTGTTACGGCACCCAACTTACGATGTTGAAGGCAGTCTTTTCTCACTTTATGTCTGACTTCACCAAAATTTGAAGGGGTCCCTGGGGACCCCTTACACGGACACCCAGTGCGTCCCGTAGAGTTTTAATGCGTACTGTACGCAATTTTTTGCGTTTTCAGAAGCCCTGCTTATATAGCGCTCTTCGATGAGAGAAGACTCATCCTCAGAGCGCTTTACAATACAGGAAAAATAAAAGTTTCCATTAACATTGCACAATATTGGGAAAAAGGCATCAAAACAATAGGTCACAAAGCAAGCACAAAAACAGATGCACAAGCCACATCCCCCCCCCCTTCCACTCTATCCTCCCCCCCCCCCCACACACACACCGCCACCCCACACACACGACATTATATGAACAACGCTCGACAAGAATTTGGGAATAGAAGAAAAGAACCAACCCCCATCCCCACCCCCACCCGCCTCCAATTTCGTGAACACTGCACGGGATACAATATAAAACATGCAGAAGGGAGCACCCACACCCACACACACACACACACACAAAGGGCAAACTCAACACGAAGCAACAAAAACCCACGTGCGTAAACGCACACACACGAACACACACACGCAAAAGCACACAAGCACTCAGGCACGGAAGCGCGCGTGCACATACAAGAGGCGAAAGGATGGAGAATGCATGGGAAACACGCATTAACTCGTACGCTATGAAGAAAGACAAAAAGACTTCTGAAAGAGATGCGTTTTGAGACCAGATTTGAACGCAGAGAGAGTCTGTGAAGAGCGGAGCTGGGAGGGGAGGAGTTCCAGACAAGGGGGGCTTGATAACTGAAAGAACGTTGGCCAAAGGATTTCAGTTTCATGCGGGGAAGCTTGAGAAGTTTGTCACTGCTAGAGCGGAGAGTGCGAGAGGGTTGATAAGTGACAAGTGTGTTGGAAAGATAAGCAGGCAATGTTTCATCAAAGTGTCGGAAGGCAAGTGTTGCGAGTTTATACTGAATGCGCGCATGAATGGGAAGCCAATGTAGTCTAACTAACAGAGGTGTAGTGTGGGTTCTTTTGGACATTTGGAAAACAAGTCTGGCTGCGTTGTTTTGTATACGTTGAAGACGGTTTATATCGACAGTGGAAGACTGGCAAGAATACTGTTACAGTAGTCGAGTTTTGACATGATGAGGGAACAGATAAGTTGGGCAGTCCCTTTCTGTGTAAGATATGAGCGAATTGACGCGATCTTTCTCAAAGCCAAATAGGCTGAACGACACAGGTGACCGATCTGGACATTCATGGACAGCGTACTATCCAAATGGACACCCAGATCCCTCACGCTGTCTTCAAAGGGAATTTTGTTGGTTCCAGCTTGAATAGATTTTTCAGAAATGCGATCCAAAACAGAACGAGGTGCTGCCAACAGAGCCTCAGTTTTTTCATCATTTAGCTTGAGCTTATTTTTAAGCATCCATGATTTAACAGATTGGAAACACAGTTCAAATTCCGATACCAGAAGTTGGAATGCAGCAGGCTCAGCAGCGTCGTGCAGCTGGGTGTCATCGGCAAATTTCTGATGAGGAATCCCGTGTTCCTCAATGACCATAGATAGAGGTTGAATATACAGAGAGAAGAGAAGAGGGCCCAAAACGGAGCCTTGGGGCACACCAAAGTCCAGGGGAAGGGGAGAAGAGACCTTGCCACCAACAGACACAGATTGAGTTCTGCCAGTCAGATATGACCGAAACCATTCTAATGCAGTGTCTGTGATACCGAAAGACACCGACAGTCTTTTTAAAAGAATACTGTGGTCGATAGTGTCAAATGCGGCACTGAGATCTAGCAAAGTCAGAAGCGATGCCTTTTTGTACGGATAAGAACGAATGGATGGATAGCTACAATGCCATCATCAGTTTTGATACAAGTATCAGTCGACAGAAGCTAGGAACTGTTTAACAGTTCATTTACCTGTGATCCATCATTCTCAGTAAGGGCTCCACAGCAGAAATACCCTCAAGGGCAGTAAAGACAACATCAGCACGGTCCAGATTGAACGTAAAACCAGTTTGAAATGACAGTGACATCTCCATGAAATACTAGGTCAGGATCCAGTGTATGTTAGTTAACTCTTTCATTCCTACTTTTCTATGAACCATTACTTCCTCTTGTTCCTAGATTCTTATACTACAAGTATTCCCTTCATTCCTGGATTTAGAGAAAGAAAAAAAAAGAAGTTTAAAGTGAGAACTGCCACGTATGCAGTAGCAAACCGGCCAGAATAGAGCAGCGACCACTTTCTTATGCTGTAGTGGCCGTCTGGCATCCATTCCATTCACAAACACTGCCACGCGAGCGACCCGGTCATGACGTGTACCGATGACGCGACTCGCGCAAAGTTCAAAGCGCTTACCGCGAGAACTGATTTTCCTGGCTGCAGGAAGGAAAGGAGGGATTTTGTGCTGCCCATTTTTCCAGGCTGCAGGAAGGAAGGGTAGGATTTCTGCAAACCGGGTTGTAGGGATGAAAGTGTTAATTCCATTATCCTTCATGCATACAAGACAATGGAATCTCATAGAAGAGCAGGAAAGAAGGATCCAAGCCATGGAACTGAGGTTTCTGTGCAAGATGCTAAACATTGCATGGTCTGATCATATCACCAGTGAGGAAGTGCATCAAACATTGCATGGTCTGATCATACCACCAGTGAGGAAGTGCATCAAACATTGCATGGTCTGAACATATCACCAGTGAGGAAGTGCATCAAACATTGCATGGTCTGATCATATCACCAGTGAGGAAGTGCATCAAACCAGCAAGCAGAACATAAGATCATGTGAAGATCTAATGACTGCTTAAAGAAAATTACAGTGGTTCCCTCCCTTGTTTGTTTTTTTCTTTTCTTTTTTTAGCCTCTGTTTATATAAGATAAGATAAGATAGTGTTGCTTATAGCCCAGCTGACCGCAAAGGCCACATCAGGGCTGCTCTGTTTATATATATATATATATATATATATATATATATATATATATATATGGTAATTGGTATATACCCTTGCAGCTTTTCAGTATTTCATTTAATAATAATTGATATACAGCAGTAAGTTTAAATTGTAACATGCAAATTATCACACTTTTGTATAATCTTGACAGCTCTAGTTAAACATTGTATGTAAATATATTGAATAACGTGTGTATTGTTGATGTAACATGTGTATTGAATGGAAAGATAACCTTCATTGCAAGGGACAAAAAAGAAGAAAAAAGAAAAGAAAAGAAAATTACAGTGGTACATCCATGTATCACGATCCAGCAGCCTTGCTAAAACAGTCCTCCAGGGAACTGCTGAGAGAGAGAGGCAGTAGGGAAGATGGAAGAAAGTGATGGACTAGCCGCCGTGCAGAAAGGACAGGAGAAACATCTGTGGAGACCCGGGCCATGGCACACCATGGACACAGCTAGAGGGACCCCCTGGTGAACTGTTCTCTAGACCTGTGGAGTTTGATGGAGAAGAAGGAGAATGCCAGTGATCCAGATTTGAAAGTGTTATGTGCCAGTGTGTTAGTGAGACTTGACACGTGGCTCATATACATGATCTTGGTTCACATGCATGAACATATGAAGACGGGTGGACGCATACCCACTCACAGCTGTACACACATACATCTGCACACATGTACACATGCCCTCATGTACACAAGCATGTATGCACACTCGCACACATGTACACTTTCAGTTATATTTGACCAATCACATCAAACAGATTGATCATGGCTAATTATGATACAGTAACAAACGTGTAGGTTTTAGTCAGAGTAGTCTAGTTTTTCATAACTGATTTTCTTTGAAAAAAAAAGGACTTTATTCCCCAGGTTGGGAATGATGCTTGAAACTTCATTTTACGTTATAATCAGAAATGATGAAGGAAAATGAGTGACAACCACTTTCCCACTCTGTAAGGGCCATCTAGCATCCATTCTATTCATAAACACTGCCGCGTGAGCGACCCGGTCATGACGTGTACCGATGACGCGACTCGTGCGAAGTTCAAAGCGCTTACTGCGAGAACCGATTTTCCGGGCTGCAAGAAGGAAGGGTAGGATTTCTACCAAACCGGAAAACCGGGTTGTAGGGATGAAAGAGTTAAAGTAATATTTGAAAGTGTCATCAGCATATGAAATAACCATTGTCAGCTTGAAAAGTTGAATTTCCTGGAGGTAAAGTTGGTTGTCGGACTAGGCAGCAGTACCTAGCTATGTCCTGCGCATTATTTTCTTCTGTTAATGAAGTTTTCATTTCAGCTTATGCTGTGACATTGGAAAAAGTACATTTGTATGGCTTCTTGTGATGTTCCCACAGAAGGCAGTGGTGTGCTCTTCTTTGACTTCTACCGGATACTGCGCGACTTGGTGGCTTTGAATGGCAACACGCATCTCTTCTGGATGTTTGAAAACGTGGCTTCCATGCGCACCGCCTATCGCACTGTCATTTCCAGGTTTCTGCAGGTGAGAAGATGCTTTGTATGCAGGTGAGTAGATGCTTGGACAAGCTGCCGCGTTACAGGGTTAGCACTGCATGTGTGTGGGTTGAGATTGTGGGTTTGAGTGTCATCAGAGCCAATTTCATTCCGTTCCGTTCCTGGCCGTCTCCCACCCAGACTTCTGTTTGCTTTAGGCTCAGATGGGAAAACTGGAATCGACAGTCACATTTCATCTGCATAATGGATGTATCTCCGAGTATGGTGCTCCAATTCTCTGACCAACACTGCAGGCGTTGCAGCTCTTGGGTCTTGTCAATGACCTATTTGAAAAAAAAAAAAGAGGAAAAACCAAGGGAAGTAAATCCTTCATTTCATTCCAAATATCACTTCCCCTGGAGCAAACAGAACTGGTTTTCACTCGTAAAGTGACTTGAAGGCTACATCCAAGGCTTGTTTAGTCATACTGGAGTTCTGCACTCCGCTAAGTGTCCTGAATTTTTTCCTTTAGGTTTGGTATCATACAATGTGAATTACACTTCATTTTTTTAGATTGTCCCCTACATTTATACTATTTGCATAATGCCTTTAGTTTTTCAGCAACTTTTTTCCTCCCCACACTTTCGTTTGGTTTCATTTACTACTCTTCGCTGGCTGCTTTGGGGGTGCTATTGGATTCTTTTTTGCACCCTTGGTGGTGAGAACACCACAGTATTATGAAGTGTGGTGTGTCTGTATTTGACGCCAGGAGCGCAGACACAACCAGCCGTGTCTCCCTGATGAGTTCCGACCCAGCGGACGAAAGGCCTCGGAGCAGGCAATACAAATATATCTGCCTTCAGAAGGGATTGCGATGGTTCCCTTATGCAGCTAGTGAAGAGGTTTCATATCTGTAACACATTTTCTTAATTTCATGTTCCCAGTTTCTCCATCTTCAAACTCTCCCTCCACCCTTCCCCCCCCCCCCCCCCCCCCTCCTTTAGTCCAAATCTTTGCCAAGTCATTACTATGAAGACAGTTCAGTTGTTGGCCTGCGCTTGTTTTTTCCCTCACTATTAGATTGTTCATCTATGTATTTGTCTGACTTTATTCAAGTTTAAAAGGCTGTGCCAGTCTTGAATAAAAGTTACTCAGTGTTAGGTTTTCTTATGGGAGTAAAAAATACCCCACTTGTTTACTGTTTATCGTTTACTGTTCCCTGCCTCATTTCATTTCCGATATTAATTATAATTGAATGATGAAGTAATTATTGATTGATTAATAACTACTTCGTCAATCAGTTATTTCAGGGACCCCACTGTATACTCTATACCTGGGTGATTAATCATATATTGAATGACTGAGTGATTTTGGTGGATGGTTTGATTGATGAACTGATTAATCGTATATTGAATGACTGACTGATTTTGTTGCATGGTTTGATTGATGAACTGATTATCCATATATTGAATGACTGATCGATTTTAGTGGATGGTTTGGCTGAGTGGTTGACTGTTCCATGTCATGCGGATTGAACCAGCTGTGTGGGGTGATTGATTTGGGTGGATGGTTTGATTGATGAGCTGATTATCCATATATTGAATGACTGATCGATTTTGGTGGATGGTTTGGCTGAGTGACTGGCTGTCACATGTCATGCAGTGTGTGATTGATTTGGGTGGATGGTTTGGCTGAGTGACTGGCTGTCACATGTCGTGCAGTGTGTGTGATTGATTTGGGTGGATGGTTTGGCTGAGTGACTGGCTGTCCCATGTCGTGCAGTGTGTGATTGATTTGGGTGGATGGTTTGGCTGAGTGACTGGCTGTCCCATGTTGTGTGATTGATTTGGGTGGATGGTTTGGCTGAGTGACTGGCTGTCCCATGCCGTGCAGTGTGTGATTGATTTGGGTGGATGGTTTGGCTGAGTGACTGGCTGTCCCATGCCGTGCAGTATGTGATTGATTTGGGTGGATGGTTTGGCTGAGTGACTGGCTGTCCCATGCCGTGCAGTGTGTGATTGATTTGGGTGGATGGTTTGGCTGAGTGACTGGCTGTCCCATGCCGTGCAGTGTGTGATTGATTTGGGTGGATGGTTTGGCTGAGTGACTGGCTGTCCCATGCCGTGCAGTGTGTGATTGATTTGGGTGGATGGTTTGGCTGAGTGACTGGCTGTCCCATGCCGTGCAGTGTGTGATTGATTTGGGTGGATGGTTTGGCTGAGTGACTGGCTGTCCCATGCCGTGCAGTGTGAGCCAGCGGTGTGGGATGCCAGGCACCTGTCGGCCCAGAAACGATCACGCTTCTTCTGGGGCAACATTCCCGGCCTCTACAGGTAGGCTGAGGCTGCTTGGCGCTCTTGGCATTGTTGTTGGGTTTTGTCTTTTTTTTTTTTTTTAGTCGGGTATCATGAAGGCAAAAGGACTCGATACCAGATGTTCCATTTTTTTCTCTCAAGGTTTTGAACTAGAGGTTGTTAGTTTGTTTTATTTTGATCTGTGTGTGCGTGCGCGCGCGGGCGCGGTGTGTGTGTGTGTGTGTGTGTGTGTGTGTGTGTGTGTGTGGTAATAGTACTAGTAGTAGTACTTTCGTTTCATTATTTGTTTTTTTTTACAAAATAATGTGATATTAAATCATATGTGTGTGTGTGTGATGATCTATGTGTATGTGTGTCTGATAAAAGAAGGCTAATGTAGCAGAAACCTTGAACAGAAAAAAAAAAAAAATCTGAATAGAATGCGTGATTAAACAGAAGAAAATGAGGAAGGAACAAAGTACTGACACATCTAGGAAGTCCATCAACAGTGGACTAAGGACCAGCCTCTTCAAAGCATTGGTAAGAGTCCTGAACGTGTGACGTAGAGGCAACAGGTCCAGATCGGGTCAGAACCCAAATCATGGGATTGTGGGATCCTAGCCGTGCCTCAGAACTGCTGACTGTGCTCACAACTCCAGTTGGAAGACCGGTACTACACAGTGGAGCCTTATCCACACCTCACAGGCAAGTTTTGGAGAAATCTGAGCAGCACTGCAGGTGCCTGTGTCTCTTAAGTCTCGTTCATTTGAGGCCTGTCAGTCTGTGACCTTCATGCCCTTCTTCCATGGTGACCTGGGTTTCAATTTCCCCCTTCCACGTTCAGGCCTGTGTTGACTTCTTGTCAGAAAAGTCTGGTGTGGTGGGTCTTCCACTCAGTGTGACTGAGCAGTTCTTGTCATGGCTGGGAGCTGAATTATTGGATATTGTTAAGTTTGCCAAAAAGAGGCGGAACTGAATTACACAGATATGACTTAGCTGAAGTGCCTTTCTCTGCTGGAGTAACGTTATCTGTTGGATGGTTAAGTAATGATACAATGATAATAATGATAATGGAAGCTCTCTGTGGACTGCAGATAAAGCAGTAACTGTATTAGGGTCATCCTGGACCAGGCTGTGTCTAGATAAGTTGAAATGAATGGTCTGAAGTAGCGAAACTGTTAAAGCATGGAAAACAACACAGACAAAACGGAAAGGAAAATCACAACGCCAATCTCTGCTTGTGCATTCCTAGCACCCCAGAGGTATCTGAAGCGCTGAGGCAGGAGACGGATTTGAACAGCGTCCTGACAAAGCAGTGTGACCGCCGTGCTACTGTGCGACATGTGCGAACTATCACCACGCAGTCCAACAGCTTGCTGCAGGGCGCCGGACACAGCTCTCTGCCTGTCAACATGGCTGGAGCGCAGGACACTCTCTGGCTGACTGAACTGGAAAGGTGGGTTGGTTTGACGGGGTCGTTTGTGTTTCCTGCGCTGAGAAAATTCTTTGAAACCGGAACTTTCACCATGCCTGTGGTAGACGCAGGATCAAAGTACAGTGTGTCACAGAAGCCAAAATCAGTAAAAAAAACTTTGAAAATCAATTAACTCTTTCATTCCTACTTTTCTATGAACCATTACTTCCTCTTGTTCCTAGATTCTTATAATACGAGTATTCCCTTCATTCCTGGATTTAGAGAAAAAAAGAAGAAGTGCAAAGTGAGAACTGCCACGTATGCAGTAGCAAACCGGCCAGAATAAAGCGCAACCACTTTCCCATGCTGTAGGGGCCGTCTGGCATCCATTCCATTCATAAACACTGCCGCGCGAGCGACCCGGTCATGATGTGTACTGATGACGCGACTCGTGCGAAGTTCAAAGCGCTTACAGCGAGAACCGATTTTCCAGGCTGCAGGAAGGAAAGGAAGGATTTTGTGCTGCCCGGATTTCTGGGCTGCAGGGAGGAAGGGTAGGATTTCTACAAACCGGAAAACTGGGTTGTAGGGATGAAAGAGTTAAAAAAGATAAATGACGTAGTGTTTAGTGCATGATTATATTTGGCATACATAGCAATTTCACAAAAAAAATGTAATAAAAGTTCAAGAGGCTTACTGTTTATTGCATCCCTCCTCAACTCATCCCCCCATCCCCCTGTTCTACTCCCTACTTACACTCTTACCCCCTTTCCCCCTCCATATCTCTGTTACCAAATAGAACTCTCAGGTTTTGCTTTGACAGAACAAATGATTGCTTGTGCGGTTTTCTTTTTATTTTATTTTATTGGAAGTCGACTGTAATGTAGGGTTCTAGTTCAATTGTCTTTTTTTTTTCTGGTTGTCTGTCTGAAGTGTAAATTTCAAGGTACAAGGATGTGGACCTGTCATTCAGTCTGCTTGTCAACAAATGTACAGCATGACATCTGTCAATACAGAAAATGTACATAATTATATGAATGTAAATGTAACATTCACAACTTCTATTTTTGTACATACATGCAGAACAATAAACAGGTGGTTGAAACCAAGTGCAAGCAAACCATTTCTCCATTGCTATGGTTACTTACATCTTTACTTTCATGTTTTTGGTGTTTTTCTGCTCAAAGGAGGTTTTTACTCTTCCAAGCAGGGAAAAAAAAGGCCCAGCCAAGTTCAGCACCTGAAATGTTGCATCCAATCTGCATCAGAACGTTGTTTCGTGAATGACGCTGGCACACTCATACTCTTAAAGAAAATAGTCTTTTTTAATTGTGTTTCTGCCTCTCTGCTTATATGTCTCTTTGTCAGAGTCTGTGAGTGTGTCTTTGTCTCTCTTGTTCTCTCTGTGGGTCAGCTTCTCTGTCTGTCTGAATATGATCATGATGTCTGTGAGCAAGACAAATTGACACGGTACAGCTGACTTTCCTTTCTCTAAAAAAGAACATTCATATTATAGCCCTTTGTATGGCTTTAAAAAGAAAAAATCTTTTGTCTTTTTGCTGGTTTGTATTCAGGAGTGCTTACTGCGAGTCTTTTATTACTTTCTCCTTTTCTCAGTCTCTGTATCTTTTTTTCCGTTCAGTCTCTATCTGCGTTTTCCCCCAAATGTAATATTTATGTCATATCATTTATTTTCATTATCTGTTTCCAGAGCCACTATTACCCTGTCTTTCTGTCTTGATCTCTCTTTCTGTCTCTGTTTATCTAGATGTCTTTTCATGAGGACAGGTATAACTGACACCTAATGCACTTCTCCTCTTCTTCAGGCTGTTTGGCTTTCCTGCCCACTACACTGATGTCAGCAACCTTCCCCCGACCAAGCGACGGGCTCTGCTGGGCAGGTCATGGAGCGTGCAGGTCGTCACACAAATACTCCGACCTCTCACACAGTACTTCGCCACAGAGACCGAGCAGGTTAGCAGTGAGAAAGACGCCTCAGACTCCAGTGCCAGACTCGAGGAACATGCTGCCGGTTCTACCCCCACCTCAGTACCTGAATCGGTTCCAGCCCTTTCCATCTTCAGTTCTGGCAGAATCAGCAGAACTGAAGACATTGCTGAAGACAGTGTTGCAGCTTTGGGTTCATTCAATGGGGATGTCAAGCACTGCAGCAACACTGGCAGCAAAAACAAAGTTGTTGATGTCAAACCTGTTGATGTATTCATGGCTGACAGTGATCACGATGGTGAAGACAATGAGCTGTGTGTTGCTGGCAGTAGAGATGCTGATGTGTCATCTCATATCGGCGGAGAGATCAAAGTTGCTGTAGACAACAGTCAAAGTGTTGATGTGTCTGTTTCCAGCTTCAGAGATGCCACTGGTTCCCCTGATGGTGCTAACAGGATGGCTGTACCAAGTCCTGGTAATAAGAAAGCTGGTGAACTTGGAACAATTCATGGGAACACTGAAGGAAAGTGTAAGGACAAAGGCAAGCCTGATGCCTATGATAGGGATACTGATTTGGCCATGGTCATGAAACACAGAGCTGCAAGTGGGGCTGATGGTGAGGTCACTGATATGACCATGGGCACAAAACACAGGAGTACACATTCTGATGATGTTGAAGTGACTGATATTACCATCAGTGGTACAAATCGTGTTGACGGTGAAGGCACTGATGTGACCACTGTCACAAAACACAGTGGTGTAAATTCAGCAGATAGAAAGGATACTGACATTGCCATTTCCAAAGAAGACAGAAAAGCAGATAAAGTTGATGGTCAAGATACTGACAGCGCCAGCAAAGACACCAGGAAGACCACTGATTTGTTTGTTGATGCTGCCAACAAAAGCACAGAGCATTTTGCCATGCCTGTTTCCAAAGCCATCAAACATTCTGATATATCTTCTGCTAAAATCGGCAAAGATGTTGATGCGTTTGTTGTCAAAGCGGAGAAGCATAGTGATTTCTTTGGCGCCAAAGCTAGCGAAGACACCGACACATCTGTCACCAGAGCTAACAATGGCATTTTTGTGTCTGAGACCTTTAAAGATACTGATGACAGCCTGGCCGTTGGTACAAACTCTTCTGCTTTTGAGACAGGCACTGTTGTCAGTGATAATAAAGATACAGGCGTTAAAGGTGAAGACACAGAGCCAGCTTCAGGGGCATCCTGTGACAAGAGAAAGTCTGTTGGCCATGATGCATTCATGGACAGCAAGCCCTGTACTGGCCCTGGATCACCCCCCATCCGTACCAGTCAGGGGCTAAAGGGTTTGGTGTCAGTTCATGACATGTCTGACAGCTCTGCCACAAACATCTGCACCAAAGCTGACACAGTTGTCATTACTGTCGCTTCTCATGTGGATTGGATTGATGAGCCAGCAGTTGATGCAGACACTGGAACACAAGCTACATACAACGTCCATGGTGGTTCTCAAGAATTCAGCTGCTCTGGGGCACCTGTGCAACACACAGAGAAAGACGATGGTACTTCCACCACATCATCAGAAATCTTTGAGGTGCCGAACGTGAAGATTGTCCCAGAAAATATGCCACCCAGTGTTCTGTTGGAGTTTCCATCAGAAGAGTGTAAGGAGCCTGAAAATGACAACCAGGTTGATGGACAGTTCCTGGACAACTGCAATGATGGCGCCATTGTGCTTGGGGACTCTGATGACATCAGTCAGGTTCTCTGCAGCAGTGACACCGTTGTCAATTGGAGGTAGCAGACAATACTATTTTTCATGAAAATGATATAATTGTGGAAACATCTACTGACACACTGTCACCTGCTGTGATGTATTTTGATGCATTAGCTGATCATGGATATCAATCTTTTCTTCCTGACAATAGTGAATTGTTCGCACAGAACTGGAATGAGTCTGAATATTCTGAAAGACTGCAGGATCCAGTCACTGTGAATGTACATGGTTTGCATGGCAGAAACGCTTGTGTTGCAGAAATGGCCAAAGGAGAAGACAGTTCTTGTCCAAAAGTGACAACAGCTTTAGGCCCAGACCCTGCTCATGCTGAACTGACACACAGTGACAGGTCTTTGGTATGTGCGGAGGAACTGGGAGAAGAATCAGAACAGGAGTTAAACTTGCAGTCGGAAAAAGAGGGTAGAAAGGTCAGTGTAGGGAGTAAGCACACAAACTGCACAACACAGACAGTGAGGAAGAGGGAGCAGACTGCACACTGCACACACACCTCGACATCTGATGGAACAGAGACTCCTGCAGCATTGCATGGTCTGGCAGGGGACACTGTAAGTGAAGGTAGCTGTGTGGTCAGAGACCGGAAGCAAAGCTCCATGGTCAGTCAGGACACAACAGGGTCTTCACAGCAGTCTGTTTCAACTCAGAAAGCTGCAGGGAATGATAGTCCCTGTCATCTGGACCTGACAAACGGTCTTCTCCAGAACCGCACAGACTGTGCAGCTTTGAAGGCACCAGCTTGCCTTCGTCCAGGAAAAGAGGAAGACCAGTCTTCCGCTTGTAAGCATGGATCACCTCCCAGCCAGGCAAGTGCTGTGGAAGGTCAAAGTTCAATGCCATTAATAGAGGATCTGGCCGGCACCACACTCCAAGAAGATGCGAAGAGGACATGTGAATACTGTCGTACTGACACAGCCTCTTGTGCAGTGCAGCAGAATGAAGGAGAGAAGTGTAAACCCTTGCAGTCTGAACAGAGAGGTAATCTACAGGAACATTGTCAGATCAATGAAAATGGTGTCCAGCGGGATAAAGATTCTTGTGACCAAGAACACACAACAACTGGAGAGGAGTCCAAACAGATCCTATCTCCAAGGTCTTTTGAATGTCAACAAAATGAATCAGACTTTAAAACAAAAAGGGACAGTTCTCTGTCATCGTCATCTTTGCAGGGCTGCTCAGGAGTAGAGCGTTGTTCAGCAGACACCTTAACTGACACGGCTGTTCCAGACTTGGAGCCATCAGCAGTGACAGAAGAAACCTGTGTCCTGGAAAAACGGCTGACCAGATCAGCAGCAAGAGCAAAAGCAGAGGAGCAGAAAGGAGTGTGCAGACATTCAACAAAGACCAGAAAAAGGGCACGTTCTGCTCAAAGCGACATTGAGCCGTCAGCTGATGTGAAGGTAAGTCACAAAGCCTGCCAGAAGAAGGACAGAGTCTGTACACATGATGAAGGTGCAAAAACACAACTAACCAGGAAAGGTGACACCGTGTCAATCATGACTGCTAAAACAGGCCTACCTGACGTCAGAACTGCTGTAAATATCAACCCACAAACTGCCAGGAACAAGAACTACAAAAAAATGGTGGCTGACAGAGAACAGACTGGCACTTGGTCCTCTCTCTCTGACAGTAATGAGGTGGGTATGGTGGACACATCAGCATCAGTCACAACACAGATGAGCCCATCATGCGGGACCCATGACCAGAGACAGCAGCACAGATCTTCAACCTTTGTTCCAGAAATCTCTGTGACTCTGAGAGCTACTCATCTGAACGGCTGGCACAAAGAAAGATCACCACAAGACACAGTCGGCACCAAAGGTGTAAAAGAAGCAGCAGCAGAAGATCCCCAGAGACATCAACTGAACAGCAGACTTCCTCTTCAGCTGGAGCACCAGCACAGCCCAGAGTCTCATTCGACCCTTGTCACAGTGGCTCGGATTCATCTTGCATGGGCAGGTCCAATGTTCTACAGAGAAGGTCAGAAAGACTGTCTGCCAGACACTCCCAGTCTGAGGCAGCGAAACCAGGCGTCTGTTTCAAGCTGGCATCAAGTTTTTCCAAGATGCATATCTCACGGGGAGCAAGCAACTTGACAAAAACTTAAAGAGAAGCATGCATGTAAAATGAAGAGTAGGGAAACACAGAAGTTGTGCTGATGTTTGTCACATTGAAAAGCGATGAAGGGGAAGAGAGGGTATCAGTTTTTTATCTTCAAGCAGACATTTAAAATTTCCTTGGAGGTGTGCAAGAGACAGGTTATAAGAACATATTGGATGTCTCGAACAAAGCGTCCAGAATATGAAAAATGTGTATGTCCCTTGTTATCATTAAATATATCATTTACGAACAGCAAAAAGATTTTTAAAGCAAGGTGGATTAGAAATTTATTGAAAATAAATTGTCATGGGAAACTATAAGATTATTTAGTACTTAATTTTGACTGACTCAGCAGATATTTAACTGTTTATTACAAACCTTACCCTACCTGACCCTTTCCTTCCCCCCCCCCCCCCCCCCCCCCACTTCCCCTAACACCCCTCTGCTCTTTCTTTGCAGTTTCAAACACCATTTTCTGATGTCGGTTTCAAAGCACCTGAAAACAATTATAGTTTTGCAAATTCATATGACAATGCTAAGTGGAAGCGGTAAGTACAGAAACCTATTTTTTTTATGAATGTATGTGGGCAAATACCATTTGCCAAAGTGACTTGTATGAAGATGTCATGTCTTGGGGGGATCTCATCTATCATAGTATGCAGACTGAATCCAGTGGATTTGTGGCGCTATGAGTCTGATGACTGATAACATACTTGCAGGAAAGGAAATTCAGGATGTTTTTTCATGTCGCTGCTCTGCTGGTTCCTTTACCATCTCTGTGATCTGTTTCGTCTTTCTCATGATCTGGTCTCTCCAGGTGGAGCCCACACTGTGTCCTCACTTCCCACCATGCATGTTTGTTTTCTTGTTATTGTTTAGGAAAACTTACATCATTTCTCTGTACGTTTGCACTTTTTCTGCATTTTGCACAGAAAGCTCAACTTATGTGTGATCTGTGTGTTTTAACAGTATGTTTTAAAAGTTATTTGAGAAGGGTAACTTGTACTTTTGTTTTACGGCATCATTTGACTGTTTTACAGATAGCAGAAATATTGTGTTTTTGTATGGAGCTTGTGAATCTGTTGGGCAGCTTTGCTTTTGTTGTTTGTTTATTACTTTTGTAAATTTTGTTTTTTTTTTCTCTGACCTGATGGGCTTTTCACAATTTCCTGGAAGCATGGGGTTTTGTGGGTGCTGATCACATTATTGAGGAAAGACCACTGAGGCTTTTGTGGATGTTGTCTTGGATGTGGCAGTTTTCTGAAGCTAACAAATGATGGATTGATCCACAGAAGTCCTATAAATCAACAACTATTTGTGGCGTAAATTCAGATGTCTAAATCAAGATTACATGATGCTGGTTTATGTGTATTTGTTTATTTACTTCCATGTCTGAAACATGGTGGTGATATTAGCGTGTGAATGTCTCCTGTGCAAACTGTGTTTGTTTTGATAAAAAAAAAGTCTGTTTATGGTTTTTTTTTTAGCGTCTCGATTGTTCAGAATGATCATTTGACTTTTGTGTGCCTTTCATGTGTATTGTTTTATATCAAAAAGGCTATAGAATTGATTTTTTTTTTGGTTTGAAGTTTTTTTGTGTGCGTTTAATTTGATTTAATCAGATAATCATTGTTTTTGTTGTCTGTTTTGTGACAATTGTAAAAGTGTTTTATATAAATGGAGGTATATGAGATACTGGGTTCTGGCAGTCAACCCTCAAAATATAGTCATTCCGTTTTTGTTGTTTGTCATGTGACAATTGGAAAAGTCTTTTGTTTGAATGGTTTTGTCTGTGCGTCATCCATCTACATAACAAGAGGTGTTGAGTGAAGCCATGCAGCGGTTGGCGAAGCCTAGGGTTGAGTCTTATTATTGTAGGGCTTTTACGCTGCACTGTACAGACGATTTCTGAACTTACTTGACCTTGTGCCAACTGCTAGTGACCTCAGCACAGCTGAGTTATCGATGGTCTCCTTTTAGGATGGCAGTAGTTAAGCTTTGATGTTGTAACTGGTAAATATGTTATAGATAGGTCTGTGGTGCTTTTTGTGGTGTTTTCTGGATACGAGTTTTCTCCAGTATATATAGATATATAGTGATAAAGCTAACATAGCCATGTGTGATCAGCTGGGCGAAAACAACGCTAATAAAGAACATCTGATCAATGTTTGATATCCTGGTGTCTTGTTGGTAGCCCATGTATTATTTTTTAGATACTTTCTTGTCTTGTTAGTGACCTGTACCAGGTATTCTATTGTCTTGGTGACTTGTTTCTGATGTCCTGTTGCTTCATTGATAACCTGTGTCTGATATTCCGTCGTCTTGTTACTGGACTGGGCCTGAAATTCCATTGTCTTGTTACTGGACTGGGCCTGAAATTCCATTGTCTTGTTACTGGACTGGGCCTGAAATTCCATTGTCTTGTTACTGGACTGGGCCTGAAATTTCATTGTCTTGTTAGTGACCTGGGACTGATATTGAATTGCCTTGGTGACTTGTTTCTGCTGTCCTGTCATCTCCTTGGTAACCTGTGTCTGATATTCCATTTTCTTGTTGGTGAACTGTTTTTGATATCTAGTTGGTTCATTAATAGTACATTGATAGTTATTGTTTGAAACACCATCTGGTCTAGATGTTCATTTATATCAGATATCTCTTTATCTTTGTTGGTGACCTGTGTCTGGTATCCTATTGTCTCCTTGGTGACCTGTGTCTGGTATCCTATTGTCTCCTTGGTGACCTGTGTCTGGTATCCTATTGTCTCCTTGGTGACTGTGTCTGGTATCCTATTGTCTCCTTGGTGACCTGTGTCTGGTATCCTATTGTCTCCTTGGTGACCCGTGTCTGGTATCCTATTGTCTCCTTGGTGACCCGTGTCTGGTATCCTATTGTCTCCTTGGTGACCCGTGTCTGGTATCCTATTGTCTCCTTGGTGACCTGTGTCTGGTATCCTATGTCTCCTTGGTGACCTGTGTCTGGTATCCTATTGTCTCCTTGGTGACCCGTGTCTGGTATCCTATTGTCTCCTTGGTGACCCTGTCTGGTATCCTATTGTCTCCTTGGTGACCTGTGTCTGGTATCCTATTGTCTCCTTGGTGACCCGTGTCTGGTATCCTATTGTCTCCTTGGTGACCCGTGTCTGGTATCCTATTGTCTCCTTGGTGACCCGTGTCTGGTATCCTATTGTCTCCTTGGTGACCCGTGTCTGGTATCCTATTGTCTCCTTGGTGACCTGTGTCTGGTATCCTATTGTCTCCTTGGTGACCTGTGTCTGGTATCCATTGTCTCTTGGTGACTTGTCTGTATGGGATGTCTGGTTGGTGACTGTGTCTGGTATAGGACTGTCTCTGTGGGTGACTTTGTCTGGTATGCTGATATCCTATTGTCTTGTTAACTTTGGCTGAAATCCCTTTGAATTATTGGTGACAAGTATTAGAAATCCCATTGTCTTGTTTGTGACCTGTATTACTATCCCCATTGTCTTCTGGTGACCTTGTCCGTATCCCATTGTCTTGTTGGTGACCTGTGTCTGATATCCTGTTGTGTTGTTGGTGACTGTGTCTGATATCCTATTGTCTTGTTGGTGACTCTGTCTGATATCCCGTTGTCTTGTTGGTGATGTGTATCTGATATCCCGTTGTCTTGTTGGTGATGTGTATCTGATATCCCGTTGTCTTGTTGGTGATGTGTATCTGATATCCCGTTGTCTTGTTGGTGATGTGTATCTGATATCCCGTTGTCTTGTTGGTGACTTGTGTCTGATATCCCGTTGTCTTGTTGGTGACTTGTGTCTGATATCCAGTTCTTATTGGTGACTGTGTTTGATATCCTGTTGTCTTGTTGGTGACTGTGTCTCATATCTTATTGTCTTGTTGGTGGCTGTCTGAAACCTTGTTGGTGAATTCCTCTGATATCCCATTGTCTTGTTGGTGACTGTGTCTGATATCCCATTGTCTAATTGTTGACCAGTGCCTAATATCCCTTTGTCTAATTGGTGACCATGTCTAATATCCCATTGTCTTGTTGGTGACCATTGTCCGATATCCCATTGTCTTGTTGGTGACCAGTGTCCGATATCCCATTGTCTTATTGGTGACCAGTGTCCGATATCCCATTGTCTTGTTGGTGACCATTGTCTGATATCCCATTGTCTTGTTGGTGACCAGTGTCTGATATCCCATTGTCTTGTTGGTGACCAGTGTCCGATATCCCATTGTCTTATTGGTGACCAGTGTCCGATATCCCATTGTCTTGTTGGTGACCAGTGTCCGATATCCCATTGTCTTGTTGGTGACCAGTGTGCGATATCCCATTGTCTTGTTGGTGACCAGTGTCCGATATCCCATTGTCTTATTGGTGACCAGTGTCCGATATCCCATTGTCTTGTTGGTGACCAGTGTCGATATCCCATTGTCTTGTTGGTGACCAGTGTCCGATATCCCATTGTCTTATTGGTGACCATGTGCGATATCCCATTGTCTTATGGTGACCAGTGTCTGATATCCCATTGTCTTGTTGTTGACCATGTCCGATATCCCATTGTCTGTTGGTGACCAGTGTGCGATATCCCATTGTCTTATTGGTGACCAGTGTGCGATATCCCATTGTCTTGTTGGTGACCAGTGTCTGATATCCCATTGTCTTGTTGGTGACCAGTGTCTGATATCCCATTGTCTTGTTGGTGACCAGTGTCTGATATCCCATTGTCTTACTGGTGACTGTGTCTGATATCCCATTGTCTTACTGGTGACCAGTGTCTGATATCCCATTGTCTTACTGGTGACCAGTGTCTGATATCCCATTGTCTTACTGGTGACCAGTGTCTGATATCCCATTGTCTTACTGGTGACCAGTGTCCTGATATCCCATTGTACTTACTGGTGACCATATATTCCATCTTGTCATGTAGATGATCTTTCTCAGGTATGGGTGCTGAGTTTGCATTGTAGCATGTCACAGTTGGTGTTGTGCCTTGAAAATCAGACGTGGGTGAACACAAGGGTTGCCAAATGATGCTCTTGTTTTTGACACTGGTGTGAAATTAGGTTGCCTCTTTCTTTCTTTCTTTTTTTTTTTTTTTTTTAAATTGAGACATGACTTTGGAGTTTGGGCTGCACATTTTATTGAAGACTTGTCTGAGGTGGTTGTTTCTGTCTTTCTTTTTTTTTAAACTTGAGACCAGACTTAGCACATCTTCCCTGAAGATTGATCTGAGGTGGTTCTTTCTTTCATTTTTTTTTTGGATTGAGATATGACTGCAGTTTGGCTACACATTTTCCAGAAGCTTGATCTGAGGTATTGAAGTGGGGTTTTTGTTGTTGTTGCTGTTGTTTTTTTTTAGGTATTAAGGCTGATCAAGGGATGCTGAGTGTTGTGTTGTTGCTGGAGTCATGTCTTTTGGCACTGAGCTGTGTGTGGTGTTCTTAACAAATGATGTTCATCTTGTCAGCGAGGTCTTCTGCGTTAAGGTGTTGTATATTTTTTTCCCATATTTGTCAATCGTTGATTATTGCAGGGAGCATTTTATTTACATTTATTTGTTTCATTTGGTTGCGCACCCCCCCCCCCCCCCCCCCCCCCTCAAGTCTACCCTCACGTATCTCCCAGGTCTGTTGTTCAGTTGTTGTGCATGGTGAGGAAACCAAGGGTTGACATAGATTTCTGTTGCATTAATGTCTATGTGCAAAAGAGGCAAAGACAGCTTCAGCAGTTATGCTGTCTGAAAGGTTGGTGTCTCTTCTCTTCAGTTAATTACTGACTTTCTCACTCTTGATGTTATATACTGTTCGGGTACCGTGAGTTTTACACGCAGGCGCGTGCGCGCACACACACACACACACACACACACACACACACACACACACACACACACACACACACACACACATTTATTCTTTCTCTCACGCTGTCACACTCATACACAGACAGACAGAAACACACAGACACACACATACACATACACACACACACACACACACACACACACACACACACACACACACACACACACACACAATTTATTCTCTCTTTCACGCTGTCACACTCATACACACACAGACACACACACAGACACACACAACACACACACACACACAAAACACACACACACCACACACAACACACACACACATACATTCACATCACACACACACACATACATTCACACACACACACACACACACATACATTCACACACACACACACACACACAACATGCGTGCGCGCGCGCACACACACACACATACTCCCCCATTCTTTCTTCAAGTACATGTACAGACAATTTCTTTTCAACCAATACATCAACGTCACAATCTTTTTTCTTTGGTTTACTTGTAAATGTAAAATGAGAATCACAAATCACGCGTTTTGTGAAAAGTTTTGAATCTTGTTGATAAAGTGTATCTGCAAGTTAGTGTTGATCTTTTTTTCCCGACATTTGTTTACGAGGATGAAAAAAATAACTAGATTCTGTATTTGAGTTTTTATTGCTGGAAACTAATCAGACTGTGAGTCACCCAGTTTGTTTTCTCTTTTTAAGTTGACATTTTGTTGTATGACAGATCACGCATTGCTGTGTATGGATACATCAACGACCAGTGGGCACACCAGACTGGACAGATTTATAGATAGATAGATGACTGCCCACTGAGACTGAGGATGGACAGAGAATGATCCTGAATCTGAATCTGAGGGAGACAATATGTGTTGCAAGGGAGTAATGCATACTAAGAAGATGTGGAAGATTTACACAGTCATTGTTTTGCTTTCAGTGGATAAAGTTCAACCCAACTTACACTGCAGGACGGACAGTTTGTGTTTAGTTTTGTTTGAGTACGAGTCAGCTATAATGTAGGTTATAGTGGATAAAGTTCAACCCAACTTACACTTGCAGGACGGACAGTTTGTGTTTAGTTTTCTTTGAGCGTGAGTCAGATGTAATGTAGGTTATACAACAGGCAGGTGTCATTCGTTTTACTCAAAGGAAACCTCATGAATATGAAAAAGGTACACCTGAAGGTGTGGGTGGGACCTAGAGAACTACTGTCCTCAGCTGCCGAAGAAACCAGCTGGGAGCGATCCTGCACCATCTGCTTCGAAGGCTGGTGTAGGATTTAAGGGAGTGCATCCTGCTGGTTGGTTTGGCAGTTGAGGACAGTGCTTCTAGGGGTCCCTCCTGCACGTTCAGGCGTATTCTTTTCTTCTTAATGAATATGTATAAGGCACAACAGATTCAAGTCTTCCTCATTCTCAACTGATTTTTTAATGATTGAAGGATTGGATCTGCAATGTAGATGTTCATTCTGGTTGTTGTTGTTTTTTGTTTTTTTTTTCCAGAACAGATATATTATTGGAATCTCAGTTAAATGTATAAGGGATTTTTTTGGAAAAATTCTAATTTTGTTTCATATTATTCCATAATTGTAGGGATATTTTATTGCACCTTCCTGTTTTAAAAAAAAAAAAAAATTCTATTCACTGCATGTAGTTTATATACATTTAGTTATCTCCTTTTCCTAATATCTGTTTTGAAGTCTGTTAAGATCTTTATTTATTTTTTTATTTGTGTTAATCACATGGCTCTTTGGAGAACAATGCCATTGAGTAATGAAATTTGAGAAATGAGCTCTGATTTTAGATGCGGAAAATATCCATCACTATCTCATCAGTTTTGAAGATTCAGATTAATCAAAATTGGGGAGATAGTGATGGATATTTTGAAAACAGAAAATTCCTATGGTCAGCTGACGACTTTTTCTGTCCAAATTAAACTCTGAGATTGGAGGAAGAGGGGATGTTGGAACTTGGTTGGCCCATTTGACAACTCAAGAACAAAAATTAATCGTTTGGGTCAAGGTAAATTGTCAGGAAAAGGAACATAGTTGAACCATCGATGCAGACTATAAAGATTTTGATTTGTTATGTTGTGGGTTGGATTTGTTTCAGTTTTTTTAAATTGTATTTCTGTTCTTTAATTGAATAAATACTTCCGCAGTCTCTTGCAAAGGTGTGTTTGTGTGTGTGTGTGTGTGTGTGTGTGTGTGTGCGCGCATGCAAGCACTCACGTGCATTTGTGTGTGTGTGTGCGTGTGTGTGCAAGCACTCGTGCTCATTTGTGATTGTGTATATGTTTGTGTGTGTGAGTGTGTGTGTGTGTGTGCAAGCGCTCGTGTGCACTTGTGTGTGTGCACATGCACATGCGCGCACGTAAGTGAGCATGTGTTTGTGCATGTGTGTGTGTACACACCCATACACACTCACATGTACACTCAGCATGAACACATACAATGATAGTAATGTGCACACTCACATACACATACACGTATACACTCGCCATGCACAGATACTATGATAAGAAAGGCACAGTCGATGTTACATAGGTACTCAAGGTCTGACCGGTGCGTTGGGCTAATGTGTAGGTAAGACATAAGACATCCGCCAAGTCGTATCCACGAGACCCTATTCTTAGGTTCTCCCATCATTGTCACTATTCATTTATCCATCAGCTTTAAGTCATGCGCAGTGTGGTCTCAAAACTTTGCGTATGTGGTGTAGTGTATATGGACCAGTCTGCACGCAGTGACACACACACACACACACACACACACACCACACACACACACACACACACACACACACATCACAACACACACATACACACACTCACAACACACACACACACACACACGCACACAAGATCCAGCTCAATGCTTCTACCCCCATCCTCTCTCTCTGTGTCTCTCAGTATCTCTGTCTCTGTTCATCTGTCTCAGTCTGTCTGTCTGTCTGTCTCTCTCTGTATGTTCTGTTTATTAACTTCTGAACTGTCCTTTCAAATTCACCCCTCTTTCTGTTTATTAACTTCTGAACTGTCCTTTCAAATTCACTCCTCTTTCACACTTGTATTCACATTCTCATGCTGACGGCTTTCTGTGAGTATTTGTGCATTCAGTTTTTGATGTCTGTTGTTTATGATGTCTGAAGAAACGTGCTTTCTGAAATTTACTTGTCTGTTTCCTACTGCATATTAATTAAATGTGACTTACTTTCGTGTGCGTGCGGCGCGTGCATGCGTGCGTGCTTGTGTGTTTGTGTGTGTGTGTGTACAGCACGTTCATATCTATTCTCTTTCTCTTTCTGTCTTTCTAACACCACCCCCACCCCCTGGAATTCTCTGTCTCTGTGTGTGTGCATATGCACAAGCCTTTCTGCACATGCACATATTATACACACACACATCTCTTTTAGTTTACGAGATACAACTCATTCTCTCTCTCTCTCTCTCTCTCTCTCTCCTCTCTCTCTCTCTCTCGCTCTCCCTCTCTCTCTCTCTCTCTCTCTCTTCTCTCTCTCTCTCTCTCTCTCTCTCTCTGTGCCCAGATGCTTGTCTGTACATGCGATCTTGTGTGCAGGCAGTTGGGCGCCAAGTGCGTGAGTGTGTATGCTTGTGTGTGTTTGTGTTGCGCGTGTGTGTGTGTGTGCGTCAAAATGTATGCATGCGTGTGCGTGCACGCTGGGGGGGGGGGGGAGGGGGGGGGAGAAGGGCATCTATGTGTGCGAGTGCATCTCATCTCTCTCACTCTGTATGTGTTTGCGTGTGTGTGCGTGCTTGTGCGTGTGTGTGTGCATGCGTGTGTGTGTGTGCATGCGTGCGTATGTGTGGTGTGTGTGTGCGCATGCGTGCGTGTGTTTTGTGCATGTTAGTGTGTGTACGTGCAGACTCTATGCTACAATGGGTTTCGCTTCCTTATTAATTAAGTTGTGGGAACAAGACTGACCTGAACTGAAATTGTATTAGGCTGTTACATCTGTCTATCTCTTTTCCCTCAATGACTAAACTTCTCTGATTCTCAATAGTTATTGATGTCTGAATAACAACTGATGGCTGTGTTTATTGATATCTGCATGTATGTGTTCAACGACCTTCTTGCGCCGAATTTGACAAAGATAAGTGATTGCTCGTTCTTCTTGTTCGTTGTCCCGAGTATTCTTAATCTTGGCTGAAGAAGACCTAAGAGGTCGAAACGCGTCGTGTTTTGTCTTGTGATTTGTTTGTCAATGTTGCTTGGCGGGGTTATTTAAAAAAATTTTTTTAACGATTGGTTTAGATTTCTTCTGCCTGCCGTCGTCTCACTGTGCAACTAACTTGTATGTCTGTCGTTCTGTTTTGTCTTTTTGTCGACGGAGTAAATTAGGATGTTTCATGTACTACATTCAGCTCCACGGCTAGACTGGCGGTCATATGAAAATCGTCATGTCAAGGTGTCAAAGCAAAGCTTCAATTATTCTCTCTTTCACGTGTGTATGATAGAATGGCATGATATGCTCTTTAAAAAGAAAACAAATGGTTCAGAATATTGCTTTACCACTGCCCTTTATTACAGAGCGGCATTTAGCAGTCACGAGGCAAGCAGTTATCGATTGCCCTGTGCTGGCGTTCCGAGTCGCTCGTGTCAGCGTGAAGAAAAAGAGTGAAAGAGGCGACTAGTACTGGTGAACGTGTTTAATTAGCGCTGTGAACTTGTCGTGTGCAAGATCTCTGCCAGTTCACAAACACCTTTAACTCGGTCAGTACGCGACCTTTACCTGTGCCCCTCCCCCCTCCCTCCCTTCCACTTTGGCGTCATAACTCCTGCCCTTTCTAGTTGCAAAGGGAGACGACTGCAGGAGGAAATCTAAACAAATCTTAAATAAATGTTAGCGAACCGCCAAGAGAAACGTGGACAAACGAGTCACAAGACAAAACACGTCGCGTTTCGACCTCTTAGGTCTTCTTCAGGCAAGACACGAACAGCCTCGTTTTGATTCAACGCCTGTCTTGCGCTAAAGAGACCTAAGCTAAGTGACAAACTCGTTCATTTTCATTGTTCTATTTGTTTGTGTCTTGCCTGAAGAGGACCTAAGAGGTCGAAACGCGTCGTGTTTTGTCTTGTGACTCGTTTGTGCACGTTTCTCTTGGCGGTTCGCTAACATTCATTTAAGATTTCCCGCCCTTTCGCTCATCTTTCCGTCCACGCCCCCACCACCCCTATCTTTTCACCCACCCTCATCTGCCTCCCCATTCCCTCCATGCCACAATTTCACCTCTATTCCAGACCAGCCTCCTCACGCACATTCTCACCCCTGTCCTCATCACTAACTGTTGTATGAAGCCATTCGTGACCCCCTATCCTCATCACTAACGTTGTATGAAGCCATTTGTGACCCCCCTGTCCTCATAACTAACGTTGAATGAAGCCATTCGTGACCCCCTGTCATCATCCCTAACGTTGAATGAAGCCATTCGTGACCCCCTGTCCTCATCACTGACGTTGATGAAGCCATTCGTGACCCCCTGTCCTCATCACTGACGTTGTATGAAGCCATTCGTGACCCCCCTGTCCTCATCATTGTATGAAGCCATTCGTTACCCCCTGTCCTCATTAATGTTGTATGAAGCCATTCGTGACCCCATGTCCTCATCACTGACGTTGTATGAAGCTATTC
>CM031596.1:30385437-30395437 GCA_018398815.1 Conus ventricosus | reverse complement strand
AGCTAGAGAAACCCAGAAGGAAATGAGACATCGACAAGCAAGCCTCACTCACAACCAATCCACACACACACACACACACACACAACACTGTCATTCAATGGGACCAGGGGTCTACAGCCACAACTAGGGCTCCGATGTCAGTGAATCACCCACTGAATCTCCCACACTTCCTCGACACCGGACGACTGTTGTCGCCAACGTTCACCGCAGTGTCGGGCGGTCGAGTCCCAACAGCCACAGATTGCTTGAACCGATAAATTCTCCAGAGGGAGTTTTTGGAGCGTGTGTTGTGTGAGTTCATCAGCGGCAGATTATTTGAATTAATTTTTTTACAAACTGGATTTTTCTCCCCTTATGGAGTTATTTTCAACAGATTAATTTTAATTTAATCACGTGGTGTGAAGTGGATTTCGCAAGTTTTGGGGACATCGCAAACGCAGCCTGTTGTTGTGTTGTGCCCAATTCAGAAACTGCATTTTGTTCACCAACCTTCCGTACGTAACAACGGAAACATAAATAAAACTATTTCAGTCACGCGGATCTTAGTATGCAAGCAGATCTGTTTCTTGTGTTTCCAGCGTGACATAATACTGTTGCTCGAAATAAATTTTCGAACTGCAATTCAGGTATGTTTCATTTGATGACGTTCTCGAGAATGGCTAAATATCTTTGTGTAGAATTGGCATCAGCAGCCAATGAAAAACGCGGCTGGTTGACACGTGATCATCATCCACTTTGCTCTATCTAATAGCAGACGAGAATTCGTTGAGGCATTTCAGGTATTGTAAAAGTACTTTTTCAGATCGATCCGATGTTTTAAGGCCAGACTGGCTGCAAGATGCGAGGAAGAAGGCCCGAATAAAGGGACATAAGAGTTTTCAGCACAAGAGCGTGCTGTGTAGCAGGGATACATTAACTCCCATGTTTTACCATGGACATCATTTTAAGGATAGCTAGACCTTCATGTCACCGGAAAATAGCAAAACAGCATTTTATGCTGAAATCAGCGTGCAGCAATCTGTTTCCCGTGTGCCGTCTGACATGCTCTTGCAGAAATAAATTTCCAAGCCATTTCGCGCGTGACCTCATTTCACAAAGTGCTCAAGTCAATGTGGCAAATAGTTTCCTTACTTTTCTCATTATGAGCCAATGAACAGCATTGTAAGCAGACGCTTGACTTTACCTCGCTTGACAAACAGCAGACGAGACCGCGTCAAATTCTTACCATAATACAGAGTTTGTTTTGGATCGGTGTTTCATTGCCTCTTACCATGTGGCGTGCAATAGTGATTAAAAGAATAGGCTTCAAATTCCAAGCAGACAAGTCTCGCACAATCATAAGTATCAATTCTGTGTGCCGCTCGTGCAGTCGGTGGCGGTTGCAATGCAACAAATCAAACCTGTGGCACTTTTCTCGTGCATATTTCGTCATGTGATATACCTTAAAGAAATTAGCCTCACAATGCTCATTGCTCTAAATAATGTGGGCCTCTTTTGAATAAGTATTTCTGCTAGAGACAATATTGTGTGACATGGGTCTTATTTCGTGAAATGACCTTTGACGAAACTGCCTTGATAGAGGCCTAGTCACTGCTCTAAATGTGTTACGCCTCTTAGGAAACGAGGGGTCCACAGTAGTGGTTAGAGCGTTCGCCTGCGGAACTGACGGTCGTGAGTTCGATCCATACGTGGTGTCGGATTTTTTCGGCTTGAAAACCCCTCTCAGTCCACCCAGCAGTACATGGGTACCTGATTCAGTTCAGAGAAGGTTAAAGGCGGCAGAAGGAGAGGGATGCGTTCAGCCTTCCATAATGCCGTGCCCTGGACACGGTGAACCTGTGACAGTTCACTGCCCCGACAGCCAGTAGGCTATGGGAACTTTAACTTTAACCTTTAAGCTTTTCGAAAGCGTTTTTCAGCTTGGAAAGTAATTGTTGCGTCCCGTAGTCCTTGCCCATGGCATCATAAACAAGAACAATCCCGTCTGGTAGTTCATAGATTATAATGGTATGAGCACGACGATCAATTTATTTGGCCCACTGTCTAAATGGTTTAACTTAACTTTTGGACCACTGTCTGAATGGTTTAGCTTAACTTTTGGACCACTGTCTAAATGGTTTAACTTAACTTTTGGACCACTGAATGGTTTAGCTTAACTTTTGGACCACTGTCTGAATGGTTTAGCTTAACTTTTGGACCACTGTCTAAATGGTTTAGCTTAACTTTTGGAACACTGTCTGAATGGTTTATCTTAACTTTATAACAGAATAAACCGGCGTTAAGCAGCTAGACAGACGCCTGCCTGAGAAACAAGCAAGGATTTTCTTTAACAACTGGATTAAGATTCTAAACCGATCGAAAGTCGAAGTCAGTGAGGAATCTGCTCAATAGTCCATCAGACGTTAAGCTTGTTGGCCGGTTTATTGCTCTGTAGCAAATACATTAGTTTCAATATACAACAGTAATGATACTGGCTGCCTGCTGTACCACACTACTACACTACTACTAACTACTACTACTACTACTACTACTACCACTACTACTATACTGATGATGATGATGGTGATGGTGATGACGACGACAAGAGCAACAACAACAATGACAACATCAACCACAACAACAGTAGCAACAGCAGCAGCAACACCACCAATAATAATGATCATGATAATAATAACAACCACAACCACAACAACAAAACAACAACACCACCAATAACAACAACAACACAACATCAACAACAAGAACAACGATAATCATGATAATAATAACAATAATAATAACAATAATAATAAGGCCTTGTTAATTATGTAAAATATCATTCTTTACAAACGAGCGCTTTTTTGTGTGTTCAATACGGCGACTATTATGATAATTTACACACATGGATCGAAAGGTGATCGGGAGCTAGGGGAGGGGGGGGGGGGGGGGGGGGATTAGGATCCGGCGGGGGTGTATTCAGATCAGTTATCTGGATGGGGGGCCGGATAGCTCAGTTGGCAGAGCGCCGGACTCGTGATCCTGGGGTTGCGGGTTCGAATTTCGGTATAAGGGGGATTTTTCCCTCGGAGTTAACATTGGTTCTGACTCCATTCCCCATATAGTCCTTCGAATGAGACTATAAACCGAGGTTCCGTGTGTGAACGCACGCATAACATCCTGCACACACGTAAAATCCCATCACCAACTTTCGAAGAGAAGGCCAGTTTGGCCGTTGGTATGGATGACACGTGACACATAGCATGCACCTTCCCCGAAGATGGAGTATGGCTGCCTTAATGGCGGGATAAAAAAGGGTCATACACACAAAACTCCACTGCCTGGCTATACAGGAGTGTCCGCAGGAGTATCAGCCTGCGTACGCAGAAAGAAAGAAAGAAAGAAAAGTTATCTGGATTAAAAAAAAAATCAATCAGTTAATTAGTTATTTTTCAGTTGGCAGGTGGCCACTTTCAGTCATGGAGAGAAACGAGATAAGTATCGCAGTAAGGAACATTTTTATTAATTGAGGAAAGGCGAAAGATCGCTAGAGTTAACTCATGCACGCTCTGCGACTTAATGATTAGAACAGCACCACAAACGAACACCATCGAAGTCGTAGCAGTGCAGTGTCTCCCCTAGTGGGGTGTGCGATGGCGACGTCATATTGATTGCTCCCTTTGACTGCTGGGTGTGCTAGGGGCTGTGCTTCGAGCGTCTAGGTGTAGCTGTGCATGGGGTGGCTGTACATGGTAATGTGGCGGTAGAACTACCAAGGAGGCGCGGGTGATGAGACCGAGTAAAAGCCGTACCCAGTCAGTGTGCTTTTTTTCGATGAATGTTTTGTTTGTTTGTGTGTTTTTTTTTCCCTCGAAGAACAGCAGAATGGGACAACTTAACTGCACTGTCAGTCATCATTCATCAATTCCAACAGTGGTCACTCATTCAGGTCAGAAGCACTAAAAAAATAAGTTACTCCCGTTTTTTGCAGATAGTGCGAATTACGTCCTTTTAATCTGAAGCTCAATGGACACATTGTTCCAGGACCGAAGTCTGCATGGAGTTTCCCGGTCTGCTGGCATGTGTGTTGTTACACCCGCTGGTGTTCGTGGTCGTTTGGGGGGGGGGGGGGGGGGGGGGGGGGGGGGGGGGGGGGGGGGGGGGGGGGGGGGGGGGGGGGGGGGGGGGGGGGGGGGGGGGGAGTGTTCCCGCAACTGGGACAGAAGGGTCGAAGGCGATTGTTTTTCAATAGAAACGGACAATGGGTTGGTCTGTCATTTACACCGGTGCCAAAATACAGAGGCCACCTGAAGCTGATGTTTGTATTTATTCGGGCCTGGTAATCCACCGAACTGGCCTTATATTTTTCCTTTCCACCAGACCAGCAATCATTTTGGTATGCACAACACCACTGGCGAATGGAATGTTTATCTGAGATGGTTTAATTTCATGCCTGCATACAGTTTTGAAATGTTGGGTGAATTTGATAGCAAAGTTAGCCTAGTGTTTTATCCTATCCATGACTGAAATGTTGAATGCATTTAATGCAAAGTTAGCCTAGTGTTTTGTCCTATCCATGACTGAAATGTTGGGTGCATTTGATAGCAAAGTTAGCCTAGTTTTTTGTCCTATCCATGACTGAAATGTTGGGTGCATTTGATAGCAAAGTTAGCCTAGTGTTTTGTCCTATCCATGACTGGAATGTTGGGTGCATTTGATAGCAAAGTTAGCCTAGTGATTTTGTCCTATCCATGACTTGAGTCGTGAGTGAGCGTAAACATCTCTTTAATCAGTAAACATCATTGTTTTCAATGAGATCATGTCGAAGATTTAACATACGACGAATAATAAATCAAATAAGGTGTGAGGGGTGTGTGTGTGTGTGTGTGTGTGTGTGGTGTGTGGTGTGTGTGTGTTTTGGGTGTTGTGTGTTTGTGGTGTGTGTGTGTGTGTGTGTGTGTGTGTGTGTTTGTGTTGTGAGCGAGCGAGCGAGCGAGCGAGAGAGAGAGAAAAGAGAGAGAGAGAAAAGTGCGTGTATGCGTGTTTGTATGTGTGTGTGTGTGTGTGTGTTTGTGTGTGTGTGTGTGTGTGTGTGTGTGTGTGTGTGTGTGTAAGAGAGAGAGAGACAGAGAGAAGCAACATGGGTGAGGAGGCACGTGAAGGGAACCGATAACCTTTGCTGTCTGCAGGAAGTGTGCTATTGTTTACCTCCTCATCACAAACACGGGTTTCTATCAGGCGACTCTTTCAAATCAGTTTATTCTCCATCATACATTTAATTTCACAAACCACTTTTTTTTCCTTAATCATTTTCTTTGATCCATTTTAACTTAGTGGCAGTAGATCGCATCGTCAGTGAGACCAGATGGAGCACAAAGCCATTTGTTCGTATCTTGTTGATTCTGACTTCATTGATTCCGTTGATTCCTCTGTGCTGTTGCTGATATTGTAGATCAGCAGAGGGCAGAGAAGCTTCGAGATCAGCATGAACCGCAGACTCCAGACACTGTATATGCCAGGGAGCCGCTCCGGTCGATTGTCTGCTGGCTTTCTTCTGCCAGTTGCTTCGTTTCTTTCTCCTATCTTCGTGTCCTTTCAAAGAGCCATCGTAACATCTTCCAAGATTCTGGATTAGTTCTCCTGTCACTGTTGAAATGGCCTGGTTGGCTGCAGTGACCGTCACTGTTGAAATGGCCTGGTTGGCTGCAGTGACCGTCACTGTTGAGATGGCCTGGTTGGCTGCAGTGACCGTCACTGTTTAACCACTTTTTTTCGTTCTGCGGGACAGGCTTCGGGTTTTCTTCGGTTTGAAACTCATCCTTGGTAAGGCAACCAACTTGTCTAACCAAGTGTTCTGTGTGTTTCATCTTCCTGCGTGGAGGTGGGGGTATTGCGTCATCCCTGAAGGCTTTGAGAGTGGGATTTGGTATCAATTCCCGAGATCTGTCGAATCTGTAGCAGCACTCAATGGGGGCTTTCAAAAGTTACCTCATAACACGATAAACGTGGTTTTGTTGATCAGGTACACTACGATCTTAAATCACATCACATGTGATATACCATAATAATGATCATTATGACATGACATGATGTATGCAACATCACATAACGCGATTGATGCGATACATGATAGTATATGCCATGACATAGTTTGCAACGACATTACACTGCCTGACAACATGTGATATGTGACTGTTATAGTATGACATATGAGATGACATGGCGTGATAAGGTCGATACGGTTGGACAGGAAAGGATACATGACATAAAATGATGTGCAAAAACATGATGGAATACGACGTACTATTAAGTGTCATGAATTGATGTAAGACAACATTATATGATATGATACAGTTTGATACCCAGTGGCAAGCGTGATGTAGTAATCACACACACACACACACACACACACACACACACACACACACACACACACACACACACCACACACACACACACACACACACACACACACACACACACACACACACACACACACACACACACCCCTTGTGAACCTTCACAGTACTTCTCTCCCACAGACCGCCGCCCATTCATGGCCCGTCAAACCATGCCCTCCACATCCAACCCTCGGACCCATCACCATCGTGTCCGGAATCGGTTCCCACACAAGACACTAGCTCCGGAGTTTCTAGAGTTACTGAAAAACTTAAACAACTCCGGTCGTGTTCCGCGCTTTACTCAGCCGACCTTTCGCACGACTACCACCACAACGACCTTGACCCGGATTTGAAGACTAAAAGCAGCAGCCATCAGCAAGGAAGTACTGAGGGCCACAACGCTCACAACAGCAACGGCAACATGGCGAAGAAGACGGATTCTCATGATCCCAACCAGTTGGGGAGATTTGGAGATGCCGAGGAGAAGTTACAGTTGAAGAACACGGGGCCGAACCATGGAGCTGACGGTGAACGTGGTGGTGGTGGTGGTGGTGGTGATGATGATGATGAAGACTCTGGTAGCACTGACCATGGTCATCGTCACGGTCAAGGAGGCAGCGGGCATGAACATGGTGGGGAAACTGTCGCTGAAAGTCATCGTGGTCAGTGCCCACCTATTGACTGATGAGTATCTTGCATGCATGGAGCGATGGATGATTTTATTTATTTGTTTAGTTCATTTATCTATTCATCCATTTATTCATTTGTGTATTTATCTGTGTGTTTGTCGATTTGTTTATTCATTTAAACATTTATTGTTTCCTGTGAACATCGTGTATTTGTTTATTTACTTATTCGTTTATTTGTTTGTTTGTTTATTCAAATATTTATTCATTTACTATGTATTTATCTATCTATTTTTTTTTTTGAGTTCTTCTGTTTATGTGGATCGATTGTTCAATGGCATGTTATTGATGCTATGTGATTTATTTTGCTTCATGCGTTCACACGCGCGCGCGCAGAGAACACCCGAGAGAGAGAGAGAGAGAGAGAGAGAGAGAGAGAGAGAGAGAGAGAGAGAGAGAGAGGTTGATAATCTTTATTCTCAAAGGTAACAGATAACAAGATAGTGTTTTTCCCATCATTTATATTCAACATTCTTGTTCATAAAACAAGGAATTGCAGTTAATATTGTGTTGTTTAACGCGGAGAGGAGAAGAGAGAGAGAGAAGAGGAGAGAGAGAGAGAAAGAGAGAAGAGAAGAGGAGAGAGAGGAGAGAGAAAGAGAGAGAGAGAAGAGAGGAGATGGGGTCATAGAAAGTATGGGCATGAGAAAGAGAGAGAGAACGAACGAACGAACGAATCTTTTTTAATGAGGGAAAAAGCGGAATAAGCACAAAATGGCTGTTTTGCATCCGGTCCCCAATAAAGGGATATATATATTATATATATATATATATATATATATAATATATATATATATATATATATATATATATAAACACAATAACAACAACAGCAAAACTAATCTAGAATTGAAGTAAACATACATAAACGCTTTAAAAAGAAAGAGGAAATGGTTACACACAAAAACAGAAGACAAGACAATCAATGCCTGAGAGAGGGAGAGAGAGAGGGAGAGACAGAGAGAGAGAGAGAGGGAGAGAGAATTCAAACAAGCGTCAATTATTATGAAAAATGAATACAATAAAAATAGAAAATAAGGAACAAACTGAAAGCAAAACCAGAAAAAAGAAGAAGAAAAAAGAAAGAAAAAGAGAGAGTTATTTTGAAATAGTAGTACTCGTAAACAGCAACAACGACTTTGGGAAGGTAAGTAAACCGCATGGTGGTGATGATATAGTCACAAAAAAACTGATGAAAATATGAATTATACTGCTTATCTACATAACTTATGAGAGTGTGCAAAATATGTAAACAGTTTTCTTCTATAAGATTTTGAGCATCGATGGCATCTAAGCTCAGACGGACGAGAGTTTCAGAAAAGAGGACCAGACTAACAAAGACTAGTTTTAAATAAGTCAATTTTAGGCACGGAACCTAGAGTTTTGTAGAATTCATCTTAAACTTAGATTGAGTAGTCTGCGGGGGTAATCCAGATTACTTTTTTTTTAAAGCACGAACGTTCCTGTATTGATCGGAAACACGTGGTCATTTGTGATCGCTTATTTTGTAGGCAGCCACAAAACGTTTTCGGAAGACTTAAAGCCTTTTCAAGAGGATGCAGACAAATGCTAGGATCTCAGAGCGTTTGCATGGGGTAGTGGTCTAGCGTAGGTCTCAGGGACCGGCTGACACTGAAGCCGATAAAGCAAATTCAGAGTTGAAATGTAAAGGTCCTTTAGTACAACGACCGTTCGGACAGTGAACTGTTGGACGTCCACCATGTCTAGGGTTTGGCACAAACCCAGTCCTCTCCTTCACTCCTTTGACTTTCTCTGCTCTCGATCAGGTGCTCATTTAGTGCTGGGTGGACAGCGGTTTTCAAACAGTAACAATCAGACTTCACGGGAGATTTGATCTCACGACTGACAGCTCTGCGGCCTGACGTTCTGATCATTTGACTGCAGTCACCCCTAAAGCCTGTGTCACACAAAGCCAGTCCTTTGCTCATGTGCTCGCTCTTCTGCACACTTTTTGACATTTGACAGGTCTGACCTCCAAGTCAAGCGAGCATGAAAGCGAGTGCTCGCCCGCTTTGGGGGAAGCTGAACACGTCCAGTGTTTTAGGTCAGACTCTTACAACGATGGTGATCATTCAATGAGAGCAAAGGTGAATGCACGAGTGCTCCGCGGTGAAAGAAAGAAAAAGATGGTGAAGGAGGACGTGAAGTGATCATTGGTCGCCACTGTTCGGAGCACACGACTGAAAAGTCCTGAGCCCAACGCTCCGATCATTTGACGGTAGCTCCTGTACTTCCTCAGGCGCCTCATTGAACTGTTCTTGGGCGAATTCTTTTCAAAGCTTACAGAAACAAACACGACTTTACATGTCATTTAGTACTCTCCACTCACCTAACGATGTCAGAGCATTTTCCCGTGCAGTGAATAAAAGATATGAAGTGCCTTTGCCAATGCAGAATGATCTTCACACTTAACAGAACAAGTCAAGTGACCAGTCGATGTGCATACTAGTTTCCTGCGAACTCGCCTGGTCAACCACATGAGGCGAGCGAAAAAGCAAGTGCAAGAGAACGGTCTTGTTATCGCACCGCAGTGAAAGAATCGCTCAGTGTGACATACTCTTAAAGTCAGAAGAGTGTCATTGAAATTACAAGGGCCAGGATAGGATGGAGAGGTAGAAAGTACTCGATCCAAGCATAACTCATCAAGACAGTTTCCAAGAATGCTTTTACAACTAATCATTCTTGACTTTCAAGTCGGCCTTTTCTTTCCAGCACTTTTTTTTCTTCCTGATTTCATTTCGTGTTCTTCGCTGGCTGTCTTGGGAGGCGTTCGGATTGTTATTTTCTGCCCGTGGTGGTACAGATACCATTGATTTTAGGTGATATATCTCTGTTAGACACCGCAGGTGGACCACCACAACCAAGCTTTTCCTGCTGACGAGTCTCGCCCACAAGTCGAAAATCCACCCTGGACTG